>CP125973.1:593172722-593772722 GCA_030063025.1 Avena longiglumis
GCACTCATAGCTCAAGTTATATTACTATCAACGCATCCTCAGGCTCGCCCCACGCACTAGTGCAGCATCCCACCACCACAATGCGAAACATCAATAAGCTTCGCCATCACGACCGGTGACGATTTGGAAGATCCTCAAAGGAAGCGACAACACGAAGAGCATCCTTAAAAATGTGTGTTCCTTGTCCCATTGGTAGATGCAGTGGGACAAACATGTTTGGACACATCTTCTAGCTGAATAAGTCTTGTACACTACGGGAAAAAATATCGCTGCCATGTAGACACGTTTCGCTGCAGCCAAATACACCGGAACACAGAAAAAAGACAGTCTTTGTCATGTGTAACTCAAAAAATACACGGCAAAATACGTGAACACTATAAATTTCTGAAAAAGAACACGGCAAAAAAATATACACGGCAAAGTGTGGCATCCCGCAAAACCACTACTAGAAAATCGCGCTGATTTAGTGCATTGCATCGTCATCATCATGCACTGTTTGCTAAAAATATGTTTGCAAAGCCCGTGTTGTTTTCAAAACTCCCCCTCTCATTTCAAACATCAAACCGGGTCCCCGAATATTTTGTTTTGGCCGCCATCGGTTTGCAGATCCGCTTAAATCGAATAAAGATTCATTTATTTTGGTGGGCAGTAACGGTCCGGACCGACCAACGACCCCATATTTTAAAATCGGCCCAACCTGCTACCCCATCTAATCCTAAACCTACCTGCATTCTACCCACCTAATCCTCCACATCACCCCAACCTATCCTAGCATGCCACCTCCTCTCACCCTTCCCTAACTAATCAACACCCGCCACGCCGCCTCACCCTCTTCTCTCTCTCTCTAACCCAAACCCACTCAGCCCACTCCCGCCAAATTTCACACCCGAAGACACACCACACCTCAAGACGCTGGACCCGCCTGGTCCCACCCACACACAAGTTTCCAGGCCGCCAGACGCGACCTCCTCTTCCTCTCCTGGTTCTCTTCGCTGTGCTCCGCCTCCTTCTCGCAACCGCCTCGCCTCTCCGCCAGTTGCCCCGCCGACGCCTCTTCGCCACCACCCCACGCCGCCCTCCTCGATGCTTCCTCCGCCCGCCATCGGTTCCTGCCGCCCGGCGCCGCAGACGCCGCCCGATCTGCGCCACGCCACCGCTCCACCGGCCGCTGCTACCAGACGCCCATTTCAAAGACGCCTCCGATCGCTTCTCCCTGCCCGCTCGCCATGACGACCACCCCTAAGCTCGCCTCGACCGCCTGACCCTCGCTCGCGCGGCGAGCCAGCCTACTGGTTCCCTCCGCCGCCGCTGAGCCACACCGCCTCTCCGACCGCAGAGCGCCAGCGACGCTGCCGCGGCCCGCTCGCCACCTTCCGCCGCTTCTCGCGGATCCCGGAGCCGCCAGCGACGAGCCTGGCCAGATCCCTCGCAGGCCTGCGGACTCCGCCTGCCCTCCGTCTGTGCCGCCCGCCTCCGTGGGCTCACACCTGGCTGGCCACCGCCGCCTCGACCGACGACCTCCGAGCCCGACCGGGCGTGGGCCCTCCGTTGGTGTGCGCTAGCAGTGAGGGTGACTCGCTTGGGGTTGCCAAAGAATATAGGAGTCATGTTCGACATCGCGCCATCGCGATCCGCGAACCCGCCCCGCGACGCCCGTGACGCCGCTTCCACGGGTCGCCCACTACCGCAAGCGACCCGCCCCAAGCTCGACACCGCCGGGTTCTGCGCCGCTCGCTGCCCGAGCCTCAAAGCTACAAGATGGAACTGCAAGAATTGAACCCGAGGGTGCGGTAAGATCTCCGGCCGGCGAACCACGCAAAGCTCTTCTTCACGGAGGCCGAAGGCCGTTGTCCGAGACCCCGAAACAGATCCCCGGAACGACAAGTACTCCCTCGATGACGCCGAATCGACAAGCTCTCCTTCACGGAATTCGAGAAGCCTGTTCGGGTGCCGGAAGACCAAACTCCGTCGAACCCTAGCTAAGTACATCGAGACCCTGAAGACCCCGAAGCCGAAGGTCAACTACAAGGGACGTCAAGCTCGTCGAGTTTGCGGATACGACAAGTGCGCCACCGATACGATAAGTACCCATCCCAACGCCATGACCGGCAACATGACCAGAGGATCGCGAATGCGACAAGATCCGCCACAAGCACGGCACCCACTAGGCGGACCCGGCGCCCGACGCACTCCAAGTCCGGCTCCCTGCGATAAGTGCTTCATCCCGAACAACAAGAACGACCCAAGAATCCAAGGACACTTCTGCCGAGACCGCTCCTCACAACCTGGACCTCGAGACCGAATTCTCAACCCCGAACCCGAACCCCGAACCCTAACAAGATCGCCGAGCCCCTCAATGTGTGAACCTTTCCTCGAACCCTATTTTATAACATAATAACAACTTGTTGCATATTTAAACCGTCATACTCAGATGCATATCCGTGGTTTGGGGGCCTCAAGCCGATTCACCTAATAATTAAATATGGGGCCCATATGGGCAAATCTAGTCTCATATCGGCCTCATTTAAACTTGTGTAGCGTAACCAATACTATAATCTTGCCTTGTCAAAACAATAATTAAATTATGGAGTAGTTAGATAACTTGCACCATCTAACTAATTGTCGGGACCCCTTGCCCGCTTTAATATGACATAATTGCACCGCATCCGCTATGCCATGCATCATACATGTATCATGCCGATCTTCCGTTTTATTAAATAGCGATCCGGTGTTTCTTCTAGTGTTTTGCTTCTTCATGATTGGACCGTTGAGTTGATGTGAGCTTTCGATCCTCGGGGAAAACCTTCGACAATGTTTTCAAAGTAGCATCTCCCTTTCTACCTATCTTAATTTTATAGTCTTTATTCCTCCTGTTGATCTATTGCTATCTGTGTTATGTATGCTCTAGTTTTCGTACCCTTTGATATCCCCGCACCAGATATTGCCTTGGACACATCCTATTACCGTTGTTTGGTAGCTAGTTGGACTTGCGTGTCGTAGTCGCTTGCTCAAGTGTTGTCGCGTTGTCAATGCCATGCTTGTTGATGTATTGCCGCATGTTGATGTTGGAGATGATTCTAGTTTTACTTATCGCCACTTTAAATTCTGTTTAACAACTAAAATTGAATAAGCAGAGGCATCGTGGGTGATAGATAATATTTGGTTTCGAACGCCCACTTGTGTCCTGTGAAGACCCCGAGTACTTGATTCTTGTTCCTTGTTTTGCGGGCCATCCACATCCGGAGGTATATGGGACCCCCGACCAGAGCTTGATTCCGCCTTTATTTCTTGGGGCCACAAACTAGTTTGAGGTTTTATTTACGATCCTGCACTTATGCCATGCTTTATCGCTTTATTTACGATTGTGCGATGATAGCACACTGCATCGCTTTTGGATAGTGGCACGATTCCGCGGTGTCGATAAGCCCGCTTGGGGGTTCCCAATGCTCACTGGCCCCCCCACACCTTGAGGCCGCCTCGAGCTTGTTTACCCGCTATGGATTCTACTTAAGGTGGCCTGAAATATTTCTCAACTCGTGATTGTTCAATGTGAAAGCCTCGCTGGGTTTTGATTTGGTTTTTCCGAGGTTGATCGAGTGTGTGTTGCTATTGGTGCACCCCGGGTTAAAACTTCTCGAAAGCCGTGTCCATGGATATGGACGACTTGGAGCACAGCCGATCATAGACAAGCATAACTAAAGTTTATCGCTATAAATTTGACTTATAATGACTAGTAATCAGCTCCACTACAACGGAATGACTAATTAATACTGCCCACAATTGTTTGTTTGTTTGTCGCCATGACAATTGTATTTGACTAGTAAGTACTGCAACTACAATGTAATGGCTGAATAAAAGTACCAACAACCGCTGGGTTTTGGGTTATCTCATGCCTCTGCACGAGTAGTAATTGTTGCAACTATCACGGAATGATTAACTAAAAGTGCCCATGCTTACTTTACCGTGACGATTATCTAAACCGACTAGTAAAGCACCGCAACTATCACTAATTAAATAAACCGCTAACCGTGTGAGTTCCTCGGTTGACTTCCTCGCTTGGTTTCGAGGGGAAACACCAGTGATGGGTTTGTTTGATGGTAGTATCGTTGGTTCCGACAGGTCATTCTCGCCTCTCTCGATAACCGCCATTGTATCGAGTCTCTATAGGTTGTTTAGTGCATGCTGCCGCTGCTTGACCACCATACCTATGTAGGCGAGGACCGCCGAATTCTAGCCTCGCTGCAATCGGCCTCAAGATCGACGCCCTTCTTTGTTTTGCTTGCCCTTTGTCGGCACCCCTTTGTTAAGGTGTTTTGAGAGCGACGTTAGAAGGTGGTTACCCTTCCGGCTTGGCCTCAGGGTTATGGACGCCATTGGTTATTCTTCGTGGCTCTTAGCCCCATTTGCATCTTGTCCGTAGTGGACGCCTCTGCTTTCAAGGTGATTTGGATCTTTGTATATTATATCTGTATTCTTGACTCTTGAGTCGTTATATATATCTCTCTGCGGGTCCCATCGAGGACTGCTGTAATGTTATTACTTTTCCACCCGCACGAAAGTGCTCGGTGGCACCTTTGAATCGCTTCTATGGGTTTGGTGAATTTTGCCCAAACTTGCATAGGCCCGATTCTGAGGGTGTTACAGAGTGGTATCAGAGCTCAGCAGTTGCGATACCTCACAAGTCCAAATCAGAGGATAACCTAGCTAACGGCCGAAGTAGAGTGTCCAAAACTATTTTTCAAAATCGGTTGGATAGTTCTGGTTAGGTCTGATTTTACTCCTTACCCCTCTGCTGTTCTCCTCTTACCTCGACGTGTTTTAAATTCGCTCTCATCTCTTTCTTCGAGTCCAGGATTT
The DNA here is from genome assembly GCA_030063025.1 of Avena longiglumis. Taxonomy (NCBI): domain Eukaryota; kingdom Viridiplantae; phylum Streptophyta; class Magnoliopsida; order Poales; family Poaceae; genus Avena; species Avena longiglumis. The sequence goes on from CP125973.1 coordinate 593,177,580, forward strand.
CTCGTGGTTGGGTTTCCGTCGTACCTTCAGGGGCTTCGCTTTCTCCCTTTTGTAACGGAGGTGCTACGATCATCAATCTGCAGCTGGTCTGTTGTGACCTTCATTCGATCTTTTGTTCTTGAGCTCTTTATCCACATGTGTTCCTTGCTGGATATCAGTGTCGTTGAAAAACATATGAGAAGGACGAGCTTTGGTGAAGTTGGGGTTAACCTTGAGCATGTGTTGTTCATGCCAATGGAACCACCGCGAAACCTAATCAGTGTGTCTTTCATACGATTTCTGCTGGCAACACTTCCTTGTTTCCGAACCTCGCTTGTCGGGATCTTCAGTCTAATTCCGAGAGTTGGTTGCAAAATCCATCTATTCGCGTGCAGAGGAATGGTTTGAGTGTGGGATGGAGTAGCTACCCTACCACTGCTCTTATCATTCACTCTTGCATGTCGAATCAGTGGATCCAGCGATTTTACTCTATCCATGGAAGTTAGAGGTGGCTTTACCTTTAACTTCGCCCTTTTGTTCCCGGAGAGTTCTCTCGACGATCAGGAGCAACGACCCTTCGTTGGTGGTGTCGCCGATACCCAGATGAAGAAGGAACCTCGTTAGTGGTGTCGCGAGGATGCAAAGCGAGAAGCGGAGAACGCCGACCTTCCTTCCGGTGCCATGAGGCGGATCTCGAGGGCGAGATCCATTGTTAGTGGTGTCGAATTGTGGCATCCCGCAAAACCACTACTAGAAAATCGCGCTGATTTAGTGCATTGCATCGTCATCATCATGCACTGTTTGCTAAAAATATGTTTGCAAAGCCCGTGTTGTTTTCAAAACTCCCCCTCTCATTTCAAACATCAAAACCGGGTCCCCGGAATATTTTGTTTTGGCCGCTATCGGTTTGCAGACGGCCCGTTTAAATCGAATAAAAGATTCATTTATTTTTGGTGGGGCAGTCGAACGGTCCGGACCGACCGAACGACCACCCCATATTTTAAAATCGGCCCAACCTGCCTACCCCATCTAATCCTAAACCTACCCAGAATTCTACCCACCTAATCCCTCCACATCACCCCAACCTATCCTAGCATGCCACCTCCTCTCACCCTTCCCCCCTAACCAATCAACACCCGCCACGTCGCCCTCACCCCTCTTTCTCTCTTCTCTCTCTCTCCCTCTAACCCAAACCCACTCAGGCCCACTCCGCCCCCACACCGAAGACACACCGTGACGTCAAGACGCTGGACCCGCCTGGTCCCACCCACACACTGCCAGGCCGCCAGACGCGACCTCCCTCTTCCCTCTGTTCTCTCTGTGCTCCCTCGCCTCCTTCCTCGCAACCGCCTCGCTCCTCCGCCAGTTGCCCCCGCCGACGCTTCCCCCTCGCTCACCACCCCACGTCGCCTCCTCCTCGATGCTTCCTCCGCCGCCCGCCATCGGTTCCGTCGCCCGCCGGGCGCCGGCAGACGCCGCCTGCCGCGCCACGCCACTCGCTTCCACCGGCCGCGCCCCGACGCCCCGCCTCAAGACGCCTCCCGACGCCCTCCCCGCCCGGCTCGCTGACGACCACCCCAAGCTCGCCGACCGCCGGACCTCGCTCGCACATGGCGAGCCAGCTCGCCACTGGTTCCCTCCGCTGTGAGCGGCGCCGCCACCGCCTCCGATCAGCGCCCGGCCAGCTGCCGCGCCCGCCTGCCACCTTTCCGCCGCTTCTCGCCGGATCCGATGCCGCCCGGCGAGCTGGCCGCATCTCGCAGGCTCGTGACCCGCCCGCCCTCCGCCGCCGCGCCGCCTCCGGCGGGCTCACCACCTGGCCACCGCCTCCCGACCGACGACCTCCGAGCCCGACCGGCGGCCCTCTGGTGGTGCGCTAGCGTGAGGGTGACTCGTTTGGGGTTGCCAGCAACATAGGAGTCATGTTCGACATCGCGCCATCGCCATCTCGCGAACCCGCCCGACGCCCAGGACGCCGCCCACGGGTCGTCCACTACTCTGCAAGGACCCGCTCCCAAGCTCGACACCGTCGCCGGGTCTGCGTCGCCCCTGCCGTTCCGAGCCTCAGGCTACAAGATGGAACTCGCAAGAATTGAACCCGAGGGTGCGGCAAGATCTCCGGGCCGATGAACCACGCAAAGCTCTTCTTCACGGAGGCCGAAGGCCGTTGTCCGAGACCCCGAAACAGATCCCCGGAACGACAAGTACTCCCTCGATGACGCCGAATCGACAAGCTCTCCTTCACGGAATTCGAGAAGCCTGTTCGGGTGCCGGAAGACCAAACTCCGTCGAACCCTAGCTAAGTACATCGAGACCCTGAAGACCCCGAAGCCGAAGGTCAACTACAAGGGACGTCAAGCTCGTCGAGTTTGCGGATACGACAAGTGCGCCACCGATACGATAAGTACCCCGTCCCGAACGCCATGACCGGCAACATGACCAGAGGACCGCGAATGCGACAAGATCCGCTTGCGACAAGCACGGCACCGACCAGGGCGGACCCGATGCGCCCCCGACGCAGACCCAAGTCCGGCTCCCCGGTGCGACAAGTGCTTCATCCCGAACAACAAGAACGACCCAGTAATCCAAGGACACTTCTGTCGAGACCGTTCCCGTCGAACCCTGGACCCTGAGACCGACCCCGAACCCCGAACCCCGGAACCCTAACAAGATCGTCGAGCCCCCTCAATGTGTGAACCTTTCCTCGAACCCTATTTTATAACATAATAACAACTTGTTGCATATTTAAACTGTCATACTCGCATGCATATCTGTGGTTTGGGGGCCTCAAGCCGATTCACCTAATAATTAAATATGGGGCCCATATGCGGGCAAATCTAGTCTCATATCGGCCTCATTTAAACTTGTGTAGCGAACCAATACTATAATCTTGCCTTGTCAAAACAATAATTAAATTGCGGAGTAGTTAGATAACTTGCACCATCTAACTAATTGTCGGGACCCCGGTTCCGCTTAATATGACATAATTGCACCGCATCCTTGCCATGCCATGCATCATACATGTATCATGCCGATCTTCTGTCGTTTTATTAAATAGCGCATCCGGTGTTTCTTCTAGTGTTTTGCTTCTTCGCGGATTGGACCGTTGAGTTGATGTGAGCTTACCGATCCTCGGGAAAACCTTCGACAATGTTTTCAAAGCAGCATCTCCCTTTCTACCTATCTTAATTTTATAGTCTTTATTCCTCCTGTTGATCTATTGCTATCTCGTGTTGCGATGCTCTAGTTTTCGCACTTTGATATCCCTGTACCGTATATTGCCTTGGACACATCCTATTACCTGTTGTTTGGTAGCTAGTTGGACTTGCGTGTCGTAGTCGCTTGCTCAAGTGTTGTCGCGTGTTGTCAATGCCACAGTTGTTGATGTATTGCCGCATGTTGATGTTGGAGATGATTCTAGTTTTACTTATCGTCACTTTAAATTCTGTTTAACAACTAAAATTGAATAAGCAGAGGCATCGGTGGGTGATAGATAATATTTGGTTTCCGAACGCCCACTTGTGTCCCGTAAGACCCCGAGTACTTGATTCCTGTTCCTTGTTTTTGCGCGCTATCCACATCCGGGAGGTATATGGGACCCCCCTGGACCAGAGCTTGATTCCGTCTTATTTCTTGGGGCCACAAACTAGTTTGAGGTTTTATTTACGATCCTGTACTTATGCCATGCTTTACTGCTTTATTTATTTATTGACAGCGATAGCACACTGCATCGCTTTTGGATAGTGGCACGATTCCGCTGTGTCGACAAGCCCGCTTGGTTCCCAATGCTCACAGCCGTCCCCACGACCTTGAGGCTGTCTCGAGCTTGTTTACTCCGCTATGGATTCTACTTAAGGGTGGCCCCTGAAATATTTCAATCTGTGATTGTTCACCGTGAAAGCCTCGTTGGGTTTTGATTTGGTTTTTCCGAGGTTGATCGAGTGTGTTGCTATTGGTGCACCCGGCCGGGTTAAAACTTTCGAAAGCCGTGTCCGCTGGATATGGACGACTTGGAGCACAGTTTCGATCATAGACAAGCATAACTAAAGTTTACTGCTATAAATTTGACTTATAATGCCTAGTAATCAGCTCCACTACAACGGAATGACTAATTAATACTGCCCACAATTGTTTGTTTGTTTGTCGCCATGACAATTGTATTTGACTAGTAAGTACTGCAACTACAACATAATGGCTGAATAAAAGTACCAACAACTGCTGGGTTTTGGGTTATCTCATGCTCTCTGTACCTGAGTAGTAATTGTTGCAACTATCACGGAATGATTAACTAAAAGTGCCCACTGTTTACTTTACCGTGACGATTATCTAAACCCGACTAGTAAAGTACCGCAACTATCACTAATTAAATAAAACGCCAACCGTGTGAGTTCCTCGGTTGACTTCCTCGCTTGGTTTCGAGGGGAAACAGGATGGGTTTGTTTGATGGTAGTATCGAGTTGGTTCGAACAGGTCATTCTCGCCTCTCGATAACCGCCAGCTTGTATCGAGTCTCTATAGGTTGTTTAGTGCATGCCGCTGCCGCTTCATCCACCATACCTATGTAGGCGAGGACCGCCGAATTCTAGCCTCGCTGCACCGCCTCGATCGACGCTCCTTCTTTGTTTTCTGCTTTGCCCTTTGTCGGCACCTTTTGTTAAGCAGGTTTTGAGAGCGACGTTAGCAGGTTACCCTTCCGCTTGGCCTGGCAGGGTTATGGACGCCATTGGTTATTCTTCGTGGCTCTTAGCCCCATTTGCATCTTGTCCGTAGCTGGACGCCTGCTGCTTTCAAGGTGATTTGGATCTTTGTATATTATATCTGTATTCTTGACTCTTTGAGTCGTTATATATATTCTGCTGGGTCCCATCGAGGACGTTGTGTAATGTTATTACTCGCTTTTCCACCCGCACGAAAGTGCCTGGTGGGCACCTTTGAATCGTTTCTATGCGGGTTTGGTGAATTTTGCCCAAACTTGCATAGGTCCGATTCTGAGGGTGTTACACAAAGGTCCATAAAGGAACACGGCAAAGAAAATACACTCGGCAAAGTCGACAACGGCACACGGCATAGGTGTTGTCACGGCAACAAGGTGGGACCCGTGAGCCCACAAGTCCATTTAACGGGAGGAGCTAACGGCCGCAGACGGTGGTTTCTTTGCCGTGTGCCCTCGTCGGTCCTTTGCGGTGTGTATTCTGCAGTATACACAGCAAAGGCCCTTTGCCATGTGTATTCCGTAGTACACACGGCAAAGGGCCTTTGCCGTGTGTATTCCGCAGTACACACGGCAAAGTCCTTTTTTCTTCTTTTTTGCCTTTTATCACATTACTCTTAGGAAAATCATAAAAAATCATTCTAATTCAGAAAAATACAAATAATATATCAAAAATTGTAAAAAATAATATCTATCTATATACACTCAAAAATTAGATACTTATATTGAATAAGAATCTTCATGCTCGCCGTTTTGACCATAGTTTAAAACATGCATAAAAAATAAAAAACGATCGAAACAATGCGAAATCTTCGCGTGGTGTCATATTATGTGACATAGTTGGTAGGAAAAATATCAAACTTCGTATATTGATTAAGTCTGAAAAAACATTCACAAAATGACCTATCTCATTCGAGGTTTCCTGGCATTTGGGTCAAATGACCAATGTTATGGCTAAAATCAAGGCATAGTTTGTGATAATCTACCCATATTGTGCATGCATGTGCATTATGGAATAGCGAATAATGTTGCAGGAGGAAGTTTTCCTTTTCGTCGCACCAAAAAGCGATTTTCCATTTTACGAGCGTAAAAAACGGGGAATTTTATGAAGCAACCACCAAATGGCTAATTCAAAATTCTACCACCCCATTTTTCAAAAATACTAGACCACCTTAAATATACAATGTCCCAACAGGGGAATCTCATTCAGACACCTGGTGAAGATAAATTCCTCAAACGGCAGGAAGTGGGTCAGATATGAACTACAGGGACATGATCGCATAGGCATGATTTTTTACGAAAATCATTTTTAGATTCAGAATATGCTATTTCATCAGATATCCAATGAAAGTTTAGAGAGGCCCAGCTCCGAGCTAAGAATCTTCATACCCGTCGTTCGACAAAGTTTGTCGATAGTTTAAAAGAGTCATAAAAATTCAAAACGACCGAAACAATGCGAAACCTTCGCGTGGTGTCATATTATGTGACATGGTTGGTAGGAAAAATATCAAACTTGTTATATTGAATATGTCTCAAAAAAACTTTCACAAAATGACCTATCTTATTCGAGGTTTCCTGGCTTTCAGGTCAAATGACCAATGTTATGGCTAGAATCAAGGCATAGTTTGTGATAATCTGCCCATATTGTGCATGCATCTGCTTTATGGAATGGTGAACAATGTTGCAAGAGGAAGTTTTTCTTTTTGTCGCACGAAAAATCTATTTTCCATTTTCTGAGTGAAAAAACGAGAGATTTTATTAAGCAACCACCAAATGGCTAATTTAAAATGCTACCATCCTATTTTTTAAAAATACTAGACCACCTTAAATGGATAATGTCCCAACGGGGGGATCTCAAACCTTTCTATCCACTCCAGGTGAAAAGGACAAATTCTCCAAATAGCGGAAAGTGGGTCAGATATGAACTACAGGTACATGATCTGATGGGCATGATTTTTCACAAAAATCATTTTTAGGTTCACAATATGCTATTTCATTAGAGATCTAATGAAAGTTTAGAGAGTCTCAGCTCCGAGCTAAGAATCTTCATACCCGTCGTTCGACAAAGTTTGTCGATAGTTTAAAAGAGTCATAAAAAATTCAAAAACGATCGAAACAATGCGAAACCTTTGCTTGGTGTCATATTATGTGACATGGTTGCAAGGAAAAATATCAAACTTGTTATATTGAATATGTCTCAAAAAACCCTTCACAAAATGACCTATCTCATTCGAGGTTTCCTGGCTTTCGGGTCAAATGACCAATATTATGGCTAGAATCAAGGCATAGTTTGTGATTATGTGCCCATATCATGCACGCATGTGTATCATGGAATGACGAATAATGTTGATGGAGGAAGAACCAAAAAACCATTTTCTATTTTCCGGGCACAAATACGGGGGTTGTATGAAGCAACCACCAAATGGATAATTCAAAATGATAACACCCTATTTTCACAAGATTATATGGATGTCATATTTGGATTCCTCACATTTTTCTAATCGATTTAGACATTTTATTTGTTGAATTCCGATTTACGGATTTAAATATATGAATTATTCCATATTAAATAGAAAAAGGAAATAAAATAAAATCATTTTATTTTTTATTTGGATTCAAGATTATTATTACATTTCATTATTGTTTACTTAAATAATTGTTTGGAATCTAAAACTGAGATGTGTGACATCATGGCCCAAGAGTTAATATGATTGATATGGAAGTATTAGCAAAAAGGTATGATTTCTTTCTCGGAAGCTCATTCAAAAGGAACGAAGAAGTTAAGCGTGCTAGAGGTAGAGTAGTGTTAGGATGGGTGACCATAGGGAAAGTTTGATTATGAGTGCAATTTGACCTAATATTAACATACAAAGGGTTAAAATATTCTATATCAGATTATCAAGTAAATAATATTCAAAAAAGTTTGAAACAAATTTTTTTTAAAAAAAAAAGGCAGTTTCTTTGCCGTGTACTTTTTCCACGAGACACACGGCAAAGACTGTACTTTTCAGGAAGACACGCGGCAAAGAGTAGACACTGTCATCTTCGCAAAAACCATTATCTTACTTTACTTTGCCGTGTCTTCTACGCATAAGACACACGGCAAAGCTTTTGCCGTGTCTTATTTAGAAAACACACTGCAAAGGGCCTTTGCCGTGGCAAACGTTGCCGTGTGGCATTTGCCGTGTGTATACCTTTACCGTGTTCCGAAAGGCCTTTGCCGTGTCTTTTGCCCACACGGCAAAGAGTCTGTGTGCCGTAGTGGTACTAATGAATTGATTTATATTCTATTTAAGGAAAATAGAAAAGAGGTGTAACGTTGGGTGGTTGTCATATCATCCTGTGAGTTTTTTTTTTATAAGAATCCTGTGAGCAAATTCTGACAAGTCACAACAAGATTGTCTCTTGGACTACCATGTGGATATGGAGTTATAGTTAGTTCTTAATTACTGGCATGTCTGATGCATGCTCGTTTAAATCTATTCTCGAATCTCGAGTAGGAAGCATCCTGGAAGAAGTTTTTAATACTAGAATGGATCGATGCAGTGCTGCCAAAAAATAAATAGTACAATATCTCTGAGAATTAAAAAAAATTGCAGTATTTTTATTCCAGGTTGAAATTTTGACACATAACAAGCAGGGTCGGCGCTTACCAGCATCAATAACATGCATAAAAACAGGTTGAAACAGGTTGAAACAAGCGGGTGTGGGTCGAGAGTTGGATCATTGATGATCCTTAATTAATTGAGAACTTGGTGATGAATTCGTAGATGTGGTCGCTGACCTCCTGCGCCTTCTCCTGCTGGATGAAGTGGCCGGCGCCAGGGATGACCACCACCTCCTCCAGCAACGGCACGTCCTTCTTGAAGCCGCCGCCGTGGATGTACTCCTGGATCCCGTCGAAGTGGTACGCGATGTCCCCGTCCCCGACCACGTACTTGGTGGGCACCTGCACCTTGGCGTCCGCCCACGCCGCCGCCAGCTCGCAGTTCCTGTCCAGGTTGCGGTAGTAGTTGATGGCGCCGGTGAAGCCGGTCCTCTCGAACTCGGCCCCGAAGAACTCCACGTCGGCCTCGGTGAGCCATGGAGGGAGCGTCTCCGTCGGGTACTTGTCGTCGCCCATCTCCTCCTCGCAGTACACGCCGTGGCTGAAGCAGTAGCACAGGATCTGGCGCAGGAGGCGCCTGGCGCGCTCCGGCGCGAACTGCCGCGCCTCCGCCGCGCCGCCGGGCTCCTGGAAGCGGCACATGTAGAAGGCGGGGCCGTAGGTGCGGTTGAAGCTCTCGATGGGGTTCACGAACTCCGGGCCCGTGCGCGCCATGAGGCCGCGCATGAAGGACACGCTGGTGTTCACCAGCGCCGTCACGCGGTCCGGCCGGAACAGGCACACGTACCAAGCAATGATCGCGCCCCAGTCGTGCCCAACCAGGAACACCTTTGAGATCTCCAGAGCATCGAGGAGAGCCACGACGTCGCCGACGATATGAAACGCGGTGTAGGATTCCACCTCAGGTGGGGCGGTGGTGCCGCCATAGCCGCGGAGGTCCGGCGCCACGCAATGGTAGCCCCGCGCCGACAGGTGCTCCATCTGGTGGCGCCACGAGTACCACAGCTCCGGGAAGCCGTGCAGGAACAACACTGTCCCCTTGAGTTCCTCGCCCTCGCCGGCGCCGCCGCTTCCGCCACATGCATCGAGATGCCATTCACCTCCACGGTCCGGTGCCTGATCAACACGCGCCCATGCCGGCTCTCAGTACTGTCCGTGTAAGTGTGTGAATTTGTGTCCCAATCTCTCGCAATTGTATGGAGTACTTAAAGTCACAAGAAATTAATTTTATACTTCCCGCATAATGGAACCTAGCTAGTGGCCAATAATCGATGAGTTGGTGTAATTTGTTTATTTGTGAGCTGGCTTGGTGTAATTTGTTTACTCAAACACATGTACTCCCTCCGTCTAGAAATATGATTTATCTCGATTCGAATGTATCAATACACTAAAATTCTAGATATATTTGAATCTAGACAAACTCAAGTCAATTATTTCTGGACGAAGGAAGTATCTAGACATATTTTAGCGTGTAAGTTTAGAGCAGAATGAGTGAACCTACACATAATAACATCTAAATACATGTATCTCAAAAAACATACTCCCTCTGTTTCGGTTTACAAGTTTTGCAGATAGTTCTATGTCGCAAATTGAGCAACTTAGTATGATGTATATATTACAAAAAATATATCACCGGAAACTTTAGACTTTGTAATTTCCAATGATATAATTTTTATATTATATAATTTAAATTATATATGTCAAATTGATAACCTAGATATACGCGTAGGACTTGTAAACCGAAACGGAGGGAGTATTATATTTTATAATGGAGGGGTATTTATTACTCATTCATTTATGTCAAAACCGTATTGATGGTGTAAATACATGTAGGACACCTTTGGTAGTCTATAGTTCTTCTGGCCAGGCCGAGTTGGATAGAAATCGACTCGTTTGGTTGCTCGCAGCACCCCACGCCAGGCCCGCTGGTTTTAAAGCAGGTCGAAGCCAGGCCCAGGGACAAACTGTTGATTCAGTCGTTTCCAGCGGGCCTGAGTCGGCCGAGCACACGGCTGCACAAACGAGACTCTGTCTTCCTCCTCCCCTTTCTCTCTTCTCTCTAAACATACTCTTCATAGCTTTGGATTAGCACATACAAGTTTCTAATCGAGTCGAACTGTACATGAAAAGATGCGCATCCACGATGGGGTTCCATTCTGGCCATCAGCTTTGAGGTAGGTGAACTTTATCTCCTCAAATTCATGGTCAAAGTTAGAGCTTTTTTGTGCTTGTTTATTAAGATCCATTGCACACAAGCAACCGCTCAAAGTGTCCTTTGAAGAGTAGCTTGATCTTGTTGTTTCCTATGATTTTTGTGTTGCAAGTTTTGCATTTTGATGCAGGTATATAGATCTTTCTATAGATGATAGTGTTATATGTACATGTTGGTTGAAGATGAGCTCCTTCTCTCTTCTCACTCAAATATGCTCCCAGTATCCTCTTTCAATCAACACAAATATGCCTCGAATCGAGTCGAGTTGTATATGAAAAAGATGCGGATCAACAATGGGGTTCCATTCTGACCATCGTCTTCAAGGTTGGTGAACTGTATCTCCCCAGATTCGTGGTCAAAGTTTGAGCATTTTTGTGCTTGTTTGTTTAGATTCGTCGCACAACCGCTCGAAGTGTCCTTTGAGGAGTAGCTTGATCTTGTTGTATCGTATGATTTTCGTGTTACAAGTTTTGCATTTTGATGTAGGTATAAAGATCTCTCTGTAGATGGCAGTATTCTATGTACATGTACATGAGGAAGATGAGGTTGAAAATGAGGTTCAAAAACAAGTCGTCTTCGTCCATCCCCAATAATTTGATGAGTTGGTATAATTTTTTTTATTTGGTGAGCTGGCTTGCCGTTGTTTTGTACTCCATCGGTTTTAAAATATAAGATGTTTTACTCATTTACTCAAAGATGAATGAACCTACACACTAATTAAACACGTCTAAATACATGTGTTGAAAAAAACTGAAACATCTTGGAGTATTTGTAACTGAGGGAGTATTTATTACTCGTTCATTTACGACAGGACCGTATTGGTGGTCTAAATATGTGCATGCAATGCATCTCTACAACAATAATGCAATGCCGCCACGTCACATTAGCCATAATTAATGCCGTGTGGGTCTTTGCTCGTGAGTAAAAAAACGCGGAATTAGCAAAAGGGAGTTTTGTGCCAAATAAACACACAGCAAAGTCCCCCTCCTCGCCCACCCACCCACCACCACCACCACCACACACGGGACCCACAAACACATACCCCGCCACCCCCTCCCCGTGTGGGCGATCGAGAAGAAACCCTAACCCCCGCCGTTACCCACTCCTCCTACCCCCGCCGCTGCCAGAGAACGCCGCCCCGCAAAGTCCATGCAGTGTTAGCGGCGGGAGGACTTCTACCTCGCGGTGATGCTTCTTTATAGGAGGGAGCGGCTGGCGGCGGTGCACTCTATAGGTGTTGCCTGTCAAAACCCACCGGCGAGCAGCGACTGACAACACGGAGAGCCGGGAGGCTCCCAGGACTGCTGGGCCTGGTCCTCGGCGACGGCCGAAAAGCTCCGCACACGCCCGGCTTGGTTCGAGGCGTGCACCGACCTATACCGATCAGAAGGTGAAGGATTGCTCCGATTGATTTCTGCATGATAAACAAGTATATAAAATTCGAGCCGTAATCGGCTCTGTGTTTCAGTAAATCGGCTCCTAAAGCCGATTGCCCCATGGTTCTGGCGTTAGATTTATAATAACATGGGGTTTTGCTTGATCACTACAAGTTAAATCGATCTACGATAGTTTAATGTTTTCACTACGAATCGAACGCCCTACGCGTGATTGAGCCTAGTACGATAAAAAGATGAAGAATATCAACCCTAGAGGAGGCCTAATAACCAACATAAAGCCAATTAGAACATCTTCTCTAGAACTAATAAGCCACGCCCTTATGCATTACCGGATCGCTCAACCCGCTTTGTAAGGCCTGATTACGTAGATATTAAACTAAACCTTGGTGAACAAGGTACAACTATAACAGATCGAATCGACTAGATAAAGATCAAGATGCTACCCTTGCACTTTGGGAAAAGGTGCAAGGGTAGCGGGATAGCTGGAGCTAGCATAACTTCGACGGTAGTAATGAAAAAGCACCGATGCTAGCCTCAAACAATCTATGATAATAGTATTACTCGCCATCAACAACGCTTCAGTACGAGTAAAACTAGGTAACGAATAAGTAAATACTGCCTAGATCGCGAGATGCGATCTAGGCAGCATGGCACTTACCCGAAAGAAACCCTAAGAACAAGGGGTGGCGATGCGCCGAGATTGTGTTTGTTGTGAACGTGGTTGTTGTCTTCTCTCAATAACCCTAGGTACATATTTATAGTCCGGAGACTCTCTACTTTTGGAATAACTCTACAACTCTATCTTTACCTAAACATAAACGGAACCTAAACAAACACAAAACCTACTATGATACAAGATACACGGGCAATTTAGCCCAAATCCACACACTAGGCCGATCCAGCAACTCGTTGAATATATGTATCTTCCAAGCCCATCTTGATCACGGCCCACCTCCGTCTCTGGCCAAAATACGGTGATAACACATGCCCCCCTGGTTTTGGCAATGATAATTCCAAAACCACTCTGTGTGTTTTTTCCCTCTTCTTCTCCTCCTTTTTTTTATCGGGCTGCCAGAGCAGAATGCGTGGCGTAATGTAACCGCCACGCTACCCCTTCATCATGATGCCTGTCTTCTCAACTCTCAGCAGCGCGTGATTTGACGATTTTGGCAAGGTAACTGGGAAACCGCTATGGCATTGAACCGTCTGTCCACTATTCCCTTATTTAAATCAGCCAACAGTTCACCCCACATCTTCCTCCAGTTGCTAGAAAACCTCTTCCTTCGCTGGAAAACCCTCTTCTGCCATAGCCTCCTCTCGCCTCCGTGTGTCCTCCCACGCCCAACTCGATTAGCGACCGAGAGCCGACGCCAGCATCCGCCCACGGCAGAGATATTTCGCCACGATGGTGGGACGAAGGATCGATTTCGCCTGGTCGAGGACGGCGCGCCTCGATCGACGGCGAAGATAGCCTCGCCTCGCCGACGGGAACCGGAGGCGAAGAGCAACGACGCTGGTCGTGGACGGCGTCGACTCTTCCGCCGAGGAGGAGGAATCGGAGGAGGACACCTCCTCCGACGAGTATCCGCCGACGAAGCGCTTCCGCTACGGGTCCAGCGAAGATACTGAAGATGACGACGAGGACGAAGAGGTCCCCGTTGGTTTCTTCAGCAGGCGATGAGGACGAGCGTGAAAGGCCGAAGATAAGAGGACGGCGACGACAAATGCGCGCATTTACCTCGGCTTAGATTAGGAATCAGTAGTAATAGCCGTAGCAGTAGTAGGCCCCTTTTGTAACCGATCGTCATGTAAGCACTAATATTTTGATTGAATGAACATCTGTTTCCCAAATATTGTTCCTTTTTCCTTCAATTTTGCCGATAACCGAAATAGGTCGATGCTTCAGAATTCGATGACACTGTATCGGCTTTCATCCTGCTGCACGCATACAGTCAAACAGGTCAAATCGCACAGAGCCGATGACTACCCATCGGCTTCTCCCAAAAAACGTTGACGGGGTCAACCTTCGGTCGCATCCTTAGACACATTGCAACGGCCACTTCTTGGTTTCAAATGATAACCTGCGACCTTCCTCAACACGGTGGATTCAAACATGGACGACCCAAATCTCCAATTGCCCACCGAAAAACGTGCCCCGCACAGACGACTAGTGACAAGCAAAGATGAAGATGACGAAAGATGAAGATGACGACCCAAATCTCCAATTTTTTTTTTACTCGGCCGATTTTCAGCATCGGCCCCCATATTTTTATTGTCCATCGTTTCTCGTGCCTTCACCCAGCCGATTTCATGCATCGGCCCCTCCAGTTTTACTGTCCAACATCCCACATGCTTGGGAAATATTTCTTGAGATGTTGTCCGTTGACTGCCACTGGGAATTTTACTCCATCCAACTGCTCGAGCATGTATGCGTTTCCTCTTAAAACTTGGTCGACCCTGTACGGACCGTGCCAATTTGGAGACCATTTACCATATGTTGCATCCTTAGTCCCCAAGGGCAACACAGCTTCCCACACTAGATCACCAACGTGGAACTCCTTTGGCTTCACTTTCTTGTTGTATGCACGAGCTACCTTGGCCTTGTTTTCTTTGATTTTCTCCAGTGACCATAACCTGAGCTCGGTTAAATCCTCCACACTGTCACTCATCAGGGTTGCATACTCTTCAGTTGTTAGATCGTCCTGAAAAGTGACACGTCTCGATCCAGCCGTAATTTCCCACGGTAGGACGGCTTCTTGTCCATATACTAGATGATAGGGTGAGGTTTTTATTGCTCCATGACATGACATGCGATAAGCCCATAACGCCTCTGACAAAACCTCGTGCCAACGTCTTGGGTGCTCATCGACTTTCCTCTTGATCAGCTTGATGAGGCTCGGTTGGACGCCGCTTGTCCATTTGCTTGAGCATAGTATGGAGATGATCTAATCACTTGATCCCCATGTCCTCGCAGAATTTCCTAAACTCTTGAGAAATAAAGACCGAACCTCCATCACCGTGATAGTTTGGGGAATCCGAATCTATGGATGACATGTTCTTTCACAAAATTGATAACATCCTTCGAGCCATCGACTTCATCGTGACAGCCTCTACCCATTTAGTGAAGTAGTCATGATAGCCGAATCCACATGTGGCCTTTGCTTGATGGAGGATTGATCTTGCCGATCATGTCCATGCCCCAACCTCGAATGGCCAAGGCTTGATGATGGGGTTCATTGTCGACGCAGTACCATCCGGATTTTTCCAAATTTCGACATGCTTGACACCCTTTGTAGTAGTTGAAACAGTCTTCAAGCATGGTGGGCCAATAAAACCTGATCGCTCGATCAACCATTTCATCTTATGAGCCGATTGGTGAGTTCCACAGGCACCTTCGTGTACCTCGTGTAGGAGCTGGTTGGCCTCGGCTGTCCCCAGGCATTTGAGCAATAGTCCTTCCAGAGTCCTGTAAAACATGTCATCCCCAATAAGCACGCATTTCATGGCTTTGTACCTTATCCGTTTAGGTGCCCAGCCGAATCTTTCAAGTAATTGAAGATATCGGCTCTCCAGTCGCCTGTGAACTGGACCAACGCCGGCTCCTTCTACCACATCCTTGTGTCTCAAGCTATCTGCGCAAGATCGTTCGCCTCGGTATTCTCGCTCGTGGGATCCAAGTGAAGTTGACGACCGGAATTGCGTCATCAGCTCGGCAAGGCAGCCATAATGGGAAGAGGAACTCGCTCGCACTTGTAGTCCTCCGTAAGCTGGGAAATCACCAACTTGGAGTCTCCAAAATTTCCACGCTTCGCCTCCGGCCGAGGAGTAACTCCATACCCTTGGATATCGCCTCGTACTCGCTACCACATTGTTGGTGCGAGAGGTAGACAATCTGATGGAAAAGGAAAATGTTGCCCCGGGCGACGAGTAAAATGCCGATGCCAGCCCATCGTCACAAACTGATCCGTCGAAAAACATGGCCCACGCCTTATGGACAAGGCTATGTTTTGGTTGATCCTTTCAGCGAGAAGATCAGCCAGCGCCTGTCCCTTAACTGCTTTCGCAGGTTGATACCGGATGTCAAACTCTGATAATGCAAACATCCACTTGCCCGGGTTTTTAACATAGGAGCCGACGATGTGCTTTATGACGTCTGATTTGCATATGATGATGATCTCTGAGAGCAAAATGTCGCAACTTGGTGCGGTGAAAACAGCAGAGGCACAACTTATCGATATCGTGGTACCTCGTCTGGCCCAAAGATCCTCCGCTTATGTAAAACGACCCGCCCAGCCCATCATGAACTTGCACCACTACCGAGGCGATGGACGGTCGCCATCGACAAGTAAATGTAGAATGGCCTGTCAGTCGAGGTGGAATTAGCACCGGCGGCTTTGTCAAATATTCTTTGATCTCGCCAAAGGCTCGTTGTTCTCGCCTCAATGAATTCCTCGCCGATTTGATTTTACTAGCCCCATGAACGGCTCAATCCTTCCCGATGATTGGAGATGAATCTTCTGACGAAGTTGATCTTGCCGATAAGGGACTGTAGTTCTTTCTTCGTGGTGGGTGGCTTCATCGTTCGCACTGCCTCCTGACTTTTCAGGCCAATCTCAATTCCGCGTTCATGGACCAAGAAACCCAAGAACTGACCGGCCGTCACCCCGAAGGCACACTTCTTCGGATTCATCCGTAGGCCGAATTTTCTTGTTCGGTCGAGGACACGTTGCAGATCGTCCAAGTATCTGTGCGCTGAGGCAGACTTGACCACCACGTCGTCGATGTAGATTTCCACCAGTTTGCCGATCAGGTCATGGAAAATATAATTCATGGCCCTTTGGTACGTGGCGCCGGCATTTTTTGGGCCAAACGTCATGACTACATATTCAAATAACCCCACGGACCCTGGGACTCTGAATGCAGTCTTGTGTATGTCTTCTGGAGCCATGAAGATCTGGTTGTACCCGGCATTGCCGTCCATGAAGCTTAAAATTTTATGACCAGCTGCTGCATTGATCAATGTTTCTGCCACCGGCATCGGATATTCATCCTTTGGGGTAGCTCTGAGATCTCGAAAATCTATAGCAACACGCCATTGGCGCCTTCTTCTCCACAGTGCACGATACTAGAAATCCATTCAGCATACCGCATGGTCCGATCAACTTGGTCCAACATTTTCTCGACCTCCTTCTTGACTTCTTCCAGAATTTCGGCCTTCATTTGTCGTGCTCGCTGCTGAAACGGCCGAAATCCCTTTTTGAGCGGGAGCCGATGCTCGATGATGCTCCTGTCCAACCCAGGCATCTCTGTGTAGTCCCAGGCGAACCAGTCTGGATATTGTTTCAACAGGACTATCATCGGGCCCCGCAGACTTGGTTCTAACTTTTTGCTGATAAATGTTGGTCGTGGCTTATCCCCAGGACCAATGTCGATTTCTTCTAGCTCATCAGCTGATGTAAACCCGTACCCTAGCTTTCCGTCACCCGTCAAATCGACGCTAAACACAGGGCAAACGGTGGGTGAGGACAACAAAAATAATTTGGGCCGATCACTTGAATCGGCCCCCTTTTCGGTTGCATCAGTCAAGGACGGTTTACACCTCATTATTTTACAGTGGCAGAGCATCTCTCTGCTACGACTACATGAGCTGCTTGTCGTATGATCGCTTTTATTTTTGTGGCCGATCGCTGGATCGGCCGCATTACCTGATGATCGTGGGCTTTCCTACTCGGTAAGGCCAGTGGATAAGACCAGCCTCACCCCGTTTTTTGTAGCTTCAATACGCTCGCATCCGTCTAGATGGATTTCAGAGATCGGCTCTTGGTCTTCTGCTTCCCAGATGTTCATGCCAGCTATGGAGATCTCGATAGAATCGTCTGCATGGATGACCTCCACTTGCCTCCATCCCATCGATCGGCATCGATGCATTGTGGATGGGATGCAGCAATTAGCGTGAATCCAATCCTTCCTAGCAAGGCGGTAAGTGCTTTGCTGTCCACGACGAAGAATGACGTGGTACAGTTTTCCTGCCCACCGTCAAGTCCACGCTCAAGACGCCTTTGCGCCCCTCAAGATTGACCGCTGAAGTCGCCAACGTGACGTTGGTTTTGATCAGATCTGCAGGAGCGCCCCAAACGCCGTAGCATGGAGTATGGCATGATATTGACCGCCCGGTGTCCACCAACATCTTGCCGACAGGTTGCCCATTGATGTAACCTCGCAGGCTGTGGCTTTCGATGTTTGTAACCCTTCTCACGTGGCTTTTCAAAGATAACCGCCGTGGGCGCGATCAAACCGCCACGGTAGCTCATCGGTTCTGGTGCGCGAAATTCGACGGAGTACGAACACCATGTTTGTGCCAGCCGATGTCTTTGCATCGGCTTTTATCGGTTTGGGGCGCCACTCTTTCCGGTCGGGCGGTCTTCCGCTTCCACAGCCTTACTTTGACGGCCGATCAGGCCGCTTTCTTCAAAGCGTGAGATACCGCGCTTCCTCTGTTACGCAGCCGCACTCTACGCTGGGTGTGTCCGAGTCCGTCGGGCACCACCTTGGGCGGTGACACTCTCGCCTTGCCATCCTTTGGCTCCTCGAGGTCTTCGCCGAGGACTTCGTGACGGCCCTTGGGCTGAAGAGGCCCTAGACGTTTGAATACCGACATCGGCCTCGTGTCTTCCTTTTTTGACCGTGATTCGGCGCTTGTCGATTGTAGGCAATCGGCTCATTCCTCGCCCAAACAATACTCAAGAAAGGACAATCCCAATGCCTGTCGCGCCTCCTTCTTTCGACGGTCCCTAGCAAGGTGCTCATGTCTTCCGTCGTCTGCTGCTACCGGGCGACGTTGGTCATCTTGGCGCCATACTTGTTAAGGAGATGCGTAGAATGTGGCTTCGATATCGCACTCTCCTCACTTGTTCCTCCGCTGGCACCGTCATTGTGGCTGGGCCGGTCGCATGGACTAGCCTCCTTTCTTTCCTTGCCCCGAGAGCGACCACCGCCCTCCTTGTACGTGTCATGGTGGTATCCAGACCCTGCCATGTTAACGCCAAACGAGAAATCCAGCTCACGTCTTGCAGAGCGACTGAGTTCTACCATGTTGACGCCGGGAAATGGGTTTGTGTCCACTTTCATGGCGAACTACCCAAGGATCAGACGGCCTTGTTCTATAGCC
Source organism: Avena longiglumis (assembly GCA_030063025.1). Taxonomy (NCBI): domain Eukaryota; kingdom Viridiplantae; phylum Streptophyta; class Magnoliopsida; order Poales; family Poaceae; genus Avena; species Avena longiglumis. Next base: position 593,196,654 of record CP125973.1, read on the forward strand.
ATTTGGATTTGGCCAAGCTCTTTGCACTCGTTGGTGGTGAGTGAACGAATGATGCCACTTGCGGTATGGTCTCCCGCTCATCTCCTCGAGCCGTAGGGATTTTGTGGCCTTCGGTAACCTCACCGCTTCTCCTTCAAAGAGGGTCGAATATCTGCTCAGCTTTGCTCACATCAAGTCGAACCCTTTCGCAGTCCGTCGCTTCACCCACTTGCAGCCACAGGATCCGCCCCGAGCCCATTCATACGGCCACCTCCCGATCCTGCGTAGGATCTTCTTCTTCTGCATCGACTGTGCTTATCGGACGCTTGAATTTGTCTTGGTATAACTCGTGGTGGCGCTGCTCATACATCGCCGCCGGGCCATGCGCCAATGAGTTGTATTCTACCCGAACGCCAGATCCTTGACGGGTGAGAGACCCAACACCGCCACCGACCGCTTCTTTCTCGCTTAAACGAGCCGAGTAACATCGGTTCTTGACAGCCTCAAGCGCTGGATGTACTCGGCTTTCTCCGCTCGCCGCACTGCGTGCAGTCCGCAATGCCAGCCTCAGAGCCTCGAATGGTACTGGATGTGGAACCGCTCTTCCAGTTGCTTCCGTGTATGAATTGAATGGTGGTAGTGAGGTGTACCACCCAAAGGCTGGTCCTGTCGAGATTGCGCAAAAGAATCTTACGCGCATCCGATCCGATGTCAAATCATGCCTAGTTGTGCTGTATTGGCTTATGTGCTCGATCGAGCTCGACCCTTCCGACCCGCTAAACCTTGAGAACTCGTGAGCTTATACTTGGGTGGCGCGAATTAGATCAAACTCGTTAGTACGGCTTTGAATAGCCGATTGTCCTTCTCTTCGCACGGCCGAACCGTCCTCGTGATGGTACCGATTTGCTCCACGCTTGAGCCGTAGGGCTAAATTCTCATGACTTGTCCCAGGCATACTTGGCTAGCCACGCTGTTTGTCGCGTCTATCCTGCATATCGCTGCTCCGCACGCCGCCTCAAGATCCTGTCCCAAGCACTCTGGCGCAGAAACTGCGGTTGCAATTTGTTTGCGCGCCGTTACCGCAGTCCGCACGAGGCATATATATCCGTGTGGGATCTCCTTGGGCGGCTCAAACAGGAATTGGCAATCGCTGGTCGCCCAGCCTTATAGACGACGTAAGCCGCTCCCTGGCGGCTCGAGCGGTGCAACGGAGCCGTGGCCTGGTTTGAGCGGTCTTTCTCCTGGTGAGTCCCTAAAGTAGGTCCACGGAGAGTACTGATGCTTCATGATCTCCTGAACTACGCGCACCGCGACCCGCTCGAAAGCGTTCACCAGGCTCTCAGAATGGCGGTGCAAAGAATGAGCCACCATGTAGTTGACCTCCGTCAGAGGGCTCGTGCGCCTCCAAGGAATGCAGATCCACCTCATTAAGAGCCCTCGGGAGAACCCTTTCCATCCGATGCCATGCGACGGGTCCTCTCGAAAGAGCCGATGAGGTCTTCCTCGAAGAGGGCCTTGATCTCGTCAGATTGGCCTTGTGCTCGCCAGTGATCGTTGTAAGTGATCGGTCCGTTTCTCCATCGCAGCCGGTGTTGATGTAGACGTTGTTGAATGTCCCACCGGGCGCGTGCGAATGTGTTGCCTGTCAAAACCCACCGGCGAGCAGCGATCGACAACACGGAGAGCCGGGAGGCTCCTGGACTGCTGGGCCTGGTCCTCGGGCGACGGCCCGCAAAAGCTCCGCACACGCCTGGCTTGGTTCGAGCGTGCCACCTGACCTATACCTGATCAGAAGGTGAAGGATTGCTCGATTGATTTCTGCATGATAAACAAGTATCGTAAAATTCGAGCCGTAATCGGCTCCTGTTTCCGTAAATCGGCTCCTAAAGCCGATTGCCCCACGGTTCTGCGTTAGATTTATAATAACATGGGGTTTTGCTTGATCACTACAAGTTAAATCGATCTACGATAGTTTAATGTTTTCACTACGTAACTGGAACGTCCTACGCGTGATTGAGCCTAGTACGTACAAAAAGATGAAGAATATCAACCCTAGAGGAAGCCTAATAACCAACATAAAGTCAATTACCGGAACATCTTCTCTAGAACGAATAAGCCACGTCCTTATGCATTACCGGATCGTTCAACCCGTTTGTAAGGCCTGATTACGTAGATATTAAACTAAACCTTGGTGAACAAGGTACAACTATAACAGATCGAATCGACTAGATAAAGATCAAGCAAGATGCTACCCTTGCACTTTGGGAAAAGGTGCAAGGGTAGCGGGATAGCTGGAGCTAGCATAACTTCGACGGTAGTAATGAAAAAGCACCGATGCTAGCCTCAAACAATCTATGATAATAGTATTACTCGCCATCAACAACGCTTCAGTACGAGTAAAACTAGGTAACGAATAAGTAAATACTGCCTAGATCGCGAGATGCGATCTAGGCAGCATGGCACTTACCCGAAAGAAACCCTAAGAACAAGGGGTGGCGATGCGCCGAGATTGTATTTGTTGTGAACGTGGTTGTTGTCTTCTCTCAATAACCCTAGGTACATATTTATAGTCCGGAGACTCTCTACTTTTGGAATAACTCTACAACTATATCTTTACCTAAACATAAACGGAACCTAAACAAACACAAAACCTACTATGATACAAGATACACGGGCAATTTAGCCCAAATCCACACACTAGGCCGATCCAGCAACTCGTTGAATATATGTATCTTCCAAACCCATCTTGATCACGGCCCACCTCCGTCTCTGGCCAAAATACGGTGATAACAATAGGTGAACGCAGGCTCGAACAGCGGTGGCGCAGCCGTGACTTCCCCTAGAGGTGGCGTGGGCTGCAGTCGACTTCAGGCTTGGGAGGATCTGCTGTAGTGCGCGGCTGAGAGCTTCCGGCGACGGGCCTCTACGGCGACGACGGTGGTGGGAGCGGCTAGGGGTGCAGTTCGCTGGCGGTGTGGTGGCTTGGCTGCCGCAACATGGCGCCGGAACCGACGGGACCCAATCTGGCCTAATCCAGGCCTAGTTAGGCCTGGTATGGTCCTGATCGCGGCCTTGTTGGCACTGTTGTTCGTCCGGACGGCACTCACCGCAAGGTAACAGAGGACAGATCCCCTCTCCTAGGCTACTGTGTGGCCCGATGACTGCAAGTCTGAGTTTTGACCTTCACTGTCCTTCTCGGCGGCCGTGTGTTGTGGCGGTGGCCGGAACCTTTGGCTCGAGTTCGTGGAAGCCGGGTCGGCGGCGCTAGAAGGTGGACTGCACGTGCGCCCCTTCGACGAGTGAAGTCGTGGCCGTGGTGGTTTCTTTCTTCGGTCGTGTGGGTGACGTTGAACGGACGTTGATCCTTAGACCGGCGACGGTCCGGTGGGACCGGGTGAGCTCAATGGCGACGGAGCTGCTGCTTGGCGGCAGGATTTGCCGACAATAGTGATCTTGCCAACATTTGTCTATTTCCATTATCTTTAACCCGTAGTGTTTTTTCATGGTTTTCATTGTTAGCTCCCGGTCAGCTATTTCCATTCGTCTATTTATACTATCGAGTGTATATGGTCGTCTAAGACCAAGCGTTATGTTTATGAAGCTAAGCCGTTAAAATCGGGAAGACGAACCACACAAGCAGTTTACAATACGAACCGAGCCCATAAAGTCTCTTCTGGCAGCGCTACAGCCTGCTCTTATCCTGATCACTTATCCTGAGCACGGATCTACTTATCCTGACATCTGCTACTAGCATATTCAACTTGCATGCTAGTGGTGTAAAACTCACACGCTCAGCTACTCCCTCCATGCCGGGGAAAGGAGCTGAGTTTTGACTTATCAGCTACTCCCTCCCGTTTTAAAATATAAAATATTTTAATTTTATAAAATAAATATTTTTTTTTTGTACGGGGAACGGGTGCAAGAGCACCCGAAATATATTGCTGCTTTGATACACTGGAGTACAAAAAGGCCTAATAAAAAATAAAAAATTACATCGAGGCCCAGAATTAAGCACTGAGGACCCTGAGGAAAACTTGAAAAAGCAATCAAGTCCACCATCCTCATCCACCTCCAGATCGACGGCGAAACTCCGGCAAATCCAGCGATTCACAGCGGACAACGCACGGGCCGAGCAGCAAAGGAGCGGCAGCCCTACTGCCATTGGGTCCGACGTGCTGACGGAGCAACAGCCGAAGACGGGAGAGAAGCTCCAAATCGAACCGCCCGCGGCACCCAATCCTTCCACAACAGAGCCACCACCATGGCGGCTTGAATAGGAAGGAGGAGACACCGCCGACAAGTACCACCCCAAGATCCAAACAAGGAAGAAGAAGACGACGCAACGCTGCAGATCCTCGCCACCACGGCCGGCCGGAAGAAGAAGCACCCGCATCAACCGTCACCGCACCTTCCTCCCGCCACCACGGCCGCCAAGAAAGGCCGCATCAACTCCTCATCGATACCGGTCCTAGGCCTTATTTTGAGTCACCGGAGGATCCACTCACCTCCAGACTCCACCACCGAGCACCGGAAGAAGAGAGATCCACTCACCGCCTCCAGATCCGCCGGCGACACTGAGACAACTCCGGGCAGAAGTGCCCAAACCCGCGACGAGACCGCCGCAAACACCCTACAACCTAATCCTAACTACGCCGGAACCTCCCCTCCGCCACCTCCGGCCGGCATCGCCGCCGGAGGGGCTCGGGATCGGCCCGGAACCACTGGGCTCTTTCGGTGTACTGTTCACAGGAGAGAGAGAGGGAAGGGGGGGGGGGCTTATAAAATAAATATATCTAGACTATTTTTAATGTATATGTTTATTCAGGTTTAAAGTGAATCTACGCACTAAAAGATATATAGACACAGTTTCTTCATAAACCTAAAACATCTTATATTTTAAAACAGAGGGAGTACCCCCTTCGTCTAGAAATAAGTGACTTACATTTTTAAATTTAGATGTATTTATAGACTAAATATGTCTAGATATATCTAAATCTAGACAATTTGGAACACTTATTTCTGACCCAAGGGAGTATGTGTTTTTATATGATGACCAGAAACATAGCAGGAACACATGGGGAAGACACTGCGGGGAGAGAAGCAGATGAACTCAAGAAGCACGGTGCTCCCCCACCACGAGAAAATGAGCTACTATCTCCGGTCCGTTTTTATTTTTTTTTGCGAATCCTTCTGTCCATATTGGTGTTTTTAACTAGATTCATATTGGTGTTCATATCTAGTTAAAAAATTTGCGAAGTAAGTTCTTTCGAGAATTTGGCACCTACTTATAAGAATTTGTTACTTCCACGACAGGGAGTTTTCTATCCTTTGTGTGGTTGGGTGTGAGATGGGCATTTGAAAAAAGGAGTTTTCTTGCGCTCCACCGGCCTGCGGGCACGTGTTCTAGATCCGGTCCAAAGCTATGCGGTTGTTAGCCTAAGGATACATGGTTGTTAGCCTAAGGACGGCCTAAACCTGGATAAAATTTACTACTTCCTTCGGCCATATTAATTGACTCAAATTTGTCTAGATTTAATAAACCTAGACACTATTTAATATATAGGTTCATCCAAATTTTGATAAATTAAAATCAATTAATATGGATCGGAGGTAGTATGTGTTTGCATGTTTGTGCATTCGTTGACTCCATAGCACCTCGCGCCCCTTGCCAAACACAAAGGGGTAGCTCGCATCTAAAACAGGCCGCTCTGATTTAGTTCAAATCAGACTAAAATGGGTGACAACACGTAGGCAACATGCATCGTCGAGCGTCCCATAAATTGATACGAAGTAAGACATCATCAGACATAGCTCAATACTGCAATTAATTCTCATCCATACATGTTAGATGGCGACTTTTAAATTATTTCCCACGTTATCCTATGCATGAGGGAAATCATACATGATTTAGTAAATAGAAGCAACAATGTGAAGCTAGCATACTCATCCAATTTGGTGAGGGTTCATACGTGCGAATGCAAATTCCTTGCTTACACAATCAAAGATATCCCAACTATCCAGATAATTATACATAGTTACTTACATACTCCCTCCATTCTAAAAAAAAGTCTTAAATTTGAATGTATCTATATACCATACATTTAAATTTAGACAACCTTTTTAGGATGGAGTAGTAGTTGGGATAATCCCAGAGCACGTATACGCTCTCAGTACCTATCTTTGTGTGTGAATGTGTCCATTTGTCCAAATGTATGTGTGTGTGCATGTGTCCATCTCCACTCCAAGAAGCCAAATACTCCCGCTGTTTTATATTAATACCACAACACTTTTTTCCCCACCGCTCTTGCGCTCCAGCTCCAGTCTGCCGCCGCCGCCGCCGCCACCACCATTTCCAGACATGCCGCTGTCCCGGCGTTGGGAGGATCTGCCGCATAGGTGAAAGACTCGACCTCAAGTGCTACGGAAGCGCGCGGGGCGCCTGCACGGCGTGGCGATGCGCGCTCCCGCCTCCCTCCCCGTCGCTGCTCCTCGTCCCCGTCCCCGACAACGCCACCAGAGGGCGCTGCCCGTACGCCGCCTCGCTCCCCACGGGCCGCTCCTTCCAGCTCAATCCCATCCCCTCTGGGGCACCATGCGTCGGCTCCTCCAGCAACGGATGGCTCGCCATCTCCCGTGGACCGAACACGTTCAGCCTTTTCAACGCCGTCACCGCCACCGAGATCGTCCTGCCGCCGCTGATCCACGAGAGCAGGTGGGCCTCCAACGCCAAGCTCGTCATCGCGCCCAACCCCGCCAGCGACGACTTCGCCGCCGCCGCCATCTGCGACATCGACAGGCTCGCCTACGTCACCGCCGGGGCCAGAAGGTGGGCCATCCTCGACCCCGTCCGCCTCGCCCACCACGGGGACCAGCTCACCGACGTCGTCTACCATGAAAAGGGAGGACAAGGTATGGTGTATTTCCTCACTCGCGATGTGTTACAATTACGACAAGAAGATAACGAAGAACGAAAACGAAAAACACAGCAAGGGGGACACAGATTTAACGTGGAAAAACCTCTCCAACAAAGAGAGGAAAAACCACGGGCGCCAGCCAGCGAAACTTCACTATATCGAGGAGTGTTTACAAACGCCGGGGATTTCACAGATACAACTCATCCCAACCGACGGCTTACAAGGGGTTTATATATCGGTGGAAACCTAGGTCTTCGACGATCCGTACCGTAGCGCGGGGGGCTGTCGCTCCACTCGGGGTTTACACTCGGCCCAAGCCTCCGGCGACGGGTCTCGCTCCACTCGTCAGAAGTTGGCTGATACTTTGTAGAATTTGGATCAACATATAACACGATGGAGACGTCCACGTGCTCCGCCTACCGGAGCGCTGCCGCCGGCAACCTATTATGGTCGACGATCCATCAGCACCGCCAGCGATACCGCCTTCACACTTGACTCCCGCACAGCAACATCATCATATGATTCTTAGGAGATCTTTTGGGCCAGACCTGAATGCGCCGCCCAGATCTTTTGGGGGGCTACTCGGTGTTTCTCGGGAGGAATAATAATGCAGTGTCAATGTATGCTCAAGGAGGTGTTCCGGGGCTCAAGCCTAACTGTGTCTACTGGATCGGCGGGAGGGGTAGGGATCGGGGCATGGTCTCTGACATGGCAACCGGGAGGACCACAACTTGCCTGCTTCCTGCTATTTCTGGAGTTGCTGCTCCACAGAGCACAATTTGCTGGTACTTTCTCAGTGACATGGCGAATTACTGCAACAATGGTAATGGAGGCAAAAGAGTTTATCAGACCCGTGCGATAGCCCGGGCTGATGGAGAAAAACGACAATAATGATGCATCACCAAACTGCGTTAGTGATCTCCACCGGCAATGTCGTTGGAAGTTACTGCCTGAGATTTGAAGGTGCTAAAGATGTAGCCAATATATAGTTTGTTCACATTTATCTGTTCCCTAGAATAATGTGTTTCAGGGCTTGTTTGATTCATAGGATAGGAAAAGTATAGGAATAGGAAAGACATAGGATTGAGATGTCATACCAACTTGAATCCTATGGGAATAGGAATTTTGTTTGATGTAGCAAAGGAATTTTTCCATGAGCTATGATCTAATGTTTCTTTCCTATAGAAATTGCACTACAAGATTCCTATAGGATTAATTCCTATAGGATATGTTCCTATGAATCAAACAATAACATAGGAAAAATTCCCATAGGATTCAAATCCTACATAATTCCTATGCAATTTCTATGAATCAAACAAGCCCTCAGTCTGTTGTTGTTGCTGGTTCGTAGTCCATGCCATCTTTGTATGTTTTTTATGTCATCTTTGTAAGCTTATATATTGAGAACGTTCGTGCTATGGTGTACTAGGTATTGAAAGCGTTCATGGTCTGGTACTAGTAAGTAGGTCCATAATATTACATGTGCTCTTTCTGGTGATAAGAAATACTAGTAGAATAGCTGTTTTCATGTAGGCTCTCCGTTTCTGGAGATAGTAGGCAAGTCCATTCATATTTTGCAATTTAACCGGGCTTGAACGGAATCACAAGAAGTAGTATTATGTTCAAACAAGGATGAATTAGCATCAGATGGGGATGGTTTCCTGGACGGTGCAAGGTCTCAGCTTGCTTTCTCAGAAGACTTACACAAGGAAAGCAATATGGCTGAGACTAAAAGAATAGTAGTGCAAGAAAAGGCCGCAAAATCAGATGAGAGCTCTTTTCTTGATGGCAGAGATGTCCAGTCTGTTGTTTATGAGGTATCTCCCCAGGAAGGTGATACTGAAACGACTTTAGATTGATTATTTATGCGGCTAACTGAAAAATCAAGGTCTGGGCAAGTCCACAAGTCCAAGTAGTCTGGTGCAGAAAATCTTCTGGCCAAGTAAGCCCAGCACACCCCACTCTTTGTTTCTTGTACTACTTATGATGAAGTTCTATACTTGCATGTTTTTCATACAACAAAAGGAGAAATACTGTGATTTTGCTTTCTTACTACTTGTTTTAGACTGATTATTATGCGTCTAACTGAAAAATCAAGGTCTGACCAGCAGTTTTGAACTTGATATGCAACTGTACTGTAGACTGATCCAACATGACTTGAGAGTGAATTTAGGTTGTTTCCCACATGCGTTTTGAAACTTAGCTGCAATCTTTATTAATCATGGTTATATCTCTGACGTGAGGTCCCGGCATGGTGCTACTAGTAAGCCATATTAGGAAAACCGGCTTTTAACACTGAACTGAACTGAGAGTGAACCCGTTGAGTGGATGCAAATCCTGTTTCAAGATTTTAGCAACCTGAAGCAATACAGGCACTCGCAAGATCTCTGCTTTTTGCTCAAAGTTAATCGTGACTAAAGAGATATTGCTTGTTAAAATCACAGCCAGAGCAGATAGAAGTGGAGGTGGCCAGGGAGCGCCGGTGACAGATGCTGGTGTTGAAGAAAGCGTCTGAGGCGGCAAGAAACATCGATGATGGGAGGCACCCTGCCTGACCGTTCAAGTTCGACCCTGCTTGAGGACCTGCCTGAGGAGATCCTCCTTGATGACATACTCCTCCGGTCCGGTTGCCTTCCAAGGACGTTGGCCGCTGCCACACACTCTGCAAGGCGTAGCGAGAAGCCACCTCCACACCTGAATTCATGCTCAAACACCACCACCGCCTAGCCATCGCTTCTCATCATCGATTGGAAGAGGCGTCTTCACACTTAGCTTGTGTCCTTTACCAGCACATCCTGTCAACAGCTCTGGCCCTTTCTCTGGGGTGGAAAAAAACACCAGCAGAATAAGAACAATAATCAGCTTCACGCTGCCTGTGATGGCGTCCTCATCGTCTACCAGGTCTCACAGGACCGATTGCAACCACCGGAAGCACGCTCCCTTACCTTCGCCTCAGGATGAGGAAGACCTTCGTCTCCAACTGGTGAACACAGGATGCTGTGGGTCTCTGCTCGCTATCAAGCGGATTGGATACACCGCGTACATCACCACGGTGGGACACAACAACAACAAGCCAAGGGATGTAACGCCAACAGGGATCTGGTCGCCTCGTGTGATTTGTTTGTTCTAATAAACCAGCCCACCAGTAAGTCAGTGAGTCTCTCGACACGGCAACTCTCTTATTTGTGTCTATATATTATTAAGCATGATCGATCCCGTGTGTTTCTTATGTTGCTTGTTCTCTATCTGTAATAGTATTTTCTGCTTAGCACGAAGATCGCGTGTGCTTCTAGTTTGTTCCAGTGTTAAAATCTGAAAAAGAGGTCAAGGTTTGTTCATCATCTGAGTTCGTTTAGCCGTGTTTCGTCTTGCTGTTGATGATTGCCAGACGCTTCTTTCAGAGTTCAGTTAACTTATAGTGTGCTGTTTTGTTGCTGTACCAGAGATCTTTGCACAGGAAGGAGACATAGCCAAGTTTCAAAGGGTTCCAGAAGAGAAACGAATTGGCATCAGACTAGAGTGGGGATGATATGAGAATTCTAGAGATCTCCAGTCTGCTGTTTCTGAAGCATCTGCTCAGGAAGGTGCTACAGCTGAAATGCTGTTGGGACTTAGAAACAAGTGCTGACTTCAGATGGAGATGAGGCAAAGTGGTGCTTTGCTGGTTCGAGTGGAATGAATTATACTAGTTGGAAGGCTGGTTGTGAACTTGTGATGTGTAAATCACTCAATTATGTCGTATGTGCACTGTACTGTACCACTCTCGATCGTACTGCAGGTCCTTTTGATTTTAAGGTCAAATTGAAGAAGTGATGACAAATTTGACTATAACATACTCCCTCCGTCCAGAAAAGGATGTCATAGGTTTGTCTAAATTTGAATGAATCTATATACTAAATAGTGTTTAGATATATTCGAATTTAGACAAACCTACGACATCCTTTTCTGGACGGAGGGAGTAGCAAAATTTCAGGTGCAACTGTGTAACTAACTCAATCCAGCAAGCACACTCTCTGACTCTTACTAGCTCTAACTAAAACATCACAGCTCCTGAGGCTCTAGGAATGTACTTATATGCAATTTGGAACGGGATGTCCTGCGTTTCTCTCATTATCTTTCCTACTAGTAGATTCATGTTTGTGTGTCAACTGTCATTAGGTTAACCTTAACAAACGAAGATGGATGCTCCACCTCTCTCTCATCAATGGCACTGGTAGGCTACTGCAAGCATATACACTAACTTAGCATAGAGTAGACAAGACCAAATCCAAGCCTGGTTACCGACTAACAGAATTTGTTTCAGACCAATCAAATCAGTTCTACAACCAGAATCAGCAGCAGCATTGCTTGTTTCGTCAGTCCAGCACCATCTCAACAGACTCACAAATCTTAAGATAAACAGACACATCATTCGGAGACATCGGCCTCAGACCAAACTCAGGCCCTTTTTCACGCAGCAGCTGAATGTATCATTGAAGATGGAAACAAAAAATCGGAATAAAGAGAGAAATTCAAATAATCGGAATAAAAAAGATAAACTCAAATAATCTGAATAGAGTAGGATTTGACAAAACCAAACTTTACTTATACAAGTGAGTGAATCTAGCTAATTCTGGATCACATGGACATACAATGATATCCCCAAGAATACCTATAAACTTTCAGAGAACACACAACTGCATATACTGAACCAATTGACATGAAAAATAAGACAAGGTCTAATTAGTTGTCAAATCTTGATCTCTACCAGGAATTACGAGAATAGCCTTTACAAGGATTTCAAAGAGCAGCACGAAATAAGAATCAATTTATCTCTGAGAGCTACCTTGGCCTGGTTTCTAAGAAACTTGGCAGAAAGAAAAATATACTCAACTGATAGGACGCTAGCTAGCACAACAACTTAGTAGGTGACAATAGCAAGAGATTATCCAATCAAAACTGCAAATCACAACAATATATAACTCAGTAATATTCGCGGGCTATTTAGTCAACCATGGTTTATCAATCACAAAACACACCCTCTTATTACAAGCAGGCCGCAAATCAACACAACACAAAACAGCTCTTAACACACCCATCAAAACATACCCAGATGAGGTACTTAACTTGGTGAATACACACACCGTTTATTTGATGTGCAAGTAACAACACAACCTGCACGCACGCCACACTGCACAACTTGTAACAAAAACACACAGGCAATGGGATGACCAGAACTTGCGGTAGACCGATGCTTCATGTAAGCCGACATCTATCCCTCGCCTTGTAGAATAACACTACACGCCAGAGCAGTGCGTCAATCCCATTACCTGAGAAATGAATAGCAGAAAAAAGGTTACTTGGATACAGCAAATGAATGGCACTTGCACATTCTATCTATATTCATGTACAACAAACCTTAGAACAGAGACCCTTGGGAGGGTCTTCTTGTGGTAAGCCGAGTGGCGTGTTTGGAAGAGCGACGGGTCATGGTTGGCCTCCAAGCCATCCCACTCGAGCCTCTCCCACCAGTCCTTCTCGCAGTCCACCATCGGTAGTTTAGAGCCTACGGCCGGTAGCCGCCTCAGGCCCCAACAGTCCCTGAGGCTGATAGTTTCCAATGCCGGCGCGGTCAGTCTAACCTGACATATCTGCTCTAGCCTGTGGAGATGGAATAGCTTGATGTGCTTCAGTTTATTGAATGTGACACCGGATGCTCTTTCTTCAGAGTGCTTGTCGTCCGATGGGAAAACATGTCGGAGATTACTGCAATATGCTATCTGGAGGGTCACCAAGCTTGGCAAGGTGATGGCAGAATGGGGGATGGCGACGAACACCAGCCTGGGGCAATTGTGTAGATATATGTGTTGTAACGCTTCAAAGCTGATAATCCTCCCTGCAAAGATGCAATAGGCCATGGAGAGATCACTTGCCGAAAGTATCCTTAAAGAAGGAAAGTATTGTCGACAAGTAGATACAGCCTGCAGCCTGGGGCACCTCTCAACATGACACCATTCTAGTTGGATGAAATGTGTGACAACTATTGACTCAGCCATAACTGTGACTAAGGAATTATTGTCATGCACATAAATTGATTGAACATACTCCCTGAACTGCTGACTATAGGAAGAGTCTAACATAACATTCTGTAAATCGTGGCTTCCTTCACCAATCTCGATATGCCAGCCCAAAGGATGAAGCTGTTGGTGGTCCCACACCAAGGAGGAGCATGTTACATCCTTGGCAAGGACAATATCATTATAAGGTAACGGTGGTGGCTCCTTGATTGGACCAATCTCATGTATACTTTTAGTGATGTCAACTTGGCTGTGGATTGTAGAAGAGATATGGATATGTGCCTTGAAGCCATGTCGAGATTTTCTTGATGATATTAAGCTATGGAATCCGTTTTTGGCCGAATAAAGAAACCTGCCATCTGTAAAACAAATACATGCCTCAAAGCCAACAGACATCTGTTCTCCACAACAGACTCCCGATTTCATCTTCCCCCGATTAGTGTCTACATGTAGCACTTCCAAACCAAATTCTTTTACATCCCAGAATAGGCTATGGAGTTGCTCACAACCCAGTAGGAATAGCTTCTTGAGCCGTGGGACATCCATTTCATTGAGATCAATAGTTTTGATGGCAGTACCTGACAGGTCCAACTCCTCCAGATTTGGTAATGCACGCAAAAATATGCTATGCAGTCGAGCACAACCCTCCAGGGATATCTTTGTCACCTTGGCTTCTTCGAGTCGATCCACGCGAGACTTGGGGCGCAATTCCTTTCTTGGCAGTTGTATGTGATGTGTCCAATTCTCTGCCGGGCCATAACCATCAAAGCTAAAACTCTCAAGTAGTGGAAGGGCTCTTTCAAATGCAACATGCTTCAAGCTGGAACAACCATCAAGAATGAGCATCTTCAAGCTTCTTGTTGATGACATTTCAGGAAATGATTCCAGGTGGATGTTCCCGGAAAAGTCAAGGAGCTCAAGATTCATCATATCTACAGCAGAGCAATTGTCCACTGTGATCACATCTGAAGATTCAGTTAATCGAAGCTTGTGCAGACTCTGTAGCTTTTTCCAAGCCTGACTTATAGTCCTCCATGATACCCCCTTTGCATTCAGCTCCCTGAGATTGGTCATCAGTCCAATCATATGTGGCAACAATACATAATCGGTGCAACGTAAGTCAAGCACCAGTAAGTCTAGGAAACATGTCCCTTCTCCTTGCTCCTCCCCTGTGTTTGTGCAATGGTCAAGCCAAAGGAATCTTAGGTTGTGGCAGCAGCGGAAAGGAGGGGATGAAAAATCAAATCCACAGTTGCAGAGTTTTAGCACACGGAGGTTGCTGGCTAGTTGAAACAAATCACTTTGTAGTTCTTCTGGCTGACCATCTCCCTCCAATGTTAAGAAATAGGATGTTGCATAAATAGGAATAGTAGAGATACTCTGTACTTCTTGTTTTTTGGAGGTGATTGAGTACCACCTTCCGTAGGGTCTGCCATGCTCTCCAAAAACATATGTTTCATCTGAAGGATAGCTGCCAACCGGTGGTATCACTCCATACAACACATTTCCAATCTTCCATGCTATGTCCCCTTGTAGTATTCCATCACATATCCAGTAGTTGCAAGCATGCGTAGACCAATCATAGTCAACACCGAGTTCTCTCAGGAACAGTGAGTACAAAACGCAATCAACAACTATTGCTGGGCTGGTTCCATCCATGCCGATGTAACCAATCACTTCAGCGGCTTCATTGTACAATAATTCCTTCTCTACTTTGGAGCTTCTCCTAGAGTTGAGAGCGATATAAGTATGAGTAGAACCAAACTTCAACTTCGGTTCTATCCGCGGGGGCTGAAATCTTCCCATAGTGGTCCATAGCAATTTACCTTCACCAAAAACTCCAGGAATGCCAAACTCCGTGAGATCAATATCTTCATCTCCTCCATAATGAAAAACCATCAGAAACTTTTCATCTCTTAGGCGCAGATTGATCACCTTTGCGATGCTTAATATAACTGTCCTAGAGCTGTCATCTACCCCTCTGAAATCATCTTCTTCATCCCTTTTATCGAACATGTGCATTAAATGGTGAAGGTTTAACTCTTCTGCAATTGCCCTCTGCATCGCCCTTCTACTTCTCCACAGAGAGCAGTCCACGTGGATAATTTTGCCAAAATGCTTTCTCGTGTCAGAGTCGTTGCTGCCTGACTTTAGGTGTTTGGCTACAGCTCTAATGACAGCAGAGGCTCCCACACCGAGCCAGCCGCCCAAGAAGAATGCTTCCGTTTTGCCGTCTGCGGAACCATCTCTAGAACGCAAAAGATCAAGCACTTGTTTCACGGTGTCATCAAAACCGTCTATGGCCTGCAGTAATGAACGGCTGTTAGATTTGACTTCCTCAATGCATATACATAGTATATATTGTTATTTGTTACTGTAATTTTAATGGCTATTTTGCAAATGAATACAGTGGAAGAGATGCAGTCTTGATTATAAGGTAATTAAGTGAAGGGGTTCGTCTAGTTTGGAGGTTTAATCCATGGAGCTAAAGAAGCGAAAGTTGGTCAAAAGGAAAGCCTCGACCTAATCAACCCACACTGCATACAATGGAAGTAAGCCTGTGCAAAAAGTAAAACCGTTCAAACCGTCCAAACCAGCCAAAAAATAACTAGTTCAATCTTATTCACAAATCCAATCTAAAGTTTAAAACTAATACAAAATTTTAAACTATCCCAAACCAGCCAAACCGCGTTTGCACAGGCTTAAATGGAAGCGAAGGTGAACCAGGAGGTGGAAGTGCTGCAATACAAACTAGCTAGAAGCGCCCAAGCCCGACAAGCCACGTTAAGCCACATCATCTAAATTATATTAATGATTAGATAGCACTTACGTAACAAGAGATAGCACTTACGTAACGCTCCAATACAGTTTGACACATATCAGCATATTGTAAAGAGTCTTTGGGCAATAAAGAAGGAAACTTCCAACGTGTCACGAGTCCTGCCCGAGTCCTGCCCACGTAGCTAATGGAAAAAAATCCCAATGATTCCTTTTTCCGTTAACCTGTTCAATCTTGCACTTTTTTTTTGAACTTTGTTCAATCTCACACCTAGCTAACGAAAAAACAAATTCCAACGATACGGCCAGACTTGCCTTTCATGTCTTCATGTGTACAGTTATAGACAGCTTCCTTTGCTGGATTCACGTTTGTGCAATCCGTGATTGATCAAAAATTTAAAATTTATCAGATACAAGCTGGGGGTTTAAATTTACACCATGCATGAAGGCCCTATAGCAAGGATCTAGATACTGGATTAAAAACGACGAAGATGTTCTTCTTAATTGTCAATCATCTGTAGCGGATGCCTGGCGACGACATTGACATCCTCGGAATTCATGCGGGGAAGGGGCGGCAGCATCCCGGATGCTTTGCACGGAGACGACGCAGCCTCCCTTGCAGGACGAGCTCCTGGCAGGGCTTGGCGGCGATGGCACGGCGTGGTTGGTCGGAGGTGGAGCCGGTGAGACAAGGACGAGGATGGCGGTGAGCGGCGACCTCCTCTCTGTGGGCGACGATGGGAGAGAGGTCTGAGTAGGAGCAAATCGGAGGGAACGATGGTTAGAGGCGAAGAGGAGATCGATGGTGAGATGCAGGTATGGCCCCTCTCTTCCTCCTCCGAAACTCCGGCGTGCCTCCATATCCGCGGCACCTCGCCTCCCCGCTTGCCTCATCCCGGTCTCTCCGTCGTTGTAGGCCATGGCGATAGCCCCATCCCTATCTCTCCTGCGGGCCCTACTTGCGCTCTCCTGCATCCTCGGCACCTTGCTGACTTCCTCAAGCCCCCCAACGACTGCTTATACTACGGCTTTGTCACGCCCTCCTCTGCCACGCAAGTTCTGCTGCTAGGCGCACAAAATTGAGGCTCCGACGTCCTCTTGATCAAAAACCACCGTTCAGTCTTTTATAACTATATACAAGTACAAAGAGGACTTTACCAAGATATCTGCAGACTAATTATGCTTAGTAGTATAGTTATTAAGAACTTAGTTTCCTTCTGTAAAAAAAACGAAGATGTTCTTCTTAATTGTCAATCATCTGTACGGATGCCTGGCGACGAGATTGACATCCTCGGAATTCACGCGGGGAAGGGGCGGCGGCATCATGGATGCTTTGCACGGAGACGACGCAACCTCCCTTGCAGCATCATAGAGGCGACGTCAGGGGCCGAGGAAATAAGTTTATCAGGAGGAATCGACAATTGCGACGTACACCTGTGGCGGGGCATTGGTGTAGCGCAAGGGAGAATATGGGAACAAAGGAGCGATGGACAAATCGATGGTGCTAGGGAGAAAAATCGGTAAAGAGAAGAGGAACCGATTCGAAAATTTGGCCGTGACCTGCTTCTTATTTGTACACGTGTAATCAGGCCTACAAATGGGGACTTGGAGTAACGCGTTTGGTGTAGTACTGCTTGGCTGTACATTGAATCAAAACGGTTAGATAAGATGGAGGGCATTGGGTTAATCTCGACTCTCAGATGTCATCCAAGAGAAAGGATCCGATCTGACGGTTAATCCATGTATACAAAGTTTGGAGGCTTTAGGAAATTAATTTTTTCTCCTTTATAACTAATAGTGGAGATATAAGGAAAGAATTTCTTGCTAAACATAGTTATATGGGTTTATTCATGGGAAGTCAGCCCGATATTCTCATAACTCGAAGACTAACTATATAAATAGGTCACGTAGGAACATGAGTATAATTAAAATTTCTGTATAAGAGTGTCTCAAAAACTTCTATATCACTAACATATTTATATATACAAAACAAAAGGTCAACATCACCAACAAAATTTCACCTTCGACGATATATCCATCTCTATAGTGCGTGAGTTTTGAAGAATTGAAATAAAAATGATATAGATATATCTACAAATAAAAATTAATATTTAGCACAACCGAAACAATGAAGATGGCGCCTTTCTATATGAAAATACATGGTACAGTATAGATAGATAATATGTACTGGTAACACATACAAATAAAGTTCATTCTTTATATTTTAGCAGTATTTTGTGGAATATAAAGCTGATTAATTAACATTTGAAAAAATAGAGAAGAGGGCCACCATGCTAGTTTCTCAAAAAATAAAATAAAAAACGAGAAGAGGTACCAACCAGGTTCGCCATATATAATAACTAATATCAGCAGCAGAACAAACCATCACAAATAGACCCGTCGGCTGTAGATTTCTCCACTCCCTACAAAAGTGAGAGTTATGTTCTTGATATTACCATTTTGTCGGAAAAAATGTCTTTGCACAAGCTTGATGTTTGGACACAGTTTGTCTGCCCAAACTTTCCGTCTACCAAACTGCTCTGTGCTGAAACTGCAGCAGTCCGAACTGAATAAACCGCTTCCAAATCTGATGCTACACTGACCCAAATCTCAAACCACCTAACCAGATCGGAGTACCCAAAACAAGGAACAAGCTCACCAAGTTTGGAGCCAATCCAAGCACGTTTGAGCCTCCAAACACCAGCTTGAAGGCAGACCGGTCAGATCTCAGAAATCTAGACAGAAATCACCTCTCCTTCTTCTTTCTCTCTTCTCACTAGGTTGTGGTGTTTTTGTGTGTTCTCTCACTCTCTCTTAGCAGCAGCCACGTTGGCTTGCTTCTCACACTTGCTTACTCTCTGATTCACACAGCCATCAAGGGTGGCTACGATTTTCTTTTCTACTCCTCTTCCAAGGAGCACCTCAGCCGTTGAAAACGAACGTCGATCAATGGTTAAAACGTGTTGGACTTTCACAGGCTGATGTTGGGCTGCCAACACACCTCCATGTGGAGGGACATGGCCCAATAGTTGGAACAGATGTAATCTGGATTATAAGGTAATTAAGTGAAGGCATTCGTCCAGTTTGGAGGTCTAATCCATAGAGATTGGAGAAGCAAAAGTTGGTCAAGAGGAAAGCCTCGACCCAACCCACACCTCCTACAATGAAAGTGAAGGCAAACTAGAAGGTCAAAGAGCTGCAATACCAACTAGAAGCGTCCAAGTCCGACTCCCTATAGCTGCACTCCTACAATAGCCACAGCCAAGCCAAGCCAGCTTCGAAACACACGATGACTCAAGTTGATGCCATTCGCCTCCGATAAGCCCAAGAACGTACAGGCTGCTCCCACACATATAGAGCCGCGCATTGACATACTCGGCTTGAGAGGCAAGTCCATTGGGCGGCTCGAGTTACCAGGTCATGTTCAACTCAGAAGGCTGCTCCCACAAAGGGAAGAGCACGTGCGTTTGTCATCGACTTCCCATACCAGTTCGTGTGATTGCCTAGTGTAACTATTTTTTCTCTACGTGTGCTAAAACTTACAAAGAGCAGGCTGATTTAAGACAAGGGTGTAAATGATGCACATGCTAACATTTACAAGTTTGGAACACAACTATATATAAACCAACAGTTAATAAGGAGAAGAGGAAAATAAAATAAAATAAACTAGGAGAAGAGGTACCAACCAGGGTTACCATAATAACTAATATCACCAGCAGAAGAAAACCATCACAAACAGACCCGTCGGCTGCAGATTTCTCCACTCCCTACAAAAGTGAGATATCTCCTTGATGTTAACATGTTACCCTTTATCAGAAAAAATGTATCTGCACAAGCTAGATGATATCCTAGTACCTGCAGAGCTGCAGAGAAAATAGAAGCTATACATCTCGAAGATGAAATCCAGTCCTAGATGGAAACGAAAGACAGTTTCACGAGGAACCCACCCCGCCCATTCTGCAAGGTAGAGCAGCTATATTCTTTGGCACCGATCGCCCCACCCCACACATGTTGCAAGCTTTCTTTTCTTCCAAAAAAAAGCGCGCGGTGCATGGTTCCTTGCTTGCAGTTGCAGATAGTGTAGTTGCTTTCTGAGCATTTCTTTTCGTATTTAATTCCTTCTTTACAGCTAGCTAGCAGAGTCGTCTGTAGTAGATCTTTAATTTGTTCTTTCCTTCTTTAAGGAAGGTACCATCAGCTAGCTGGTTAATTACTGGTCGATGGACATTCTGTATAGAAACATTGAGTTCACTCATCTAGTCATAGTGGGGGAGTGACATGCATAGGCTGTAGACTCATCTTGCATTGTTGGGACGTGTGATGTTACGATAACATAACTAGTTACCATAACTCTCTCTTTTATCATTTAATGACATGCCATGTCACCAAAGTGCCGATCCAAAATGTCCAAAATGTCACCAAAGTGCCGATCCAAAGAATCGATCGCCACAGCCACACGGCAGACGCCTCCGAAGTATATTAAATCCAGCCTTATTCGCAAACAATACATATATACCTGATAAAATCTCGTCCTTGATTGCAGCAAATACTACTTCCTCCATCCTAAAATAGATATTTTAGATTTGCCAAAATTTATATAGACACTGTTTATTATATAAATTCTTTCAAAATTTAAAAAAGGTGAGACATCTATTTTAAAATAAAGGGAGTACTTATTCGGTTCCTTGATCTCACAGTAAATACTACTTGTTTGGTTTCTTTTATTTTGAAAGTGAAAGTGGATACATATATGCCAGTTTATTTATATATACCATCATATACATTAACCTTAGGGGCCCATGCCTTGACTTCGCCTAGGGCCCCGCAAAACATAGAGCCGGCACTGATGTTACGGTAACATAACTAGTTACCACAACTCTCTCTTTTATCATTTAATGACAATGCCATGTCACCAAAGTGCCGATTCAAAATGTCATAAACTTTAAAACTTAGTTACTCAAGAACAATTGAATAAATGTCTTCTAGAAACAGCAAACCATCCTTGACATAAGGCGTGTATATCAAGAACAATTGAATACAGGAGTGTTAAATTGTTGGAGCAATAATGTCAATCCTTCTTCATTTGGAACTTTTAACTTGACTAGTCAGCACAATGCTATTTGGCAACAGTAGGATATGGTAGCGTAGCGTGTACTACAGCGACTGCTGCTAGGACAAGAGCATAGAAGAGATTACAGCCGAATCGAATGCGAATCGAGATGGGGGTTCTAGGGCATGATTCCATTACCAGCAGGTCGGGGAGCGGGCCGGGCGAACCAGCGGAGTCATGGTCCGGAGTCGCGGCCGTGGCGACGTCGGGCTCATCGCCGCGGGCCTCTTCCCCGGAGGAGGACAGCGCTTGGTGGGGGTGGGGGGTGAGACGGGAGGGAGTTGGTCCGGAGCGCGGAGTCGCGGCGGCGGCGGCGGCATGGCTGACTGACTGACGGAGGAGCACGGCATCCGGCGGTCGTGGGCTGTCTGTTACTAGACGAAGATGACTTTGATTTGGGTTGGGCTGGACTGGACTGGAGTGCGACGAGGGCCAGTGCTTGGTCGGGCTTGGGTTGAGGCCACGTAGACGTAGGTAGGCATATTGGACAGTGGATCAGCACAAAAATCCAGGCCCGAGAAGAGGAATTGAGAATACACTGCAGAAAGCGCTCTGCCATACACTCTAGAAACATCTATTCCATTTTATATATCGTAAAAAGCGCTCTTGCAAGCTCTCTATAGATGTTTAACAATGCCATTGAAAAATGATGTATATGGAAATATATTACATGGTGTCAAGGGCATGATTATAATAAATATGTTAAAAGGTGTGGGTTTGTTGTTTTTATCTCGTTTGCATGCAATTTCAGTTGAGCACTAGCAATGCATTTGTGATGACAAATATGGTAACTATATGAGAAATTTGTTCCTTGATGTAAATTAACATATTTTAAGTTACTGAAGCTACTAATTACACAAAAAATAGGTTTGATATAAATTTACCGAATAATATATCAATAAAAACACCAAAAATAGTAGAAAAGTTCGTTATAAATAATCGATATTTTACTTTCGATAAAATGTTCACTTACATGCCCTTTTGGGTTCTGATCTTACCTTGACTCCAAATTCATATATTCAGAAAAATATGTAAGAAAACACTGATATTCGAAGTTATATCACACAATCTAAGTCAGAATTGGCACACAATAGTTTATAGATTCAGAGCTAAAAAAACTCCCCAGATATGATTATGTTATTCAGTTCAACTTTTGCGTACGCACCTAAATTAGCAAGAAAACATGGCATTTTTATAAGACATACCCATAGTATCCTACTGTGAGAGGGAAATGGGAAGAAAGGGTTGCACCTTGAGGACCGAGAAGTAGAGATCCTACTGTGAGAGGCCGCAGACGCATACGCCAACCTCCCACTTCAAAGTCTTCTTCTGATTGTCGAAAAAACCATCCACCTCTTCTGGCACCGATTTTGAAGCTACTGGCACTCATAGTATCATGCAACTGCGATGTTGGGAATATGTGTTGGGGTTTTCGAGAACGGAAAACAAATAAAATGTGTTGGGAATATGTGTTGGGGTTTTTATCTTATTTGCATATGAAATTTCGGTTGAGCACTAGCAATGCTTTTGTGATGACAAATATAGTAACTAGATGAGAAATTTGTTCCTTCATGCAAATGAACATATTTTAAGTTACCGAAACTACTAATGACATAAAAATAGATTTGATATAAATCTACCGAATAATATATCAATAAAGAAAACACTGAAAGGTGTAGAGAAATTCATTATAAATAATTGATATTTTTATTTTCGACAAAATGTACATGGACATGCCCTCTCAGATTCTGATCGAACATTGCCTTGACTCCAAATTACCATGTTTATAATTGTATGTAAGAAGACAATGATATATATTTGGAGTAATATCACACACTCTAAGTTAGAATTGACACATAATAGTTTACAAATTCAGAGATACGAAAATACTCCCCGAATCTGGTTATGTTGTCTAGTTCGCTCACAACTAAATTAACAAGCAAACATGGAATCTCTATAATACATACCCATAGTAGTTCTAAACTATTAGGAATAATCATTTCATATATTTTGATAGAAAAACAACATTAGTTTTAAGAGAAATCGGTTACAGACTAGGGAAGAGAACATGAAGAAAAGGGCTGCACCTTGAGGACCAGGAAGTAGTGCTCTTACCGCAAGAGGCGGTAGATACAGATGCCAAACTCCTACTTCAAAGTCTTCTTATGGTTGTCGAGGAAGTCGTCCACCTCAGCTGGCACCAATTTTGAAGACACTACCAGTACTCATAGTATCATGCAATTGCAATATTAGGAATTAATATGTGTTGGGTTTCGAGTATGGAAAACAAAACGAAAAAACGTGTTCCTAAGAACAACAAGACCTATTATGAAGATAACAAGAACGAGATTGGATCTATATCATCGTACCTATGTTTCAGCGAAAGAACGCGACAATGATTGCTAATGAAGAACTCGACGATCCCACGAACTGATCTTGATTCCCACGAACGGGTATTCACGAGGATCTCTCTCTAAGAGATGTGGAAATGGCCTTACATGGGCAGTCTTCTCTCGATTCATTAATATACAACCCACCCGTCACGCGTATTTGGCCACCCTTGGGCCACTACGGCACACAGGCTCTTTGCCGTGTGGCCAAAAGACACGGCAAAACCTTTCGGAACACGACAAAGGCTTCGTCGTGTGTATACACACGGCAAATGCCACACTGCAACGTTCGCTACGGCAAAGGCCCTTTGCCGTGTGTTTTCTAAATAAGACACGACAAAGGCTTTGCCGTGTGTCTCATGCATAGACACGACAAAGTAAAGTAAGATAACGGTTCCCGCGGAGATGACGGTGTCTATTCTTTGCCGTGTGTCTTCTCGAAAAGTACACGGCAAAGAAGTTGTCTTTGCCGTGTGTCTCCTTAAAAAGTACACGACAAATAAGTTGTTTTTGCCGTGTGTCTCGTGGAAAAAGTACACGGCAAAGAAACTGCCTTTTTAAAAAAAATGTTCCAAACTTTTTTGAATATTATTTACTTAATAATATCATATAGAATATTTTAACCCTTTGTATGTTAAATATTAGGTCAAATTGCACTCATAATTAAATTTTCCCTGTGGTCACCCATCCTAACACTACTCTAGGCTAGCACGCTTAACTTCTTCGTTCCTTCCGAATGAGCTACCAAGAAAGAAATCATACCTTGTTGCTAATACTTCCATATCAATGCTATTAACTCTTGGGCCATGATGTCACGCATCTCAGTTTTAGATTCCAAACAATTATTTAAGTAAACAATAATGAAAATTAATAATAATCTTGAATCCAAAAAAAATGATTTTATGTTATTTCCTTTTTCTATTTAATATGGAATAATTCATATATTTAAATCCATAAATCGGAATTCGACAAATAAAATGTCTAAATCGATCAGAAAAATGTGAGGAATCCAAATATGACATCCATATAATATTGTGAAAATGGGGTGGTATCATTTTGAATTATCCATTTGGTGGTTGCTTCATAAAACCCCCCATTTTTTATGTCCGGAAAATAGAAAATGGCTTTTTGGTGCGAGGAAAAGGAAAACTTCATCCAGCAACATTATTCGTCATTCCATAATGCACATGCATGCAACATATGGGCGCATTATCACAAACTATGCCTTGATTCTAGCCATAATATTGGTCATTTGACCCGAAAGCCAGGAAACCTCGAATGAGATAGGTCATTTTGTGAAGGTTTTTTTGAGACATATTTAATATAACAAGTTTGATATTTTTCCTTGCAACCATGTCACATAATATGACACCACGCGAAGGTTTCGCATTGTTTTGATCATTTTTGATTTTTTATGACTCTTTTAAACTATCGACAAACTTTGTTGAACGACGGGTATGAAGATTCTTAGCTCGGAGCTGAGCCTCTCTAAACTTTCACTGGATCTCTGATGAAATAGCATATTCTGAACCTAAAAATGATTTTTGTAAAAAATCATGCCCATCAGATCATGTACCTGTAGTTCATATCTGACCCATTTCCTACCGTTTCGGCAGGAATTTGTCTTTTTCACCTGGAGTGGGCAGAAAGGTTTGAGATACCCCCGTTGGGACATTGTCCATTTTAGGTGGTCTAGTATTTTTGAAAAATAGGGTGGTAGCATTTTAAATTATCCATTTGGTGGTTGCTTCATAAAATCTCTCGTTTTTTTGCTCAAAAAATGGAAAATAGCTTTTTGGTGCGATGAAAATAAAAACTTCCTCCTGCAACATTGTTCACCATTCCATGAGACACATGCATGCACAATATGGGCAGATTATCACAAACTATGCCTTGATTCTAGCATAACATTGGTCATTTGACCCGAAAGCCAGGAAACCTCGAATGAGATAGGTCATTTTATGAAGGTTTTTTGAGACATATTCAATATAACAAGTTTGATATTTTTCCTTGCAACCATGTCACATAATATGACACCACGCGAAGGTTTTGCATTGTTTCGATCATTTTTGAATTTTTTATGACTCTTTAAAACTATCGACAAACTTTGTAGAACGACGGGTATGAAGATTCTTAGCTCGAAGCTGAGCCTCTCTAAAATTTCACTGGATCTCTGATGAAATAGCATATTGTGAATCTAAATATGATTTTTGTAAAAAATTATGCCCATCCGATCATGTACCTGTAGTTCATATCTGACCCACTTCCTACCGATTCGGCAGGAATTTGTCTTTTTCACCTAGAGTAGACGGAAAGGTTTGAGATCCCCCCGTTGGGACATTGTACATTTAAGGTGGTCTAGTATTTTTGAAAAATAGGGTGGTAACATTTTAAATTATCCATTTGGTGGTTGCTTCATAAAATCTCTCTTTTTTTCGCTCAGAAAAATGGAAAATGGCTTTTTGGTGCGACGAAAATAAAAACTTCCTCCTGCGATATTGTTCACCATTCCATGAGGCACATGCATGCACAATATGGGCAAATTATCACAAACTATGCCTTGATTCTAGCCATAACATTGGTCATTTGACCCGAAAGCCAGAAAACCTCGAATGAGATAGGTCATTTTGTGAAGGTTTTTTGAGACATATTCAATATAACAAGTTTGATATTTTTCCTTGCAACCATGTCACATAATATGACAACACGCGAAGGTTTCGCATTATTTCGATCGTTTTTGAATTTTTTATGACTCTTTTAAAGTATCGACAAACTTTGTCGAACGACGGGTATGAAGATTCTTAGCTCGGAGCTGAGCCTCTCTAAACTTTCACTGGATCTCTGATGAAATAGCATATTGTGAACCAAAAATGATTTTTGTAAAAAATCATGCCCATCAGATCATGTACATGTAGTTCATATCAGACTCATTTCCTACCGTTTCGGCAGAAATTTGTCTTTTTCACCTGGAGTGGTCAGAAAGGTTTGAGATACCCCCGTTGGGACATTGTCCATTTAAGATGGTCTAGTATTTTTGAAAAATATGGTGGTAGCATTTTAAATTATCCATTTGGTGGTTGCTT
Organism: Avena longiglumis; assembly: GCA_030063025.1. NCBI lineage: Eukaryota > Viridiplantae > Streptophyta > Magnoliopsida > Poales > Poaceae > Avena > Avena longiglumis. The sequence continues at coordinate 593,222,964 of CP125973.1, forward strand.
CATAAAATCTCTCGTTTTGTTCGCTCAGAAAATGGAAAATGGCTTTTTGGTGCGACGAAAATAAAAACTTCCTCCTGCAACATTGTTCACCATTCCATAAGGCACATGCATGCACAATATGGGCAGATTATCACAAATTATGCCTTGATTCTAGCCATAACATTGGTCATTTGACCCGAAAGCCAGAAAACCTCGAATGAGATAGGTCATTTTGTGAATGTTTTTTTGAGACATATTCAATATAACAAGTTTGATATTTTTCCTTGCAACCATGTCACATAATATGACACCACGCGAAGGTTTCGCATTGTTTCGTTCGTTTTTTAATTTTTATGACTATTTTAAACTATCGACAAACTTTGTCGAACGACGGGTATGAAGATTCTTAGCTCGGAGCTGAGCCTCTCTAAAATTTCACTGGATCTCTGATGAAATGGCATATTGTGAATCTAAATATGATTTTTGTAAAAAATTATGCCCATCCGATCATGTACCCGTAGTTCATATCTGACCCACTTCCTACCGATTCGGTAGGAATTTGTCATTTTCACCTAGAGTAGACGGAAAGGTTTGAGATCCCCCTGTTGGGACATTGTACATTTAAGGTGTTCTAGTATTTTTGAAAAATGGGGTGGTAGAATTTTGAATTAGTCATTTGGTGGTTTCTTCATAATATTCCCCGTTTTTTACGCTCGTAAAATAAAAATGCCTTTTTGGTGCAACGTAAAGGAAAACTTCCTCCTGCAACATTATTCGCCATTGCATAATGCACATGAATGCACAATATGGACAGATTATCACAAACTATGTCTTGATTGTAGCCATAACATTGGTCATTTGACCCGAAAGCCAGAAAACCTCGAATGAGTTAGGTCATTTTGTGAAGGTTTTTTTGAGACATATTCAATATAACAAGTATGATATTTTTCCTTGCAACCATGTCACATAATATGACACCACACAAAGGTTTCGCATTGTTCCGATCGTTTTTGAATTTTTTATGCATGTTTAAAACTATGGTCAAAACGGCGAGCATGAAGATTCTTATTCAATATAAAGATCTAATTTTTGAGTGCACATAGATAGATCTTATTTTTCTGCAAATTTAGATATATTATTTGTATTTTTCTGAATTAGAATGATTTTTTTATGATTTTCCTAAGAGTAATGTGATAAAAGGTAAAAAAAAAAGACTGCTGCTGCGGAATACACACGACAAAGGCCCTTTGCCGTGTGTACTACGAAATACACACGGCAAAGGGCCTTTGCTGTGTAGACTGCAGAATACACACGGCAAAGGACCGGCGAGGGCACACGGCAAAGAGACCACCGTCTGCGGCCGTTAGCTCCTCCCGTCGCCACGGGTCCCACCTCGTTGCCGTGATAACACATATGCCGTGTGCCGTTATCAACTTTGCCGAGTGTATTTTATTTGCCGTGTTTCTTTATGGGTCTTTGCCGTGTATATTTCTTTGCCGTGTTTTTTTTTAGAAATTTGCCGTGTTCACGTACTTGCCGTGTATTTTCTGAGTTACAGACGGCAAAGACTGTCTTTGCCGTGTTCCGGTGCGGCAAAGACGTGTCTACACGACAGCGACATTTTTTTCCGTAGTGGGCTAGGAGGCGGAAGGACTCGATCTTTGTGGTTTCTGAGATAAAGATACCATGCATACTTAGATCCATGGCATCCCTCTAGCGCTGATACCATACTTAGATCCATACTTGGATGCCTGGCTTGGTACCATCCCTCTCGATCGGTGACCATTTCCCTGGTCTGTTCTCTCATGCTCTGAAAGCCTGATGCCACGGTGCAGGCTGTCCTTGATTGTGGGGTTCGGAACTCGCGGCTCAACAGTACTACGGGAGAGCAGCAGCTACCTGAATTGCTTTGCCTTCTCAATGGCGTGTCTCGGTCAACAGTTCCGAGCCGGAGGGTGCTGATGCAGTGTGCTAAAGGAAATAAGTGTGCCCTGGACGCTGGGGCGATGTACAAGCTTAGGACCTCGCTCGAGTGGCGTCTTAGTGGCCTTCTTCGATTTTGTTTGGAGAAACCATGACCCGTACGTCCAGGGTGTAGTTCTTTGCCTGGATCCTCTCTCCAAGTCCCGCCTCCAAAATCGCAGTACCCTGCTCAAGAAAAAGATCCCCGCTGTGGATGAGGCAAATTAAGTGCCCTATCTGCTTTGCTCCTGACGAAACGGCAAATCACCTAATCTTCGAGTGCTCCTTCGCTCGCCGGTTCTGGGATGCCGTGGGGTTCCAGTTTCCCCCGGGTGCGGATGTCCGATTGCTACATTCATACCCCGACCCGGCCGCGTGCCTCTGGCGACGGCATCAACGAGTTTGTTTTGTTCTGCTGTTGGAATCTCTAGAAACATCGAAATGTGGTGGCATTCAGGGAACAACGCCCGTGCCCAACAATTAGGGAAATCCAGTTAGGGACTTTGTTATGTCTCTCCAACAATTAGAGGTACGCTTTTTATATCTATCTATTATATATACTAAAAGTAATATAAGAGTGTTTTTTGAGGCACCACGTTAATCAACATCATCAAAATTACCATGATGGTTAGATCTAAAAACTATTAGTTATGTAAACATATATATGTTACAATATCACGTGTCGCAGTGTCACGTGTAGACTCCCGTAATTAAGGAATCTGGGTTCAAAACCGTCTCCTACACACCTCCCTAAAAAAAACGTGTCCAACCCTGTGACCTGGATCATGGTTGTTTAAAAAATAAACACTTGGTTGTTTCAGAAAAAAAAAACACTTGAAACATGGTTGCTTCTGAACGAGATAGACAAGCAAATCAGGCTGGAACGTCCACTCCATTAGGGCATGCACTATGGAGCCGCTTAGGATAGACGCTAGGATAATAATCCTGGTCTCGTTATGATCAAATCCCAGTTGATCCGAGGAAAAAAGTTAGTGTCGCTGCTTAACCAATCGTCGGGCGCTTGAGCCTTTTTTTCACCAGGCAGAACTTTTCTCTTGGGGTGTTCTACCGTACCTTTGACTGGTCACTATGATTTCCATGGACGGCTGAGATCAATCGGTATATATTAGGCCCAATAGGCCCAAATTTAATTAATTCATTAGGAAGCAAATTCAATCCAATCCAATCGGTCTACCTTTCCCGGCGTCCCCGGCCTCCACGCCGCCGCGGCGGTAAACGACCTCCTGGCAGACGCCTCCTCTCCCCAACCACCACGCCGCCGGCACCTGGCAGACACCAGACCTCCACCTGACACGCGGCCAGGGAGCCGTCGCTGCGACCTCCTGGCAGACGCCGTCGCGGCCACCTCCACTCTGTCGGCGCCAAGAAGTCTCCGCCATTGCGATACCTGACCCGCAGCCAGCACTACCACCTGACACACGCGGCCTGCACCTCGACACCGCCGACATCTCCACCTTGGACAGATCACGGCGAGCAAACAGCTCCGGCCCAATATCTGGGAGAGGCAATCAGTATGTGTTCCCCTCCATCCTCCTGCAGTCTTCCTCAGTTTTGCTGATTTTACCTATATAGGCGATAACACAGAGCAGCTACTCTTGCAAGTAGATATCGGATTGTTATGTTGATGCTTCTTGTCTGGTATGTTTGTTAAAAAATTGCATGGCTAACTGATCGTTATTGTTATTTCCCACTGCAACTACTACGATAGCAATGCAACGACCTAGCCTGAAAATAACATTGTCGCACACTGCACTATCGTTCACTATTTAGGTGCATCTATTATATTCTGCAATGAATTTTACCAACTACTAGAACAAATTGCTGAAGCTGATGAGTGTCATGGACATTTTTGTTAAAGAATTATCTCGGATTGCAAGTACCTCGGGTGTCTATGGAAATAATATGCCAGTTCATGGTCTGTTCATGTAAGATTTGATTGATGCCATCCATACAAAAATGCACAACCTTATCAGTAAACAACACCCGTAGTATGTGGAGTAGCAAGATTAATGTGTATTGTGTTTAACTCAAGTACAAAATTTTTAACTGTAGCCTATGCCAAAGGTTCTAGTTTCAGACTCACTTCTTACGATTCACCCTTTGATGTTTCAGGTTGGGTTAGTTTCAGGCCTTGGACAGTATACCGAAGTCACGGAGGAAGCTCAAAAAGGACCGAAGCTTATGAACGTGAGGTCCGTCAACATGATTGGGTTGCCTTTTCAAGATGGCCATATGCATCTTAATACACAGGCTCAGGTCTAGCTCAGACATATGCTGACTTAGTCTTATTTGAATTACGGTAAACATTTGCAGAACGTGGCGGTGTTTCAACTTATTTAGCTAAACTAGGCGTCACTCCCAACTTTGGTATCGATTGAGGAACAGAGCCAAGGGAGTTCAGAGCGTTGTTGATTATGGAACATCTTTTATTTGTCATTGTAATATTTGTTGAATTTTGTGTAGGAGTATTTTGAAGCTAGATAGATTGAAAAGATGATTTAGTGTGGAAGATTGTACTGTACTATATATAGTTTGCTCATTGCTTGTATAAAATGTTATGTTTGGTTGCTCCATTAGGAGTCAATAGTTGTCAGTTTGTGTAGCAGTTCTTATTTTACCGTTTCTATTGATTGTCTGGCAGGTGTCCTACTATGAATGTTAGATGTTTTTCTTACATGTCTTGAGTAGCAATTAACTAGCACCGCGGTGTATCGCCGATTGTCTGGCCGTCGACGGTAATTAAGATCTGATGATTACAGTATATTTGCCACGCTATTTGATGATTCAGATGCAATAATGCAACATCTGTCAAACAATTTGTGTTCCAAAAACTGGCACAAGAAACACAGTAGGGAAAAAGCAGAGACCCTGCAAATGAAATCACGCTTGTTACAATATTATCAAATTTCACATCTCAAGCTCTCAAGCCTATATGTCAGTGCAAGTAAACATTGTAACTGGTTAGATTCAGTAAAGCACCACAGATGATCACAAAGCTCGGATTGCACACACGACCAACCAGGGGTGAGAAAAATTTCTGCTAATGATTCCAAACTCGTGCACGGTTTAATAAACAATAGTACATTCAGCTATTCTATTACAAGACAAGATAAGCTAACAGTCACATGTTTGCGGACTACAAGTGGAGACCGCCTCAATTCAGCTTCTCGATAAGTCCGTTGATTTTATCGAGACGGTTGCCTATGTTGCCACCAGCCTTGAAGTTCTTATTCATATGGAGCCTTCTCGTTGGACATTTGACCTTGAAGGGCATGATGAAACTCAACGTTTCCCTGAAGTGTGGCCAGACTATTCATTACACACTTCAACTGATTATTGTTCAGTCTGCCAAAGAAAAATTACTAATGTCATCAAAGCTTTACACGAACGTTAAAACCTCAACCCTTCAGAAGATGATACAGAATTTATACCTTCTCAATTAGATCATTCATAGTAAGTGGGAAGGGATCCTTGTAAAAAAAAACCCATATGAAGCTTCGCGTAAGCTCCTTCAATTCCTTCAAGAACCGCATCTTGGTCAAAAGCTTTCCGATGTCCATGTGTACGTCTGTAGCGCTGCAAATACACACACATAAAAAGCCAATGTTAACCGCAAGGTTGCATCACCAGCAAAACAAAGCATATTTACTACTCCCTCCGTTTGGAAATATAAAATGTTTTATGTTTGAGAAGGAGATATATCTAGACACATTTTAGTGTCTAGATTCATTTCAAAACATGTCTAGATACATCTCTTTCACAAACCTAAAACATTTTATATTTCAAAACGGAGGGAGTAGAACGACTTGTGTCGGTACTATGTGAAACCTAGCAATCTTTATATCCTTTGTTTGATTACACTGAATAACCTCAGATAAAAGCAACCAAAGTATCGCCGAATAATTCCAGCTTTGAGATTATGTGCACATTATTAATACTTTACCAAAGTATCGCCCAATACGTTGATGGGCACAAACCGGTTCGTGTGCAAGGTGTGCAACGGGAGGTACCAGTTGCGGCAGCGTCGGGTCTTGCAACGAGGCCAGGGCGAAGGGCGTCGCTGCGCCGTCGGGTCCTGCATCGCGGTCGAGGTGGAAGGCTCCGCGGGCGTGTAGTTCGGTGCCTTGAGATCCTCGATCTTTGCCGGGAGGAGGGCACCATGACGGAGGATGGCGGCACCGTGTGGATCGGGGCCGGGGGCGAAGGCGGTTGGGGTAGGAGAGTGAGGCTATGGTAGGGGTAGGATTATGGGGGCAACAGGTGGTTGAGGATATTGCACAGGCAGCGGAGCGCCGGAGTTCATCGGGAGATCGGCGGCGGCTCCGTTTGACTTGCTGGAAGAAACGAGGGTAACTGATTTTTATTTTGACTAAACCGGCACCGTGCAGCACTCTAGTTGGACTGACTCTGCTAGGCTCTTGGGACGGGGCCCGTCTACAGCCTTTTTCAGGTTTGGTGGTAAAAATGGGTATGATTAATACTTGTCCTATATTTGACACAAGTATGATTTGTTGTAGTCCATTGGATGAATGAAAATAAAGGGCTATAATTTACTTGGGTACCATAAAACAGATCGCGTTAAGCGTCTTGGTTAGCGCTCTCTGCGTTGCAGTACCCGAGCTCTAATCTTTAAATTCTGTAATAATTAATTTTTCTTTTGCTACTCAAACGGAGTCTAGCAATGTACATGGCCTTAAGGTCTTTCCCGTTAGCTGCACCCATCTGAAGATGACACGTTGGGTAGCGACAATAAAAAACGTATAACAAGGTAATTCTATTTTACCAGTTTTTGAGCCAACGGACTCTATGCAAAATAGGAATAGAAACATGTGCAATGAACCTCCCACATTTGGTACATGTGCGATGAAAACTGCAAATTGATGTACCGCGTAACACATATACCCAACGCAGCACTACACGTTTCACAAGTTTTGTTTCTGAAATTTTAATGAATAACGAATCAATATTTTTTTACTTCAATGAATAAACTATTCTCTTCATTTGGAAACTAAAATACATATGGATACACATACCTATTTAGACAAATCCTCAGCACTATGTACATGTATGCATGTACGATTTAGTATATTTTTTATAGGATATATTGTTTATGATAAAAACTACAAAATTGGAGCTAAATCTCTTAGATTTTGGAGTGGAATATGCAATCCATTTTAAAGAGTATTCCAGGGATGCACACCTTGCAAACTGAATGGAAACCCGCCGCACAACAAACGAATAGACAACAAAGCTCACGGGGAGTGTTTATATTCCGTATCGGCAACACCTTTCTCTATTGTATAAAAATTACCAATAGATTCTGTAATTACGTTTCTTAGGAAATAATGGTGCCGGTTTTCATTTGTATGCTCATAAGTCATAGTATTTTTCAGACCAATAAATTTGAAATGATATTTCCAAGTTAGGTCGAACAATGACTCTAAAAAATTGAGGTGGTGTGATGATTATACAAAATAGTGTTGACGACCAAGTCAAGCATATAACGGTGGTTTCATGTAATTGGAAAATATTATGCGGGTGAAGAAACACGAGAAAATAGGTGATGGTGAAAGATGCCTAAACTATAGCACTCATGTTTATAACAAAAAAGAATAACCATGAGCAAGAGACTAGAAGGACTCTAATGAAGTGTAGAGTATGTCGGGGACAAGATAATAGTCGTCATGTGTCCAAATAGGTGAATAGAATATTGAAATGGGACAAAATAATAATTCAGAGAAACTATGCAACAAAAAACTATTCTATTTTTAGGTAAATATATTCATGCAAATGCAATGGTTAGAGTTTCATGTTGGAGACTACACCCTGTCAAAAGTTCTATGTATTTTAATATGGAGGGATAGTACCAAGATTGCAAAGAACAACAAGAGTAAATGAGAGGAAGAGATATCTAAGAAGGGAAAAACATAAGTAATAAATACTAACTTGGTCTTCCCTATATATTAGGATAAATTTTTATATTTATATATCCAGTAAGTAGTTAGAATATTGTTATTCCATCCAGAGTACAGTCTTAACTTTTAGGACATTTTTTTTTGCGAAAGAACTTTCCTGACATATTGTAAGCACTTGAACAAGTATTAATTTATCACGTTATTTTTGACTATTAGTGTCCATCCAAAAATGTGTTACCAGCAAAATAAATTCGTACCAATCATATTAACTTTATAACAAAATCACAAATTATTGACAATAAACAATTATATATTGAGCTATAAAGTCAAAAAATTTAATAAACATGTTATTTACTCAAGTGATTGCATTTTAGTGGTTATATAGTTTCTCTTATCGAATACTAACAATTTTTATTAAACCATAATTTAATGTTTATATAATTTTAATAGCCAACTGATGTTGCCCTCGCAAATTATATAGATGATGCCCTCGCATTGCGAGGGTCACCATGCTAGTTATATATAATGCCATGTGCAAATGACCATAAAATAAATCCTTAAAATTGTAATTTTATGAATATAATAACAATCATTAAATGAGAAATTATTATGTATCGTCGCTTATGATTTTATAAAAACAAAGTATCAACTTCCAATCTCATAACATGAATAACTATGAAACTATAAATTTATATTCAAACACAATAAAATCACTAAGGATGTTGCCCTCGCAAGGGCTACAGTGCTAGTTTTCAATTAAGGGAATATATAATACCAAGGGGTATGAATTTCAGCTAGCCTATGCAAGAACATAATGAATAGGAAAAGTCTAGATGGTAAGGATGCACATAGCCGATGAGCGAAGCAATATGGTGTATGAACTATTTTGCAGCTTTAACACGAACGAGTCAACCCATCAAGAATAATTAAACTAGACAAGGTTGAGTACCACGCAAAGCTAGTTAGTCTAGTGAGACATCAACCACAAACACATCTGGTACTATCTTCTACGAGGAGCGTACAAATTCATGCTCTTCCATTGCTTCCAGATCTGTGCAACTCCACTTCCTCTAATTCTTCCCCATTGGCTTGTTGGCCTTGGTTTCAAACAATTTCATTGAAATAGTTTTATATGGGTTCAGTGGAGGTAGAATAACAGTTGTAGAAGGGGATAGGCCGAAGTTCACCTGTTCGGCGGCCCAGGCTCTTTGGGGCTTCGTCAGTGAGGCGCTAGGACCCGGGAAGTGCGAGAACAGGAGTTCCTGCAGTCCCAACAGCGGAGGAGGTCGCCGTCTCTTCTGGCTCGTGTTTGCGGCTATCTCGTGGTCCTTGTGGAACGTGCGGAATAAGATGGTGATTGAGAAGGTTTATCCTTCCCGTGTGTCTGACCCTGTGTTTTCCTTTCTTGCCTTTCTCCAGCAGTGGTCTCCCCTGGTGAGGCAGCGTGATCGGGCAGCGTTCGACAGCTCGATGCGTGCCCTGAGGACGGCAGCGATCCCCCTAGCTGCACCGGCTCCCCCGGGCTCGGCGTCCTGAGTCCTCCCGCATCCTCCTTGCGCTTTTTGTTTTTGTTTTTGTTTGGGCGTGCTTGTGCTGTTGCCCCAGCGGATGTGTGGACTCCCCCCTTTTTTTCTTTCTTTTTCGGTTGGCCTGGACCATGGTGGTTGTTTGCTGCACTTTGTTCCTGGATGTTGCTTTATTTATAAAGCGGGGCGAAAGCCTGTTTCGAGAGAGTCTGCTGGGAGGTTGAAAATCTCATGATCGGGCTAAGGGATATGCCACAACCCCTCCTTTAAAATATTTTCCCATGAGCCTTGTTACGCTTTAAGGCACAATCTATGTCTGACAATTAACAAGAAAGATAGAGACCGAGATCGACCAAAAGCTAGAGATCAGGCTGGAAACCTGTGATCAGAGGTGACAAATGATATTTTTGGGGAGGGAATCGGCGTCGTAGCTAGTTGAGAAACAGTGACACGGATGGGAGGATAATCACAGTGGGAAGTGGGAGACGATGGCAAGGATGAGACGCGGGGAGGGTGAAATAGTAGCCATACTTGTGACACCTCATAGAGACCATTGGAACAAGTCGGATGGGCGTACTTACCTTTTTATACTAATCCAGACTCATTTGCTCCATTTCCTTCATCTAGAAGTTCGACATTGGTGCATGTAGCATTGACACTTGTACATGAAAAGTCTATAGATAACTGACATTACCCAGTTATAATTCACCATCTTATCCCTGACCCAATCAAAGTACTAAGGCATGACACATCACTAAGAACAAAACACAAGAAATAACCACCACAAACAAACATCTACGTTGAAAATCTGTACATCAAGCAAACACAGTTGGACTATATAAGATGAAAGACACCGTTGATATTCATGTAAACATGCATGCAAGATGTTTATGAAAGTTTATTTAAAGTAGGAGAATGATGATACATCCATGAGGTTACATAATGAGATTGGCACCACAAAGTGACTGTGAGCTACACTCAACTTGGACAAGAACATGAGCTCCATTATGGATGATGGAAACAATCCACTAAAGATCATTAAGCTCCTGTCACCACTTTGTTGCTCCCAGATACTATGTGGTTGCTTCCGGATACAGTATTGTGGCTGCCGGTTACAGTATTGTGGCTCCCAGAGACAGTGTTGTGGCTCCCAGACACGGTGTTATGGCTGCCAGATACTGTATTGTGGCTCCTTGTTATGGCATTATTGTTTCCAGTTACGACATGGTTGGTCCCAGACACGCCATGGTGGCTACCGCTTACCACATTCTCACTCCCACTTACGACAGTGTTGTGGTTCCCAGACACTACGTTTTCGTTACCAGATATGACAGTGTTATCATTTCCAGAAACAACATTGTTTCTCCCCGATCTGACAGAGTTGTTGCTCCCAGTTATTGTATTTGGTTGTCCGCCTTGCGTTATTCGATTACGCCTCACACCACCAGCAATGGTGATGCCCTTGAGTCGTATCTGTAAATTCTTGGGTACCTCTTCAACCAATGAGTTATTTGAGAGATCCAAGTAGCGAAGGTGATCAAGCTCACCAATCCAAGATGGGATGGTGCCGACCAGTTTGTTGTTGGCAAGGTTGAGTGATTCCAGCCGGGCAAGGCCAGCCAAGGATGCTCGTCCTGGGATGGGGCCTGCGAGGCCTCGCCCGGGGAGCCACATCGTTGTGACGCGGCCGGTTGCGCCATCGCAGCCCACGCCTTCCCACCTGCAGCAGGAGGCGCCGGACCACTTGGCGCGGAGGAGGATGATGCCCCCGCCGCTGAGGTTGCCGGCAAAGCCCTTCAGGGCATGGAGGTCATCGGGGTGGCACGCCGCCGCCGTGCTTGCGGCCTGCAAGAGGAGAGCCAAGAAAAGCAGTGGCAGCCTACATTTCTCCATGGACGACTCAGGTCAGCAAGAAACCTTGTTTGGAATGCAAGCAAGTGTTGTTGGCTAAAAGGTCTCGGGTGGTGCATCATATCTTATAGTGCTTGGGTGGTGGATCCTGTCGTATCGTATCTTTATAGTGCGTGGCTGGTCGGCTGAAATTGGTTATTGTTGTTGCTGCTTTAGGACTGAAACTGGAGTCCATTAAATTCTTGTCATCAGCGAGCTAAAGAAAAAAGGCGACAGAATATTCTGCCAAGGAAAGAGGGACACAAAAATTGTTCCAAACAACAAGAATATATTTTTGTTGTAACTCTAATTCGCAAAGTTAGCAAAATAATAATACTAATTATATTTCCGATCTAATAACAGAATTAATTATATTGAAATATATTCTCACTAGCTAACATATACTATAATTCAATTTTGTCTGTAGATATGGGGGCTTTGTTAGGAGGAGGAGGAGGCGCGCACTTACGCAGAATCCACAAGTAAGGGCATCCGTAGATATGGTGTGTAACATCGTAGATATGGTGTGATCTTCCATGAAGAGGGGCATGCCGACATCAAGCAACAACACCCGTACGTACGATCCTCTTGGAAGCAAGTGAAGTGATGGATTTTTTGGTATTTGTCTTTTCAGAGGACAGTGGCGTCCCCATTAGTTCGAAGTTGATCTCTTGACGCAGCAGCAGCAGGAGCAACTTTCAGTTCCATGGGTGGCAGACTCGAGTGGATGGCACACGGCAGCAGCAGGATGATTAGTTTCACTCTGGCCATTGTCTATAACCACTCGAGTTCTTCCCGCACTCTGATCGGGGCCAGATGCATGTGTAGCTTTTTATCTCCTCTTCCATCAGCCCCCGCATCGCTCTTCCCCACGAGCGAATCGGACGGATCTCGTGGCGAGGTGGCAGCGCGAAGTCCTCCCCATCCCATCCACGGGTTCTCGGCATGTTGGCGCGGGAAATGAACTACAGGCAAGCTGCGGTGTGCCGAGGCCCTGCATATATAGTTCTAAAATGTCATCGGCACAGGCTGTGCCAAGGGCAGTCTTTGCCCTAGCTTCATCGGCGTAAGGCCTTATCGGCATAGCCACTTTTGGCCGTCAGTATTGACCAACAGTCGGGTTGTAGTTTTTTCAAAAGAAAATGTTTTTTTAATCTTTGAATTGTTTGACTCTTGTTAATCTCTTACTTGGAATATTTTTAACACCAATTACACTTAATCTTCTGTAAAATTGTAGTCTTGGTCAAATTTTTTGGTCGGTTACCTATCCTCGCACTACTCCACCTTCGGCACGTTTAACTTTTCCGCTTTTTTGGATAAGTTTCTCAAGCAATTTGTACCTAGTTGTTAGTATTATCATATCAATCCTATTAACTCTCATATCATTATGTCACACTTTTTTATTTTTTAAAATTATAAACAATTGTTTCAGTAAGAAACAATGAATAATTAATAATATTATTGAATTCAAATAAAATAATAATAATTTTATTTTTTGTATTATTCTATTTAATATGGAATAATTAATATCTTTAAATCCGTAAATCGTAATTTGGCAAATAATATGTCTAAATCAATAAGAAAAATGAGAGAAATCCAAATATGATATCGTATTATCTTATCATAAACTATGCCGCGATTCTATCCATAATTTATTTTGTCCGTTTTAAACTATGGTCAAAACAGTGGACATTAAGATTCTTAGCCCGGAGCTGAGCATCACTAAACTTGTAGTGGACCTCTGATGAAATAGCATATTGTTAATCTAAAATTATTTTTTCAAAAAATCATGAGCATTAAAACATGTACCTGTAGTTGAAATCTGACCGAAATCTGCCTTTTTCATGAGGGGTAGACGGAAAGGTTTGAGAAGGTTTTTTATGATATTTTTACAATATTTCAAGTTTGATACTTTTTCTTGTAACTATATCATATAATATGACATCACGCGAAGGTTTACATTGTTTGAATCGCTTTTGTTTATTTTATGCCCGCTTCAAACTATGGTCAAAATGGCGGGCATAAATATTCTTAGCATGGGGCTGAGCCTTGCTAAACTTGGAGTATATCTCTGATAAAATAGCATATTATGAACCTAAAAATGATTTTTCCAAAAAATTATAAGCATAAAATCTTGTATCGGTGGTTCAAATCTGACATACTTTCTGCCAATTCAGCAGAAATTGTCTTTCTTATGAGGGGTGGGCGAAAAGGTTTAAGATACTACGGTTGGAAAATTGTGCTTGTAAGATGGTCTAGTATTTTTGAAAAATTGGTAGTACAAATGTGGTTGTTGTGCGTAATATGTAATTTGGTGTGAGGGGAAATCGTCCAAAAATGTGGTTAGATTTTTTTTATGACCACCAACCTATGCTAAGAAATTTAAGAAGTTGTGACGACCAACCTATGCTACACAATTTAATAATATAGATATGGGGTCCAAATTAAAATTAATCGGCCGAAATCAACCGATCATACATGAAACACCGGTTTTGGACTTACCGGGAAGTAGTGTTACTGTCCTAGCACTTATACGAGCTAACATGTTTGTTGGGATAAGTAGCTTATAAATAGTACCAACTATCAACAACCGAATTTCCTCCTTTTTCCCATTTTTGTCAGCTAGTGTTAATCCAACCCGTTTCATCTTTTGTTCATCTAAAGAATCGTCTTTTATTGGTTAGCGATAATCATGCTCTCTTTTTTCTGCGCGTGCAGCGGTCCACTATTTCCTTTCTTTTATTTCCAAGTGACATTGTAATTCTGTTTTCCTTTAGGTAGAAATTGTTTGTAGGTTATGGGATTTTGAAACTCAAGATGCTTTAGTTCATAGGAGTTAGCCATCTTTTTAGGCATGTGTTCATGTGCAACAAAACAATTACCGACTACTTCCTTCTATTTATTTTTAGTTCCCTTTTCTAGTTATTTTTTAATTCTATTTTTCTGTTATTTTGAATCAAAATTCATGTCACTTGGACTAGCTTTTTCTAATTCCCTTATTTGGGCCTGTGGATTTTTAGGGGGGGGCAAGTAAGGGTTGGGGAAATCACTTTCAACTCAAATGAACTACCACTTTCAACACAAATGTTCACCACTTTTAACTCAAATGAACTACCACTTTCAATTCCCTTTTAGCAATTACATTTTTATAAGGAAATTTCCATTTAATTCCAAATGAACTACCACTTTCAACTCCAATGAAGTACTAATTTCATCTAAAATGAACTAATCTTATGTAGTTACCGACAACGTGTTGATGTGATTACCAATGAGTTTAGTCACTAGTCACCAATACGGTGCTGATGTAATTAGCAAGGTGTTCAGTAACTAGACACCAATACGTTTATGATGTAGTTACCAACGTGTTCAATAACTAGTCACCCAGACGGTACTGGTGTTCAGTAACTAGTCGCCAACACGATGTTGATGCAGTTATCAAGTTGTTCAATTACTAGATATCACCTAATTAAAGGTGTTCCCTGACTAGTCATCACAAAGATGGTGTTGATATAGTTATCAAGGTCTTCACTAACTAGTCATCACCAAGATGGTGTTGATATAGTTATCAAGGTGCTCATTCACTAGTCTATCACCAACACGGTGTAGATGTAGTTATCCAAGATTTTCAGTAACTAATTAGCAACACAATTTTGATGTAGTTATCAAGGTTCTTAGTAACTAATCATCACCAACACGGTGCTGATGTAGTCAGCAAGATGTTCAGTAACTAGTCACCAACATGGTGCTAGTGTAGTTACCAAGGTGTCCAGTAACTAGTCACCAATATGGTTATGGTGTAGTTACGAAGGTGTTCAGTAACTAGTCGGCAACATGGTGATGGTGTAGTTGTCAAGGTGTTCAATAACTAAGTCATGTCGTTTTGTAGTTAATTTAGTTATGTAATCTCAGTTGTAGTGACAATCATCTTTCTCGTCGTTGTTATTATTGTACATGTCACTATAACTTGAATGTTTGGGGCACACCTTTTCTGTATATTATACTTCCAAGCCAGCATCGATTCCCCACGTGGATTCTCATTGTCGTGTATGAAGCTTCCTAGGAGGAGTTTAAAGCCAAGTTTCTTTATGAGCTCGTTAATATAGCAAAGGATAACCCCTAACTATTCTTTTTTTGAAGGTGAAATAGTGGGAGAGAATCCCACTGCAACAATTTTCATTAATAAGGACAAGTCTGATTACAGTCTATGTACAATGTCAAAAGAAAAAAGAAAAGAAAGTGATACATGCAAGACTACACTTGGGATTGAAGCCATTCTTTGAAATTCTCTACATGTTTCTTCTTCATTTTGTAGTTGACCATTTTTCATTCTTTCTTGTAGACATATTTCCAATCTTCAAAGCTTGGTCTTTGTTGATTGAAAAGTTTATTATTTCTTATAATCCAGATGCTCCAGGATGCCAGAATTATAATCTCTAGTGCAAAAGGTACTTGTAGCTTGTTTTTAATATCAATAATTGTGTCCAAGGACGGAAGGTCATGTGTTCTTTGTGGGAAAATGAAATCCCAAGCATCTCACATAGAAAGGACATGTGAACAATAGGTGTACTAGAGTCTCTTCTTGAGGACATTCAATTGTGATTCAAGAGTAAGACTACAACCACATATTTTTCTTCCCCGGCAAGTTCTTGTGTTTAGTCTGTCCAGCAGAAGCATCCAAAAAAATAATTTGTGCTTTGGCTGACAAGATGACTCCCATGTCCAGGTAAAATGGGGAACAGCAGAGTTCTGTGGTAAGTCCCGCGGGGCTCAGTTCACAACCTATAGGCGATGGTCTTTTTTTTGTTCGCCGGTTGGTCACGTTACTAGTGGCGGCCTTTAGCTTTTCCGCCACTAACGCTCCTGCAGCACTAAACATTTTCTCTTGTAGTTATAGTTGACATTAAGAACTTACAATTCAGCATGTGGTCTACAGCCCAATCAGGATAATAAAAGATGGCACATCATAGAGAATAGAAGACATGATAATAAGTAGACTCCATTATGCAAATTTGAACATAAGAAAAAAAAAACTTGTCTCACATCAGCTGCAAGCCGCCATTAATATTCAGGTAAACGTGTATATATGTAAGACATCATAAGGAAGTTTTATTTAAAGTAGGAAAATGATGATATATCCATGAAGTTACATAATCGTGATTGTGACACTGAACTCGGACAAGGTCATGAGCCCCGTTAGGGAAGATGGAAACAGTCCAATGACAAATCATTAACCTCCTGTCACGACTTTGTTGTTGCCAGATACGACATGGTTGCTCCCAGATACGGTATTGTTGCTTCCAGATACGGTATTGTGGCTCCCGGACACGGTATTGCGGTTCCCGGTCACTGAGTTGGTGTTGTCAGTTACAGCATGATTGGTCCCAGATACAACATGGTTGCTTCCAGATACGGTGTTGCCACTCCCAGTTACTATTACAGTGTTGTTATTCCAGATATGACGCTGTTGTTGGTCCCGGTTATTGTACTATTTGGCTGTTGTTGGTCGAGTGTCATTAGGTTAGCATTTCGCCATGGACAAAGCTAGCTCAGAGAGAATCTTTTTTTTTTTTGGAAAGCAAGGTGTTGTTGCCAAAAACCCCTTTGGTGGTGCATCATATCTTTATAGTGCGTGTGCGTATTTGTAAGCATGTGATGCAAGTGGTCCTGTACTAGTCCGTGGCAACAATTAGCTAGGTCGTGACCACGTTCAAACTTGGTTGTTGTTTCTGCCGTGTGTCGACTGATTCGTGGATGGCTAGTCCATTTATTGCTTAATTATCGTGAGGTAGGAAGAGAGCCCAAATTGTTCGACGCACAACGGTATATATATTTTTTCATTGTAATTCATAATCTGGAAAGTTAGCAGAAAATCGTAATAGAAACTAACAGAAATAATAATTATTTTCTGTTTTAATAGAAATAATTATAGTGAAATAGATTTTCATTAACATATATTTTTCATTCAATAAATTTTGAAACATACATTTCATGAAATATGTTTCAATCAAATAAATACATATATGAGTTTTGTGAGTTAGGTACGTCCTACGCCAGGAACGTCCCCGTTGGCTGGTCCTCTATGGAGAGGCCGCGTCGACCCCGTTTTTCATTATAGCCGTGGTCCTGCAGCCTATAGCAAGCCTATTCAGCAGTGTGCAGAATAACTTTAATTGTTATATTAAGAAATTTATGTTCAATATACAAATATTTATGTTTATATTGATCCATTGTAAAACAATTGATATAAAAATTATCCTTTGAGTCATTCTAGTGTAAAAAGCATGAAAAATAGGTGTTTTACATTATATTTGTATACAACATGAAAACATTCCTTTTACAACATGTCTAATTTTCCTATGTTCCTCTCAGCTTCCGAGCTAAGATAAAATTCATGTGACTTAAAAATCAAGTACAATTATAAAGATAGAATTATTCTGTACCCCGGGTCAAATAGTGCCACCCTTTATATATATAGATGATATTTATGTGTGTGCGCGGTTTGTCATGCAGATAGGAAGCGTAAGGAACGTCCTGTTGGTTGGTGTGTAACATCATATTGCGTGGTCCTTGATGGAGAAGACATGCCGACGTAACATCATATATCATTCAGTCCCTCATGGAAGGTTATGCCGACATCAAGCAACGGCATGCGTACGCACTATATGAATGGCGCGGTGTGCCGACGGCCAAAGGTCGGGGCCGTAGGCGTAGGACCAGGCCAGGCCATCCCCCTTCGCCAGCCCTCCGCCGAGGGTTTTCCTGGCTACACAAACGGCTTTTAGCCCTCGGCGTGCCACGCGCTCCTTGTAGTGTAGTGACCGGTCTCTTTCGGACACATGTGTATTCCTGCGGACATCCCAGTAGTCTATGTATGTGGTCATGTAGCATGCATGTCGCCATGGTCCTGCATGCGGAATCTATATATGAGAGTTTTGTCATGTACAGTAGGTAGGTAGGAGCGCGATCGAGGGAACGCCCATGCTGGCTTGGCTGGTGGGTACCATGCATGATATCACATGCATGGTCCTTCAATTCGTGGAGAGGTCGACATCAACCAACGCTCGTCCACAAACTAACGCCGGCACGGCGCAGTGCCCTCCCTAGTATTCGTATACGAGTAGTATACGGCGGGAGATTTGGTTCGATCTATAAGAGGATAAACCAAACCTAATTTCGAGCTAGGTTAGAGAGAGATTTGGCGCAGCAAATATAGCTACTTTTCGTGGTCTTTTTCATTGCTTTAAATAATAGGGATACTTGCAGCGTCCGACGACATGACCACATGCCCAACACAACACGAACCAGTACAATACTGGTTTACAAACCTCGCCTAATACGATCTAGGGAAATAAACTTAAACACAAACTCTCCAAACAGCACGACTCCAAACCGTCCTAAGCTTAAGAATCCTAACAAGGTCTTCGTTTTTGTGATCTGCTGAAAGTACAAAAAGATCGTGTCCCTATTGGCTGGTGTGACACATCATAGTGCACGGTCTTTCATGGAGTGGCAACACGACACGCGTACGAGCCTCTCCAGACACATGGATTCCTGCTGACATCTCACATTCTCCTATCTACCATACCATGAGATCGACATGATTGTTCGTCCGCTGCAAGTATCCATGTGTCTGAAGAGACATATATACATTCGGCTATTTGTATAGATTTCGCAGAAATCTTCTCTATCTTTGCATAATATACTTTCTTTGTTTCAAAATATAAAATGTTTTAGTACATTTGCTTTATAAAGCTAAAACATCTTATAGTTTAGAGTAAATTCCACTTTTTACCCCCTAGTTTCACTTTTTTTACGCTAATTACCCCATTTAGCAAATTTTCAAGCTAATTACCCCATTTAGTAAAAGTTGTGCCGAATTTTACCCCCTTTATAGTTTTCTCAGCCTTTTGACCGGTGGGTCCGCATCGTGAGGTACATGTGGCATGCCACGCAGGCGGTTTTAGTACTGACGATTATTTCCTAGCGCTTTTCTATGGGGTACCTGTTTTCACATGGTTTTCTCTCGCCAAGCCACTCCCCACCCCACCTGACTTGGATAAGCCCCACCACACCGTAGCGATTCGTCCGGAAACAGGCTCCGCTTCCTTTGAATAGTCCATTAAATAGCGCGAATCACGGTCGAGATAGTTGTTTGCAATTAAGCTTCCTCTAATCTCTCCCCAACTAATGGACTATCTTTCTCGCCGTTCCCAAAGGGCTGGACGACATATAGCAACGAGGACAACAGGACTCGTGGAGACTATCGAGACTATCATCATGAACCAGAGAAACCGAGGCAACCGGTACTAAAATCTCGCCCTTCCTCGTAATTCTGTTCTCCTTTCTCAATTGTTAGTTTTATTTGGTTTGGTGGATTTGGAGTAGGACCGTGAGGTATGAGAGTACTATTCATTTGTGTTCATTAGCCTCTCTGCATAACCTGCAACTAAATCCAATTCATAAGGCTAAAAATAGATAAATCATGTGCAACACTTTATTTTGATTCCACGATAATCACTACCGATGATAGAGCAGTAGTTCATTCATTAAACCACCTTGCACGCTCGATGATTTGTTTATTCTCTGATTTTGACTAGAAGATTTGCACAGTTAAATTCACGGCATATTCTTAAGCAGTTAAACGTGGTACAGCAAAGGTGGTTAATTTTTAATTTTCTGTTTTTTATGTTCCGTTCACATATACTTAGTGAGTAATTCAGGCTTTTTCACTAACTGATGGTTGTTGTGCACAATGCAGATGGCATTCGAGATGTGGAGTGTTAGTTACATCTGCCATGACCATGGACGTAGAAAGCTAGAGCCAGAGATGATTGACAGGGACTACATCAGTTTTATAGATATAAAGGAGAAGATGAAGGTGAAGGAAATATGCCCGAGAGGCAATAATAAAGTGGTTATTATCGTATTCCTTGTTTATGATAAATATTTATTTTGCATTCTATAATTGTATTAATACGGAAACGTTAATACATGTGTGTTTAATAAAAAACAGAAAGTTCCTACTTATGCCTCTCTCATAAACTAGCTCGTTGATTAACAAGATGATCAAGGTTTTCTGATCATGGACATTGGATGTTGTTAATAACGGGGTCACAACATTAGTGTAATGGTGTGATGAATATTCATCCGAAGTATAGCATTACGATCAAAGTCATTGAGTTTATATTGCTATAACAACTTACGAAGTGATCCTAATCCTTAGACCATGAGATCATGTCAATCACTAACACCGAAAGAGTTTCTTGATAACATCAAACGTCACACCGTAACAGGTGATTATAAAGATGGATTCAACTAATAAAGTGTTATGTTGAGGCCCATGGATCGAGAGTGGAATTTGTTCATCCCGATGACGGATAGATATACTGGCCCTCTCGATGATATCACATTAGTTAGCTTGCAAGCAAGTGATTTGATCACTAGAATGTTATATCACGGGAACGAGAAAAGAGTGCATGTCAGTAACTAGATCAAACTAGGTATGGAGATACCGATGATCGAATCTCGGACATGTAATATATCGCGAAACAAAAGGATTAAGATACTAGCGTAAAAGGTTCCGACGATCACAAGAAAGTCATCGTTGAATGTGTCGGAGTCGATGGGTCTCCAGATCCCGCTCGTTATTGATCCGAGAGGGTCTCGATCATGTCCGCATTATTCACGAACCGTAGGGTGACACACTTAAGAGACACACATCCATTTGGAGCAAAAGTTTCATGCGAAAAGAATAACAAGCAGGAATTTATTTCACTAGATACAAACGGGTTTTGGGTGAAATTGTAGAAAGTGTTTCGCATGTAAAATGAAATACTAGCAGGGTTATATGTGAATGTTTGTCATTAAAGTAATTGACAAAATTCTGAATAAATAAAAGGAGTTTTATTTAATGAGAGTTTGCATTAAATTTGGTGGAAATTTAGTGGGAATTTGAGTGGGTTTTTGAGTGGAGGGAATTGAAAGGCATTTGAGTGAGTGGAGTGTCCACCCACATGAATGTGGAAGAGGTGGGGCAGCCCATGGCTGGGCGCATGGCCCCTTGGGTGCCCCCTCTCCCTATAAAAGGAGCCCCCCTCCCTCTCTCTCACTCACAACTCCTCGTGAAGGATCTCTCTCCCCCTCTAGAATTTATTTCCCATGGTCTCGGACTAGCGAGATACATGTTTCCGGTGGCTTTTCGGCAAGAAAGAGTTGTGCTTCCGCTGCATCGCTGGAGCGAGGAGGCGGAGGTTGCTAGGTGCCTCGAACGTGTGCGAGCAACGGATGCGTCTTGCTTATGGCGCGCTTAGGACTTCCTCTCGATCTTGAGATCGGCAAGAGATCGTCTACATCAACCACGAGTTTGGACTCGTTAAGCTTTGTCGGTCTTCAAGGGTATGTTCTCTACGGATATACATCCGCCCGTTGTTTGTATCTAGTAGATAGATCTTGGTACATAGTTGTTCCCATCGTAGGAAATTTTTTGTTTTCTATGCTGCGAACCCTACAGAAGGAATTGGGTTTCAACCCTTGGGACACCGTGTATTATGAGAAGAAGGGGACCAATGGGAACTCCATGGTTGAGCTAAGGATGATTCATGTGTGATGAATATGATGCATGAGTTTGAACCTTCTAAGGAGATTCATTTGCATTTTTTCAAGACCATGGCTCCAGATACACTTCCAGTTTCAAAGAATGATGTCAATTCTTTTAAGCCAATACTTGTGGTACCCATTGAAGAGAACTATGACGATCATGGTAAAAATGTTGAGTTGCTATCGTGTGGAGTATGATGATCCAGGGAAGTATTTGAAGGAGATCTATGACCTCGATTATGAAAGTGACTCAAGCGATGAAGATTTTGATGTTGCTACTGAAACAGAGAAGATGAGAGCATTATATGCTAAGAAGAAAGAGAAGGAGTTGGCACAAAAGGGTGTATACTCAGAGGATGAAGTAGAAGATTTGTTTGATGTCACAAAAGGCTTAGAAGGCATTGATCTTGACGACATTGCTCTTTCCCAAACACAAGTGGAGAAAGAGATGGAATTCGCCAAGGAGGAAGAGACAAGACAAAAAAAGGAAAAGGCCGATAAGAAGAAAGCATTGGCTGATAGAAGGGTTATGAAGAAGAGAAGTAGAAAACAGTGGAAGATGACATGGAGTTATCAGATCCTCCTAGTTCAGATGGTGGAAATGATTTTTTGGTAGAATAAAGTGATGAAAATGATGGTTCAAATGCTATTGTGTTATTCCAAGGAAGAAAGAGGAGGAGGTCTACGAGGTTGTTGGAGCCTAGGTTGGAGTTTGATGATGCTTATCTGAATGATGCCGATGAGATGCCAAATCAACTTGTTAAAGGGATGTGTTTCAAGGATATCAAGTTGTTTAGGGCAGCACTTCGGTCATTCCACATATTGCAAGGTAGAAGCTTTTCTTTTCTGAAGAACAAGATGCATAAGGTGAAGGTCCATTGCACCGAGCCAAATTGTGAGTTTCATCTTTTTGCACCAAAGATATCCGGTGAGCCAACATTCATGATCAGAGAGGATGTGGAGCCACACTCGAGTGGCATTAATAGAGAGGATAGTAGATTAAGCTCCAGATGGATTGCTGCTCATTATGAGGCTCAATTTAGAGTTGATCCAAATTGGAAGATTGATGCTTTCATGGATGCCGTGAAGAGGGATTTTAACTTCGAAATAACCAAAAGGATGGCATATAGAGCTAGATCTTATGCCCAAAGGACGGTTCTGGGAGATCAAGACAAGCAATATCTTAGAATTAGAGACTATTTGCAAACATTGTTGAAAGAATCCAGGAAGCATAGCAATAGTTCGCACTGAGCCACAGCTAGAGCCCCAACTTAATCCAAGATTCTATGGTCTTTTTGTTAGTTTCAATGCCCAAATCCAGGGTTTTTTATCAGGATGTAGGCCATTCTTTGGGTTAGATGGCTGTTTTGTGAAGCTAGCTAATGGGTTAGATGGCTGTTTTGTAAAGAGTTATGCTGCGATTTTCAACTTATATATGTATGTCTTTTGAATTTTTGTACATGTCGAGTGCCTAAATTTGTCCATACCCAAGCATGGATTGTATTTAAATGTTGTATACATCGATTTATAATTTCATTCCACTAAATTAAGTAGTGACGGTTTAGGAAAAATATGTACGTTGGTGCTAAAACGCAGTTTGCTCGTCATAATTTTACACCCTACCAGAGAAGATCAGCAAAGAACTAAACTAGTCAGTACTAATATTCTAATGAGCACGTGACATAAATTCTACATGTCGGTGGTACGATACTAATCTGTTTGTACGAAGATGCGTCACCGGAACAGTTTGAGTGACTATAGCGTTATCCAGACACGTCATTGAAAGTATAGTTCTGACGTCCACTTGCAATTTCTAGTCGTCACCTACCGGAGCACCATCATCATACACAGGTTATGTGCACGCCATTGGAATGTCCCTAGTTAGCCGCGTCTCGTCGGCTGGAGTACCTAGCGTCGACGGGAGAACATCTTTCTGGTTCAGCAGTAAGGTGTTACCAGTGACTGTAAACTGCTGACGAATGCCTCTATCGTCGGTGTAGTTGATACCTAGACCATCACTGCTAAGCCTTTTCATAGTAGTGGTAGGGGCGGTCTTTGTCTCCGACGACATCTCTCGGTGACGATTTTTCTCTTGGTTGATGTGGAGGAAATAGACAGGAAGGGAGGGAGTGGATGATAGTGGCGGAAGAGGAAAAAGTGGGATAGACTAGGGTTCGATGGGGCTCGACCTGGTGGGGATAAGAAGAGGTGGGCAGGAATTATATGGTGGAGGGGTAATCTTCCATGATGTTGGCCATGGACTAAGAATCACGCCTCCTGCGTGTTGGAGGAAAACAACGAAGAAGTTATGAGGAGGTTAGATTGTTGGGCCTCCGGTTGTAGTAGTTGCTGGGCCCCGGGGGCAACGGCTTCTGGCTTGAAGGGATGATACGGCTGGGCTGATGCCTTCTGTTCTCTCCTTATATTCTTCAAAATGTCTTCTCCTTCTTTTCTTCACCGAAACTCGGGAACAAATAGAGAAGAGAGGGAAGAAAAACACATGCAAGTTTTTAAAACAAAGACCCACATTTTGAAGAGTTGGTAAAATATTTTATTTTAAGTAAGAATGGGAGAAGATGAGAGGTTCTATATCACCCATATGGGATTTTAGGTACGAAATCAAATAGTATTTGTTTTAGGGTTTTGGGAAATTTTGAAAGAGAGAAAAACGTTAGAGAGAGATAAGCAAACAAGGGTTTACACACAAATAACAAAAATAAAATTTAATGCATTTTTTATTTAATAAAAAGGTGACATGATGATGCAGAAAATACAATAACAGGCAATTTCTATTGGAGATAAGCAAACAGGCTACATGATCAACGGTCAAGTTATTCGGGAATTTTTACTCTTGGCCAAATAAATATTGTGTCAGTTGCACTATATCGGTATCGAGGATTTGGTTTATTAGATCGAGTTGACTCGACATGTAGATATTTATTTGTACTAACCTCCGCTCATTTGGTCCATGTACTACATCCAAACATTCCACACTGATGCACTTGTAACATTAAAACTTGCACAAGACAGTGTATAGCTAGCTGACCTTAAGTAGTTATAATTCACCATGCAGGTGATCCACAACCCAATCAGGATAATAAAGCATCACAAGTCATAAGTAGTATAACACATGAAATAATCGCCACACGATAAACATCCATAATGCAAATTTCCACATAAGCAAACACGATTGGTCTACATCAGCTCCAAGCCGCCGTTGATATTCAGATCAACACGTATGTATACATGATATGTTGGGCAGGTTTATTCAAAGTAGGAAAAGCTAGGATACTATATCCATGAAATTACATAACGCAATTCGCCCTGCCAGGACATGAGCTCTGATAGGGAATACGGAAACAATCCACTGAGAGGATATTAACCATCTGTCACGACTTGGTTATCCCCGGTTACGACATGGTTGCTCCCAGATACGACATTGTTGCTCCCGGTGACGGTATTGTTGCTCCCCGACACGACGTTGTTGTCCCCGGATATGACGGTGTTGCCGTTCCCGGAGACAACATTGTTGCTACCAGATCTGACACTGTTGTTGGTCCCCATTATTACATTTGGTTGTTCGTCCAGTGTTCTTCGGTTATGCTTCACATGCAATGGCATGTTAGTTGAAGCCATACCCGGTGAACGGCGAACGATGGTGAGGCCCCTGTTGAGACGTATCTTCAAACTCTTGGGTACCTCGCCAACCAATGAATTGTGTGAGAGATCCAAGTAGCAAAGATGGTCAAGCTCACCGATCCACGAAGGGATGGTGCCGACCAAACTATTGTTGGCGAGGTTGAGCCTCTCCAGCTGAAGAGGACCAGCCAAGGATGCTCCTGGGATGAAGCCTGTGAGGCTGCGCCCAGGGAGCCACAACGTTGTGACGCGGCCTGTTGCGTCGTCGCAGCCTACGCCTTCCCAGCTGCAGCACGAGGATCCAGACCACGCGGCGCGGAGGAGGATGCCCCCTCCGTTGAGGTGCCTAGCAAAGACCCGCAGCGCGCGGAGATCATCGGGGTGGCATGATGCGGCGCTCGCCGCCGGCAAAAGAAACACCAAGAAGAGCAGCGGCAGGCAGCACTTCGCCATGGATTCAGCACGGATATGCTGTATGTGCATACAAAAGAAACCTTTTTTGGAATGCTAGAAATTGTTGATGGCTAGTACTACTTGTGGTGCACCTATCTTATAGTGCGCCTGTGTGTGTGAGCATGCGTTGCAAGCGGCCACATTTCAAACTTGGATTTTTTTTGTCGACATAAATTCGTGGGTGGCAACTCTCCTCATTTCAAACTTCTTCTAGATACTAGTCTATTTATTGCTTGTCTGTCAGCTAGCTACGGACAGCAAGAAGAGAACAAAATATCCTAGCTAGGAAGATTTTGTTGTAAATTTTTTTGAAAAACCATACACGTACAAGTCTTTTCAGCAAGTCCAGTCCAAGGTCATAAATTCTAGTCGAAATAGTCATACACGTGCAGAACAACACATATGACTAGAAGCCTCTTTGATCTGACGAATTGCAAACATCTCAGCTACTACTTGTCTTCAAAAGGTTAATTTACTTACAGTAGGAAAAGAAAACTACAGATATATATATATATATATATAATATGCCGTGTCATGTTCACACACAAAATAATCCACTACACTCGTAATGAGCATATCCATCCAGCGAAAATTTTCTCCACTCTGTTTGCATAACCAAGAGCTGCGAGGGCTGTGCAACAGCTGGCTGGGGAGTAAAGCTCTGGGAGATGATATGCGTGCATTGCATTGAGTCAGACGTTGCTTTCATTAGTAGTTTGTAAAAAATAAACAAAAGTACGTGTTTCTAAAGAATATATACTTTTTCCTATCTGAAACAAAGCAATTCTTTAGCTGTACATCATCTCCTCCCTGTTGGATGTGAAAACACGCACATACAGGTTCTCAGTGAAAACACTCTACAAACACAGGAATAAACAAGGCAAATCCCCGAGTTCAAAGAATATAGGAATAGGAAGGGCAAAAAACAACTAGGCAGCCGATTCGAGACAAAAACTTCAGTCAACTAAATAATACTTCCATTCGAAATTAAGTGTCACAGATTTGCCTAAATGCATGTATCTACAAATAAACCGGGACGCTTAATTTGGAACAGAGGTAATGCCTACTTCCTGATTCTTAGCTCACGTCTACAATCAAACCCCATTCCTAGACTCCCAGGAAATAAAGTACTCGTCAACAGGGGCCAAATAAGCCATCATGGTACTTGTCATCTACATCTCGCTAACTGATAAACCAAGAACTGAAGACCATATCTCAAAGAATTTTCATTATTTAGTAACAAACAATGCTGTATCACTTGTTCATTCTGTCATTTGCTAGTCTAAACTTACTCTAGTGCCACCCAAAACACAAACCTAGCAGGATCCTGGTTCTTGGGACAAACTTGCCTATGACAAGCCAATTAGGTCAAAATATGGATGTTTCACATGTTCCTGCCATAATAAAGAGTATGGATCCAGTCAAATGGAATAGGATGACGACTTGTAAAATACAGTTAAGTTTGATGGATTCAACGCACTTGGTGGCTTTAGCAATCGAAGATTACAAATTTGACTGTCAAAATAACAAGCAACTATATGTAATATGCGACTAGGTTCTCAGTCTTAGCTACTCTATCCTCAACCAACCTGAAGACCCTTGCGACTACACTACACTGCACCGCTGTCTCAGGAAACAAATACTGATCGATTTAGAGGTGCAGGCCAGCTAACGCCCCTACATCTCCCTGGACTGCTCCTGCTATTTATAATCCAAAACCTACTTGCGTCCTGGAAAACTGACATATCAATCCGAAACCCGGGATTAACGAAACAGACACATCATCAATAACTCTTTGATAATTAGATACTGTATAATTTGCTCATCCTGTCATCTGCTAGTGTAGTCTACTAACTCGAATCTAGTCAAACACACAAAAAACACAATCTAGAGGGCATTTTTCATCATCCTGACTCTTGAGACAACACTGGCTCCGTACATTGATTCAGCAACCAGTAACAGCAGTCATCAAGACAAGACAAATAGAAGGGCAGGAACAGGAAAAGAGCTACTAAGAGATAAAACTAGGAAGCTGGCATGCACAACTTGCTATGCATGTTTCACATCAGTAAAAACAAACACAAGTTTTCGTGGAAGCACAAGCATGAACAAATTCAAGACTGGATTTCTAGGCATAAATAGGTATTCCTAGTGTTAATGCTAAATCTCTAACAAACTCAATCCCATAATCCTTTACCTCTTCTACACACAACACAGCTTCCAAAGTTAGCATGGCTTCCCAAATATATTCCAATGGCAATCGCCTTTCAAAAAACCTGCACATGTTTTTCAAATCACAAAACCCATCACAGCAGGTAAGCAGTAACTAGCAAAGTTAATCTTTGAAGAGGCAGAGCCTCCAAAACGAACAAACATATGAAAGGGTGAAAAGTCATAAGGAATGCTATATATCTGAAGGCGTGCTGCTTATCTCTGTCGAGTAAATGACTGGAGGTTTTCAACAATTGCCTTGCACCAGCCAGTTACACTGGCTTTCTCGAGGAGACCCTGTTACTCGGGAAAGGGGAAAGGGGAAAAAAGAAGGGAAAAAAAGGAGAAAGGAAAAATGGAAAGGAAATAGTGAATGCCATGAACATAAACACAGACATTTATATTTTATTTAGGCAGAATTGGTGAGAATTGAACAGCAGACAAGGTAACAAATAAATTCTACAGCACATTTATTGATAGAAGTGAACAACTAGTGAGCTTATTTGTAACATAAGGATCAATTACTAGATCATCAGATCATTACTGATACAAGGTACACATAATGGGAATCATACGCAGAAAAAAACACTGTACTTGTTGCAAACTAACTCAATCAGAATATGTTTACAGTATGCAGGGAAACATCTTTGGACCATAGCACCAGCCAAAGCATGCCAACCGAAACATAGCATAGGCTAGACACAAGTTGTTTATAGTCTTTCATAATAATGGACTTTACTTGAGAATGGATAAGTGTGCACTCCCTTGAATCTTCGCCGCAGAATCAGCTCCAGCTCTCCACGAGCCTGCAACGACAAATATATGGTTGGTTGGTTTTGACCTCGCTGTACTAAATAACCTTACAGTCTCCAGTGTTACATATAGGAGTTAATCTCCATCAATTAAGTTTAATGGGGAATACATTTTTTATAGATCAGTCGAACACTCTGGTCTGCATTGGAGCTCTCCATAGATCTCCATATCCTGCAAATAAAACTCCTAAATCAGAAAGGAGCTAACAAACACCAGTTCAGCTAGGCATCCATTGGTTGACCAGATTAGGTGAACACTCTGGTTAACATCATATGGCAGACTCCCCTAAAGCACCATCTTCTTCAGGTCCATGTTGCCCGTTAATGTTGTACGCGGATGCAGGCAATGGAACATCTGCTGTGCATTTATCTGTAGAAGATACACCGGTTTCATCAACACACTGTTTGTCCTCCTGGATAACCAAATCTGCTTTCGCTAGTAAAGCATTTCGCAGCCTAATTTCAGTGTCATGATCTTCTATGGCAGCTCTAGCATCCCCTTCTGATTTCTTTTGCTCGTGCTGGTCAGCAGCATCCCCATGGAGTTTTTCACCGGAATGCCTTGAGCTTCTATGGGACCGTGAAGATGAATGACGGGAGCTTTTATCTTTAGACTGTTTTGATTCATCTTCTCTGTATTTTCTGTCCTTGCGAGAAGAGTCTCTGTCATACTTCTTGTCATCAGTCTTCATCTTACTTTTGTCTCCACTCATCCCAGCACCATCCTCAACACTGTCCTCATTCTTCCTCGATTTCTTCTGATTGCCATTACTAGTATTCAGCATTTCATCTTCGGATACAGATGAACTCCTCTTATGAGCAACAACAGAAGTATCCACATTCTTATCTTCCACTGGGTCCTTTACAGACCTTTCATCTTTGCCACCTCTACTACCTCTGCCGGATCTTTTTTTGTCATCCAGGATCTCAGATTTTTTTACATCCTTCTTATCACTGCTACGGTGTTTTCTCTCTGGTGATCTGGATATTGAATGCCTGCTACGGCGAACGCGTCACGTGTTGGTGATGATTTGCTTCCTTTGTGATGCCGCGACCTTGAACCGGCACGAGCTGACCTTCTTGATTTTGATGGGCTTAAGCTTTCTTCCCTTTGCCGCTTCGGTGACCGAGAATCAGCTCTCGATGACTTCTTGTGCCTCGGGCTTATGCTTCTGCTCCTGTTCCTCCTTGAACTAGATGAATAATGATCACGAGATCGGTCACTCTCTCTTCTCCCAAACCTGCTATACCTGTCCCTATCATCTCTATATGACCGTTCACTGCCATACTTTGAGTAGTGGTGAGATCTTGACGGAGATCGTGATCGGTGCTCACGGGAGCGTCTAACTGGTGGAGAGTAAGAGCGGTCCCGCCTACTCCGATGGTACTTGATAGGTGATCTTGACCGAGATTTGGACCTACGAGAAGGGGGTGATGGTGATCTGTAATTTAAATAATGAACTGGTCAATATTACTTCTGCAATTAAACCAAAAGAAGTGATGATGTTGCAGTTCCTACTCTTACATCTCTCCTATTTCACATGTTCCACAAAAACCACAGATGCATAAACCTAGATGAGGAAATATATGCCAAGTAACAAAACCTCGTCTGAACCTAATGCTATCTCCTCAAACAAAATCATGTGTTTCTATCTCTTCAAAAATTAAAGCATGCACAGCTAATAACAAGTTCGAAATACCTTTCACAAAAACCAACAATAAATGAACTGTCCGAGTTAAAACATTGTGCATCTAATCTCATCTCCCAATGTGTAAGTGGACCAGAAACCAGGAGAAGAGCTATATACATCACCAAAATACAGAAGATGACAGTCAAAGATTACCTTGACTTCTTCGGCACCCTTTTCCTCCACAGTTTCCCCACCGAAGCCCTCTGCTTTCAACTTCCTGCTTATCTCAGCAGCCCGTGCTGCTGCTGCTTCAGTGGCATTTTTCATAGTAGCTGCACGCGAAGCGGTCTGCTGAGCTGCCATTGCCGTCTGCACCATCAGTGCCTGCTGGAACTGCAGCTGTTGCAACTGAACAGCTTGCTGCATCATCATAGGCAGATTGCTATTTGCCAAAGTAGCCTTTGGAGGAAGAGATTTAGCCATCTCAACATTCAACGGGCGGCCTCCGACATCCACGCTACTGAGCGCCAACGCCGCGGTTGCTTCTTCCGGTTTGGTGTACTCCACATAAGCAGTATGCTTCGAGTCTGCGATGGTGCATTCAACAACTTTGCCGACGTACCCAAACATCTGCTTGAGATGCTCCACGGTGAGTAGTGGGCTCAGGTTGCTGATCTGAACAGTTCTTTTCAGAGTCTCAGCTTTCTCAGCTTCCGTTGGACCTACAAGGATGGCAACATGCATGTGAGCAATATAAATTAATAATAAGAAAGCAATGTGTCAAGTGCATGAACCAATTCAGAAGAGCACGACATCTTCAGTATCTTCAAAATAGGGCTAAAGAACTTGTAACTTAACATGCTAGGTGCAATTGCTGAGCATAAATACAAACAGCATTAAAAGGCTACCAAACTAAGATGCCTAGATTATTGATTGGGCATAACGAGTAAGAACACAGGAACATCAGCCAATTCTTGATCCTAGTTCAACACAAGGATAGAAGCATTCATGCGAGTGACATGGACAATTTCGAAACAGAGGGAGTATGCTATAAGGTTAAAAACTTGTAACTAAACATGCTATCTAAATTGCTGAGCATTGAGTTATACAAAACAGCATTAAAAGGCTAGACCGCATCAGCATCGATCAATCTTTTATCCTAGTACAATACCGCTAAGGCATAATAGGCACATGATTTGAATGAAGTCAGTTAAAAATTGGCAGGTACTACCTGGAGCCTGCGCTGCAAGTTTAGCATCAGCCTGCATCTTAGCAGCATGTGCCTGAAGTGCCTGTGCAGCCATGATGGCCTGCGCGGCCGCCATGGCCGCAGCAGATGGCGCCATAGGAGCGTGGCCGAGCGTGCTGACAGAGGTGGTGGCGGCCATGACGGACATGAGCAGCTGCTGCGGCGGGTGGCTGAACCTGCATTCTGTCCCCTTGGTGCACTTTCCGCTGATGTGCTCTCGGCAAATCTCACCCAGCGAGGCGCCAACTCCCGGCAGGACAACACCGCCGGACGCTCCTGTGGAGGCGCCGGGGATGAGGCCGAGGAGGCTGGGGAAGGCACCAGAGGTTAAGGAGCCGGCGTAGTTGGGCATGTTGGGCATGGTCTGGTTGACCATGTTGGGGTAGGCGGAGGAGGTGGCGGTGGAGAAGGAGAGCGTGGCGGGGAAAGGGGACGTGGTGGTGGGTAAGGCTGTGGAGGCGGCGCTGAAGAAGACGGGGAAGGGGCTGCCCATGATGGGCGCGCCATCGAGGTCGACGTGGACCGAGTAGTTGCCGCGCTTGGGGACCACGTAGGTGACGGCGTAGGAGCCGTCGGCGTTGTCTTTGACGGCGCCCTCGAGGTCGGGGTTGCTGTCGGAGTTGTCCGCGGGGCGGACGCGGACCCGGACGCGGGCCCCGCCGGAGGTGACGCGGCGCCCGTCGCGGTCCTTGCCGATGACGGTGAAGGTGGCTGGGGCGGCCGCGGAGCCGCCGGCGATGCCGGGCCCAGCGGCGGAGGACTTGGCGGGGTCGACGGGGCCGGGCGGGGCACGAGGGCGGTCGTCGTCGGAGTCAGAGTCGGAGTCGGCGGAGGCGGCGCGGAGGGAGGGGAAGGCGGCGGGCTTGGCCGGAGAGGAGGAGGAGGGCTCAGGATCCTGGGGCGGCTGGTCGGCGTGGGCGGAGGCGGAGAGGGCCCGGAAGGTGGCGTCGAAGGCGGCCTTGGCGGCGGCGGTGGTGTCGGCCTCGGACTTGAGCTTGGCCTCCTCGGCCTGGCGCACCCAGATGGGCTTGGGCGCCGCCATGGGAGGAGATCGGCGACGGCGGGTGCTGAGGTGAGCTGGCTAGGGTTTGGTTTGGTTTGGCGTCGTGGGGAGGAGAGGAGGGGAAGAAGAGGATGGAAGAGCCGACGTGGATTTGGAGACGAATCGGAAGAAGAAGAAGAAAAAGATGACGATGACGATAATGCTACCAGGAGGCCCTTCCTTCTTCTTGGACCTACAATGGGCCTGTGCTTCGACTACCTTTTCGTTCCATCCCGTGTTTCTTTTCCTTATGTCCCAACTTTGTCCACAAGTAATAATTCTCAAAAAACAAAACTTTGTCCACAAGTAGTATAGTTATAGTTTCTCAAAAAAAAAAACTGTAGTTAGTGCTAGTTCCGAAAATACCGCTTCATCTCTCTCGAGGCGATTAGGGTTTTCGAGTAACTTTGGTGGCATACTTCGGCGATTGTCGGCGCGCAAGGGTTGGATCGGTTCCGGTGAACTAGTCAAGAGGAAGGGAGTACCAGCTCGCGAGAACGTATTACATCCTCATCACTTGTAGACTATTCCCCTTGTGGAGCCTGGCCTCCGTGCCGCCCCTTCCTCCTCTCCCTTAAGCTTCCTCCCCGGTGGTGCTGCCGGCCTCTCTCCCTCCCGTCGGCGGCAGCCATGGTGGCCGGCGGTGAGAGGGAGGGGGCTTGGCTTTTTCTGTTTTTTTTTGTTTTTTTCGCCCAAGAAGGTGGTCGGAGCACCGAGATCCGCCTGCTCGCCCCGAGGTTCTTAGTCCTGGCGCTCTTCTCCCATGTGAGGCGCATGAGATCTGCCGCCATGCTTCTCCTTCAATAAGATCTCTTGGCTCTTCTCCTTCTGCAAAGTGCAGTGAGCGGTGGAGGCGCGGAGCTTGACGGCGAACTCCCATGGTGGGAGTGACGACGGAGCTTCATGGCCTGTCAATAACGCGGCTCGACTACGGCTGGTTCGGCCTCTTCTTCTGCCTTGGCCACGCGTGGCGGTGAGGACTTTGTAGAGGAAGGAGGTGTTGGCGGAGGAGGTTGGTGGTTTTCCGCCACTGGCTTCGATCTCTGGCGACGCTTCTTCTCATCGCCTTGCCCACTGTGGCGTGAGCTGGCAGTGGTTGTTTCTCATCGCCGGAGACGAGATTCAAGCTCGACGGCAGGAGTAGAGAAGCTTCTTCACCGAGCAAGAGCAACACATCGGGCGCTTAAGCCGTCATCCAAGCCGCAAGGATCTTGACAAATCAAGAACCTCCAAAGCAGTGGTTCGTCCCGCTTGGTGTCCCAAGGTGGCGTCACCGACCTCAAGGCCAACGGAGGGAGAGAAGGACTCGATGGCGTTGGTTTATCTCTCAGGAGGGTCCTTTCTGCATTTATCAGGGGCCTATGTGTATTTTTCAATTTTATGGGGTCCTTTGTGATTGAACTGTACACTCGCCGTTTGGTTTTAATATAAGCTTCTACGCCCTTCGGGGCGCTCCTGGGTTCAAAAAAAAAGAGGAAGGGAGTCATGGTGCCCTCCATGGCATCCTACGGAGAGTCGGCGGAGGTCGGCAATGCTGGATGGAAGGACAAATGAGTAGCTTTAGCTGGAGGAAGTGCTCCGTGGAAGATATAATGGAGGATCTTAAACTGAGGCGATAGGTTAGTAGATGATGATGAGGTTGAACAAGGTAAACCAATCTAAAAAATATAGGAGGCGAAAAGAAGATCCTCCCAGGGCCTCTCCCGCGCTTGTGTGGTCCGCTGCTTGATTCGGGCCGGACACGATGCGTGTCTGCTTCAGCTTGCCTTTCTCACTCCCCAAACCTAGCCACTTACGGCAGGTGGGACTGCGTTGTTGTGGGATCCACCGGCTGAGAGCGGAACGGTAGCACGCGTGGTGGTTGTCTCCGTGATTTTCTAGTGTTGTCAGGGAAAAAATCGGGTTATCTCTATGCTTACCCTTGAAACCCTTTCCTCTCCCGTCACACTCCTCTATTTCTCTCGTCTCCCTCGTCTCTCCCATGGAGGCGTGCAAAAAAGGGCAGGCAGCGGGGTGACGACCATGGAGGAGCCGGGCTGATGTGTTGCAAAGAGGAGCGACGCCAAAACCCTATCCTCTCTGGTTCCCATTCTTTTCTCCTTCATCTCTCCCATGGTCGGCGGCGCGCAGAGGCTCAAGATCTTCTAGGTTTCTTGCTATGGCGGCGCAAGAAGGGGAGGTGCAGGCCAGCGATTGAGGGCAGCCAGCCGTGACCATGGTGGCCTCCTCGCCATCATCTGATCCGCTGCTTATAGCGGAGCTCATGAGTAGGCATGGCGTCCTCCCGAGATGGAGGAGTTGGTGACATGGTTATACCCTGCGGGTACATAACTTCAGCATACCTGATCCAGCCCAAGGAAGGCCCACAGCAGATATACACCGCCCATGATGATTTTCGGGCCAAGGCCCATGACGCCTTGGATCCTTGAGAGCAAGACTAGCGAGATAGGAAATTCAAAGGTAAAACCCCAGAACTTGTAACCGACTAGGACTACGCGGACCCGCTAAGTCTATATAAAGGCCGGAGGGCACGTCCTAGGGCAACTCGACTCATACTTTCACACACGCATCCACGCCAGATCGAATATGCGCACCTGAACCTTCTTGCCGTAATCAAAGAATGCATAAGTGAGTAGGGTTTTCTCCGGGGCCAACTCGGGTAAATCTGTGTCCCCGTTTTGTCTGTTAACCGTGCCACGATCTCCAAAGATCCCCATCTTCTCCAAAACCCAAGTCCATAATAATGGGCATTGACGAGATTAAACCTCGTCAATTGGCGCCCGTCTGGGAACCGGGCTGACGATTGCGGTCGTGATTACGACCCGATCGATGTACAACTCATGGCGAAGAATCACCTCCTCTTCGCTGACTTCACCGCCCACTCGGCCACCATGAAGGATTTCAGTCTGGCGACGGACTCAAATTTTGTTCGGAGCTTCGCCTGTGGGACAACCGCACCTCCGCCTCCTCGAAGGGTGTCCGTGCGTCAATCAGCCGGCTTCGTGGCTCCATCAAGGGTTTCGCGATAGTAAATCAAAATTTTCACGGATGCGAACAGAGGAAAGCCAAGATCTAATCTAGGAGATGCAATCAACGAGAGATTGGATTAGATCTTCATACCCTTGAAGATTCGCGACAATGGAACGCTCGCCTAACGTGGTGATTTAGTCGCACTCGCCTCCTCCTCGCGATCCGATCCGATCTAGCACCACAAGTGGCGGTGCCTCGTGAGATGCACACGCAACACCTCGACGCCTCCTCCTTCCTGACCAGCGAGTATGGTGGAGAGATAGATTGGATCTACAACACGGCGTGGTGTATATGGTGGAGAATTTCACTGCAGGCTTCGCCTACAAACAATGGGAGGGAGAGAGGAAGGTAGCAAGGCTGCTAGGGCTTGGAGGAAGGTGTGTGGTAGGGAGGCGACCACCCTCTATATAGAGGGGGCCAGCCCTGCCCTCCTCCAAGCCTATCTCTAGTTTAAACAATTTAAACTCTCCTTATCTAGAAATCCTATCTCTAGTTTAAACGATTTAAACTCTCCTTATCTAGAAATCCTATCTCTAGTTTAAACGAGTTTAAACTTATCTAGGATCGGCTAGGCCCTATGGGGCCTTGTGCCCCGGCCCAATGCGGCCAGGACACTCCTCATAGGCCCATGCCCTCCCGGAAGGTGGGGCCACGTTGGTCCCTTCCGGAAGGTTCTAGAAGCTTTTGGTACAATACCGATTAACCCTAACAATTCGAACTCCAAAACTGCAATCGCCTTTATATGAATCTTATTCTCGGACCATTCGAACCTCTCGTGATATCCCGGATCCCATCCGAGACTCCAAACAAAATTCATAAACCAATTGTCCAATCTATCCTAGCCAAGACACGTTAAGTGTGTGACCCTGCGGGTTCGAGAATATGCATATGATCTTCTATCAATAATCAACTGGGTCTGGGCACCCATATTGACTCTACACATTCATCGATGATCATATCGGATGAACCACGATGCCAGGATTCAATCAATCCCATATATATTCCTTCGTCTCGCGATATTTTACTTGCTCGAGATTCGATCGCGGTATCGCCATACCTAGTTCAATCGCTCACGAAGTACTTTACTCGCTCCATAATCCGATATCACTTTGTGATTAACTCCTTAACCACATGCTTGCAAGCGTGTTGATATCGACACGAGTGGGCCCAAGTATATCTCTCCGACTTGGGAGGGATAAATTCCATCTCGATACATACAACCCAACAGATACTTTCCGATCACCGAGAGACACCTTTATGATCACCCTCTCATAGGATGACGCTTGATGACCTCAAAGCTTTCTTCCACTGTGGAGTTGCATTATCTCATGGTCTAAGGAATACAATATTTGACATAGGAAAAGCTTCGCAAAGATGAACACGATGAACGATCTAATTGCTTCGCTTAGTTTGGTCCATCCACCATATCATTCTCCCAATGATATGATCTCATTATCAATTGACAACTCATGTCTATGGTTAGGAAACCTTAACCATCATTGATCAATGAGCTAGTACATAGAGGCGCATTAGGGACACGGTGTTGTTCACAAACCACACAAGTATTAAAGTTTCCGCTTAATACAATTCTAGCATGGAATATAAACTTTATCATGAACAAGAATTATAATAATAAAATCTTTATTATTGCCTCGGGCATAATTCCAATAGCCTCCCAGTTGCACTAGAGTCAATAATCTAGTTTACATCCGGCAACAATCTCACCCATGGCAATCGAGGTGTTGATCATGTTTTACACGTGGAAGAGGTTTAGTCAATGGATCCGCGACATTTAGATCCGTATGTACTTTGCTAATCTTCGATCTCCATCCGCTATATAATCTCGGATTATATGAAACTTGCGTTGATATGCTTGGTCTTTGGATGATATCTTGGTTCCTTAGCAGTGCTATGGCGCCGTTGTTGTCACACATATCTCCATGGGTCCAATGCACTTGAACCACGCCAAGCTCGGATGAAGTTTCGATCCAAACTCCTTCACTTGACGCTTCGCAGCAGCCCATGTATTCCGCTTCATCAGAGATCCCGCGATCACGCTTTGCTTGCGCCTTCTCCACACAGCTCCTCCATTCAAAATATACACGATCCCGTCTCGAGATTTAGAATCATCCTTGTTTGTCGAAACTAGCCGACGTAACCTTTACGACAAGTTGTTCATCACCCCATAGACTAAGAACATTTCTTTAGTTCTATTTAGGTACTTTAGGATGTTCTTCACGCCGTCAAAGGTTCCACTCGGATCACTTTGATATCTCGTCAAAACTAAGAGCATTGGATACATCCGTCTAGTACACATCATGGCATACATGATGGAACCTATGGCCGAGGCATAAGGCACTTTGCTCATAGCTTCCCTATCATTTACAGAATGGACACCGAGCCTTGCTCAATATCTTACCCGACAACATAGGCACTAAACCTTTCTTTGCCTTATCCATTCTCGAACCTTTTCGTAACTTTGTCTAGGTATGTACCGCTTAAAGCTATCGTGCGCCTTTGTCTATCTCTATAGATTTTGATGCCCAATATATAAGCAGCTTCACCTAGGTCTTTCATTGAAAACACTTGTTCAAATAACTCTTCACATCGTTAAGCATGTTGATGTCATTTCCAATAATCAATATGTCATCCACATATAGTACCGTAAACGCCACCGAGCTCCCACTCACTTTCTTGTAGATACAAGCTCAGAGCAATTTGGAACAAATCCAAAGCTCTTGATCACTTGATCAAAACGAAGGTTCCAACTCGAGATGCTTGCTTCACCCATAAATGGAACGTCAAGTTTGCATACTTTACTAGCATCCTTAGGATCGACAAAACCTTCGGGTTGCATCATATACAACTCTTCATCAATGTTCCCATTGAGGAAAGCATCTTGACATCCATCCGCCATATTTCATAATCATGAAACGCAACAATTGCTAATAAAATCCGAATAGACTTAAACATCGCTACGGAGAGAAAGTCTCATCGTAGTCAACACCTTGAACTTGTTGAAAACCTTTATGACAAGCCGTGCTTTATAGACGGTAACATTACCATCCGCGTCCGCTTTCTTCTTGAATATCCATTTGCACTCAACGGCCTTTCGGCCGCTAGGAGGATCCGCCAAAGTCCATACTTGGTTTTCGCCATGGATCCCAATGGATTTCATGGCTTCCACCATTTCTCGAGTCCGGCTCATCATCGCCTCATAGTTCGAGGTTCACCGCCTTCTACCAACAAGACGGTTAAGACAGGTTCTGCACCACTCGTGAGGGGCACGCGACCTTGTCGACTGCGACGCTCAAGATGCAAGATCGTCCAAGCTTCATGATCGTTGTCATTAGCTTCCTCTATTGTTGGTGCAAAGCGCATCGAATAATTTTAGGTGCTACTCTCCAATTCAAGAGAAGGTTCAATAACCTGCCTAGCTCTACTTTCCTCCCACTCACTTCTTTCGAGAGAAACTCCTTCTCAAGAAAGGAACCGCTTTTCATGATAAACACTTTGCCTTCTTAGCGGATAGAAGGTATACCCAATAGTTTCCTTAGGGTATCCTATGAAGACGCATTCGCTTTGGGTTCGAGCTTGTCCGCATCAACTTCTTGACGAAGCTTCAGATCCCCAAACTTTAAGAAACGACAACTTAGGTTTAGCACCAAACCACGTTCATACGGTGTCGTCTCAACGGATTTAGATGGAGCCCTATTTAAAGTGAATGCAGCTTTCTAATGCATAACCCCAAAATGATAACGCAAATCAAGAAGAGACATCATTGATCGGACCATATCTAATAGGGTTCGATTCCTGATTCGCACACACCATTGCTACCGTGGTGTTCCGGTATGGAGTTGTGAAACGATTCCACTTGCTTTAAGATGCGTGAGAAAATCATAACTCAAATATTCACCTCCACGATCGGATCGTAGAAACTTAATCTTTCACATTACGATGGTTCTCCACTTCATTCGAAATTCTTTGAACTTTTCAAACGTTTCAGATTTATGTTTCATTAAATAGATATACCCATATCTACTTAAGTCATCGGTAAAAGTGAGAAAATAGCGATATCCACCGCGCGTCGAAACACTCATCGGTCCGCATACATCGGTATGTATGATTTCCAACAAGTTCGTTGCTCGCTCCATCATACCGGAGAACGGGGTTTTGATCATCTTGCCCATGAGGCATGGTTCGCATGTGTCAAATGATTCAAAATCAAGAGACTCCAAAAGTCCATCAGAATGGAGTTTCTTCATGCGCTTTACACCAATATGACCTAGACGACAGTGCCACAAATAAGTAGTATTATCACTATCTACTTTACATCTCTTAGCCTCAATGTTATGGATGTGTGTTTCATCCCTTTCGAGATTTAGAAGAAATAAACCATTCACAAGAGGTGCATGAACATAAAAGATGTTACTCATATAAATAGAACAACCATTATTCTCCGATTTAAATGAATAACCGTCTTGCAATAAACATGATCCGGAAATAATGTTCATGCTCAACGCAGTACATAATAACATTTATTAAGGTTTAAAACTAATCAAGGTAAAACTAAGGAGAGCGTGCGACGGCCATCACATCAACTCTTGATCCGTTGTCAACGCGCATCGTCACCTCATCCTCGCAAGTCGCCGCTCATTCCGTAGCTCCTGCTTCGAGTTACAAATATTAGCAACCAACCGTATCAAATACCCGTGCACTACAACGAGGGCTAGTAAGGAAAACATCAATAACATGTATATCAAATATACCTTTGATGGTGCCACCTTCTTGTCCGCTAAGTACTTCGGACGATACGCCCAAAGGACCCTTGTCCTTGCAATAGAAGCACTCAAAGGTCCGGCTTGGGACCGACTTGAGCTTCTTCTCCAGGGCAACGCGCTTGCCACCGCCTTTCTTGAAGGGCTTCTTTGCTCCCTTACCTTTCTTAAAGGAGGGCTTGTTGACCATCAACACATGAT
Organism: Avena longiglumis; assembly: GCA_030063025.1. NCBI lineage: Eukaryota > Viridiplantae > Streptophyta > Magnoliopsida > Poales > Poaceae > Avena > Avena longiglumis. The sequence continues at coordinate 593,263,899 of CP125973.1, forward strand.
TATCCTTCTTGATGTCCACTTCAGCCTTGACTGCGAAAGAGCTCGGTGATCGGTCGGTGGAACCAACTGATTATGAGTCATCGCAAAACTTTTTAGCCGGGAGGAGTGATTGCAGAACTCGTCAATCTTGAGCTCCTCGAATCGCATTCCAGCTTGCTCACATGTTGAGTGTAGCCCGACATCTTTATGCCGTGCTCACTAACGGAACTCCCTTCCTCCATCTTGCGCTTAAAGAACTTCTGAGATCTCATATCTCTCGTAACGGGCTTGAGTCTCAAACATGGTTTTCGGCCCTCGAGAATCTCAAAGGGCCCGGATAGGTTTCAAAACGATTTTGAAGCTCCTGCCCATAGCAAACAACATGGTGCTCTTAATCACACCATAATCATCTTTGCGCGATCGATAGATAGCTTTCTCATCACCGGTAGCATTTGCAGGGGTCACCTAACGCTTTACCAAGGACATAGTCCTTTGTCCGCCGTATGTAATGATTCTTAGATTGCGGAACCAATTGGTGAAGTTAGACCCATTGTTTCTAAGCTTTTCCTTCTCAAAGAAAACGTTGAAGTTGAAGTTGGATTTGGCCATGTGATCTACAGTATTTGCAAGTATAATTTAGACTATGTTCATGATAAATAGTTCAACTTAATCAAATTACTAGATGAACTCTCACTAAATTCAACATCCCTCAAGTTGTTTAGTGAACACGATCCAAATTCACCACACCTAATCCGATCATCACGAGAAGAGATGTGGTTTCAATGGTGGACAACAAAGTGTAGATCATATCATTCATATGGCTCATGCTTAACCTTTCGGTTCTTGTGTTCCGAGGCCATGTTCAGACATGCTAGGCTCGTCAAGCTAGACCCAAGTATTTCGCGTGCAGTAAAACCGGCTTGCACCCGTTGTATGTGAGCGAGAGTCTATAGCACCCGATCATCACGTGATGCTTGGACACGATTTAACTTTCACAATGGTGCATACTTGGGAGAACACGCTTTTAGCTTGATCTTTAAGTGAGGAATCATCTTATAATGCTACCGTCGCGATCTAAGCATAATAAGATACATAAAGGATAAACATCACATGCATATAACTTTATGTGACATGGTATAGCCAATCCTCGCAAGAATGATCTCCATCTTGTGCTCCAAGCATGATCTCCATCACTCCACCATGATTGCCTCCACCACGAATAGCAACTACAACTATTGCTAACTACTTAGCGATAAAGTAAAGCTATTACATGACGATAAGAAGTTGACTCGCAGTCATACACAATTATAAAGACAACCATATGGCTCCTTAGGTTGTGTACTCATCGACATGCAAGTCGTGAAACATTACAAAACATGATCATCGCATACAATATACACATCACATCTTGGGTCATACCATATCACAGAAAACACTCCTGCAAAAACAAGTTAGACGCCTACTTTGTTGTTGCATGTTTTACGTGGCTTATGGGAGTAGATGCTAAGAACGATTCTTACTACGAAAGCCACAACGGTGATATTATGGTTGCCAAACTCCGTGTTAATCCCATGACAACTATAGTGAGAGAACGACATCCACCACCGCATGTGTGGTACAAGCCACACGTCAAGTGCGGAGGTCTCATGACGACGTCGTAAGGTTGGCCTGGACCGCTTCAATCTCACTATCCCGCCATAAGAAGAACACAAACAAGAGGCTTGCAAGAAAAACATCAACGCCCGAACAACCATGTTGCGTTCTACTCGTGAATCACATCTACGCATAGATCTAGCTCTGATACCACTGAAGGGTTTCGCGGCATAGTAAATCAAAATTTTCTACGGATGCTAACAGAGGGAAAGCCAAGATCTAATCTAGGAGATGCAATCAACGAGAGAGATTGGATTAGATCTTCATACCCTTGAAGATTCGCATGAACGCTCATCGAACGTGGGTGATGTAGTCGATTCGCCTCCTCCTCGCGATCCGATCCGATCTAGCACCACAAGTGGCGGTGCCTCCGTGAGATGCACACGCAAAGACTGACGCCTCCTCCTTCCTCGGACCAGCGAGTATGGTGGAGAGATAGATTGGATCTACAACACGACGGAGTGGTGTATATGGTGGAGAATTTCCGCAGGGCTTCGCCTACAAAATGGGAGGGAGAGAGGAAGGTAGCAAGGCGCTAGGGCTTGGAGGAAGGTGTGTGGTGGGGGGCGGCACCACCCTCTATATATAGAGGGCGGCCAGCCCTGCCCCTCCTCCAAGCCTATCTCTAGTTTAAACAATTTAAACTCTCCTTATCTAGAAATCCTATCTCTAGTTTAAACGATTTAAACTCCCTTATCTAGAAAGTTTAAACTTATCTAGGATCATTTGGGCCCTATGGGGTTTTTGCCTCGGCCCAATGCGCGTGACACTCCCTCATAGGCCCATGCCCCTCCCGGAAGGTGGGGCCACGTTGGTCCCTTCCGAAGGTTCTAGAAGCTTTGGTACAATACCGATTAACCCGAACAATTCAACTCCAAAACTGCAATCGCCTTTATATGAATCTTATTCTCGGACCATTCCGAACCTCTCGTGATATCCCGGATCCCATCCGAGACTCAACAAAAATTCATAAACCAATTATCCAATCTATCCTAGCCAAGACACGTTATGTGTGACCCTGGTTCGAGAATATGCGTATATGATCTTCTATCAATAATCAACAGCGGGTCTGGCACCCATATTGACTCCCACATTCATCGATGATCATATCGGATGAACCACGATGCCGGATTCAATCAATCCCATATATATATTCCCTTCGCGATATTTTACTTGCTCGAGATTCGATCGCTTGTATCGCCATACCTAGTTCAATCTCGCTCACAAGAAGTACTTTACTGCTCGTAATCCGATATCACTTTGTGATTAACTCCTTAACCACATGCTTGCAAGCGGTGTTGATATCGACACCGAGGGCCCAAGTATATCTCTCCGACTTGGGAGGGACAAATTCCATCTCGATACATACAACCCAACAGATATTTTCCGATCACCGAGAGACACCTTTATGATCACCCTCTCATAGAATGACGCTTGATGACCTCAAAGCTTTCTTCCGGTACCGTGGAGTTGCATTATCTCATGGTCTAAGGAATACAATATTTGACATAGGAAAAGCTTCGAAAGATGAACACGATGAAACGATCTAATTGCTTCGCTTAGTTTGGTCCGCCCACCATATCATTCTCCCAATGATATGATCTCATTATCAATTGACAACTCATGTCTATGGTTAGGAAACCTTAACCATCATTGATCAATGAGCTAGTCCATAGAGGCGTACTAGGGACACAGTGTTGTTCACAAACCACACAAGTATTAAAGTTTCCGTTTAATACAATTCTAGCATGGAATATAAACTTTATCATGAACAAGAATTATAATAATAACATCTTTATTATTGCCTCTAGGGCATAATTCCAACATCCACACCCCGTGCTACACACGTCACCATCAACAGATGAGTTCTACAGCAGCAGCAGCTGCAATTCCAATCTGTGCGATCCACCTTCGGATGAAGGGACCTACGGTTCCGGATCTGAAAGCTGCGGCAACAGCCAACCAATCTGTAGGCGCTATCTGTGCGTCGCAGTCATCCAAACCAACGAGGAAACGCCTAACCCGCCGCCCAACCCCAACCCGCAGGACAGAAACGGCGAAAACGTTGGAAACGGCGATAACGGGGAAAACGGCGGCCACCTCATCCAACTTAGCAAAGAAGGATGGGTCGAAGCACTACCGTCGCGCGAAATAGTCCTACCTCTGGACTCCCACGTGATCTCTTGAGGGCATACCACTACCTCCTCATCGAGGAGCACAAGAAGCAAGTCGAGATGCGTAAGACGCTCAACAACGCAAGCAAGCAGCCTTCGAGTCCGGCGCGACGCTGCGACTCCATGGAACCCGCTCTAGCACAAACAGAAACCAGGGAAACAAGCACCGCTCTCGGGTGGAAAACATGGACCCGAAGGAACGGCGTGACGTGACCCGAACTCTCCATACATCGTTCATGGATATGGACGCTGACAACAACATCATCCCGAAGACGCCACAAGCTGCGATCATGGCAGCCACTGCGTATCTCGCGGCTCACCCACCTTCGGAGGGGACCCGAAAAGGGCCATGCATAAGTCCGCACTCACCGGACTAGGAGTAATCGGAGCTGCGCTCCACGAAGACGCTCCTGCGGAGCCAACGCGAAACGAGCACGCACATACAGTTTAGCAGACTCTTAGCGAATATCTCTATTCTCCATAAAATAGTTAATAGCTTATTTAAAAAATAAAATATGATGCCCTCGCAAACGCGAGGGCTACCATGCTAGTTTTTAATAAATACTATACCACCTTACATGGACAATATCGCAACCGGGGTTCTTAAACCTTCTGCCCACGGTAAAAAGACAAATTCCTGCCGAATTAGTAGGAAGGGGGTCCGATCTGAACTACAGGCGCATGATCTGATGCCCATGATTTTTTGAAAAAATCATTTTTAGACTCACAATATCATGTTTCTTCAGAGATCCAATGCAAGTTTAGCGAGACTCAGTCTCTAGCTAAGAACCTTCATGCCCGCCGTTTTGACCATAGTTTAAAACAAGCATAATAAATTCAAAAACGCTCTGAACAATGTAAAACCTTCGCGTGACATCATATTATGTGACATAGTTGCAATGAAAAATATTAAACTTGGTATATTGATTTTGTCTCGAAAAAACCTTCTCAGAAATGAGTTGTCATGTTCGAGGTTTCATGGCTTTTAGGCCAAATGACCAATGTTATGGCTAGAATCATGATATAGTTTATGATAATATTCCCATATTATGCACGCATGTGTATCATGGGACGTCGGACAATGTTGCAGGAGGTAGTTTTCCATTTCGTCGTACGGAAAATCTATTTTCTATTTTCCGAGCACAAAAAGGGGTGTTTTGTGAAGCGACCATCAAATGGCTAATTCAAAATGCTACCACCATATTTTTAATAAATACTATACCACCTTACATGAACAATGTCGCAATCGAGGGTTCTCAAACCTTTCCATATACCCCTGGTAAAAAAGACAAATTACTGCCGAATTGATAGGAAGTGGGTCCAATCTGAACTACCGTTACATGATCCATGATCTGACGCCCATGATTTTTTGCAAAAATTATTTTTAGACTCACAATATCATATTTCTTTAGAGATGCAATGCAAGTTTATTGAAATGTAGAGATGGAAATCAATTATTTTATACTTTATAAGAAAAATATACAAAAGAATTAAGAAATAGAAAAAAAGAGAAAAAACAATCGGCCCAGACCTAATATACAATGGGCAAGGTCAAGCCGGCCTATGCAGACAACGCGGCCCGCTTCCCTTTCCAGGCTGCTCGTCTATTCGGTGGAGAATAGGAGGAGCCCAGGCCGAACAAACAGTTTCTATGTTAATAAAAAAGGTGCGTGTAAATATACCACGAAGGATGGTATGTCTTGGTGGTTCTTTTGTTTGCTTCAGCGAAGTGCCCACTTGCCCGAATTCTTTTGAGCGGCCGGTGAGTATCTATCTATCTATCTATCTATCTTCTCTAGAGGTAGGTTAGTCAAATACGTTTCCGTTCACCCAAAAATACGTTTTCAACCTCTGTTAGAAATTACCCGCCCCTGCCATCCTGAAGTGTAAAAGGGTTCGTCCCTTTTTTTCCCCAAACTCCGACGAGGAAACTTCTCCGTCCGTCAATTGTAGCCGCCCGTCGCTGCCGTAAGCACGCCTCCAACCCACGCCGGAATCACGCCCCACATCATCGCCATGCCGCCGAAAGTCCAAGCCACCTCTAGAGGGCATAACTCCCCAACCTTCCCGCCTCGCCTCCGCCTCTACCTCGCCGGCTACATCCCCAATGCTCCCACCGGCTACTCCCCAAAACGGAGAAAGCAGAGGAGACTCTGCCAATCTCATGAGGAGGAGGGTCCGTGCGCGCGGCCTCCAAAGACCCACATCCATGGTTCCTCCCTCCCCTGACACGACGATGGAGGGATTGGGTTAAGATGGGCTCGCCATCCCCCCGCACGCGTCTCCCAGGACCACGAATCCCCTGCAATATCAGATCTTGCGAACGCTGCTCGTTCCCCGCAGCGAGCGCTGGCCTTCAACCCCGTAGGCCGAACAATCACAAGACTAGATGGCCGTCTGCTCCTGTACGTCGCCGCCGGAGCGACCACAAGGTCATGGCCATGATGCGTCAGAGTTCTTCACTCGCTGGGGAGGAGGTGGCGGAAGTGGCGGCCACTGGCGGCGCGAAGAGTAATAGTCCTTCGCCAACGTGTGGCCTCTAGGATCTGAGAGCTGAAGGTCCGTCCACTTGAGGTCGTCGAGCGGCGGCAACGGTATGGCCTTGGTGCCCATCTCAAGAAAGACGGTGTCGGCGTGGCCACAAGTAAGAAGGTAGATTGGCTAGCACCACGTGCACAGAGCGAGAGGTGGGGGAGGGAAAAAGGCGGCGGCCATAGCCGGTCGTGGACGCTGTAGTGGACACCGGCACCTATTCGTTGCGTGCTCTACTGCTACGGACTATTCTACTTGATAAACGAGAGAACAAGTGCAGATACCAAATATACTGACTTTAGGAAAACAAAAAAAAGATAGTTCTGCATTGTACCGCATAGCTCATTGCTCTTTACATTTAAAACAAGTAATTACTTGGAATTGCTCATAATGCCAATGTGGTATGTACTGTTTAGTATCGTTGTTACAACTAATACATGCTGATATTGGGTGATTTATAGAACAATGCTCCAATTGAATAGTGTCACGAGAAGGTTCTTCGCCAGTACTCCCTCCGTTTCAAAATATAAGATGTTTTAGGTTTGTGAAGAAGATGAATCTAGACTTGTTTTAGTAGGTAGGTTCACTCAACTTTGGGATGAATCTACACACTAAAAAAAGTCTAGATTCATTTTCTTCACAAACCTAAAACATCTTATATTTTAAAACGGAGGGAGTACAAGGTGTCGTTGCAGCGCTATGTGACCATGACGAACCTTCACGTAGCCCTGTTGATTTTTTCCTAATCCGAGAAGATTTTTTTAAAAGGAATGCCGTAGCCGGTAGAGGAAATCCCTACACCGATTTTTCTTTTGGAAAATAATAAGGATCCAAATTTGCATCCGCGAGGACTTAAACCTGAGTGGCTGAATTGTACATCTACTCTCCTAACCAAGTGAGAAGATTGACTATGAGAAACACAAAATTCCTTCCTTGTGGTCTGCAGTTCCGCACAGCGTGTCTCAGGGCGACGCAGCTTCAAAATGCATAACCATGCTTTACTAAAAATATGGTAATGGTCAGCGTTATGTCCGAGCCATTACCATAACAATTGCTTCAAATTGGAATTTTCTTAACCGTTAGCATGCACCGGTGCGTGAGGCCGCGTTTATATATATATATTAAAGTTTTAAATTAATTTAAAAGAAAAAATTGGAGAGAGATTTTATTATCCCGTAGCAACGCACGAGCATTCCGCTAGTATGTATTAAATTGAAAAGAAGCCACATTTGAAATCAATGGTCTGGTTGGTCCTAGTGGTTCGCTGGTGCGCTTCGGCCAAGTTTCCACTTGGTTATGACGACTTCATCTGTTAAAATTACGATGATTTGAAAACAAAATGTCGTAATTCTATAGGGTTTTGACCCCTCCAAGTGGTCTATGACCATTTTGTGTGAAATCGTCATTGATTTATGTCGATTTTATTCTCCGTCACTATAAGAATATCACAAGTTAACACATTTCTTGTAGTGGATATATGTATACAAAGGATATGGTCAGGAGCTACTCTCATCTCGGCCACTCACCTTAGATAGCTTCATCAGCAATCCAGCTATGTACTCTGGTTTCTTGTGAAGTCTTGTATGATTGTTCCGTCTTTGGCGTTCTTCGTCCAAAATCCCATTGATGGTAGGCCTCGTGATGTTTTTGGGACTAACTTCAGAAGCGTTTGTGATCATACCATTGGCCATAATGATCCGATCTAATATTCATTTTCCCATATGAATGGTCAAAGCCATCAAATGGTGTCCACAAAGCATTCTTCTCGTTCTAGGATGAGGAGAGGTTGATGTACTACGTCATGGTAAGTTAGCAAGTCACTAACCAACTGTCATATCAATTGTAGCCTACTATTATTCCGTTCATTTGTTTCTAGCATTGCACTAACACACCGTTATCTGCATCATAGGCCTTCCCGAATAATCACACTAAGTTCTCGAACAACTGAATACCAAACTATGCTCAGATGAAGACGACTAGTGCTACTACTTTTCCATTCATATGTTGTCGATGGTGGTCATGATCTGTTGTTTGTGGTGATGTACATTTTGGGAGGTGGTCAGATATCACTCGATTAGCTAGGTTGCTGATGAAGACTGATTCACAGTATGTATTATTATTGGTGAACTTGTGACATCACTTAATCGTGATGCATTACTCCAATGGGTAATTGTTAAATAGCAATCTGCTGCTAGAACTACTCTATTATGATGATGAGCCTATTTCCATGTTGTGTAATGAGTATTGGGCAACCTCACAACTCAAAGAAAATAGGTTTTCACAACAGGTATCATTTTGCAACCAAGCAAGCAACACCCTTATCCATCTTGGTTTCACTACGGGACAAAACTTCTTTGCCGTGTGTGCAAAATACATAGCAAAGGCTCGACGGAACATGGCAAAGACTATGACGTATATAAGCATATGGAAAAGACTACACGACAACATTGGTAACGGCAAATACCCTTTGCCGTGTGTGCTTTAAAAAAGACACGGCAAAGCCTTTGTCGTGTGTCTTACATGTAGACACGGCAAAGTAAAGTGAGATAAGTTCCTATGAAGATGATGGTGTTTATTTTTTGTCGTGTGTGTCGTCGAAAAGTACACATCAAAGATGCTGCAATTTAAAAAAAATGAATTTTGTTTCAATTTTTTTGAATATTTTTGACTCGTTAATCTCATATAAGATATTTTTAATCCTAAGTATGCTTAATATTAGATCCAATTGCATACATGGTCAAACTTTCCCTTCGGTCACCCATCCTAACACTACTCAAACTTCAGCATACGAAACATTAATAATAGAATGCAGTAGGCATTACATCATCTTGCCATGAGGCTTAGAAAAAATAAAAATAAAGAAAGATGAATTGGGACGATCAGGATTCAATAACTGAAATGAAGAACTTTAGCCGATATGATAGTCTGTTACATTAACTTTAGTCCATGTTACTGTACTTGTGTCTCCTCGTTGCCTGCCGCAAATATTGCCCCTCCATGCACCACTGTGTAGTCCACATATATGCTGAGACCCTGTTTCTGGGAGAGAAATCAATGCCCAAAAAAGTGCTTCAAGTCTCAACTGGAGCTGAGGAGATTCTTAAACCACTGCACCGACTCCTTGGGGTATCTCGTGAGATTATGTTTGAAGTCCACAAAGTAGAGCCCGAACCTTGACGTGTATCCAGCCGCCCACTCCCAGTTGTCCATCAGAGACCACGCGAAGTACCCGCGCACGTCGCAGCCATCCTCCCTGTAGTAGGTCAACAGAGGAAAACAAATTTAGCACAGATCTGACGTAAATATAGCCATGACAAATCAGCAGAGATTCAGAAACGGTGGTGGTAGCAGTGGAGTGTACTTTATGGAAGCAGCTAGATTGGAGAGGTAGTCGTTGTGGTACTTGATCCTCTTGGTGTCCTTGAGGGCTTGCTCCATGGGAACCAAGGGGTTGTTGCTGTCATCCATCCCTGCATCAGCAATTGCACACTTTTTAGGATGACTGTCTGTCGACTCCCAAGTAATAATAGACCTCTCTTATATTGATGCGTGTAGATTTAATTCGAAGGAATACCAGCAACAAGGCAATGCTCATCTTACCATTCTCGGTGATGTAGACTGGTGGGTTGTTGTACCTGTCCTTGACATACTTCACCACGCTCCTCATCCCTCTGGGCACAATGAACAACCATATCGCATTCGCCTACGTATAGTAGTATTATGGTTAATTTACATCCCATATACCACTAGTATGATCTTTGAGAGTACAACTCACCCTGTCTCCAATCGCGGTCCCATTTGTGAAGCCTGAAAATACAGAAAGACATCAGCTATAAATTAATGCCCTCGAAAGAAGATGATAATAATAAGCTAATTAAACCCTTATACCCTGGCTGACTGTCCCACTATCTGTGGAGGCATCCTTGAACACTTTGCCCAAAATGTTGAGGTGGTTGTGACTGGTGTGGTACGTGGTGTAGTGGTTGATGCCCACAAAGTCCAGTGACCCCTTGACGAGGGCCGCCTCCTCCGCCGTGAATCTCGGCAGCCTCTCCCCAACCCGCTTTCGCATGGTCGCCGGGTAGTCGCCGAAGAAGAAGGGGTCTGCGAACCATCCTAGCTGAAACTCCTGGCTTCTATTCGCCGCATCCATGTCGATCCAAGTGTTGGTCATCGGCTCGAACCATACGACGTCGAACGCCATCCCAAGCTTCCCGTTCTGTGACGCCTGCACTAAACGTCATTGCTAACATAAAATACCATTAGTTGTAACGTCATAGCTTTATTGGTGAAGCGTGATCGATCACCTTGTACTTGTTCCGGTAGATATTGGAGATGGTGGCGTGGGCCAAGATGAAGTTGTGGGCGACGATGTAGGGCTCGGTGCCGGAGTTCCCCCCGCTGCACGACAGGTGGAGCAGCACGGAGCAGCGGCCTGGCGCCTGGAGTCCGGTGGCGTAGCCCAGCAGGGCCACGTTGTGCGGCTCGTTCACCGTGATCCAGTGCTTCACCCTGTCGCCAAACGCCTTGAAGCACGTCTCCGCATAAACCACAAAGTCATTGCTGCAACAAAAAAAGATCATAGGTCATAGAATGCATTGTAGTATAACTGATGCATCTTCCCATTATAGTACTGTAGATATTTAGAGGTCATAAGAGTTTCAGGGTGCTGACACTATCTTCCTGTCCCGCCACCCCCCGTACTGGTCTTCCAGGTTCTGAGGGAGGTCCCAGTGGTACAGGGTCACATATGGTTGAATTCCTGGATCATTATTTTAGCTTGCCGTCAGTGCTACTAATACATGACCTGATTGATAGAGAATAATTAAGGACAACTACAGATACATAGAGGGAGGAGTGTCTTGCAATTCCTGGATCACCTTTATCTAGAAGCGCATCAATGAGTCTGTTGTAGTGGTCTATGCCGGCCTGGTTGACTAGACCAACACCATCTACAAAAAATAGTAACACAAGAACAACCACGTTTGCATTTTAATTTTGCGAGATCGAGGAAGTAGTCGACGGTCCTGAATAAGTCTATGGATTTCAGATCGAGATCGCCTACCTGGGAGAATCCTTGCCCACGCAATGGAGAACCGGTACGCATCCATCCCCATGTCTGCCATCAGCTGTATATCCTCCTGACAAAGCAGCCATTCCAAAGCGTCACGGCCAACGTAACTGTGAACCCATTTTACCGACACCCCATGGTAAATTGGTTTTTGGGGCAAAAAATTCCGGAGATGTTTGAATTTGGTCCATATTCATATAATGTTTGAAAATTTGTGGTTACCGGACGGTAACCAGCCGGTTACCGGACATTTTTGTTTTTGCTTTTGAATTCAAATTTTATTTCAAACTTTCGGCCGGTAACCACGGTAACCCAAAATACCAGTCACCCCGATAAAATTTTCAAATCCAGTAGCCAAAACCTTGCCTATTATTACCTCCAGTCCTCTAATCCTATAGACAACTTTCCCAATTCATGGGTATTATAACCTTTTGTGTACAACAGAGTTCTTAAAAGAGATTTCTGTTGCGATGCGCGGGGGTATCCTTCTATATATATATATATATATATATATATATATATATATATATATATATATATATATATATATATATATATAATCAGAGGGTGTAGGCATGAGATCTTTTCAAAGCATGGTTCTCACCTTGAAACGGTGGTACTGATCCACAGCGTCATCTGCGTTACTGAAGTCAATGATCTTTCCTGCACAATAGAGGGAAGAAATGTGAGACATTATTCTCGTTGCTCCTGCATCCAAGTCCATCTTTCTATCACGTACGTAGTTTATTTTTCACATAAGTATCTTGGCACATGCCGGTGATGTAATTATGGGTTGCACCTAGTTTGGTTCTATCTGTATGTGTTACAATTGTGACAAGAAGATAACGAAGAATGAAAACGAAAAACACAGCAAGGAGACACAGATTTAACGTGGAAAACCTCTCCAACAAAGAGAGGAAAAAACCACGGGCGCCAGCCAGCGAAACTTCACTATATCGAGGAGTGTTTACAAACGCCCGGGATTTCACAGATGCAACTCTCCTCAACCGGCGGCTTACAAGGGGTTTATATATCGGTGGAAACCTAGGTCTTCGACGATCCGTACCGTACCGCGGGGGGCTATCGGCGACGGGCCTCGCTCACTCGTCAGAAGTTGGCCTATATTTTGTAGAATTTGGATCAACATATAACAATATGTAGCAAATAAGAAGCACGTTGCATGAACGTCCATGCAAAGGCATAAATTTAGTTGTAGTTGAACGCACACATTACCACATTGTAAAAAAGGGTCTTACTTTGATGACCCATGCATTTATACCATTATATTATTTGAATGATGCTTTCTCAACTGCCCATTTTCTTAAATAGGATTCCTAGATGCACCATTGATATGAAAACTTCCCTTGAGAGACATCTTCATGAAACCCGTGATTATACCTTTTTAACGTGTTTGCTTGATACTGGCCTCATCTTTGACCTTATAACAATAATCTAGCATATATCTTGAGGAACGTGATCTTTGTCAATAATTGATTTCCATATGCCAATAGGCCATCGTCAAAATTCATCTAAATCACAAAGACTTCTTTAATTTCTGCAGACCTATTTACTGCTACTGTATATGTTGTCGATTTTATCGCTAATCATGGTGAGGGTATAGGGCAAGCTTCCCATTTGGAGCCTCTTACACCAGAGGCCGAAGCTCACGTTGATCTGGATGGTGGCTTGCGTGGCTCTACATGGGGCACCATGCCAGGATCCTCGTCATGCTCCTCAAGCGCATCAGTTGAGCATGAGCCGACATCACTTCGCTCTGTGTTGCGCTTTAAGATGTCCCACACTCGCGATTTTGGAGACGCCAAGTTGTTTAACCGATTAACTCGGGATACCATTAGGAGCAAGGGTGATCCACCTCAATGTTTCTACCCGAGTCTGATCACGCGATGTGCAAGACAATAATCCGACATGTTTCTGACCAGAAATTCTAGTTCCTCGGTGGCGGCCAATCGCCGGCGGTGGCGGCCACACCTAGGCTGCTGAAGGTAGCGGGCGATCTGCTCGGCCCCGTCAATCCTCTTCGCGCTAGGTGGTGGTCACCAAGGGGCGGTGCCAGTGGATCCAAGCAGCGGGCGTTGGCGCTCACTCGAGCAGCATTTGCCAGCGGCTTGGAAGGGAGGCGTGGAGGAGAAGATGGGGGCGATGGTGCAGACTTGGAAGCGGTGTGGTGGTTGCCTTAGGCGGCAACGCTGCATCTCCGTCTCTCTCTAACCAATATGTGTATTCATCCATGGCTTCGAAAGTGCTAAAGGCTCACCCGCTAGTTCCGTTCGCTGGAAGCCGGACGGCGGTGTGGGGACTGCTGGATTGGCCTGAATAATGGTGGCGGTCCTAGGGTTCCTTCCGCGCGAATACAAAGATATGCTGGCTGTGTGTCCTCAATGATCTGGTCTGGAGCGGTGAGTTCCGGAAGGCTCCACCCGCGAACTCCGATGGGCGACTATACCTGGAGATTTCTGGATCGGATTGAATTCGATCGGATGTACCCATGTTTTTTCTGGCAAATTGGTTTCTGCTGGAGTGTTGCGAAGCTTTGATATCTGTTGCCATCATGTGTCATGTCTTCGACTATCCATGGTAAAGTCAGATACAGAGAATGTTAGGAAATCTGGAACATCTGGCAAGTGATGGTGATTTGAGTCTGTGTGGCGACGAGGAGCTAGATGCGTGATATGTGACTCGCAGCAACGACTGTTTATGGGGGGCGACAACACAAAAGGAGTTTCTAGTCTTATCTTGCATGGTGAAAATCCAAGGTCTGGTCTTAATTGGTTGTGCCTGCCAATGGCCTTATTGAAGGCATTATTTTGCGAGTGAGGATTTTCTTCAGGGTGAAAACCTATTATCTTTGATCGGACGACGACGACGCGTGTGCACTGTTTACTTCTTGAAAGTGTCACTATTAGAGTGGTTGGACTACTGGTGTTGTTCTGGTGGTGTTAGTGTCGTTGCTTCGAGGAATCGTTCTCTCTAGCGGGGCTTTTCTTTTTTATAATTATTTTTTCTAGGCTATGTGCATCCAAACTACTAGGGCATACGTTGTTGCAGAGGTTGGGTGTAATTGATATCTCATGATATTAATATGTACTCTTTAAAAAAATGATATGTTTGTAACTTTGACACTTAGAACGTCATTATTAACGGTTTTATTGATGACTAGGTATGCATGAGAGAGCCTCCTAGTTTTGCTAATGCTGACAAACCTAATCATTATTTTCATCTTGTTAATTCCTCGAATATTCTAAAGTGGTTTTGTTATCTCAGTTCTTGGATCACTAGGATTTTTCGTAGCTTTGGCTGCTGACACCTTGCCCTTTTATGGTTCAGTGTCCTAATCTAACTATGTATTCTGCTGGAGTGTTGCGAAGCTTTGGCTGCTGTCGACCAGAGGGCTAGCCATGTGCTTAGTTTAACGGAGGAGCCCCGCCTCGGCCAAGAGAATCCAGCCCTACGGCCTCCAACACTCGGCGAGCTAGGGAAAAGAGCAGGTTGGTGTCGAGGCATCCTCCGCGTCCCTGAGATTGAGCCCGTTGACACGGCCAGCTCGAGTGCCTCACAGTTGCCGTACGAGGTGCGAACAACACCATCGGCTGGCCCGTGGGGTTGTAGCTGCACACCATAGAGCAGCAAAAAAGGCAAGTGCCACTACGACCGACCGTGCACAAACCAGTTGGTGCCCCCCCCCCTCTCTCTCTTTCTAGCCCTTTTACAATGGCTGTTTTTTTGACACGGTATCATAGGCAAAAAGATGATGTGACACCATATTTATTAATAAGAGAGAGTGTTGTTGTATCTTAGCTAAGACACACCTTTTACACATAATAATCATTGGCAAACATGATTGATAGCCCAATCAAATGTATACATGAGAGTAAAAACATTAAATAAAGATACAACTTATAAGATGCAATGCATTGGAGAGGGTAATGTATTGGAGGGATGTCTCTTAGCAATTTATATCTCCTATAAAAATATGCTAAGAAACACTATTGTAAAAGGGCTTACCAGGGGTGTGCGCGAACTTGTCCCAGATTGTGTGGCCCCTCCCGTCTGCCTTCACGGCTCCCTCATACTACACATACATACAGTATATATAAGTAGTACACAAGAGAAGAAAAATATTACTAGTCCAGATAATCCCATGCATGCATTAATTGTTGGGTAAGAAATGAAATGTCAAAATTCCACGACGGTCAGATGGGAGGGATCATGACAGGTCGAATAATGGACCATGCGATCGAGCCTACTCCTTGACAGGCTAATTAGGAAGATTTCGATGTGAGAGGATAATGCTAATGAAATGTGTGTAGGGCACACTGATTATTATTGCCATCCGAGATCGACGCACATGTTTGCTGCCTCTCTCCTGAAATTCTGTCATATACATATTTGTCTAGATAGATATATATGTATGAATCTGACTTACCTTCCGGTGATGGTTACTAGTCGTCATAGTGGAGATATGTTTTAACGTGCTCATAATGCAAATCTAGACAAATATTTTTAGAATGGAGGTAGCAGTAGAGATGTATATATATACTAGGACTATATAACCCTAAATAATTGTAAAAGATGATATATACTATCTCCGATCTATATATAGTAAAGTGTCTCGCTTTTTTCAGTCCAACTTTTTACTAGAGCAGCAACCACAGTTTTATTATGCATGGGTCGCAGGTTTATGATCTGATGATCTATCCGGCCGAGAGAAATGAAGATCCATATGAACCTGGTACGCGGAAGAAGCAGTGCCGAAGACGAATCCTTTGGGGAAGCTGCCCCTCGTGAGCAATCCTCCTGCGCTCTCCGCAACGTGTCCCTCAAGAAGAAGGGCAAGGAGGAGAAGAAGAAGCGGGAGGAGGAGGAGGAGGAGCGACACCGCCGACGCGCAATCACATTGCCGCTGCCTCATCGTCCCCGTTGTTAGAAGGGAAGGAGTATGCGTCGCGGCCGGCCCGTGTGTGGGCTCACGGACAGAAACGCCTGCCTTGGGTACGGTGTTTATTATAAAGTCGATCTACACATAGTGGGGGAGCCACAGCCATATGCATGCACGCCTCCAAGGCGTTCACAATTAATGGCACTAGAATTCTGCCACCACCGATTGCTCGAATCCTGGAGAACGTGTTAACAACAATTTTTAAATGGGGATATATACATATCCTACTGCATGCCTTATATTATCAGAGTGTGAAAATTATGTGAAGATGTGTTGTTTCCTGGCTGGGCACATCGCTGCATGTTATATAAGCCTCGGTTAACCAACCATCGAGAGGATTACAACTGATTACAACAGAAAGATTTGCTAGAGATAAACTCTGTCAACAGCAGCTAACCATCGTTTCTCTTATCATATGATAAATGTGGTTTACAAGGATTCTATCTTGTTTACGCACCCCCTCAATCATAACTTATCTAAGTTAAGATTGTTTCTAAATACTTCAAGCTGTCGAACTGTCA
The DNA here is from genome assembly GCA_030063025.1 of Avena longiglumis. Classification (NCBI taxonomy): domain Eukaryota; kingdom Viridiplantae; phylum Streptophyta; class Magnoliopsida; order Poales; family Poaceae; genus Avena; species Avena longiglumis. The sequence goes on from CP125973.1 coordinate 593,280,786, forward strand.
GGGGTTTAGTAAACCCATCTGCAACTTGATCTTCCGTAGGTATGAACTTGATATCTAATAACTTCTGAGCTACTCTTTCTCTTACAAAATGATAATCTACTTCTATATGCTTATTTCTAGCATGAAATACTGGATTAGCTGAAAGATAGGTTACACCCATGTTATCACACCATAATTGAGCAGAGGGAGTATGAACTTTTAGTTCATAAAGAAGGGTTTGTACCCACATCACTTCTGTTGTAGCATTAGCTAGAGACTTATACTCAGCTTATGTACTTGATCTTGAGATAGTGGCTTGCTTTCTTGCACTCCATGAGATTAAATTAGAGCCAAGAAAAACAGCAAAGCCTCCTGTAGATCTCCTGTCATCAGGACAGCCTGTCCAGTCTGCATCTGAAAATGCACTTACTAGCATCGGAGAAGATTTACTAAATATCAACCCAATACTAGATGTAGCCTTGAGATATCTTAAGATTCTTTTAACAACAGTCCAATGTGATGAAGTTGGTGCATGAAGAGACTGACAGACTTTGTTAACAGAGAAAGATATATCTGGTCTGGTAAGTGTCAAATATTGTAATGCACCAACGATAATTCTATACCTTGATGCATCTTCCTCTTGAAGAGGAATACCCTCATGAGCCGAGAGTTTCTCACTTGTAGACATGGGTGTATTGGTAGGCTTGCATGTCATTATGCCTACTCTTTTGAGTACATCAGAAGCATATTTTTCTTGTGTGAGTAACAGCCCATCATGCATCTTCTTAACTTCAAGGCCTAAGAAATAATGTACATCACCAAGATCTTTTAAGGCAAACTCCTTTTGCAGATCTCGAAGTACAGTTGTTGTTGCATCATAGCAAGAACTAGCAACAATTATATCATCAACATAAATGAGTACAAAATAGAGATAATCCTTTGCATAAAAGAATAATGATGTATCAGCCTTAGAAGGAGAGAAACCAAGTGCTTGTAGTTTTACACTCAATCTTGAGAACCATGCTCCTGGGGCTTGCTTTAACCCATATAATGCTTTATCAAGTTTGCAGATGTAATTTGTTTTTCCTTTAACCTCATATCCTGGTGGTTGTCTCATATACACATCTTCCTCCAAAACACCATGGAGAAACGCGTTCTTCATATCTAGCTGTCTGAGACTCCACCCCCTGGATACTGCAATAGACAACACAAGGCGAATAGTGGCCGCCTTGACCACAGGACTAAAAGTGTCCTCATAATCAATCCCATATCTTTGTTTGAAGCCCTTAGCAACTAGACATGCCTTATATCTATCTATACTACCATCAGCTTTATGTTTAATTTTATAGACCCATTTACAATCTATTATATTTTTGCCAGCATATTGTGGAGGAACTAAGTGCCAGGTTTTGTTTTCAATAAGTGCTTGATACTCTTCATCCATTGCATGTTTCCACTGTTTATTTTTAAAAGCTTCATCTAAGTTTTCAGGCTCTCCTGTGGATGTGAAGTTTGCATATTTTACCATATTGCGATACTGTTTAGGTTGAATTTTTCCCATTTGCAAACGAGTAGCCATGCGCGGAATAGAGACCACAGAATTCTCACCAGACAATCTTGATGTAGAGGATCCCCGTCCAGGTGTGTCAGCACCCATATCCACGCCGGGATCGGTGTCGCTAGCCGCAGTGGATCCAGTCGAGTCGGTGTGGCATGTTGGTGCTGTGGAGAAAGACGCAGAAGATCTCGGTGTCCCGGTCGACTCCTGCAGACAGGGACGCTGCTCGGGGACCGCGCGAGCGCATGCGGTGGGCCGTGCTGGCGTGGCACCTCCGGATTTGTCACGCGCCGTACGACAGGATCTGGCCGATGCGTTTTCGTCAGCTGACGACGTGGTTTCTACAACACGAATGACGTTGGGTCCCACCGAACCATTGGCTTCCGTGTCGTTGCGATTCAACAGCAAAATCGGCATGAAATCATGCCCTGCTTCCGAAGATTCTTCTTGATTTTCTTCTGGATCTGTGACAAGATTTTCTGCAAGCTCATAAACAGTTTTAGCAGGATTAACATGATCATTAGGCAGTTGAATCAGTACTATTATTCTCTGCCCGTTGATCGACTATGTCAGGATTGCGAACTGTAGAAGGGAGAAGAAGGATTTCATCCTTAAGACGTTGGCCGACATTGGAGTGTAATAATGAGAAGGGAAAAAGTGTTCCATCAAATATGACATCACATGATATATATACGGCCAGATCCAATATGGAGACACTTAAAGCCTTTGTGAAGATTGTTGTAGCCAAGAAATACGCATTGCATGGAACGATAGTGAAGTTTTCTAGCATTGAAAGGTCGAAGGTTCGGATAACACGCACAACCAAAAATGCGCATGGAAGGATAATCAGGCCTAACTTTTTCAAGTGTTTCTAATGGAGTAGAAAAATTGTGCAATTTTGTGGGGAGACGATTGATGAGATATACTGCAGCAATGAAGGCCTCGTCCCAATATTTGAGAGGCATGGAAGCTTGAGCTAGGAGGGATAGTCCTACTTCGACGATGTGACGATGTTTTCTCTCAGCTGAACCATTTTGCCGATGAGTATGAGGACATGACACATGGTGAGTGATACCAATTTGTTTAAAAAAGGAATTTAAACGCTCATATTCTCCTCCCCAATCGGATTGCAAGGTGATGATTTTTCGCTCAAAACATCTTTCAACAAGAGCTTGGAATTGATGAAAAATGCTAAAAACTTCAGAACGATGTTTGATCACATAAATCCATGTGTACTTGCTGAAATCATCAACGAAGCTAACATAATAATTTTTATTGCCAAATGAGTCAGGGGCAGGCCCCCATACATCGGAAAAAATCAACTCTAATGGATGATGTGAAACACTAGTGGATCTAGAATAAGGCAGTTGATGACTTTTTGCCTTTTGACATGCTTCACAAATAGACTCATTATTCTCACTAGAACATGGAAGATTATTTTTGCTAATAATTTGTTGAACAATAGAAGATGCCGGGTGGCCTAAACGACTATGCCATCTATGATGGGATGGCTTGACGACTCCATAGGTTTGCTTGGTGGAATATGATGATTGTGGTGTGGGTAGAGGGTAGAGTCCCTCTATGCAAGGTCCATCAGCCAGAATTTTCCTCGTGGCCTTGTCCTTAATGCAAAAGAAATCAGGGTGAATTTCAATAAATACATAATTATCTTTGGTGAATATATGAGCAGAAATAAGATTTTGAGTGGCATCAGGAACATGGAGAACATATTTTAGATGAAGATGTCGATCAAAAGTTGGAATAATAGAATGACCAATGTGGCTAATATCCATACCTGCACCGTTTGCGGTGTGGACCTGCTCATTGCCATGATACTTGTCATGGGCATGGAGCTTCTGTAGCTCGCTGGTGATGTGGTCGGTTGCACCTGTATCCATGTTCCAGCCGCCATTGCCACCATAATTGTTGTAGCCGCCATTGTTGTTGTAGGTGGAAGCGTTGGCGTTCCTCTCTCAGGGAACAAAGTCCTCATCGAAACGGTACCAGCAGTCATTGACTACATGGCCCGTGACATGGCACAGCTGACAACATGGACGGTTGCCGCCATTGTTGTTGCCACGTCCGCGGCCGTTGTTATTGTAGTTGTCGCGGCCGTTGTTGTTGTAGCCACCGCGGCCACCACCATTGAAGTGGTTGTTGTTGTAGTTAGCACCAACATTGAAGTTGTTGTTGTAGTCGACGTTGCTGCTGCCTCCATTTGCCGCGGCCTTGCTGGCCACGACCTTCTCCACGGCCAAACTGACCACGTCCACCACGCATGGCGGCATTGGCCGAGGACTGCGATGAGCCCGATCCACGGAGCATATGCTGTCGACTCTCAAAGGACAAAAGTTGTGAGTATCACTCACTCACCGTGATGGGATCTGTGCGTGCGAGGATGGCGGCATTCAGGTCGTCGTAGGTGGAGTCCTTAAGGCCAGCGATGATGTAGGAGACCATGTATTCATCATCGAGGGGCTTGCCGGCGGAGGCCATCTCGTTCTCCAAGGTCTTCATGATGGCCACGTACTCGGTCATGCTCTTGGTGCCCTTTTTTGCCGTGGCAAGGGCGATGCGGAGGTTGGTGGTGTTGGCTCGCGAGCTTGCCGCGAACATCCCGTTGACGATGTCCCATAGTGCAGACGCCGTCTTGGCCCCGATGACATGGGGAAGGATTTCAGGAGAGAGTGATGAGACGAGGAAGCTCAGGACCTGTTGATCTCGAGCCACCCAGACACCGTAGTCTGGGTTCTCCTGTTTGGTGGTGGTGCCGCCATCCTTGACGACAATCTGCTTCGCCGGTGCTTCTTCATCACTATCGAGGAAGTCTTCAAGCCTGGCGCCCCTAATGGCCGGCAGCACAATGGCTTGCCAGATGACGAAGTTGTTCTTCGTGAGCTTGACCGATGGGTTGTTGGTGAAGGGAGAGTTGGGCATGGATGAGGCGGAGGTCGCCATGAAATCGATCTAATCTAGGTTTTGTGGTGTATCGGCGAGAGGGGCTAGATGTGGTTGGAGTTTGGCTCTGATACCATGTGAAAATTATGTGAAGATGTGTTTTTTCCTGGCTAGGCACATCGTTGCATGTTATATAAGCCTCGGTTAACCAACCACCGAGAGAATTACAAATGATTAAAGCAGAAAGATTTGCTAGAGATAAACTCAGTCAACAGCAGCTAACCATCGTTTATCTTATCATATGATAAACGTGGTTTACAAGGATCCTATCTCGTTTACACAAAGAACGTGTTTGGTCCGTTGGCTGATTCACCTTGCAACATTGAGTGACCCATGCATAATTTATGAACTACTATGATCTTGTTACAATAAAACCCTGTGTGCATCATCAATCTGTTGAGGAAGCCATAATCCACGTTTGAGGAAGCCATAATCCACGTTTGAGGAAGCCAGCAGTGCCCTTTATTTCTCTCTGTTTGGAGGAGTATCATTTGATGTTTGAAGCGTCAAATTTTCTTGGCAAGGTTCCTAGTGTCATTTTTTTTGGCTTGAACGATGCGTTGCCTAGCATAGGTTTCATGTTACTTATATATCGAGAGGGGCATAGCCCATCGATGAGTTTGTTACAGAGAGGGGGCAGAGTCCAGGTGAAGTACTACTCCAGACGGTACAATACCAATAAACGAAAATACATAAGGGCATATCTAATAAGGATTATCTAATATAGTTTAACAGCCTCCCTTAATCTTAACCTTGTGAAAGATTGATATTACGTTTGAACTCATTGAGATTTCTGCCTAGTAATGCCTTTGTGAATCCATCCACTACTTGATATTTGTTTGAAATAAATCTGATGTCCAGCAGTTTACTTGCAACCCTTTCTCTGAAAAAAATGAAAATCAATCTCAATGTGCTTGGTCCTTGCATGAAACACAGATTAGCGGAAAGATATGTAGCTCCCAAATTATCACACCACAAACATGGTTTTTTCCTTTAGTGTAACACCTAGCTCACCAAGAAGAGCTTCAACCCATATCAACTCAGTTGTGGCATTAGCAAGAGCCTTGTATTCAGCTTCAGTGCTTGACCTAGAGACAGTGGCTTGTTTTCTAGCACTCCAAGAAATTAAGTTTGGTCCAAACAATATAGCAAAACCTCCTATAGACCTTCTGTCATCAAGACAGCCTGCCCAATCCGCATCAGAAAATGCACTGAGCAAACTAGATGAGGATTTTTGAAAAGTGAGTCCAGTCTTCATAGTTCCCTGAACATATCTCAATATCCTTTTAGCAGCTATCCAATAAGAAGTTGTTGGAGCATGTAAGAACTAGCAAACTTTATTAACTGATAAAGAAATATCAGGTCGTGTCTGTGTCATATACTGTAGGGCTCCGACAATACTTCTATATTCAGTCATGTCATCAGGACCAAAAGGAGTTCCCTCATCAAGAGACAACTTCTAAGTGGAAGATAATGGTATAGGACATGGAGTGCAGAATTTCATACCAACTTTTGTGAGTAAACCAATAGCATATTTTTCCTGTGTAAGAAATAATCCATCATTCACCTTTTTTACCTCAATGCCTAAGAAGAAATGAAGATCTCCCAAATCTTTGAGGGCAGGATCATCCTTCAGATCACGCAGAAAAGCAGAAATAGACTGATTTGATGAACTAGTAACAATGATATCATCAACATAGATTAGAACAAATATCATAATGCCTGACTTGTTGTAAAGAAACAGTGATGTGTCAGCTATAGAAGGAACAAAACCATGGGCTTGTAAGTTTGTATTTAATCTGGAATACCATGCTCGAGGAGTTTGTTTGAGACTATAAAGAGCCTTGTCAAGTTTGCATATAAAACGTGGAGTATGTGTGTCTTCAAAACCTGGGGGTTGTTTTATGTAGACCTCCTCTTCTAGAATACCATGAAGAAACGCGTTCTTGACATCTAGCTGCGTCAAATTCTAGCTTCAAGAGACAACTACTGAAAGAACAAGTCTGATAGTAGCTGCTTTAACAACAGGCTAAAATTATCTTCATAATCTATACCATACCTTTGTTTGAACCCTTTTGCAACTAGGCAAGATTTGTATCTATCCACTGTGCCATCTGTATTTTTCTCGACATAATATACCCACTTATAATCAATAAGATTTTTAGTAGAATTTGTTGGAACTAGTCTCCAAGTTTTATTTTCCATAAGAACATCATATTCTTCTATCATAGCTTTGTGCCAACAATCATCCGAGAGATCTTCTGAAAGTGTTGACGGTTCACCTATGGATGTAAAAAGACCATATCGAATTGTGCCATCACTTTATATTTTTGGATCGCGTATACCTTCTTGAAGACATGTACGCGGTTCCATAAGAGTAGGTATAGGATACACTTTCACAGAAGATCCTGAATCAGGAGAAAAATTTGCATCCTCATTTGTTTCTGCCGCATCATCATTGGACTTGACTAGAAGTTTATATATCTTAGTATGGGTTCCCTTGTAGAAGAGGTTTGAGCTGAGGCTACCTCATAATGATTGTCCACCTGTGCAGTTCCTAAGATGACAGATGGTCATGGTTGCGAGGCCAAACTCATAGGGGAGGTCCCTATACTAGGGTGTGTAATTGAAAGGTTAGGATTTATTATCCGCATACTGAATATGGTGATTCAGGATTGTTCCTGACGGATGTATCGAATGTTGTGGTAAAAGTGTACCACCTCTGTAGAGTGTCAAACTATTCAAATAGCCGCGTCCGCGGTTATGGACAGTTGGAGTGGTCATACTGTTCCATCGTCAAATGTTTTCAAAATGACTTGTGAAATGAATCATGACTTTGACTTGACCACAACAGGGTTGTGACTTGAAAACTAAGTTCCCACTTAGGTGTTGTAGAACATTAAACTAGTTTTATTTACTTCTAAACTCAGTTAGAGATAAACCAGGCTTTTGCAATTAAACCTAGAGCTTAGGATTCCTACTCAAACTACTTACTTGTTAGTCTTAGTTTGCGAGTACTTAAAGAGTACTCATGGCTTTTTACCTGGCTATTCCTACAGCCATACTATGAGGAGGACTACTAGGAAGATGGACAGCAAGAAGTCTATGAAAACTAGTATCATCTCCCATCGTCAGCATTGCCTGTGACCCTGAAGATGGAGCTTCGACCATGCTACTATTATTATTATTCTGCTGCGTTCTTTGTATTAAGACTGGATCTTGAGATCCTTTATTTGTAAGACCTTTATTATGGTTTGTAATGGATAATGAACTATGGTACCAATCTGTTATGTCTCGCAAAAATGGTAATCCTGGGATTGTGATGTATGGCATAACAGGCATCTGGGATTAAAAATTCGGGTGTTGACAACTTTAGAGGTGTCTTGGCATTTATGTTTTTCTCCACCATCAAAGGCTAGCGAGATACCACTCTATCATACCTTTTTATGAGGATTGCAATGTTTCTTATGTTTATGTTTCATGCTACTTATTATTATTGAGTTGGAATCTCTTCATAGCTTGCAATGACTATTAAGTAGACTTAGTTGCATACTCCTTATTATGAATTGTCTAAGTATCTACTCATGTGCTGAGAATATTTACATCATATGAAGCAAATGTGTTCGTGAAAGTTCTTTATCGCACTCAGTTTTCAACTGAATTGCTTGAGGACAAGCAATAATCTAAGCTTGGGGAGAGTTGATACGTCCAATACATATCTACTTTCCCGAACACTGTTGCTATTGTTTCTCCTATAAACTTTTGTGATTTGGATACAACTAACACGGACTGACGCTGTTTTCAGCAGAATTACCTTGGTGTCTAGTTTTTGTGTAGAAAATCAACTATCAGGAAAAATCTTGGAAATATGCCAAAAATCCTATTTCACCAGAAGACTAACGGAGCTAGAAGACGAGATGGAGGAGGGCCACGAGGGGCCCACACCCCCTCGCCACGCGGGCTAGCCCAGGCCACGCCTGGGAGGAGTGTAGCCACCTCGAGCACCCCCTCGGCCTCCCTCTTCGCCTATAAGAAGCATCTTGACCTAAAAACCAAGGGGGGTTCGACGTTTTTCTAGAAAAAGTTCCGCTACGCCGCCACCACCAGAAACCGCGATTAGGAACCAGAAACTCCATTCTGGCACCCTGCCGGGACGAGAAATTTAGAGAGGATCACCGCCATCATCATCACCAACACCTCTCCATCAACCATCCATGTTTCCCGCATCCATGAGTGAGTAATCCCCCGCTGTAGGCTATCGGGATGGTAGTGATTGGATGAGTTCTATCATGCAATCGAATAATATTGTTAGGACATGGTGCCTAGTTTCTTTATTAGTGCTATTTGACTTTGTTGCAACTTGTTGGGCTTAATTCTTGTCACTAGGGCCCTGCCATGATCTCAAGATCTGAACATGTTATTGATTCATGATGATAGTATTGTTTGTGATCCTATCCGCAAGTTGTGTACACATCATAGGCCGATCCATAGATCCCAAGTGATGACATTGGGACAGCTAGAGGGGTGAATGTGTTATGAGGATCACATGTGTTCATGGAGTGTTAATACTTTTCTCCGGTACTCTATTAAAAGGAGTACCTTAATTGCCGTAGATTCCCTTGAGGCCCCGCTGCAATGGGCTGGCTGGACAAAAGATGTTGTGCAAGTTCTCATTACGAGCACGTATGACTATATATGGAACACATGCCAATGATTGTTCAGTACTTGTATGCTTTATCTTATTTATCTGCAATTGCCCTAGATCTTGAAGTTACATGAATAGTATCGTCCATGCAACGTCCGTCCATCCATCCCTATTGAACTGGATCATATGGGCACCTAGAGGGGGGGGGGGGTGAATAGATGCTAACCAATTTTTAATACTTTTTCAATTTTAGGCTTGACACAAAGTAAATTCTCTAGATATGCAACTACGAGAATTTCCCTATATGCAACCCTAACTACTAAGAACGTAAAGAGAGGAGCGAAGGAACCGTAGTGGAGCACGCGGAGACATAGGGATTTGTTTTACCGCAGTTCCTTCCTTGTTAAGGGAAGTACATATGCGTTGGAGAGGTGGGAGGTTCTAAGACCACCACGCCACAATAGGCCTCACCCTATTCTCCGATGGATCTCGCCACGAGAGGCCTGATCCACCTTCTCCACTATTGGATCCCTTCGAGGCGGAAACCGGTGCCTTTTACAACGCTACCGGGGCACACACCCACAACTGAATTGGGGGATCCCGAGATGGCAACAAGCTGTCACAAGAACAAGGTTTATCAATATAAACAAAACAAGGATCTAGGTATTTGCAAGAAATACTAGATCGGTGATTCTCCAAATGAATGAAGAGAGTATATGAAGCGCTTGATTGCTGATGATGAAGTTCGAGTTCTCTTCCTTCGATTCCCCAAGGGACGGGGCCTTTGGGTGGATCTAGGTGGAGCTCTCTTGGATGGAGGTTGCAGATCAGATCTTGTCTTTTTCGAATGAATCAAGCAGTCTGGCAGGAGGGGGAAGGCTGGCTTAAATACCCCCTCCCTAGATCTGGCCGTTGAGCAACTTTGGGGGCGGATTATCCGTCCCCCTGGGGAAACTCTGCCCCAAGGGCGGATTTTCCGGGAGAAACTCTGCCCCCTCTCTAGGGATGGCGCCTGCGTGACTTGGTGAAGATCTTGGGGGCGGATAATCCGGACCCCTCCTGGGGCGGATTATCCGGCCAAGCCGGAAATTCCGGCCAACACTCCTCCCCCTCTCTGGGGCTTGCGCCTTGGCGGTGAGCAAGGGGGCGGACTATCCGGTCCCCCTGAGGGGCGGATTATCCGGCCAAAACTCCGCCCCCTTCTAGGGCTTGCGCCTGCTTGGGAAGAGGGAGGGGCGGATTATCCGCCCCCCAAAGGCAGATACTTTTCCCTTTTTCTTAGAGAGAGCTGCAACACTTCAACACACATTAAAATAATCCTTGATATTGTTATCTAACACACAAAACACTAGGGATTAAGAAATGTTCTTTCAATCTCCCCCTTTTTGGTGTTAGATGACAATACTAGGATTTGCAATGAAACCGGCTAACGCCACCTTAAAATGAAAGACGCCCCCCCTAGATGTGTGCATATTTACAATTTGCATTTGAATACAAATACACACACTAGAGAGAACACAACTTTCATAGCAAAGACAATTGAAACAAGGTGGGTTGGGAAACAAGATCATACCACCGGGATGTGACTATAGCCAAAGAAAATAATTAGCTTGATAGCCTTCAAGAACATCCCAATAATATTGATGCATACATTAGATAATCCCATGATTCCATATGACATCAAATATGCTCCATAGATAAATCCAGAATTCCATGAGATCCACAATAGATAAATCCAGAATTCCATGAATACCAAACATAGTACCAAATATAGTGGAGCACGACATAGTCTTACATAACCCAAGAACAAATAGCAAATAAGTTCACGCTAAAAAGAGCACAAGCAAGCAAATAAAAACAACGGAAAGACAAGTGCTTGCGCCCGACCCTTGAAAATGCACGAGACCTAATAGAACTACTTCTCCCCCTTTGGCATCGAAACGCCAAAAGGGAAGAAGAGCAATGCTAACACCCCTGAAGATCACTCCTCCTCATCCTCGTCGTAGTCATTTCCGTCCCCTTCCTCTTCATCATACTCATCATCATCGTCATCAGCTGGAGGAGTGGGTGCCCGGGGTGGTGGAGGAAAGAGGCAACTCTCGAGCTCGCCGTAGTTGATCCCTGAAGTGTTCCACTGAGCATACGGTTCCGGAGCAGTGCGAGGAGGTGGATGGCCAATGGCACCTAAGACATGGTAGAGAATAAGCTGCTGTGTGTGATCCCTCTCATGGTCCCTATGGTACGGCTCATATTGGCCCTTGTGTGTGTCAATACCCATGCAAAGGATGTGCCGCTGGAACCAAGTGAGCTGCTTAACCTCGCGTGCTATTGGGGACACCGCTGAACGACGACCACTAGCCCGTGCATCACGCATGAAGGACTCCGGGGCAGTGGAAGGGTGATGGGTCTTCTATGCCTTGTTGTAGATTTTCTTGGGCTTGTGAACTCCATACAAAGCAGTGCCAAAGTCCTCAAGGGGCAACATATGCTTGATGAGAATCATAATGAAAGGAGCATAAGGAATAGAGATCCTGTTGATCATAGCATCCGTCATCTCATGATAAATGTAGTCCATGACATCCAGTTTGTAACATGTGGTTGATCCAGAGTTAGTGGCACACTCATGAGCAAAAGCAAGGAGAGGAACCAGGTGGCCACGGATCTTGTCATTGTTGCCACCACTAGGAGCGATGCAGTCCCTAAATATGCCAACAAGGGAGGCATACAAGGGAGAGAGTCCAGCAAAAGTACTAGCAACACCATCAGGAGTAAGGCAAGGAGCAAGCGCAGTATCCTTGGAAGGCTTCATAGGAGAGATGATACGGTGGCCAGAAGGAGTGTCACGACCATGGAATGCATAACCAAGAACCTGCCCAAAGGTGCGAAAGTCCGACTGAATCATTGTGGTCCTAGTCATCCACTTCATAGTACGATGCCCATCACCGCAAATCACAAGAGTCGAGAAAAATTGCCGCACCACAGAGGAGTCATAGTTGCATTGGATAGTCATGAGGTGGTGCAGCCCCATCTTGTTAGTCACATCTAATGCCTCAATGAGCCTTGACTTGGATTGAGCCTCAGTTAAATTGATAGGATGCATGGGGCGAAGCTTCAGGGTAGCATATACATCATCATGAATAGCCCGAAAGTGGGCATTCCAACACATAGAGTCCTCGGGGGGGACCATCACTGTCAGCCTCATCATAGTAATCAGTCTGGCAAATGGAGGCATACTGAAGACTGTCCATAGACTTGTAATTGGGCCGAGACTATTTTCCCTTGCGAGATGCGGTCCTCTTAGGTTTCCTTCCTGCATCTGCCATCCGTTCAGCCTCTCTTGCTGCTCTGCTGACCTCGATTTCGTCAATAAACTTCCCTTCTGCAGTGGGCTTGAGATAACGAGCACGGGAACGACGGGAGAAGGTCTTGATCAGCTTGGAACCACCTGTGAAAAGCACTAGAGGGATAGCATGGAGATAATCATACACACAAGTCCAGGAGAAAACAATAGAAAGAGTAGCAAAGCAATCCATAAACCAATGATGTGCATTGCAGGAGCAGGACCAAAACAGACCAGAATTCAATCTCCAGGCTGTATTATCCGGCCTTGGCAGGGGCGGATAATCCACCCCCCGCAGATTTTTTTTTGATTGGACCAGATCTACCATGGCAAAACAGATCGGGCACTAGGGTTGCAATTCTACTGATTCTAGCACGTAAGGAACAACACCAAGGATCTTCTACAACGATATTTTCACCAAATAAAATGCATCCCATACAAAAGGAGAGAGATGAGGGAGTTACCCTCACTCATTGGAGGAAAATCGCGGATGAGAAGATACCCGGAGGCGAGGTGAAGAAGATCCGGGGAGAGCCCGGAGAATCCGATGGTCAAATAGACTCTGGGAGGGGCGGAGGCTCCGGCGGCGGCTGGGGGCTGAGGGAGGGTTGGGGGAGGACTGGCTGCTCTATTTGAGCCTGCCCTCCCCGACCCTGACTTTAATAGGCAGATTTCGCCCGGGGCGGATAATCCGCCCCCACTTAGGGCGGATAGTCCACACCCTCTGAAAATTCTATTAATTACAGATTCAGGCCGGAGCATCCTAGCAAAACCCCTCGATGGTGTATAGAGGACTTGTGTGCAAGAATAGATGGTTCAATGAGGGAAAGAAAGGCTTGGGTTGAGATCAACAAACTGAGATGGTTCTATACACCCAAATTTGCAAGAATCAAATCAAACAAAAAGCCAAAGTTGAGTGTGTTTTCCATAAGAACAAGAGATATGCAAGAAAATCCAAAGAGACCCATGAGAAACCAACTCTTCTCTAGTAAAATGGCGGTGGACGAAGCCACCATGTTGGAGCGCATGGCATGACACCGCGAAGATGTATCTTGAGTTCAAAACCAATGCTCATTGATGACCCACATATCACAAAATGATATTAAGGGAAATGATTTTACTTGCTTTCGGCATTATGGGGGGAGGGTTGGCCCAATCAATTAGGACCACACTCCCCCTGTGTCTATGCCCGCATCTAAACCAAATACATGAATAAGAGCAGGTGAGTGTGCAAGGGTAGTTAAGCCAAGCTCCTTGAATCTATGATATTTAGCTCATTCCTCAAATAACAAAATCTTGCTTCATCAAGGGGCTTCATGAAAATATCAGCAAGTTGGTTCTTCGTGCTCACAAAGGATAGGGAAATATCACCACGAGCAATATGATCCCGAATAAAGTGGTTACGGATCTCTATATGTTTTGTTCTTGTATGATGCACAGGATTGTAAGTAATTTTGATAGCACTTTCATTGTCACATAATAGAGGCACTTTGTCATAATTGACACCATATTCCTTTAAAGTTTGCCTCATCCATAACAATTGTGTACAAGAACTTGCAGCAGCAACATATTCAGCTTCGGCGGTTGAGAGTGAAATACAATTATGTTTCTTTGAAGACCAACACACTAGAGACCTGCCCAAGAATTGAAATGTACCAGAGGTTGATTTCCTATCATGTTTGTCACCAGCCCAATCTGAATCAGTGTAACCACATAGAGAGAAACTTGAACCCTTGGGATACCATAACCCAAAATTCGGGGAATGAACCAAATATCTGAAGATTCGTTTGACCGCCACTAAGTGGCTTTCTTTAGGAGCGGCTTGGTACCCTGCACACACTCCTACACTTAACACGATATCAGGCCTAGATGCGCAAAGGTAAAGGAGAGAGCCAATCATGGATCGGTATACCTTTTGGTCCACGTCTTTACCCTTGGGATTGAGCTCAAGATGACACTTTGTTTGCATTGGAGTAGCAACGCCATTGAGATCCGTCATCTTGAACCTTTTGAGCATGTCTTGGATGTACTTAGCTTGATTAATAAAAGTTCCCTCTCTAAGTTGTTTGATCTCGAAGCCAAGAAAGAACCTCAACTCACCCATCATTGACATCTCAAACCTGTCAGTCATAAGCTTTGAAAATTCATCGTTAAAAGCTTGGTTAGTAGAGCCAAAAATAATGTCATCTACATAAAGTTGGCATACAAAAAGCTCCCCATTGAACTTATTAGTAAAAAGAGTGGGATCGATTTGCCCAACTTCGAATCCACGGTCCAACAAAAGATCTTTAAGGTGCTCATACCACGCACGTGGGGCTTGTTTAAGGCCATAAAGCGCCTTATCGAGTTTGTAGACATGGTTCGGAAATTTGGGGTCCTCAAAACCCGGGGGCTGCTTGACGTATACTAACTCATGTAGAGGACCATTAAGAAACATACTCTTAACATCCATTTGCTGTAATTTAAAATTATGATGGGCTGCATAGGCAAGAAGGATGCGGATGGACTCAAGACGAGCCACAGGAGCATAAGTCTCGCCAAAATCAATTCCTTCCACTTGAGAGAATCCTTGAGCCACGAGTCTTGCTTTATTCCTCATAACAATGCCATTTTCATCTTGTTTGTTCTTGAAGATCCACTTGGTGCCGATAACATTGCGGCAATCCTTGGGTTTCTCTACGAGCTTCCAAACTTTGTTGCGTTCGAAGTTATTTAATTCTTCATGCATTGCAACCACCCAATCGGGATCTTCAAGAGCATCAAAGACTTTCTTCGGTTCAACCATGGAAATGTGAGCTTGATGATCACAGAAGCTTCCAAGTTCTCTTCTAGTAGACACCCTTCTTCGTAGATCACCAACAACCTTTTCAAGAGTGTGACCCCTTAGTTCAAGGTTTCGATCAGCACGAGCCTTGCGACGAGCCTCAATGTCCTTATTATTTCTAGAAGGAGTTGATTCAGTATTTGTATCCTTGTATTGACCACTGCCTTGCCCTTGACCTTGATCTGAGATAACACCAGGAGGTTGCTGCAGAGTTGGTTCTTCAGGGCCGGATAATCCGCCCCTTGGAGGGGCCAGACTATCCGGCCTGGGAGATGAAGCACCAGTGCCTTCTTCCTGAGAATGCCTGACAGGGCATGGAGAACCAGAGCCGGATAATCCGCCCTCGAGGGCCGGAGAGTCTGGCCTAGGAGCTTCTTGGAAGTTGTCTTCTTCTTCGGATCCCCTGGAACAAGTTGGAGTGCCAGGGGCGGATTTTCCTCCCCTTGGAGGGGGCGGATAGTCCGGCTTAGGACTACCATCTTGTCCAGGAGACTGATGATCTTCAACAGGTTGCGGTGTTGGTGCAGAGTTTTCTCCAACAATAGGAGCTTGTTGATCTTGTGTAGATGAGGGCTCCACTTGAGTGGAGCATTTTCCTTCTGGATCTGCCACAAGGGGTTCCTCAATGGGGCGGAAAAATCCCACACCCATTCTTCTTATGGCATCTTGGGGTATTTCAACATCTGCATCACACACATCAACTTTCCCTACAAAGGAGCCATTATTTTCATCGAACTCCACACTACAAGATTCTACAACAATCCCAGTGAGCTTGTTGTAGACTCTGTAAGTGTGGGATTCGGAACCTTAACCAACAAAAATACCTTCTAAAGCCTTGGACTCAAATTTAGACAAGTGGACACCTTTACTAAGAAAGAAACACTTACACCCGAATACCCTGAAGTATGAGATGTTGGGATTGTTACCGGTAAGTATTTCATATCGAGTCTTGTCCAAAATCTTTCGGAGGTAGAGCCGGTTTGATGAGTGACAAGCAGTGGATATGGCTTCAGCCCAAAAATTGTAAGGAGACTTGAATTCAGCCAACATTGATCTTGCCATATCCATTAAAGTCCGGTTCTTCCTCTCGGCTAAACCATTTTGTTGAGGGGTGTACGCAGCGGAATATTGATGTCTAATCCCCTCTTCGCTAAGAAACTCATTCAAAGTGTAGTTCTTGGATTTGGAGCCGTTGTCACTTCTTATTGCCAAGATAGGGACATTGTGTTGACGTTGAACTTCATTGGCAAAGTCAATGACTGTTTGTTGAGTCTCACTCTTTAGTTTGAAAAAATAGACCCATGTATATCTTGAGTAATCATCGACAATGACCAAGCAATATTTCTTCCCACCAAGACTTGCATGAGAAGGAGGACCAAATAAATCCACATGAAGTAATTCCAAGATCCTCTTTGAAGACACAATAGTCTTCCTCTTGTAGGGAGAGTCGTGCATTTTGCCTTCAACACAAGCCCTGCAAACACAATCTTTGGCAAATGATACATTGTCTTTTAGTCCAAGGATGTGGCCACCCTTGTGGAGACTTTGCAAAGTTCTCATGTTGACATGGGCTAAACGGCGACGCCATAGCCAGCCCACATCGGCCTTTCCGAATAGACACATCGGACCCGAAGTGGTTTTCCTCAAAAAGTCCACCACATACAGGTCATTTTCGACATATCCAACGAAAGAGACCTTTAGAGACTTGCTCCACAAGAGTACCACAAAATCATCATCGATAAAAATAGCAAAACCCATCTTGCCAAGGGCACGAACAGAAAGAAGGTTGTAACCGAGGGTCTCAACAAGCATGACGTCCACGAGAGAGATATCGTGGGCAACCACGACCTGGCCAAGACCCAATACCTGAGATTTAGACTTATCACCATAGGAGACTGTGATATTATCATGATTTGGACACATCTCCGTGATGATATCCTTGCTTCGATCATATGACTAGTGCATCCACTATCCAACACCCATTTCGACCAACCGGAAGCATAGCCCTGCAAGAGAATTACTTCTTGGTTTTAGGTACCCATTTTTCAATGGGTCCTTTCATGTTAGTAACAAGGGTCTTTGGGGCCCAAATAGACCAAGAAATATATTCATCAAAGGGACCGACATAATAAGCATAAACATCGCCATAATCATCACAAAAGAGTTCATAATTTGGATTGTGAGACCCTGTAAAACCAATATTGTTAGTCTTGTCTTTTGTGACAATATTCTCAGCGGTGCTTGTCTTTGATTGCACATTCTTGGTCTTGTTCTTCTTGTTTTTCTTTTTCTTGGACTTGGTGACATACCCAAGTCCCTCTTTACCGTGATCTGACCTTTGCTTGCCAAGAACTTCATCAAACACACCCTTATCCTTGGGAGTGATGTCCTTGACCACTTATTTTTCCACACTAGCATTTTCCTTGTGACTATATGTTGAGTTGGATGAGCTAGGAACATCATATTTAGCCAATCGACTTTGAAGCTGATCATGTGACTCATTTAGAATGGAGAAATCGTTTTTCAACGCCTTGTGAGCATTGTCAAGTTTCTTAAATTCCTCCGAGAGTCTATCATGAGCATCCCCAAAGTCAATCTTTTCCTTCTTTAACTTCTTTGCTTTGGTGACTGCATTGTCACGTTCCTTAAAAAGTTTGGCCACAATTTCTTCATGTGACTCTTCAATGGACTCAAGCCTCTCTTCAAGAGAGACCCGAGCTTCTTATTCTTCCTCAAGAGCATTTTTTAAGGATGCAATTTCCATTGCATCCTCCCTTTCAATTCTGCCCTTTTCTTCGAGAAGAGCCTCGTTTTGGGCCAGCTGATCCATAAGAGCTTCAAAACTAACTTTGTGCTCACCTTGCAAGTTAGTGTAGAAGTAATCCAAAGAAATAATCTCTTATTTAACCTTAAGACTAGTAGGATCATCCATGTCAATCATAGCCTTAGGAAAAGAAGAGTTGGAAGTCGTTACCTTGGAGCTTCTTGCCATGAGAGAAGTAGCATTCTTGTTGATGATGTTTTCGTTCGGGGAGTCAAAGAGATATGTTGATGTAGATGTGGTGGCTATAGCAGCCACCTCTTGAGAGCTATCGTCCTCGTCCTCATCTTCACTTCCCGATGAATATTCTTCTTGAGCCACTAGAACAATCTTTGGTTGCTTCTTGAAGGGAGCATTCTTCTTTACAAACTATTTCTTGCGTGGAGCCTTTGACTTGTCCTTGAAAATGAGTCTTCCTCCATTATCTTTCCTACTTTGATATGGACACTCAGCTACAAAGTGCAGCCGGTCACCACAGTTGAAGCATGTTCTCAGCTTGGGACTATTTTCTTTTCTTCCATAGGCTCCACTCTTGCATTCTAGTTCAGCTTTAGCCTTGGCTCGATCTTTCCAAAAGTTTCTAGCATAAAGAGCCAAGTATTGTCCGTGGATCCTTTTTATATCCTCGGGACAGTCCAGACCTTATATGGAATATTCATCATGATCAATCACACTAGTCTTCAAGGCCACGTTGACTCCCTTTTGCATCCCCATAGCTAGAGCACAAGCATCTCCGGCATTCTTGGAAGCCACTTTGAAAGCGGCCATTTCTTGCATTACCTCATTGGATGTCATGAGGTGATAGTTATGCCTACCCTGGAGACTTTTCAAATCTATGGGCTCAAATGGCATAAGAGCACTGACGTACTTGCGCTTGATCCACGCATCATCAACATGAGCTGCACTGTGGTTTCTGAAAGTTGTGGCTATTGCTTTGAGCCTCCTATACATGTCCTCGTGGTCTTCTCCATCCAACATATAGAATCCTTCAGCTTCGTTGCTCAAAGCATCATATCTATTTCTTCTCATACTTTCATTTCCGATGAAGAGCTCGGTGAGGGCATCCCAAGCTTCCTTAGCTGTGCTAAGATGCTAAATGTGTGGCATGTCTTTGTCACCCACACCAAGATGTATCATGTGTAGAGCTGTAGCGTTGAGTTGGCTATCGACAACTTCTCTTCTTGTGAGATTGTTGGGGTTTCCAACATGAAGACCTTTTTCTATGATTTTCCACAACTCAATGGAGGAACTGCACACATGAGATTTCATCAAAAATTGTCATTGAGTAAAAGTAGATGCAGAAAGTTTGGGTGGATCACCCCTATTATGTATATGTGGGTGAGGGATAGGTGGATCAGGGGAATACACGTGAGAAACCTCATTGTATCCATCCTTACCACTATCCTTTTTCCAGGAGGAGCTCTTGCTAGTGTCATCACCAACCACTTCGTTCTCTTTGGAATCGGTTTTACCCGTTTCCTTGGATTGTGGAGTGGTAGCCTCAGAGTTAGATGGAGGTGATGTTGTGGATGTGGAGAGATGCATTATCAATTGACGCATCTCTTCCATCTTAGCCTCCATTGAACTCACCAAGGTTGTTTCCAACGTCTTGAGATCGTTCATGGTGACTACATCTGGAGCATCATTCCCATCTACCTTGGAACCCATACTTCTCTTAGGCGGTTAAGCTCGAAATAAGAGCCGGGGCTCTGATACCAATTGAACTGGATTGTATGGGCACCTAGAGGAGGGGGGGTGAATAGGTGCTAACCAATTTTTAATACTTTTTCAATTTTAGGCTTGACACAAAGTAAATTCTCTAGATATGCAACTACGAGAATTTCCCTATATGCAACCCTAACTACTAAGCACGCAAAGAGAGGAGCGAAGGAACCATAGTGGAGCACGCGGAGACACAGGGATTTGTTTTACCGCAGTTCCTTCCTTGTTAAGGGAAGTATATCTGCGTTGTAGGGGTGGGCGGTTCTAAGACCACCACGCCACAATAGGCCTCACCCTATTCTCCGATGGATCTCGCCACGAGAGGCCTGATCCACCTTCTCCACTATTGGATCCCTTCGAGGCGGAAACCGGTGCCTTTTACAACGCTACCGGGGCACACACCCACAACTGAATTGGGGGATCCCGAGATGGCAACAAGCTGTCACAAGAACAAGGTTTATCAATATAAACAAAACAAGGATATAGGTATTTGCAAGAAATACTAGATCGGTGATTCTCCAAATGAATGAAGAGAGTATATGAAGCGCTTGATTGCTGATGATGAAGTTCGAGTTCTCTTCCTTCGATTCCCCAAGGGACGGGGCCTTTGGGTGGATCTAGGTGGAGCTCTCTTGGATGGAAGTTGCAGATCAGATCTTGTCTTTTTCGAATGAATCAAGCAGTCTGGCAAGAGGGGGAAGGCTGGCTTAAATACCCCCTCCCCAGATCTGGCCGTTGAGCAACTTTGGGGGCGGATTATCCGCCCCCTTGGGGAAACTCCGCCCCAAGGGAGGATTTTCTGGGAGAAACTCCGCCCCCTCTCCGGGGCTGGCGCCTGCGTGACTTGGTGAAGATCTTGTGGGGGCGGATAATCCGGACCCCTCCTAGGGCGGATTATCCGGCCAAGCCAGAAATTTCGGCCAACACTCCGTTCCCTCTCTGGGGCTTGCGCCTTGGCGGTGAGCAAGGGGGCGGACTATCCGGCCCCCCTGAGGGGCGGATTATCCGGCGCGGCCGAAAAATCCGGCCAAAACTCCGCCCCCCTTCTGGGGCTTGCGCCTGCTTGGGAAAGAGGGAGGGACGGATTATCCGCCCTAGGCAGATATTTTTCCCTTTTTCTTAGAGAGTGCTGCAACACTTCAACACACATTAAAATAATCCTTGATATTGTTATCTAACACACAAAACACTAGGGATTAAGAAATGTTCTTTCACCTATGCCTACCGCACTCAGATCCTACTGTTTGCTACTATTGCTACTATTGTCTATGTTTTACTGTTGTTGTTACGTTGCTATTGCTACTACAAAACTGTTGTTACTGATAAACTGTTGTGAGCAAGACTATTTTTAGGTGCAACTGAATTGACAACTCAGTTGTTAAGGCTTATAAGTATTCTTTGACTCCCCTTGTGTCGAATCAATAAATTGGGTAATACTACCCTTGAAAACTGTTGCGATACCCTATACTTGTGGGTCATCATCCCTCCGTCTGAAAATAGATGTTAGGAATTTCTCAAAGTTTAGATGTATCCATATACTAAATAGTGGCTAGATTCGTCTAAATTTTCATAAATTCGCGACATCTATTTTGAGACGGAGGAAGTATATGGAAATGAAAAGAAGTCATACTTTGGCGCATACTTATTCATTTTTTTTGTTTTTGTAGGTAGTAACAAGGTTTGTGGGGAGTATTTGTTTTGTGTTGGCTTTCCCTTAGATCCCGACGATGATGGCGGTGCAGCGGCGGCTGGGGTCCTAGTCCCGGCAGCGAGGCATGGAGATCTAGATGCCGGTGAAAACCGAGCCGTTGGCGCGCGATGGAGGCGTTACCATTTCTTTACCTTGATGAAGGCATCGTCATGCACCTAGTGTCAACCTTAATCATGCTACTCCGGGGGAAACCCTACGATCTTCGGATCGGACGATGGCGACCAGTGGCGGAGCTAGGATTTTCATATTGGGTATTCGAAGTTTAAAAAGTTCAGCGCAAACTATAAGATATGAAAATTCAAAATTAAAGAACTAGAGTGCAAGTTTGCAACTCACTAGAAAGAGAATTGCTTGTGTTTTCCATCTTTGTTATGGCTTTCAACCTCAATAAACACGTCATCCCTGTCCTTCTATATGTTCTTCGGCTTTTAGACCTGTATACAAGTAAAAAACAAATTAAGGATCGTCCTCCAATCTCAATTGGAGATATCAATAATAAAAAATAAAATTGAAGCAATTTCTTAACGTGGGTGATGAACGAGCTACTACTGCTATGGTGCCACAGCGTCGTCGTCACAGTTTCTTCCAGAATGCAGATGCGCTGCCATGGTTCTTCCCGAGCGTTTCGATCTCGGAGGTCAGAGCTCGGCCGTGCGGCGTCATGCGTGTGGCGCCGGGGACGGGCAGGCACGACCGCGGGAGTCAAAAACTTCAGCGCAGTTTGCATGGCGGAGCACCGGCGGCTGGCTGGGGACTGGCGGCCGGCGGCATGGACGCATGGTGCGTCGGCGGCTGATGTCGGGATGTGGAATAGAGGAAGAGGAGGAGCGGTTCACGCGTTTGAATGGATTTTTTTTGTTTTTTAGAACATGGGGCTGAATGGATGCCGCAGGTGAGGTCGGCATGTGAGTTCGACAGGTGGAAGCCCAGTCTTGATTTTGGCCCATGTTCGATTGGTTGAACGCGGACAGCCTCTGGAGATCGCGTTTCTTCAATTTTTTCACGTTTAACACGTAAAAAGGACACTACTATGTATATATATTCATACAGGAGTTTATATACTGAAAATATTTCACAAATATTATTGGGTATTCATTGCATACCCATGAATTAGGCTAGCTCCGCCCCTGATGGCGACGCCGCGGTGTAGCGTTCTCTCTTGGGAGCATCGCTTGTGGAGCATCACTGGATGGATGAGGCAGGAGAGGATAAGAGGTTTTATCTTGCACGAAGATTGTGTGCATCTCTTGATGCAGAAGTCGGGGCTTCGCTCCCTATTTCGAAAAAAATTGTATTTTGTTAGTGTGACATTTTGCTGATGTACTCTCTCTATGCGCGGAACCTAATATTCACAGCAAGTCATGCTAACAAGTGGGCTTCCATCATCGAAATAGAATGACATGTGGTCTATGGGACTGCATGCATTATAAAAGGCATGCATGCGAAGCAAGGGATGATTAACTATCATTCCACCAACTGTGAAGCCAATAGCTGTTAATTGCGATTATCTGTTGAGATTCTGATAAGATGGCAAGAAACTAAACTAATGTGAACTACTATCTCCATTCTATAATATAAGCATTTTTAGCAAGCTATTTTAGCTATCGAAAAAGGGTTATATTATGGAACAGAGGGAGTATGAACCATGTTGCCAACTTGCCTGTGATTCTGATCTGATTTCAGCAAGATATGTGCAGAGAGTGTGCAGAGATCAGATCAAATTTCTTCTGTGGAAACGCAGGGATTAGATTTTATTTTTATTTCAAAGGTAATCGCAGAGATCAGATCTCTTTTCCAGGTGGCACTCATCACTCTGCTTATGATATATATATGTAGTCGTTGTAGCAGACTACTGGGCCACCATAGTTGTAGTTGTGGCTAGCGACTCAGCATGCATCTCTTGTTCATGTCGCACTCGGCAGCTAGGGCTGTTCCCTCTTCACACGCAAAACGCCCACCATTATTTCCCCTGGCAGCTCCAAGTGAGCCCAGCCTCTCTCCGGCCGGCGTGTTCCCCCACCGGTGGCTCTCACGTCCGGTGAGGGGGCATCTCAGCTGGACTCTGCTCGCTGCCTCCAACCCGGCCAGTGATTCTGGTGAATTCATCTGTACTAGGAACCAGCAGTTGGATGCCAAACTGAGGTTGTTCCTGCATGCTTCTGCTAGCTTCCATGTACTACCTTTTTTTTCCTCTGTAGAATAGAATAGAATCAGAGTACATGAATGCCACAATTTAACACGTACTACTGTTCCATGCTGAATAATAGGGTAGACAAATACTTCGAAACGGAGATGACGGTCCAGGACAGTGATCTTGACAAGTACGGGGTTGTCAACAATGCCGTCTATGCAAGTTACATCGAAAGAGGTTCATTATTCGTTATGCATATATTATCTTTATTCAGTACTACTACCACTCGATGATACCATAAAACCTACCTACGACATGTTCCCATGCATACTCTTCTCATTGCTAACAGACTTTTAATACCCTGGTCAGCTCGAGAGGAGCTCCTTGTGAGCCTTGGCATCAGCACGGGATGGATCGTAAGCACCGGCAACGCCATGGCGCTCTCCGAGCTGAACCTCAACTACTTCACGCCTCTAAGGGTACGTACGTGGGCCCCTAACCAAGGGCATCCTGAATGGAGTACAATGCTTAGCATTGATCACAAATACATTATGTTAACACAAATATGATTGATTGTTACATATGCGTTTAATTTCAGCGCGGGGACAAGTTCGTCGTCAAGCTGAGGCTCGCAAGAATCAAGGGTGTGAGAATATTCGCCGAGCACCTTATCGAGACCCTTCCGGACAGGAAGGTATGAACTTGCGCATGATCTTGCATGGCATCAGTGTCTTCAATTTATTCTTGATTTCATGATACATGTGTAATGCCGCACACAGCTCGTCTTGGAGGCGACAGCTACCATCATCTGCCTTAATAAGGAGTACCGCCCAACTCGCGTCTTCCCGGAGATGTCAGCCAAGCTGCACCGCTTCTTCTCTTCCAAGGATGGCTAGTAGATGCATGCATGTATACCAAGCTATTGTCGTTATGTTGATATATGTGCGTATCAATTGGTTACGTTCATGAAATTTCATATATCACTACAGGAATCAACTTATTATATGTCAGCGCTTGGCAAATGCCTTCACGGTTTTTTATCACTGTGGCTAAATGTTTGTCGAATGAACTCATCGGACCATAAAACGCGAAAACGCCGAGTTTTTGGTCATCACTCTCGAACATGTATCGGGTCTTAAGAGCCGTGAAAATCGCCCTGAAACACAAAAATTGGGGGCAATAACTTATGAAAACAACCATAAAACATGAAAAAGCAAAGTTTTAATCATAACTCTCAAACATGTATCCGTTTTTAGTGGCCATACAAATCACCATTAAAACCCCAAACTGTGGGCGATAGCTCATGAAAACTAACATAAAACATAAACACACTGAATTTTTGATCATAAATCTTAAACATGTACGGGTGTAACGAGTCTTGTAAATCGCCCTCGAACCCCAAAACGGTGGGCAATAGATCATGAAAACGGCCACAAAACACAAAAACGATGAGTTTTTGGTAATGTCTCTCAAACATGTATCGGATCTTATGGGCCGTCCAAATCGACCCGGAGCACCAAAACTGTGGGCAATAGCTCACGAAAACGGCCATAAAACTCCGAGTTTTGCTCGTAAATCTCAAACATGTATCCTGATTTACTAGCCATGCAAAACCCAATTCAACCCCAAAATTGTGGTCAATGGCTCATGAAAACTGCCATAAAACGCGAAAACGTTGAAGTTTTGGTCATATCCCTCAAACATGTATCCGGTGTTACGAGTGTTTTAAATCACCATGGAACCCCAAAAATGTGGACAATAGCTTATGAAAACGGCCACAAAACACGAAAACAATGAGTTTTTGGTAATGCCTCTCAAATATGTATCGGGTCTTATGGGCCGTCCAAATCGACCTCGAGGACCAAAACTGTGGGTAATAGCTCACGAAAACGACCATAAACGCGAAAACGCCGAGTTTTTGGTCGTAAATCTCAAACATGTATCCGGTTTTACTAGCCATGCAACACCCAATTGAACCCCAAAATTGTGGTCAATGGCTCATGAAAACTGCCATAAAACGCGAAAATGTCGAGGTTTTGGTCATATCTCTCAAACATGTATCGGGTGTTACGAGTCTTTTAAATCACCCTGGAACCCCAAAACTGTGGACAATAGCTCATGAAAACGGCCAAAAAACACGAAAACGACGAGTTTTTGGTCATGCCACTCAAACACTTATCGGGTCTTATGGGTCGTGCAAATCACCCTAGAACACAAAAACTATGGGAAATAGCTCATGAAAACGCCATAAAACGCGAAAACGCCGAGTTTTTGGTCATAACTCTCAAACATGTTTCGGGTCTTATGGACCATGCAAATCGCCCTAGAACACCAAAACTGTGGGCAGTAGGTCATGAAAACGGCCATAAAACACGAAAACAACGAGTTTTTGATCATAACTCTCAAAAATATATCCGGTTTTACTGGCCATGTAAATCCCCATTAAACCCCAAAACTGTGGGCGATAGCTCATGAAAACTACCATAAAACTTAAACACGCTGAATTTTTGGTCATAAATCTTAAACATGTACGGGTGCAACGAGTCTTGTAGATCGCCCTCGAACCCCAAAACGGTGGGCAATAGATCATGAAAACGGCCCCAAAACACCAAAACGATGAGTTTTTGGTAGTGCCTCTCAAACATGTATCGGGTCTTATGGGCCGTCCAAATCAACCTGGAGCACCAAAACTGTGGGCAATAGCTTACGAAAACGGCCATAAAACACCGAGTTTTTGCTCGTAAATCTCAAACATGTATCCGGTTTTACTAGCCGTGCAAAACCCAAATCAACCCCAAAATTGTGGTCAATGGCTCATGAAAACTGCCATAAAACACGAAAACGTCGAGGTTTTGGTCATATCTCTCAAACATATATCGGGTGTTACGATTGTTTAAATCACCCTGGAACCCCAAAACTGTGGACAATAGCTCATGAAAACGGACAAAAAACACGAAAACGACGAGTTTTTGGTCATGCCACTACAACACTTATCGTGTCTTATGGGTCATGCAAATCACCCTAGAACACCAAAACTATGGGAAATAGCTCATGAAAACGGCCATAAAACGCGAAAACGCCGAGTTTTTGGTCATAACTCTTTAACATGTATTGGGTCTTATGGGCCGTGCAAATCGCCCTAGAACACCAAAACTGTGGGCAATAGGTTATGAAAACGGCCACAAAACACGAAAACGATGAGTTTTTGGTAATGCCTCTCAAACATGTATCGGGTCTTATGGGCCGTCCAAATCGACCTCGAGAACCAAAACTGTGGGCAATAGCTCACGAAAACGGCCATAGAACACGAAAACGCCGAGGTTTTGGTCGTAAATCTCAAACATGTATCTAGTTTTACTAGCCATACAACACCCAATTGAACCCCAAAATTGTTGTCAATGGCTCATGAAAACTGCCATAAAACACGAAAACGTCGAAGTTTTTTTCATATCTCTCAAATATGTATCGGGTGTTACGAGTCTTTTAAATCACCCTGGAACCCCAAAACAGTGGAAAATAGCTCACGAAAACGGCCAAAAAACACGAAAACGATGAGTTCTTGGTCATGCCACTCAAACACTTATCGGGTCTTATGGGTCGTGCAAATCACCCTAGAACACCAGAACTATGGGAAATAGCTCATGAAAACGGCCATAAAACGCGAAAACGCCGAGTTTTTGGTCATAACTCTCAAACATATATGGGGTCTTATGGGCCATGCAAATCGCCCTAGAACACCAAAATTGTGGGTAGTAGGTCATGAAAACGGCCATAAAACACGAAAACAACGAGTTTTTGATCATAACTCTCAAACATATATCCGGTTTCACTGGCCATGCAAATCCCCAATAAACCCCAAAAATATGGGCGATAGCTCATGAAAACTACCATAAAACATAAACACACTGAATTTTTGGTCATAAATCTTAAACATGTACGGGTGTAACGAGTCTTGTAAATCGCCCTCGAACCCCAGAACGGTGGGCAATAGATCATGAAAACGGCCACAAAACACAAAACGATGAGTTTTTGGTAATGCCTCTCAAATATGTATCGGGTCTTATGGGCCGTCCAAATCGACCTGGAGCACCAAAACTGTGGGCAATAGCTCACGAAAACGGCCATAAAACGCCGAGTTGTCGGTCGTAAATCTCAAACATGTATTCGGTTTTACTAGCCATTCAAAACCCAATTGAACCCCAAAATTGTGGTCAATGGCTCATGAAAACTGCCATAAAACGCGAAAACGTCGAGGTTCTGGTCATATCTCTCAAACATGTACCGGGTGTTACGAGTGTTTTAAATCACCCTGGAACCCCAAAACTGTGGACAATAGCTCATGAAAACGGCCATAAAACATGAAAACGCCGAGTTTTTGGTCATAACTCTTTAACATGTATCGGATATTTTGGGCCGTCCAAATCTCCCTAGAACACCAAAACTGTGGGCAATAGGTCATGAAAACGGCCATAAAACACGAAAACAACGAGTTTTTTATTATAACTGTCAAACATGTATCCGGTTTTACTGGCCATGCAAATCCCCATTAAACCCCAAAACTTTGGGTGATAGCTCATTAAAACGACCATAAAACATGAACACACCGAATTTTTTGTCATAACTCTTAAACATGTATGGGTGTCACGAGTCTTGTAAATCGCCCTTGAACCCTAAAACGGTGGGCAATAGCTCATGAAAACGGCCACAAAACACAAAAACAGTGAGTTTTTGGTCATGCCTCTCAAACATGTATCGGGTCTTATAGGCCATGCAAATGACCTGGAGCACCAAAATAGTGCCAATAGCTCATGAAAACAGCCATAAAACGCGAAAACGCCGAGTTTTTGGTCATAAATCTCAAACATGTATCCGGTTTTACTAGCCATGCAAATCCCAATTGAACCCCAAAATTGTGGTCAATGGCTCATGAAAACGCGAAAACGCCGAGGTTTTGGTCATATCTCTCAAACATGTATCAGGTGTTACGAGTCTTTTAAATCACCCCGGAACCCCAAAACTTTGGGCGATAGCTCATGAAAACGTCCATAAAACGTGAAAACGCCAAGATTTTGGTCATAACTCTCAAACATGTATACGGTTTTACTAGCCATGTAAATCCTAAGTGAAACCCCAAACTATGGTCAATGGCTCAGGAAAACGGCCATAAAACACGAAAACGATGTGGTTTTTGTCATATCTCTCAAACATGTATCCGGTGTTACGAGTCGTGTAACTCGCTCTGGAACCCGAAAAATGTGGGTAATAGATCATGAAAACGGCCACAAAACACGAAAACGACGAGTTATTGTTCATGCCACTCAAAAATGTGTCGGATTTTATGGGCCATGCAAATTGACTTGGAACACCAAAACTATGGGCAATAGCTCATGAAAATGGCCATAAAACCTGAAAAAGCTAACTGTTTGGTCATAACTCTCAAACACGTATCATGTCTTACGGGCCATGCAAATTGCCCTGGATCTCGAAACTATGGGCCATAGCTCATGAAATCGTCCGTAAAACGTGAAAATGACGTGCTTTTGGTCATATCTCCCAAACATGTATTGGGTCTTATGGGCCATGCAAACCAGCCTGGAGAACCGAAACTGTGGGAAATAGCTCATGAAAACGGCCATAAAAAATTAAAACGACGAGTTTTTACTCAATACTGTCAAACATGTATCGGGTGTTACGAGTCATGAAAATCAACCTGGAACCCCAAAACTCTGGGCAATATCTCAGGAAAACATCCATAAAACACGAAAACGACGTGTTTCGGGTGATATCTCTCGAACATGTACCGGGTCTGATGCGTCGTGCAAATCGCCTTGGAGCACCAAAACTGTGGGCAATAACTCATGAAAACGACCATAAAACGCGAAAACACCGAGTTTTTGGTAATAACTCTTGAACATGTATCGGGTCTTATGGGATGTGAAAATCGCCCTGGAACACAAAAATTGGGGGCAATATGTCAACACCTAGATTTTTAATCCCAGATGCCTGTTATGCCATTCATCGCAATCTCAGGATTACCATTTTTGCGAGACATAACAGATTTGGATACCACAGTACATCATCCATTACAAACCATACATAAGGTCTTACACAAATAAGGATCTCATGATCCAGTTCTTAATACAACTTAAGCAGCGGGAATACGTAATAATAAAGGTAGCGTAGGCGAAGCTCCATCTTCAGGGTCACAGACAATGCTGACGATGGGAGATGATCCTAGTTGTCGTAACCTTCCTGGGGTCCATCTTCCTGGTACTCCTCTTCATAGTCTGGCCACGGGAATAGCCAGGGACAAAGCCATGAGTACTCTTTAAGTACTCGCAAACTAATACTAACAAGTGAAGGGGGGTTTTTGTAGTAGGACACTAAGCTCTAGGGTTGTTTTGCAAAAAGTCAGATTTACCTCTACTAAGTTCAGAAGCAAAGAAAGACTAGTTGAAGTTTGGTAACACCTAAGTGGGAACTTGAATTTCATATCACAACTCTGTTGTGGTCAAGTC
The DNA here is from genome assembly GCA_030063025.1 of Avena longiglumis. Classification (NCBI taxonomy): domain Eukaryota; kingdom Viridiplantae; phylum Streptophyta; class Magnoliopsida; order Poales; family Poaceae; genus Avena; species Avena longiglumis. The sequence continues at coordinate 593,310,993 of CP125973.1, forward strand.
AAAGTCTCAATTCATTTCACAAGTCATTTTGAAAACATCTGACGGGGGAACAGTATGGCCACTCCAACTGTCCATAACCGCGGACGCGGCTATTCGAATAGTTTGACACTCTGCAGAGATTGTACACTTTCACCACAACATTCGATTAATCCGTCAGGAACAAATCCTGAATTCACCATACTCAGTATGCGTATAATCAATCCTAACCTTTCGATTACACGCACTAGTATAGGCACCTCTGATGTGAGTTTGGCCTCCCAACCATGACCAACTATCATCTTGGGTACTGCACAGGTGGACAATCTTCACAAGGTAGCCTCAGCTCAGACCTTGGCCGTGAGGGAACCCATACTAAGGTATATAAGTTTCCAGTCAAGCCCTACCCAATTCTCGGGTATTGTGGTTGTACGGTAAAATTGGAATGGTACCGCATCAAGACAACCATCAGTTTTGTAAAGGGCTAAGGCTCCTGCCTCAACATTTTTTCATCAAAATCATCTGGTGTTCGGAAACACATGTTAAAACATTGCAATAGAATGACTCATCATTCCAAGGTTTTCATAACCATTTTCACCAAGTATTCCCATCTAAAGTTTATCAAGTTTTATGCTTAGCACTAGGATCTACAAGTGGGGGTGAGTACTAATGAGGGGTGGTAAACTAGTGGAGTTTAACTAAGTACAATCTCATGCCTTAGGATGACATCAAGATTATCTAGCTTAGGCCAAATTTAGTGCTCTTTATGCAACCTTCAATTATCTTTCTAGTATCTAAAATTTACTCAAGTAAACTCTAAGTAATAGTTTGATAAAGAAATAAAGTATAAATCTTGCAAGTAAAACTAGGATTGGTTTATCAAGTGGGTATGATCACATATGCTTAAGGCATATAGTTGGCATGGTAACAAGCAAGTGTTTTCTTGCATAGGTAAAGTATCTTGCAAGTGTTAGCTTGCTCAATCAACCAGTAGTATTAGGCTTGCATAGGTCAACTTGATTAGTAAGGCTTGCCTTGTGCAGAGCAGTGGTTGAAGTTCTCCTCGGCTTCTTCTTCGTAGTATCCTCTTTCCTCCTCGTATCATTGGTCGGTAATAGCGTCTATGAATAAATACGAGGTACACAATCACCAAAAAATACTTAAATACTTTCAATCATCACACAAAAGGGTTCTATAGATGATCTAGCATCATCACTAACATTACAAGATTAAAGCATTTGTCTTATTTATTTTATTTTTAGAAAAGTAATTTCTACTCATTGAAAAACTACTTAAGATTTAATATTATCCAACTCAAACATGGGATCATGTTGACACATATCATCACCACATATTTCAATACATGGGAATGTGATTTAAAGTGGTGTCACAATTTAATAAGGTTTAACCTTTTTATTTTAAATAAATAAAGTGACTAGAAATGACTATGTGGCATTCTTTTATTACTTGAACATTATTTTTGTAAGTAAACCCATATTTTTTTATATATTCTGAACGGTATGATCAAATGTGATTTTTGAGAGTTGGAATCAACTCAAAAGCTATTATGGTTGAAATTTGAAAAATGTTTGAATGCAGAAAATCTTCTGACTTGTTATTTTTACCAAGGTTGATCTATAGATTCAAATGATTTAAATCCAACGGGCTTGGATTAAGAATTTCAATACCTTTCTAACAAAATAGGTTTCATTCAATTTGGTTCACTAAATCGAGCTGGGTTGATTTTTGAAACTAGGTACAGAACTGAGTTTGAATATAAATAGAAAAAGCTAAATTCAAACGAGTGGGATGCGCGGGAAAGGTTAACGGGCCGGCCCAGTGTCACTCCACAGTGTAGGGCTCAGCTGACAGGGGGGTCTACCGGTCAGTGGCTCATAACACGCGAAGCGGTACGGGGCGATCTCGGCCACACGATCTAAGTCTAATCGAACGACTACGGCTCATCGTCCATGTCGGACAGCGCCGGCGAGATAGAACCCTAACGCGGCAGGTGAGGGTAGTGGGAGGCTCACCAGGGCTCAGGTGAGGGTCGGTGATGCGGGCGAACGACGAAGTCAACGACGATGGTTCTCCTGGCACCGGCAGCTCCTCCTGGGGCGGCTCCAATCGACGGCTTCATTCTTCTCCAGCAGCGGCGGGCTCCGGTGAAATTCTGGCGATGCGCTGCTCGCCTTGCTCCGGGAATGAGGTGGGGTGGTTCTGGGTGAGAGGGTAGTAGAATGGTGTGAAGAATTCGAGCGGGGAATGCCTCTATTTATAGTGGCGATAGGGGACCGACGGGCGCAAGCTGAGCTTGTCGTGGTCGACGACACAGAGGGCTATCGGCGTGGGTGACGGTAGGGGCGGTGCTGTGCTCCCTGGAGAAGCTCAACGGCGTGGTGGCGAGGCGTGGGGCGGTGTGTTTGAGATATGCCCAAGAGGCAATAATAAAGTGGTTATTATCATATCTTCATACTTATGATAAATGTTTACATACCATGCTATAATTGTATTAACCGGAAACATTAATACTTGTGTGATTTGTAAACATAAAAGAGTCCCTAGTAAAGCCTCTTGTTAAACTAGCTTATTGGTTAATATATGATCATGGTTTCCTGATCATGAACATAGAGATGTTATTAACAACATGGTCATATCATTAGGAGAATGATGTGATGGACATACTCCTATAGTTAAGCGTAGCATAAAGATCAAGTCATTTAATATAGTTCATTTGCTATAAGCTTTCTGATACATAGTAACCTAATTCCTTCGACCATGAGATCATGTTAATCACCATCACCGGAAGGATGCTTTGATGACATCAAACACCACACCGTGAATCGGGTGGCTATAAAGGTGGCATTGAGTGTTTGGAAAGTATGGGTTGAGGCACATGGATCAAGAGTGGGATTTGTCCATCCATATGACGGATAGATATACTCTGGGCCCTCTCGGTGGAATGTCATACAATTAGCTTGCAAGCATGTGACTGGCTCACAAGGGATCACATATCACGGGAACGAGAAAAGAGTACTTATCGGTAACGAGGTTGAACTAGGTATGCAGAGATACCGACGATCAAAACCTCGGATAAGTAAACTATCGTGAGACAAAGGGAAATTGGTATCGTATGTAAGTGGTTCATTTGATCGCAAAGTAATAGTAGAAATATGTGGGAGCCATATGAATTTCCAGATTCCTCTATTGGTTATTGATCGGAGAAGTTTCTCGGTCATGTCCGCATAATTCACGAACCGTAGGGAGACACACTTAAGGATTCGATGTTGTTGAGTAGTTATGGAATGATGAGTAAGAGACCGAATGTTGTTCGGAGTCTCGGATGGGATCCGGGATATCACGAGGAGATCCGGAATGGTCTGGAGAATAAGATTCATATAAGTAAAGTCCTATTTCGGATTTGGGGAATGGTTCCGGTGTTTTCATCGAGAATGTTCTAGAAGGTTCCGGAATGTCCGGCACTCCGAAGGGGAAGGGTACATGAGTGTGTCATGCCAAGTTGGGATGATTGCATCATGTACTAAGTGTCATCGCTGAACAAAATAGAGGGTTTATTCAAATCCTTGTTTGAAAAGTCAAACGCCAATTTGAAAGTCAAATGGCTATTTTTGGGAAGTGGAGAGGGAGGTGGAAACCGAGTTAGGGAGGAGTCCCTCCTCCACCGCCGGCCCACTTGGTACCGATTTGGGGAGGGATTCCCCTCCCCTTGGCCGGCGCCTCCCTCCTATAAGAGGAGGGGCAGGGCTCCCCTCCTAACACACAAGATTGCCCCCTCTAAACCTAAACCTAGCCGCCGCCCACCATAGCCGCCGCCACCTAGGGTTTCTCCCTTAGCCGCCGACTTGGGTACCTCCAAGCCCTAGCCGCCGGCCCTAGCAACCCCTCCTTGGTGTGTCTAAACCCTAGAACACCGAGGGCTCTCTCATAGTCCACCATACTCGCTCCGGCTTAAGGCAAAGCCCTGCGAGATCTCCCCTCTACTTCCGGTACCACGACGTCGTGCTGCCAGAATCGCGAGGAGAGTGCTACAACCTCCACTTCCTGCTGGAACAAGGGAGAGGAAGGTCTTCGTCGAGTACCGAACGTGTGACCGACTGCGGAAGCGCTGCCGGAACGCGGCGCCAGAAGGATCGTCTACGCGATCTTGACATCGGCAAGTGTACGACTACATCACCCATGAGAATCTGCTCTCGTTAACCGCTTTGGAATCTTCGAGGGTGAGTTCCTCTATCGACTCGTTGCTACAATCTAGTAGATAGATCTTGGATTGATCATAGATTAGATCTTGATTGTGTGTTCATGCGGTAGAAATTTTTTGTTTTCCATGCTACGAACCCCTACACGGTGCTGATCGGTCGGAACGCTGCGGTGCTCTGCGCTGGTCCGACGGAAGTTTTGATGGCACACAACGCGCTTGGTCCGCGCGGCGGCGAACGGGCGTGTCTGCGGGGTTGCTGGGGTGTTGGTGATCACGCGTGCACGCGGCGAGGGCGGCGTGTGGTCTGTGGGCGTGTGTCGAGGGTGACGCTCTGGCGCGCTCTCGGCATGGTCGCAGAGAAGGTTGGCATGGCCTGGGCGTGTGGTCCAGTGGCTGGCATTGCTCGCGGCTGGGACAGGAAGTGGCAGTGGGGTGCTAGATAGCTCCCAGACAAGGTTGGTGAGGCTAGTGTGGCCTCTAGCTCGCCGGCGACAACGGGGTGGCAAGTTTGCTCTCGGCATGCTCACCATTGATGATAATGGCCAGCTTACAGTGGTGCTGGAGATTTGTTAAGGTTGTTAGATGATCTACTAAGGCTAGTTGTGTCCAGATAGGGAACAAGTTAGGCCCAAAACACTGCTCAACATAGTGTTTTGATTTTGATTTATTTGCATCTGCCACCTGTTTGATGAAATGGCCGCATGAACTTAGGTTTTGAATTTTTAAAAGATTTTTGGTGGGTGTGCTAGGCATGTAATGAGGAGTCTATGGATGCTTGGGTTTTGAAAATTGAGTTGGTTTGAGTGGTTTTTGAAATAGTGGGATCTTCCCATATGAAATAGATTCAATTTTAAACTGTCATTTAAACTAAGCATTTGAATGTTTTTGGATGATCACAAAGTGGGCCTTGGTACCTTGTTATGAGTACTATCAAGGGGTGCAAAGATCCATACATGTTTCTGTTAAGTTCTGCAAGTTAGGGATAGCCAAAGTAGGCATGGGAGTTAAATTGGCCAAAGTGACCATTCAATTAATTTGTTTGTTTTGACTTGTTTGTCTTTGGGAAAACTTTGGGGATTGTTTAGATGATGTTTATTCCACCAAAGAATCATTTTAAAAGCAAAGAAACACATAATCATGGAAATTCAAAAGAATCCAAATTTCAATACACACACATACGAATGCTTTCATACTTTTAATTGGAAAAAAATTTGTTAACCCTAATTTTGTTGATTAGAGTTTAGTGATCCATGCTTAGTATTTTTGGGATGTTACAAACCTTCCCCTCTTAAACAAAATCTCGTCCCGAGATTTGAAAAAGGACGAAAAAGATTACCTAGGATTTGAAGAGATCGGGAAACTCTGTCCTGATGTGATCTTCGCGCTCCCAGGTAGCTTCTTCTTCCGTGTGGTTGCTCCATTGAATCTTGAGAAACTTGATGCTTCGGGTTCTAGTAGTTCTGAAAGCTTCTTCCAAAATACGGATGAGTACTTCGGGATAGGTCAGGTCATCGTTGATTTCTATGGTCCGGTGATCAATGTTCTTGAATACTTCAGTCTTCTCTGGAACTTCGAGGCACTTGCGAAGTAATGAGATATGGAACACATTGTGCAGGGCTGACATCTCTTCGGGTAGTTCCAATTGATACGACACTTCTCCTCGACGGTTCAGAATCTTGAAGGGGCCGATATATCTAGGGGCTAACTTTCATTTTAGTTGGAAACGTTGTATTCCCTTCAATGGCGACACTTTTAGGTACACAAAATCTCCTATGTTGAAGGCGAGGTCTCGACGTCTCTTGTCGGCGTAACTCTTTTGTCGGGACTAGGCTGTCTTGAGGTGCTCACGAATCTTGTGAACCTTCTCTTCTGCTTCTCGTAGGATGTCGGGTCCGAAAATCTGACTCTCTCCTACTTCCGACCAGTTCAAAGGGGTGCGACACTTCCTTCCATACATTAATTTTTGGTCATAAATCTTAAACATGTACGGGTGTAACGAGTCTTGTAAATCGCCCTCGAACCCCAAAACGGTGGGCAATAGATCATGAAAATAGCCACAAAACATGAATACAATGAGTTGTTGGTAATGCCTCTCAAACCTGTATCGGGTCTGATGGGTCGTCCAAATAGACCTCGAGAACCAAAACTGTGGGCAATAGCTCACGAAAATTGCCACAAAACGCGAAAACGCCGAGTTTTTGGTCGTAAATCTCAAACATGTATCCGGTTTTACTAGCCATGAAAAACCCAATTGAACCCCAAAATTGTGGTCAATGGCTCATGAAAACTGCCATAAAACGCGAAAACGTCGAGGTTTTGGTCATATCTCTCAAACATGTATCGGGTGTTACGAGTCTTTTAAATCACCCTCGAACCCCAAAACTATGGACAATAGCACATGAAAACGGCCAAAAAACACGAAAACGACGAGTTTTTTGTCATGCCACTCAAGCACTTATCAGGTCTAATGGGTCGTGCAAATCACCCTAGAACACCAAAACTATGGGAAATAGCTCATGAAAACAGCCATAAAATGCGAAAACGCCGAATTTTTTGTCATAACTCTCAAACATGTATCGGGTCTTATGGGCCATGCAAATCGCCCTAGAACACCAAAACTGTGGGCAATAGGTCATGAAAACAGCGAGTTTTTATCATAACTCTCAAACATATATCCGGTTTTACTGGCCATGCAAATCCCCATTAAACCCCAAAACTGTGGGGAATAGCTCATGCAAACTACCATAAAACATAATCACGCTGAATTTTTGGTCATAAATCTTAAACATGTACGGGTGTAACGAGTCTTGTAAATCACCCTCGAACCGCAAAAAGGTGGGCAATAGATCATGAAAACGACCACAAAACACCAAAACCATGATTTTTTGGTAATGCCTCTCAAACATGTATCGGGTCTTATGGGCCGTCCAAATCGACCTAGAGCACCAAAACTGTGGGCAATAGCTCACGAAAACAGCCATAAATCGCCGAGTTTTTGCTCGTAAATCTCAAACATGTATCCGGTTTTACTAGCCATGCAAAACCCAATTGAACCCCAAAATTGTGGTCAATGGCTCATGAAAACTGCCATCAAACGCGAAAACATCGAGGTTTTGGTCATATCTCTCAAACATGTATCGGGTGTTACGAGTGTTTTAAATCACCCTGGAACCCCAAAACTATGGACAATAGCTCATGAAAACGGAAAAAACACGAAAACAACGAGTTTTTGGTCATGCCACTCAAATACTTATCGGGTCTTATGGGTCGTGCAAATCACCCTGGAACACCAAAACTATGGGAAATAGCTCATTAAAACGGCCAATAAAACGCGAAAACGCCGAGTTTTTGGTCATAACTCTCAAACATGTATCAAGTCTTATGGGCTGTAAAAATCGCCCAAGAACACCAAAACTATGGGCAATAAGTCATGAAAACGGCCATAAAACACGAAAACAACGAGTTTTTTTATCATAACTCTCAAACATGTATCCGGTTTTACTGGCCATGCAAATCCCCATTATACCCCAGAACTTTGGGCCATAGCTCATGAAAACGACCATAAAACAGGAACACGACGAATTTTTTGTCATAACTCTTAAACATGTATGGGTGTCACGAGTCTTGTAAATCACACTCGAACCCTAAAACTGTGGGCAATAGCTCATGAAAACAGCCACTAAACACAAAAACAGTGAGTTTTTGGTCATGCCTCTCAAACATGTATCGGGTCTTATAGACCATGCAAATGACCTAGAGCACCAAAACAGTGCCAATAGCTCATGAAAACGGCCATAAAATGAGAAAACGTCGAGTTTTTGGTCATAAATCTCAAACATGTATCCGGTTTTACTATCCATGCAAATCCCAATTAAACCCCAAAATTGTGGTCAATGGCTCATGAAAACGAGAAAACGCCAAGGTTTTGGTCATATCTCTCGAACATGTATCGGGTGTTACGAGTCTTTTAAATCACCCCAGAACCCAAAAACTTTGGGCGATAGCTCATGAAAACGTCCATAAAACGTGAAAACACCAAGATTTTGGTCATAACTCTCAAACATGTATACGATTTTACTAGCCATACAAATCCTAATTGAAACCCCAAACTATGGTCAATGGCTCATGAAAACGGCCATAAAACGCGAAAACGATGAGGTTTTTGTCATATCTCTCAAACATGTATCCGGTGTTACGAGTCGTGTAACTCGCTCTGGAACCAGAAAACTGTGGGTAATAGATCATGAAAACGGCCACAAAACACGAAAACGACGAGTTTTTGTTCATGCCACTCAAAAATGTGTCGGCTTTTATGGGCCATGCAAATCGACCTGGAACACCAAAACTATGGGCAATAGCTCATGAAAACAGCCTTAAAACGTGAAAAAGCTGACTATTTGGTCATAACTCTCAAACATGTATCATGTCTTATGGGCCATGCAAATCGCCCTTGAACTACAAAACTGTGGGCCATAGCTCATGAAATCGTCCATAAAACGTGAAAAATGACGCGCTTTTGGTCATGTCTCCCAAACATGTATTGGGTCTTATGGGCCATGCAAATCAGCCTAGAGAACCAAAACTGCGGGAAATAGCTCATGAAAACGGCCATGATAAAATAAAATGACGAGTTTTTAATCAATACTCTCAAATGTGTATCGGGTGTTACGAGTCGTGAAAGGCCAAGGTTATGTGGCGTATGGTCGATATACGCCACATAAGATTGAACTTCTGTGGCGCATACCATCCATAGGCCCCACGGAACCCTGCGTCCAGATCTGCACAAAAAGGTGGCAACTTTGCACCCCTCTATCTACCACCATCCATTTCACATCCTTCTTCCCCCTCCTCCCAGCTCATCTTCCCCCCCTCTCCCACCCCATTGTGCCCATAATTTTCTATATTTTTTGTATTTAAACCTACTATAATTGATAGATTGGTTAGGGAAATCCTTTCTCCAACTAGTAGATCTAAAACACACTTACTTTTATCCTCCACATCTCTATTTGTGTACCATTATCTCTTCATAGATCTATTGGTCCACACTCTCTAACATCACGCTCTCGACTCGGCAATCTACCGGTAATTAATTGGCCATGAATATGCATGTTTTGTAGGTGTAAAGCTTGTTGCGCAGGCGGTGTGTACATGTGATGCATGGTGCCAAGATGATGTATGTGCATGAAGCTTGTGTGCTGCATGAATCTTTGCATGGGAAGAAGTTTCTTGTTGTTGCTTGTCTGCCCCGGTGTGGTACATGGATGTTTGCCGAAATGTTGATACATTTCCATTTTGGCAAATTTTTGCACCACCCATATGTCCTACTTTTAGGAAAGGTCATGCCGAATTTTTTCGGTGACCATGCATGCGTGTTTGTGTGTGCATAAGATGTGGTTTCTAATTAACCTACTCTGTCTTTTGCTCTATACGTGCATACCGCGCAGGCAACCATGATCGTCAGGATGAGCGAAGGTCGAGTTACTAGGTATAAGAAAGACGCGAAGGCGGACATGATTCGGAACAACAAAACCCAGATAAGATGTCCATGTCGAACATGCAAACTCCAGCACTCAATCGACCCTGATTCTAGACAATTGGAGGATCACATGCTCAGGCGCGATTTCATGCGTGACGAATTCGATGAGGAGCCGGCAGTAAATGGTGGTGTCAACATGAAGATGTGGGCGGGCGAGAAGACGAACAGTCTCCCAGCAGGCATGGTCATGATGACGAAGAATATACCGGCGGGCATGCTCATCATGACGAAGAAGGAGATGTCGACGGGCATGACCATCATGAAGAAGGATAAGAATCGAACACCCTGACGGTGCTAACTTTGGTGTGAAGGGACCCTCATGTTCAGGAAATGCTTCACAAGGAGACGAGCAATGCCAAAGATGCAGCCATAGAGAAAGCCAAGCTGGTGCAAATGGAGATAGATGGGATGACTCTATTGTATATTGGGTGTCGGCCCGAGAATACACGCCTGAGTGTAACGCTCAAGGCTCTATAGATGAAGAAGAAACACAAATGAACCAACGTGAGCTTCAATGCTAACATGGAACGCATTGCCAACAAGTATAGAGGAGGCCAAGAAAATGGTGTGCCCTCTCGACCTACCACACGTTAAATACCACGCATGCATCAATGATTGCGCACTTTATCGTAACGAGTGCCGAGAGAACCACATGTCTGGTGTGCGGCCATGGACGGTACAAGAGAGGGAACAAGAAAGTTCCTCGAAAAATGGTATGGTACTTTCCTATCATTCCCCGTCTACAGAGATATTTCGTAGATCCTAAGGAAGAAAAGCTAATGCAATGGCACACGGAAAGGGAGAAACCCGAGGATGATCCGGAGAAGGGCAAGATCCTAACACACCCTTCAGACGCTAGCCAGTGGATTGCATTGGACATCAAGTTCGAAGAGTTCGGGGGATATGCAAGGAACGTCAGGCTTGGTATGAGCACCGATGGACTCAATCCTTTTGGCAACCAGAGTAGCACACATAGAACCTGGCCTGTGTTTGTATGGCCGTACAACATCCCCTCGTGGCTCTGCACAAAGCAAAGGTACGTACACATGAGCATTCTTATTCAGAGGCCGCAACAGCCAGGTATCAATATGCATCTTTATCTCGGGCTATTGAAAGAGGAGTTAGCCACGTTGTGGGAGACGCCAGCCCGTACGTGGGACGCCTACACTAAAGAATATTTCCCTCTAAGAACCACGTTGCTCACGATGGTGCAGCACTATCCTGGTTACGCATATATATCGGCCCAGGTGAACCACGGACACAATGCATGTGTCAAGTGCATGGATAAGACCCCGCATCTCCAGCTACCCAAGGATCCTAGGTCTTCGAAAACTGTGTTCTAAGGGACTCTAAAGTGGCTTCACATGGATCATCCATGGAGAAAACACGCTGACCTATTCAATGGTAAAGACGGGCTCGAAAGAGCCCCGCGTACAAGGAGCGGCGAAGAAATCAAGGAGCTTCTGAATAATTGGGAAGAGTGCCCTGCGCCAGGAAAGAAGCAACCAAGGAGAAATCCGCTTCTGGGTGTATGGAAAGCGAGGTTTGTTTTCTGGGGCCTACCGTACTGGAAGGTCCTCCACACGCTCCATAGCCTCGATGTAATGCACATCACGAAGATAGTTACCGAGAGTCTGCTTGGCAATCTGCTCAACATGGGCTGAAAGCAAGAAACGACCTGAAATTTCTTGGCATCAAGAAGGAGATTTAGTACCCTGATAGTGATGATGATGATGATGATCAGACGGAAGGGACTCAGGGTCGCCACAAAAGGGTTAAGAAGAATGTGTTGGTTATGCTTCGCACTGCCTGCTTCACTCTATGTCAGGAGGAGATCGAGCAGTTTTTCAGGTGACTCCTAGGAGTCAAAGTTCCTCACGGTTACTCAGGAAATATAGGAAGATATCTCGACATAGCGAAGAAGAGGTTTACCGGTATGAAGTCCCATGACTATCATGTGATGATGATACAGATACTTCCAATTGCCATACGAGATATAATGGACGAGCACGTCCGTGAGACGCTGTTTGGCTTGTGCAACTTTTTCGACGTCACCTCTAGGAAGTTGATCGGCATGAAGCAACTCGACAGGCTATAGGAAGAGATCGTGGTGATACTATGCAAGCTCGAGATTTACTTCCCGCCCGCATTCTTCGACATCATGGTGCATCTGCTTGTCGATGTCGTGGATGACATCATCCAGCTCGGGCCGACATTCCTGCACAACATGATGCCGTTTGAAAGGCTGAACGGTGTCATCAAAGGGTTTGTTCGCAATAGGTCTCATCCAGATGGAAGCATAGCCAAGGGCTTTTTGATCTACAAGTGTATCTCTTTCTGCCAGAACTATCTAACCACCAAGAACGAGGATGTTGGAATACCCACCAAGAAGCACCTCAGCAGGCTCGCTGGGTATGGTCACCGCGAGGTCCACCGCTCACTGCTTGTCGGCATTGCTAATCGACGCTGACTTTGGCAGGGCACACCGAGTCGCGCTACAACATATTTAATTGGTCAGCCCTTGGTTGAAAGAGCACAAAATCTTGATCGAGAAGGAGTACGTGGACCGGGCCCGCCCGAGGAATAAAGAAGACGTAACAAGAGAACACAACTCCAGCTTCATGGGTTGGGTCAAGAAAAGGCTGCTGGACAATCCCCCACAGATGCCTTCTACGGAAGATCAACAACTCATATTCTCCTTGTCACAGGGCCCAGCGCATAACGTAAAGACCTATCAGTCGTACGGCATCAACGATTACATATTCTACACCAAGGAAAAGGACATGAATAGTGACCTAACCGTCCATCGGTGTTCACCTGCAACCCACCTAGGTAATGCTATGATTAGGATTAGTATTAGGGTTAGGGTTCTTTGGATTAGGATTAGGATTAGGGCTAGGGTTATTTAGATTAGGATTAGTTTGCTCTGATTAGTTTGATTTACACCCCAATTTAGTTTGATTTACACCCCCAATCTGGTAGTCATGGTGGTGCAGGTCTAGTAGCCATGGTGGTACTGATAGGATTCAGATTCTTTGTTCAGTATAGACACTAGTAAACCATGTATTTTTGGCTCAATAGTTACATACCTAGGATTCGAGCCACACTATGTATGATGCAATTTAGTGTACGGAGATACCTAGTAGGGTTCTCTAATTTTTGTGTTCAAACTGTATGTTTCCAAATACACTATGTATGATGCAATTTATGGATGTAACAAACCCTTAAATCCTTAGTACTGGATGCAAATTTCTACATATATTTAACCCTGGATTTTTCTTATCATATAATACAGTGGAGGGTTACTGTATAGTCATAGGATGTAAATTTTGTATAATACATACATCCTATTTTCAGTGGAGGGTAAACTTCTGTAATGAACTTGAACTATGTCTTCTATACTCCTTTGTGGTGTATTTTCGTTATAAATTCTTCACAATTCAGTTTTTAGTGACTATTGTCTTTATATACTCTATAGTAGGGTCGTTTGAGTGGGATTTGGGTACCCATTGGTAATTTGGTAACCAATAACCAAGTTAATAATTTGAGAAAGTGTTCTTCAAGGAAACCAACTCTTAGTGGCTTTTATTAACCGATTGTCGATCAACAGATTTCATAATTGGCTTTTATTAACTGATTGTCATACTTTCTGAACCTTGATCAATGGTGTATTTTAATATGTAGAGTGGGTTTCACAAAAACTGTGCAAGTAGATTGATCAGAAATATACTTTTATGTCTTTGTAAGTTTTACAATGTGAGCTCGCACGAAACTATAGGTCCGACTGCAAACATTTATGTTATGAAAGTTGAGTCACTCTGAACCACTTTTATGAAATTTATTTACTTTCGATCATGGATGTTGTACAGATGCTTGGAATGGTTGTTAGTAAAAAACACACCAATTTCTTCATTTTCTCCTTTAAGCATTGTTGTTTGATTGGTCTGTTAGCATTCATTTTCATCTGTTTAAATTGATGTGTAATAAATCGTGTGCTAGTGGTTCAGATAAATTGGTGTCACTCTGCAACATTTATGTCATTGATGCTTGGAAAGTTGATCAATGGCTGTGAAATGGTGTAATGAAGTCGTGTGCTAGTTGTGAACTAACTGCTTCAGTTTTATGTATGTTGTGTTGGATCTGAAATGGTGCTGTGTAATAACTGCTGGTTGTGAAATGGTGCTGCTACTGTTGTGAATGCTGCTGCGAATGATGTGTTGCTGCTGTGAATGATGGATGGGGTCAATGGGGTTGTCAATGGCACTATGGGGCTATTTTTTCTTGCAGGGATTTCAATTGAGTTGCCCGTTTCTCCCAAAGTGTTGATTCACTTCCGTTTCGGTTGAGAAATGGGCACTCGTAAGTCCAAAATTAGCAAAGGTCATGCGGAATATTTGTGCTAACTTTTTGCCTCTTTTTTAATAATAAAGCGCAAACATGTCGACCAACGAAGAGGCCAGTCCTTCTAAGCACATGAGCGTCGAGGATCTAGCCTGAGAGGCCAACAAGTCGTTCTGGGGGCGTCCCAAAAGCATGAGGAGGCAAAGGAGATGAGAATGACACCACCACCAGCGACCATCATCGGAGGTGCTAGGGGCAACGAGGGAGATCCAGAATACGAGGGGGACGACGACGAATACGACGGAACTAGTGAAGGCGGGGAGGAGGGTGACACCACCACCGATGGCGGCGAGCGCACGGATGGCGGTAGCGGCAACCCGGACGCTATAAAGAAGAAGAAGAAGAAGAAGAAGAAGAAGAAGGAGATTAAGGATCGGAAGCCGCAAGTGCTTGCAAACCTCTGTGATGAGTGCACCGAGGTCACAGAAAGTGGCCAAGCCATTGCGTCTGCGTCGACTACCTGCGGGTACGGCATGCAACTCGGGTGCATCGTCCAAGAAATCATGTTGATCAACATGAAGTACATCCAAAGTGCTCCTAATTGGGGTTTGGTCGAGAACCTCCTTAAGAAGCTTCACAAGTGATACACGTTCCCAGAGAAGTTTAGAAACCTGGAGAGAAAGAACCTGGTGAACAAAATAGCACTGACAAAGGTGAGCAACGCCTTGAGAAGCTGGAAAACCCAGGTAAAGAACAGCATTGACAAAGGTGAAAGCTGGGAGATTATAAGTAGGAAAATTCTGATGCTCGACGAAGAAGAGTTCAAGATATTCAAGGCGGACTTAGCTACCGCTCACTCTAAAGCATGAACTGAGTGGGGAAAGACTATGTGAGAGCAGAACATAAGTAACCACCGGCTTGGAAGCGGCGGATACAGAGGGAAACAGCCCATTTGGGACAAGGAGAATGCCGATCTTGAACACCTGGGTAAAGAGAACCCGTGGCATAAAATCATGGACCTGCAGCTCCGAAACTTTGTCCAGACCCGCTACTACCTGGACCCGATTATAGGGGAGTTCGTCACCAACAACCCGGAGGTGAAGGCCTTTGAGGACGAGCTGGTAAGGAATTTACCGTGGATCTCTCAAGAGTTTCTAATTAAAAAATTTAAGCCAACAATCTAAATGCATGGGTTCACCTCTCCTTGTCTCTCTGTAGGAGAAGGAATTGAACGCTACTGGTGACTTGTTGTCCCAGGATTCGCCAGCGGAGCTGTGGGACACTGTTTTCAACAGGACGACGAACGCTTACAAA
This sequence comes from Avena longiglumis, assembly GCA_030063025.1. Classification (NCBI taxonomy): domain Eukaryota; kingdom Viridiplantae; phylum Streptophyta; class Magnoliopsida; order Poales; family Poaceae; genus Avena; species Avena longiglumis. Next base: position 593,326,379 of record CP125973.1, read on the forward strand.
AATAGGGACAAGAATTTGCCGCCAAAATCAGCTGGTCGTGTGTCCGGCTTCGGTACACGCATGAAGTTTACCGAGTACTACAAAGAGGACGCAAAGAAGAGGAGGGAGGGGAAGAACCAGTCGGCGGCTAAAGATAAAGCCAAGGTTGAAGAGCTGAATTTGAAGGTGAAGACATTAGAGCAAAAGGTGGACGAGAAAGCAATGGACAGGTTAGTGGACGAGAAGCTCCGCGCGATCATCCCCCCTGGGTTATTCGAGGGGCTAGCTGTTTGGAATGCGGCAGGTCGACAGGGGCCGATACACGTACCCAGCTTTAGCGGCAGCAACTCGAGCAACAACGTTAACTCGTCGCCGGACTTGGTGACCATGCCGGCTACCATCGCCGTGGCGTAGCTGCAAGAGCTGGTCATCGCACAACTGCCCCCTGCTGCTCCAGCCAAAAATACCAAGCCGCGCCCGGCAGCGGCACCACCGCGGGAGAATGCTGATGATAGGACTGCCGTCGGGACCGGCCATGTGTCGACATTAGCCGAGTTCAACGCCCTCACCAAGGTAACTAATTAGTTACTCCGCTTCATCTTCTTTATGCGCCTTTGGTGACTACCACCTCGAACATGATGCCCAACTTATGTGTTTTGACTCAGGACGCTGCTTGTGTACTACTCCACAAAGTTGCTGGCGGCGAGTTAACGGATGTTTCCAAGGGCAATATCATACAATCAGCGAACCGCACGATGCACAACAATGCAATGGATGATGCCGTGATGAGAGTCCAGATTGCTTGGGTTTTGCCAGGGTGCGACGACATGGACCCCCCTTTCAACCTTAGGGAGCCGACGAACACAAGACCCTTCCAGAATGCCACGGCTGGCCCTTGACATGGCCGAAGACTCATATTCGTCTTATCAGGCACACCAGTGCCACCTCGATCGTCCGGCCACCACCTCGGAAGCCAGCGGTCACCGGCGCCACCTTGATCATCCGGACACCACCTCGGAAGCCAGCTGACATCGTCGCCACCACCAGTCACCACCAATAAATATTGGGAGCGTGTGGGCCGCCCCAAGGCAAAGCCGTTGCACCGCAACAGCCGTCGCCCCTGCCACCACCATCACCACATAGTGGCAACAACAAAGATGATGAAGAATTTGTCAACGTCGACGACTTCATCAACACCGGCACCGACAAAGTATTGTACATGCCTATTGTGGATGAAGAAACCTTCGTCGCTCGCGACAGTCAAGGTGGGTGTCTCACTACATGCACGCAACGCCTGGTCTTCCGTGGTTTATCTCAAGAGACGCCTCCAGCCACCGATCAACAGGAGAAACCTATTATTCGGCATATGCTATATGGGTATCCTCATAGCATGTCTCTTATCCGGATAACTCGGGTGGCCCACAGTTGGTAGCATGGCCCATGGCCTGCTGGCTAGCCCAGTTAGATGGATCCATAAGGGAGGCCCATGCCGGATAAAGGAAGGCTACGGTGGAGTCACCAGCGTACCCGGAGCCTTGGAGTACAAGACACGCTAGACTAGTAATAGACAGTGTAGGACTCTATAACCTGTCCGGCTAGGACTTCTCCCTGTAACCCTAGGACCTGGCGACTATATAAGTCAGGACTATGGGAGCCTTTAGGGCACAACTTCACATACACCTCGCACAGCGAACCTATCTCTGTAACTCGGCGTATTGCCATTATAGTGATTTATAGCAGGAGTAAGATTCCGCCACCGTTGTGGGATCTGAACCTGGGTAAGCTGCGTTACCTCATACCCGTCAACCGTCCGCCTTCCCCCACGTCTCTAAACATGCGCTGTGAGGACCCCTCCATGGCGTACTCATCGGCAATACCACGACAGTTGGCGCCCACCGTAGGTCAAGAGGTGCTTTAGGCTCTCCAGCGGGCGAGGACCAAGATCTTCACGGGAATCGGCGAAGCCATAGCCATCGGTCACGTTCTCTTCTCCGGCAATGTTTTGATCGTCCCTCCCGACGAGTTCTAGATCCCGGCGAAGACAAACCCTACGCAGTGCTCGATCATCCCCATCGGAGATATCCACCTCTTCATAGACGAAACTGACTCGGGCACTAGTTCCCTGGGAGTCGGAGGAGCACCAAGACCCGCACGGACCGCCTACGGGCAGGATACGTTCGCGGAAGGATCTATGTCGGATCTCCCTTCGGGGTTTGCTGGCAAAGATCGCAAAAATTCAAGGCCCACCCAAACCGCCCCTGTGCAGGATATAACGATGGAAGATCACTGCACGTCCGCCGGCTTCACCCGTGCGTCTGGACAGCAGAGATCCAAGTTCGTCGGCGTGGTTACCATCTTCGATCTAGCATGTTGCGTTCAGAGAGAGGGTGAAAACCCCCGCGATTACCTCGCCAGGTGGCTCCATATACGAGCCGATCTGGCACATTACCCCAATGATGATGCTATGTATCACTTTGTGGACGGATTGGACCAGTGAACGCTTCTCAGGCATTCTCTAAGGCAGTAGCAGGCTTCAGGACGACTCACCTTCGAAAGCATGGTGAACACCGTCAATAGCTACGCGGAGGCAGAGGGAATAGCTCAGGCGCTCATTGACGGAGTGCCACCGATTCAGCCACCGCCACCACCGCCTCTGGCCGCCATCGCCGCAGCTGTGCCACCACTTCCAGTCATTGTCGCGCCCATCAGACCTCCTCCCCCCGTCATCGAGGAAGCCCCGACATCCTCCGACTCTATGATTGACGCGCTTTACACCGACTTGAGTGCAGAATCAGAGGAGATATATTTTAGCCCGGAGGAGCTAAACTCTGCCATGCAGGTGATGGAGGAAGATTACCAGCACGACGAGCAGGCCAATAACATCATCGCGTCCCGAGAAGTGTTCTTCACCATTGGGACGGCGATGGATGAAGATCAACCCGGAAGAGCTCCGCCTACAGCGCTGGACAAGGGGAAGGGACCACCTCTCGATGCCGACAATGGTCGCGCAAAGGACATGCCCCCTCCGCCTAACCCAGTGCAGCAGCCGCAGGAACTTGGCACTGGACCGAGCAACAACAACACCGCAAACTTGCCGCCTCCGGCATCTACGTCTGCTGCTGCCCAAGTTACTCCGGCTGATAGAGTGATGCACGGCAATCTCCTCATCGAGCCATTAACCGTAGCTCATATCCGGAACATGACACAACTTGACGAGAAGTGCCAGCAGCTTCTGGAGGAAGCGCAGGCCATTACGGAGCAAGGCGCAAAGCTAGATCGAGATCTGGTCAACGCGCAAAAGAAAATAGAGAAATCTAGAGCAATGGAGGCCAAGTACAAGACTCTGCTGCAGCAGCAGAAGGCCAAGAAAGCTCCGGATCGCGTCATCAATGATCCTGGTGTGCATCGAAACCAAGGATGGGCTCCCCCGAAGCCGGCACAAGCCAAGCCATACATTGACAGTGAAGGAAGGCAGGTGATGCCCACTCCTCTCCTCAACCTCGCTGTCGCCAAGACTCTTCTGGAGCAGGATAGATCGCCTGAGGCGGTGGACCAGGTCTATGACCAAGTGGCCAAGGCGGTGAAACAGCAGGAAAAGGCCACCTCTCAGAGGCTCGAGTCTGACCCAACGTTTTTCTAGTCTAGCCAGCATAAGCCGCCAAGGGACAGATATAAGCGTTGGGTCCCAGATGGTTTCATCAGAATGAAGACGGTGGGATGCGCGCAACAGGAAGGATGCTATCCGCATATCCTCCGACCATGGAGGCAAGGCCCAACCTCGACCCCATCACCACCGCCCCGCTCCCCCCGACATCGCTAAGAAACCAAGGCTCATCGTCGTACGGATATGCCTCCGCCAAGGCATAGCGGCATCGTCATCCGCGACAACACGGAGCAGACCCGTCATGATGGAGAGCGCAACCAGGGCCACAGGAGCAGGTCGCACCATGAACCTCCGCGTCCGACAAGCAACCGCAACAAGCTTGAGGCGTCGCAGGAGGGTAAAATCAAGAAGGCTAACCCACCGCCACCTCCTCCTCCGTCGCCACCCAGCAGCCACCATGGTGGAGGAGGCTCGCATCGTTCACGCAGCCCGTCCCCTGTTGGCAGGAAGAAAAGGAGCTCGGAGCCACACGCGCACGTTCAGCGGATAGACAAGATCCATGAGGCCCGGGAAGGACCATACTTGGGACCACGTTGCTTTGGACATGTTATACGGTCCACAACTTACCCCAAAGGTTTCTGGATTGACAAGACCATCAAGCCCTATGACGGCACCGCCAAGCCAGCCACATGGTTGCAGGACTACGGCAACGCGGTGGAGATCGCCGGGGGTAGCCCCAACGTCGCCGTCAAGTACCTCCCGTTAATGTTGGCGGGCACGGCCCGTCAATGGATTGATGACTTGCCGGAGAGATCCATCTGCAATTGGTTGGACATGCAAGAAGCGTTCACCAAGAACTTCGAGGGTACGTATAAACGTCCCTGCACTATCGGCGATCTACAGTGGTGCGTGCAAGAGAAAGACGAGACTTCTCGTGCCTACCTCTCTTGTTGGCTGGATATGAAGAATTCCTGCGCATGAGTGCACGCTCAAACCGCCATGGCCACCTTCATCGATGGCTTGGAAAGGGGCACGTTGCTCCGACATAAGCTGAAGCGCTTGCAGGACAATCACTAGCTTGACTTGAACCAGATGATTCAGTTGGCCAGTGAGTTCGCAGCTGCCGACGACGATGCCCGCGGCTCCCTGCCGACAATGGCCGTTCCAACTCAAGCTCAGAGGAACAGCAACACAAAGCGGAAAACCGCACGAGAAGAAAAGGAAACTCCCGACATGGTCGCTATGACTTTCGCAGGACGAGGTGATGGCGGACAACGTGGCCGAGGACGGGGAGCTGGTTGTGGGTAGCAGCGAGGAAGTGAAACTACCTCGGCAACGCTCCACGTTCCCCAAACCTACGAAGAGTACCGTGACATACCGTGCCTCGTACACCTCGATGCCAGCGGCAAGGCCACCCACACCAATCGCCACTGCAAATTCTTCAACGATCTCAAGGAGGACCCGTAGTCCGGCTACAAGCAAAGTCGGAAGAACAGACCGCGAGGCACGGGCAAGGGGAATAAGAAGGAGGAGGAGTCCAAGGATTCAAGTGACATGGACGCAGATGTTGACCCCAAGCACACCGCCAAGAGCGACGGCAAAGGCAAGAACCCCTTCGAGAAGAAGGAGGTAGCTTTCCACACTTTCCTTGGCACCCCCACCATCCGACAACAGAAGACCTCTATGAGGATCCTGATGGCTACTCTACCCCCAGTTCCCCAGTAACTACGCTGGTCGGAGATTCCAATTACTTGGGACGGGAAGGATCACCCAGACCTCATCCCTACGGAGAACCAATACGCCATGGTCATCAACCCCCTGATTGACGACAATGAGTTCACCAAGTATATGGTGGATAGTGGAAGCAACATCAACATCATGTACCTGGATACACTGCAGAAGATGAACTTGACGGAGGTAAAGCTAAGGCGGACCAACACCATCTTCCACGGCGTAGTTCTTGGTCGGGAGGCTCGGTCCCTTGGGTGCATCACACTTCAGGTCACCTTTGGTGATGTTAATAATTACCGCGAAGAGCGCATGACCTTTGAGGTGGTCCCCTTCAAAAGTGTGTACCACGTCATATTCGGCCGCGACATATTCCACACCTTCATGGACAAGCCATGCTTCGTATACAACAAACTCAAGATACCCGGACCAAACGGTGTCATCACCGTATCCGGAAGCTTTGCAAAAACTAGGGACTGAGAAATTGGAGAAGCAGCCTACGCGGAAGCTGTCCTCTACAGCGACGAATTCAAGGAGATATAGAGCAAGGTCGATGCCTCAGAGATGCCCGCGTCGAAGAAACAGATTTCTGACTCCGCCCCAGCATTCAAGGCCGCCATCGAAACCAAGTCGGTGGAACTTGTGGTAGGCGATGCCTCCAAGACCACCGCCATTGGGACGAACCTAGATCCCAAATAGGAAAGCGCGCTCGTTGAGTTCCTCCGTGAGAATAGGGACGTCTTTGCCTGGCAACCTGCCGACATGAAAGGTGTACCTAGGGAACTTGCCGAGCATAGCTTGAACATTGATCCAAAATGCAAACCAGTGAAGCAACCTCTACGACTCTTTGGAGATGAGAAGAGACGCGCCATAGGCAAAGAGATAGCTAGGTTACTTAAGGCTAGTTTTATCCGAGAAGTCCTTCACACCCAATGGATGGCCAATCCTGTACTTGTCCCCAAAAAGGGAACCAAAGAATTAAGAATGTGCATTGATTACACAGGATTGAACAAAACATGAACCAAAGATCCATTTGCTTTGCCTCGCATTGACCAAGTCATTGACTCGACGGCTGGCTCGAACACAGTTCTGTGCCTAGATTCAAAAATCAACCCAGCTCGATTTACTGAACCAAAATGCATGAAACCAATTTTGTTAGAAAGGTACTGAAATGCTTAATCCAAGCCCGTTGGACTCAAACCAATTGGATTTGTAGATTAACCATGGTAAAAATGACAAGGCAGAAGCTTTTCTGCATTCAAATAATTTTCAAAATTCAACCGTAAGAGCTTTTGAGTTGATTCCAACTCTCAAAAATCACATTTAACTATAACTTTCAGAATATATAAAAATATATAGGTTTACTTACAGAAATAATGTTCAAGTAATAAAAGAATGCCACATAGGCATTTCTAGTCACTTTAATTAAATAAAATAAAAAGGTTAAACCTTATTAATTTGTGACACCACTTTAAATCACATTCCCATGTACTGATATATGTGGCGATGACATGTGTCCACATGATCCCATGTTTGAGTTGGACAATATTAAATCTTAAGTAGTTTTTCAATTAGTAGAAATTACTTTTCTAAAATAAAATAAATAAGACAAGTGCTTTAATCTTGTAATGTTAGTGATGATGCTAGATCACCTAGTGTGAACCTTTGTGTGATCATTAGAAATAGTTAAGTATTGTTTGGTGATTGTGTACCTCGTATTTATTTATAGACGCTAGTACCGACCAAGGATACGGGGAGGAAGGAGGATACTACGAGGAAGAAGCCGAGGAGCACTTCAACCACTGCTCTGCACAAGGCAAGCTATTAACTGAGCACGCTTATACTAATATCTTAGCAAGCCTATACTTGCAACCTTGCAAGCTAACACTTGCAAGATACCCTACTTATGCAAGCTACTACTTGCTTGTACTAGGCCAACTATATGCCTTAAGCATATGTGATTATACCCACTTGACACACCATCCTATTTTTACTTGCAAGCTTATTACTCTATGTCTTTATCAAGCTTTCTCTTAGAGTTTACTTAGTGACTTATAGATCCTCGGAAGATAATTGAAGGTAGCATAACGAGCATAAAACTTGGCATAAGATAGATACTCTTGATGTCATCCTAAGGCATGAGATTGAACTTAGCTAATCCCCACTTGTTTACCACCCCTCATGAGTCTTTACCCCCACTTGTAGATGCTAGTGCTAAGCATAAAAATTGATCAACTTTAGATGGGAATACTTGGTGAAAATGGTTATGAAAACCTTAGAATGATGAGTCATTCTACTGAAATGTTTTGACATGTGTTTCCGAACACTAGGTGATTTTGATGATGAAAATGTTGAGGCATGAGCCTTAGCCCTTAATAAAACTGATGGTTATCTGGATGTGATACCATTCCAATTTTACCGTACAACCATAATACCCGAAATTTAGGCAGGGCTTGACTGGAAATTTATATACCTTAGTATGGGTTACCTCGCGGCCAAGGTCTGAGCTGAGGCTACCTTGTGAATATTGTCCACATGTGCAGTACCCGAGATGAAAGTTGGTCATGGTTGGGAGGCCAAACTCACAGGAGAAGTGCCTATACTAGGGCGTGTAACTGAAAGGTTAGGATTGATTATCCGCATACTGAGTATGGTGAATTCAGGATTTGTTCCTGACGGATGTATCAAATATTGTGGTGAAAGTGTACAATCTCTGTAGTGTGTCAAACTATTCGAATAGTCGCGTCTGCGGTTATGGACAGTTGGAGTGGCCATACTGGTCTATCGTCAGATGTTTTCAAAATGACTTATGAAATGATTTATGACCTTGACTTGACCACAACAGAGTTGTGATATGAAATTCAAGTTCTCACTTAGGTGTTATAAAACTGTCAACTAGATTTCTTTGCTTCTGAACTTAGTAGAGGTAAATCTGGCTTTTTTGCAAAACAACCCTAGAGCTTAGTATATCCTATTCAAAACCACTTCACTTGTTAGTATTAGTTTGCGAGTACTTAAAGAGTACTCATGGCTTTGTCCCTGGCTATTCCCGTATCAGACTATGAAGAGGAGTATCAGGACGACGGACCGCAGGAAGGTTACGACAACTAGGATCATCTCCCATCGTCAGCATTGCCTGTGACCATGAAGATGGAGCTTCGTCCACGCTATCGTTATCTTTACGTTATTCCGCTGCTTGATTTGTATTAAGAACTGGATCATGAGATCCTTATTTGTGTAATACCTTATGTATGGTTTGTAATGGATGATGTACTGTGATATCCAAATCTGTTATGTCTCGCAAAAATGGTAATCCTGGGATTGCGATGTATGGCATAACAGGCATCTGGGATTAAAAATCCGGGTGTTGACAGTTACAAATTAGTGTTTTCCCTTTAACTTTCTATCATGAACTAGTCTTGTTCTCCAAGGAGTCGCATCCTTCATGGTCCTGGGCCACCTGACTTTCTCCTGGGCTTTGTCATTAGGGGTACACCATTGCATGGGCTTCTATTGGGCCAGACCAAATAGGCTAATGTTAGGCACCCGTAGGGCATACCCATGTCGATCCCTCTTGCATGTCTCCGTACATAATAAGGAGTCTTGTTCATCCAGGACCACTAAAATATGTTCGGGCCTCCTCATTGGTGACCCTAACCTGGTACTTCCTATCGGGATGATTCGATGCGTCAAAGTGACATTAAACACGGCATCCTCATCCATGCTTCTATAGAGATGGTCCATGAAGCCACGTCATGCACCGCAAGGGATTGATTGAGTAAAATTATAGGACATAACAATTAGTCTTGATTTTCATTGTACATATATATATTTATATTATCCACATATGAATTTCAAAGAACATAATGTCCTAACACCAAAGTTCGCAGGGAGCGGTATGGTAATCTTCTTGCTCATGCAATGCCAACTAAATTGACCAGAATTGTCGCACACTTCTTCCCTATAATCCACTCTACATATATCGAGAAGAAGGTCTCATAAAAATGAATGCATGTACAGAGTAAACGACATATAATACCATGGTTAACTACATATCTAGCTTACTGTTGGATATCATCATCGAGGGGCGTGTACATGTAGTAGATTACAGCTTCTTGATGAATGAGAAAGATCTTTTTCTTGTCTCCGTATTGTATGGCAGGCTCATTCAAGAAGTTTATCTAGCCAGGTCCATTGAAAGATGTCCTTATCGCTTTGTTGGTGACTGTAACCACATAACTCCTAACGAGATGAGCATCTGACATCAAAGTGACCTCAAACATGGCATCGTCAATGGTATTTCTATGAAAATGGTCCATGAAGTCTCGTCGCCAAGCGGAAGATATTGACTGAGTAGAACAATAACAATACACCAAAATAATTTGTTTATTTTTTATTCTATATAGACATGCATATATGTTGCGCATATGTACTATGTATTTCAGAACACATATTGTCTTAGCCTCAAACCCGATAGGGAGCAATATGGGAAACTTCTTGTCCAGGCACATCCCTAGTGGTTGAGCACAATTGTTGCACACTTGATCCATTCTATATTTATCAAGAAAGAAGAAACATAAGTAAATTTACTGTATGCATATTAAACATAGCTAACTAGCAGACGATAGTTATAAATTAAGTAGCACAAATAAAGTCTAGCACAATAATTCATAAAACATCACAAAGTCTAGCAGTGATACCACTAGCGCTTATCGTGTTTGATGCACGGGCGGAATATAACGTCGGCGCAGCAAGAAATGTGTGCGCCGACGGTAGTGAGTGTTGCTATAAGCACTTCCCTAGTAGTGATACTGTTCACACTCAAAGTTAGAGGCACCATAGTAGCACAATTAAAATATCAGAAGCCACATGTTTGAAGTTTTAAACCATAGACATACAACAAGGTCAACAAGAGACAAAGAAATCATCTTCCTAGTCAATCATCTACGAATCATTCCACAAACAAAATCACTATCAGTCTAGATAGGCAACAAGGTCAACTCAAGTTATGGATTAAGCATGAGGAACAAGTAATACTCCACTGTCATACTTGACAGCTATATAAGATTTAGAAAACAACACACTGAATGTGGCTTAAGTAAAGTATAACCAGAGCATCATTCCATCATAGTGCATTAGTGATTACTGAATTTGAGTTCAGACACATAGATTGAACTCAAATATGGTCACTGTATCCCATTTGCAAGAACAATCTCAATCATTATGGGCACAAGACACTACTAAGACAAATTTAACCACTCACCAATGGTCAATCATATCATCAAAGACATCAGGCCTAGGTAAATTTTGGTTCAAGAAATATTCCAAACAATTGTTCTAGACACCAATATTCAGTGCAAAACACCATAAACCAGTAGCGTCTCAGTTTTGGATACCAGATGATATTGTCCACTTTCAGTACACAGCCAAGAACACCATAACAAAACCAGTTCGTCATCAGATCATCCACACAAACCATTAGAAAAACCAAGAATCGCCATGATTACTTAAGAGCATCAAGGAACATGACGAGCTAGCTCAAGAGGAGGAGCAGGCTTACAAGCTAGCTTTTAGGCCATTGGGAAGCAATCTGGCTAGCAGAATCTGATCAAGAGGAGCAGGCTTACAAGTAGAAGGGCATGCTAGGATATTGGACAAGTAGCAAAGGAGGAGCATGCCAGCAACAAGAGGATATAGCTGATCAAGAGCGAGCACAACATCACCACCAGACATTAGTCTACTCTGCAACAGTAGGTTGACAACCTAGATCCTTAGTACTATCCGTTCCATTTTAGTAAATGGATTGGAGGGAGAGAGGGATATCATATTTGTGTAGAAGTGATATATAAATTTCATCCTAAAGCTAGTAAAAGGCAAGCGCAATATCTGTTTTTATTTAGGAAAAGTACATCCTCAGCTTTTTGCATCATAGGCAATAGGAAAATCTTAGCAGCAAGGCAAAAAGCAGCAGATCATGTTCTTTCAAAACTATTGTTGTGTAAGATTTGCTGATAACAATCCCCAGTTGTAAATACCTATCAAGTCATAAAATTAATTTTCCTAATTTGATCCATAAAATTTTCCAAACAATACTATCAGCTTAGACAATATGAAATGAATCAACAATCATTCATTCAAATCATTACCAACTTAGTAAAATCATCTCCCATAATTAAAATTACCCAGGAATCATTATCAAAAAGTTTCTAAACTATCACACCACAGAGTATAGACTACACCATATGCAGTTGAGGAAATAACTGAACATTTACACTGTCAAGCATTAGCTTTGTCAGGAAAACCACAAGTTCATGGCTAGATGGCACCTATCTACATAGTTGTTAAGTATACATATCACCTGTAGGGCTTGGAGAGCCGGATGCATCTGATTTGGGCGCAAACGGATGGCAGCTGCAGTTCTATCGGTGGCGGCGGCGTGAAAGGAAGGTCCTGCGGGCGTGCAGTGGGAAGGCTCGGTGGCGGCGGCTTCGGTAGTTGGAGGGATGCACTCATAGGGGGTCAGAACCAGTCGGCGGGAAGGCACGGTGGCCACGGCTCCGGTGGTTGGAGGGATGCACTCATGACAGTGGTGGATAGGAGGGTCCCGTAGGACTGCAATGGGAAGGCGTGGTGGCGGTTCTGGTGGTTGGAGGGATGCGCTCACAGGGGGCGGTACCAGTCGGCTGTGGTGGATGAATGGCGGCGGGATTTCTAGCGAGGGGAGAGCGTGGGGCTCGATGGAGAAGAACATAGGAGATAGATCGACCGATTGAACCCACAATCTAATTTACTATTTATTGTGAGGGAAAAATAAAGTTTTCAAGATGTTCAATCAAACAATTAACCTCTAATTACCCTAATTAACATCACGGTATTACCTCTAATTAGCCTAATTAACATCACCGTATTGGTTCCATCTTTTTTTTGTTGGCCCCATACTATTTGTACCGTTGGGTGCTGTCAGGTTTGTGCCGCCATTTTTTCGCAATTAGATATTTTTTTACCTTTAATTAGCCAAATTAACATCAAGTATTGGTCCTATCTTTTTTTGGTGGCCCCATACTATTTGTACCGTTGGGTGATGTCAGGTTTGTGCCCCTATTTTTTCGCAGTTAGATTGAGGTGGATCGATGGTTATTAAAAATGCCAACCACTCTAAAATTTATATATTTACAATATAAATTATTATGAATGAAAAGTAAATAAAATCACTTTACATACAAAAATCTTACTTTAAACTCAGTTTGTCGCGAGACAGTGACTTGTTTCGAAGAAAAAATCTGGTTATTTTTAGCGAGTCCTCGGATTCATACTTAAAACGTTTACTTGCTTTTAGGATCAAACAAGAAGTGTGGAATAAACAAATTTGATAACAAGTACCGATCATGAACACTGGAAAAAGCTTGTTCATTTTTCTTGTGAACAATGAGTTCTTTCTAACAAGAAACTTTTCAATTTTTCTTAGCCACTATTATTTTTCTTATAACAGTTTTTTCTAAATTCGAATGTATCTAGACACTATTTAATATATAATTCATTTTAATTTAGATAAATTTGCGATATCTTTTTCAAGACAAAAGAAGTAGTTTTTTTATAAAGAGAAAGCGATGCCTCCAGGAAGAAAACAATGCTCAAGCGTCATATCGCCATGATCAAAGACCATAGGTTTCAATCTAGAAAAGTTTGCACCAATAAAACAATGTCTTCAACAAGATCATTAGTAGACATAACTAGTTAAGACCAAATCTTAAATTTTTATTACTAGTTGTAGATGCTTACAACCTGATACTGTAGTTCCTTGGGTGATATTAAGGAGCCGAGGTCGATGTGCATCCCGATGGTGACAATCCAGATGAACTCGACGCAAGGCACTAGAGTGACACTTGATGAACTGCTTGAACCGGCACTTGCCGTGTGCCGTAGATGCCACTAGGTGCCTGGTTAAACACGAACGTCAGCTGCCCTGGGCTGCATTCCCAAACTGATCACCACATGACCACCACCACCACCACAACAACAACAGGAAAGAATGGGTCAGCATCCAAGCCCAAGAGACGCCTATTTATTCATCATATACGTACGTAAAGAGTACATGTTGCTTCCATCAACACCACTATCAGCAGCACTGCAAAACCAAAATTAACAGCACCATGTCCACGCGAGCAAAATGACAGTGTGCAGCAACTCTTCTCTTGCCATTCCTCACGCTCCTCCACAATGTTTTTCCTGCTTTCTACAAAAATCTGGCAAAATCCCTTCCCTTTGCCAACCGCCAAGTTTTTCCACTACCTTACTCTCTCCAGTCCATATTAATGGCCTCAACTTTATCTAGATTCGTTTGTATCTAGTTAAATATTTAGACTAGATTCATTCGTATCTAGACAAACTTGAGGCCATTAATATGGACCGGAGGAAGTACCTTAATTATACCTGGCTATATATATAATACATCAATAACTAGTACATGTAAATAAAAAGGGAAAAGGTTAATCTGATGCCGTCTGACACAAACCATGGCAAGGCAGTGCCATATGTATCTATGACACGGCTCTCCTGTCTCGACTCAACCGGTGAAACCTCTCAAGAAGCCGAACCGGCTTGAACTCGAGACGGGTCTCTTAAGGGCTGCTACTGGGCTCGGAGGACGAGGGACATCGTTTGGCACCGCCGCCGAGGACGACGCTCCTTCCTTCATAGATGTTGCCCGGTTGATCACAGGAGCCTGCATATTAGAAACAAAAGACGTAGCTTCAGTTGCTGGGTTTGGGAAATGCTGTTCTGGAACCAATGATACTCTAGACTGTGTGCATACTCTAATCTATAAACAGATAGTAAGAAATCCAAGATCAACTAGGCAAAAAGGAAGGGGGCGCAAAATTCCACAAGAAATTAACACAGCCACAAAGTACTTTTTACTTCAAGTTCTTCCTATTTTGCAGCGCACAAACCCTGTTATTCTAGTGGTGACATGCTTTTGGTTGCAGAATTTACCATATTGTATTCAACATGGAAGAGGAAGCCAAAGTTAGCACACCAAAATTAGGTTCAAATTTTAATGCTACGGACTACAATAGATAACCAGAAAATATTTATCAAAATAAAGACGGCAGCGTGTCAAATCACTGCGTACAACAACCATTAGACAGATCACACAAACATCTTCAAGTGGAAAGTGTTACGAACAGACCAAGAAAAGCCCTAAGAAACAAAACACAAAGAGATATTCCCATCTTACCCTCTTCGGTATCGATGACGTTCCAGCTAGCATACTGAGACCTGACGCTGACATGGCTGTAGATGGACGCACAACCTGCAGCAACAAATGTATTAGAAGCGGTAAACCAGGTCAAATGTGTTGCAGAAAACATTAGAACTAAAACTAACCTTAGCTGTATCCGCTCTAGGTGATTGAGCTACAGGAGACTCCGGTTCCGAACTTGATGGCAAAGAAACAGTCTGTAGACACAGAAAAAGATCAGCCAGTGAAGATTCAGACTATTTTAATACTTGAAGAAGGTGGATGAAATTACCCTACTAATTCTTTCTGAAGATTCGATGGCAGGGAGAGGAGTCGATGACGTGACCTGAACATTATTTAGTTTATGAGATTAGGATTAGAAGAGAATATGATGTTCAAACTAGCCATGGAACATCATGACAAGGAAAAATAAGAGTATAGGGAATAAGAGATATATTGTGCAAGCTTGCCTTAAGAGTATTGGCTTTTGGACTCTGATCCAATCTTTTAGTGAACTCACATAACTCATGTATTCCTCGTGTTGTGTGATCCTAAGACATTTCAATCAAAGGGGTAAGCAATACATGATTTAGAGTCAAAAAAAAGTTGTGATGCTAGAAATTTCAACTTACTTGAGTATATGCAAGGCGTCCAAGCTTTGTCTCCTGCAAAAGAAGGGACATTCAGTCCTACACTAAGGGAAAGAGACTATTCTGAACACAAAGAAATAAATATGTACAGTGCAAGCCTATTCTGAACACAAAGAAATAAATATGTACAGTGCAAGCCTGCAAGGTACCTACCAGAGTACGAACTACAAGATGAACTGATTGTATTTCCTCCTGAAAGGCACTTAGATCTCCATGGATGACCGTCACCTATGAAATACAAATTAATTTTATATCAGTCTCCCTTATATCTGTCTCCTTTACACTAAATCCTGGAAACAACAAATGCACAAGCAGGTTCCAACCTCTTTCCCTGTGGCTTCAATAATTTCATGACATTCATCTAAACTACAATCTACTCGGTCAATCCTTCCAGACAGATGCTTCTTTGAAGCCTGATATCAGAAGAATGAAGACAAATATAGTTATTGTTGAAACAAATGGAGCCAGCAGTCAGCACACCATGAAGCAAACATATAACGTAAATGTTTAAACTATATGCAGACCTATCTAGTGCATGTCTTCTGTTTGCATGCTTTTCCTCTTCAGATTGCATATCAGGCACAAGTAGAATTATACAACTTTTTAGTGTACAGGACACATGACTCAAAAGTGTACTTGTAGATGTTGTGATGTAACATAAATGGACCATCAGCGTATTAAGATAATTTATAGCTTTTTAATAGAGAATCGCTGCATACAAACTGAAGGTCTTAAGCCATTTTTAACTGAACCACCGCTCACGACGTGTGTTCCCAGGTTTATTGTCCCAGTTCTAGCTCAGATTGGCACAGTGTAAGTCCTAAACTTCATCAAGATGTCACGGACTAGGAAGATTGATTCCTTAGGTGAATCTTGTAATGCAATTTGACAACAATACAATGTGCAATACACATCAGATACCAATATGGAATCCTTGCACAGCCTGCACCTGAAGACGTGATGCAGTATGGTAATAATATTCCAGCGAATGTAGGATGAAGGAACTTACATGGACACTTTCTGAAACCTGATCCAGCTGTTTGCCAACCACGTTGCAGGCATCAGATAAGCCACGCTTGGTGACAAACATTAAATCAGCAATCTTCCATCCCTGTAAATCATCTAGTTAGCTTCAACAGAAGTGGTCAATGGTAAACATCAGAAACCGGAGCAGGAAGAGGATGAACTCGGCTTTGCACTCTAGAAACCTCTGCACTGAGAATCTAAAATGAGAAGAGACAGTGCAAGATAGCTCTTCTTTTGTAATTTGCAGATACATATATAATTATTCCTGCAGCAAGCTAAGAGGGGGTGGGGGGTAACATAACTGTTTACCTTCCATCTTATGTATAAATAGCCGATGGCTCCAAGAGCGATAGCAGTTAGACCGTAAGCACCAGCGCCTGCAGGACAAGATTTTGCTTTTTAGACCAACAGACATTTATCAAGCCTAGGTTGGTTCTGATAGCAACCAACTCAATTCCTAGCAAGGTAAAATGGCTAATAGCAGAAACAAAGTACATTCCTTCTTGGATATTATTCAGGTTGACAATACATAGGAACAGGCAGAGTGCCCTGCCTGTATCATGATCTGGGGAGGCGGTGAGCAGGCGGCAGCAGACTAACCTGGTCTGCCATCGATGATGATGTGCGGCACCTGCTTCTGATCGGACAGCACCCGGAGCTGCTCCCTGAGATAGTTGACCTGAAAACAACATAGCCAGGTTAGCACCGCGCTGTTGGCAGGCTTTGCAGGCAGCGAGGGTTCCGTAGTATGTACGAGGCGGATGGAAAAGACGGAGAGGATTAGTGCTACCTGAGATAGGAGCTGGTCGGTGTGCGGGGATGCGGCCGAGGAGCCTTCCTTCTTGTCCGGCTTGGTGAAGAACTGCGTGTACAGAGGAAGGGGGAGGGGATTAGATGGTAGAACAGGGGAGGGAGTGAGGGGCCATGGAAGGATGGGTGAAGTTACCTTGAAGGATACGGAGAGCACGTCCCTGAGGTCGGGCAGCTTTCCGGGGTCTCCGCCGGTGACTAGGGTTCCGATGATCCCTGCGAGAACACTGGTCCGTTAGCGTAGCTTAGATTAGCTAGGTACACACAAGGCAAGCTCGCTGGCGAGCTAAATCGATGGCAATCATGCGCGCGAGATAGATGCTACTGGAGCGCGGATTCGAGGCGCGGGGAGCTGAATCGAGGCCGTCCAGCTGGGAAGGAATCGCGAGCGAGATGGGGGATGGGGAGTGGAGGGGTAACCTGAGCCGATGACGATGGCGATCTTGCCGAGCACCATGGCGGCAGAGGGACGGGGTCGCCGGCCGGGCGGCTGGCGAGGAGGAGGGCCACGACGGCGACGGCGACGGCGACGGCGGATTATTTAGCTAGGGTTGGGGTTGGGGTTGCTCCACTCCGGCTCCGACCTCCCTTTGTTTATTTTTTTTTTTCTTTCTTCGTGGAGGAGAAGAAGAGGAGATGCTGCCTGCGGGAGATTCTTCATCGCCGGAGCCGGATTGGGCCAGGCCCAAATCAAAGTGGATTCCTAAACCGATTACTGTTCTTCCCCTTCTGGTCTCACTTAGGCCTCTCTGATTTTTACGGGCCTTGGATAGTTTTTTCCTGGCTCATCCCATAATCCCCGAAATTTCCGCAGAGCCAGTTTATTTCGAGCCGTTTTTTTGGAGTTAATCCCAGCCCATACTGAAATATTCCTCCCTGAACCGGACAAACTCGTGTAAACTCACACCGACCTTCCCCCTCCCGTATTGTTAGGGACGACAACACGGACAAAAGTGAGACGGTGCGGACGATCTACACCCATCGTGTCCTTCTCTCCGGCCATGTTGCAGCTACGTTGCGGAGAGTATTATACTTTTTTTTTACGAGGGAGTGACAATAAAAAGCTACACGCGCTCTCTTTTTTTGACGATGCTCGCCCCTGTGTTATGCGCGCGTCCGCCGCAGACGAGTCTTCCTGGACGATCTCCTGGCCGTGGGCGACTCATCTTCAACGCCGACATTTTTGATAGGCTATGCCAACCGTTGTGTCAATGGCAACTTCATTGACAACCGATCAATATGTATATTATAATTAGGTCTGTTGCTATACTATTGCTGCTAGTACGCACATGCTACTGTTCATATCGATTAATGCATCTAATACGATTATAGGTTTACATGGTTGTACCCGTCACAAATAAGCTGGGTATTGACTAATTTGGGTCAAGTAGTTGCTGTTATTTCTACGTGTGGATCAAATGAATTTCCACTTCTACCAACATATACTAATAATAGCTTAAGAGCATCTTTACCGGGAAGACGCAAATTCTATCTGTTTTGGACCGTGTCATCAATTTAGTTCTGTAGTTCGGCTTGTCCAGTTGACCGCGCACAACAGCGCGACCAAACGGATGAAAACAGACGGACCATCTCAAGAGAAGAAGGCCCATGTGCGTCTATATATGGGCCAGCCTGTTGTTGGAATTTTGGCCCAAATAGTCTAGCTCATTTTCCATTTCAATAATTACTGAAAATCCTAGAGGCCCATGTGGCCCATTCATGCAAGACAAGAGCTGGGACAAATGTTTAGTTCCACATTGCTAGTTGAGTGGAAGTTGGACCAGCTTATAACATGAGCTCTCCTACCACTTGGTAAAAGGATGAGAAGGAGAAGGAGGGAGTTCCACACGCGCGCTCCTCCTCCTCGCTCGCCTCGCAATCACGTCCACACAGCGCCATGGGTTGCGAATCGATCTATCTACCTTCCTTGCGCCTATAAGAGAGAGAGTCATGAAGCCGGGATGATGAGGCTCGAGACCCCGCCGCCCGAGTCCTGCGACGAGAGAAGGGCGATAAGGTTTTTGGGGCGCTATCACCATCGACTTCGCCACAGACTCCCTCATGGCGTGGTTCCACTTACCACTTGCCGTGTACATCTTCATCTCAATCAGAGGGTTCGCAGATAGAAAACAAAAATTTTCCTACGATGTGAACTATATACCAAGATCTATCTACTAGATACAAACAGCGGATGTATATCCGTAGAGAACATACCCTTGAAGACCGACAAAGCTTAACGAGTTCAACTCGTGGTTGATGTAGACGATCTCTTGCCGATCTCAAGATCGAGAGGAAGTCCTAGCGCCAAATCAGCGCATCGTGCTCGCACACACGTTCGAGGCACCGAGCAACCTCCGCCTCCTCGCTCCAGTGATGCGTGGAAGCACAACTCTTTCTTGCCTAATAGCCACCGGAACATGTATCTCGCTAGTCCGAGACCATGGGGTAAATTCTAGAGGGGAGAGATCCTTCACGAGGAGGTGTGAGAGACAAGTGAGGAGGGGATCCTTTTATAGGAGGAGGGAACCCCAAGGGGTGGCAGCGCATGGGGGCTTCCCCTCCCTCCTCTTCATGTGGGTGGACACTCCACTCACAAATCTCCTTTAAATTCCTCCACTCAAAAGTCCACTCAAATTCCCATTAAATTTCCACCAAATTTAATGCAAACTCTCATTAAATAAAACTCTTTTATTTTATTCAGAATTTTGTCAATTACTTTAATGACAAACATTCACAAATAACCCTTGCTAGAATTCTATTTCACATGCATAACCACTTTATGCAATTTCACCAAAACCTGCTTTGGTATCTAGTGAAATAAATTCTGCGCTTGTTCATTCTTTCGGCATGAAACATTTGCTCCAATTGGATGTCGGTGTCTCTTAAGCGTGTCACCCTACGGTTCGTGAATAATGCGGACATGATCGAGACCCCTCTCGGATCAATAATCAGAAGCGGGATCTGAGACCCATCGACTCCCACACATTCAACGATGACTTTCTTGTGATCGCCGAACCTTTACGCTAGTATATCTTAATCCCTTTGTTTCACGATATATTACATGTCCGAGATTCGATCATCGGTATCTCCATACCTAGTTTGATCTCGCATCGACATGCACTCTTTTCTCGTTCTGTGATATAACATTCTAGTGATCAAATCACTTGCTTGCAAGCTAATCAATGTGATATCACCGAGAGGCCCAGAGTATATCTATCCGTCATCGGGATGAACAAATTCCACTCTCGATCCATGAGCCTCAACATAACACTTTATTAGTTACGAATCCATCTTTATAATCACCACATTACGGTGACGTTTGATGTTATCAAGAAACTCTTCCTGTTAGTGATTGACATGATCTCATGGTCTAAGGATTAGGATCACCGTAAGTTGTTATAGCAATATAAACTCAATGACTTTGATCGTAATGCTATACCGGATGAATGTTCATCACACCATTACACTAATGTTGTGATCCGTTATTAACAACATCCAATGTCCATGATCGAAACCTTGATCATCTTGTTAATCAACGAGCTAGTTTATGAGAGAGGCATAACTAGGAACTTTACTTTGTTTATTAAACACACATGTATTATCGCTTTCCGTATTAATACAATTATAGCATGCAAAATAAACATCTATCATATACTTGGAATACACATAATAAACACTTTATTATTGCCTCTCGGGCATATTCCTTGATCTCCCACTTGCACTAGAGACAATAATCTAGTTACATAGTGATAAATCTAACACCCATTGAGTTCTGGTGTTGATCATGTTTTGCTATAGGGAGAGTTTTAGTCAACGGATCTGCTACATTGAGATCCGTATGTACTTTACAAATCTTTATATCTCTATCCTTGACATGCTCGCGGATGGAGTGAAACCGGCGCTTAATATGTTTGGAATGCTTGTGAGACCTTGGCTCTTTGGCATTGGCAATGGCACCATTGTTGTCACAATAGATCACCATTGGGTCCAACGCGTTTGCCACCACTCCTAGTTCGGATATGAACTCCTTCATCCAAACTGCTTCCTGAGCCGCTTCTGAAGCAGCAACATATTCGGCCTCCGTTGTTGATCCCGCTACCACAGGTTGTTTGGAGCTCCTCCAACTAACCGCTCCGCCATTCATGAGAAATACGATCCGGATTGAGACTTAGAGTCATCCGGATCAAAGCTAAGCGTCGACATAACACTTAGCGACGAGCTCTTCTTCACCTCAGATACAAGAAACATATCCTTAGTTCTTCGTAAGTACTTAAGGATATTCTTGACCGCTATCGATGTTAGAACACGGATCCGATTGGTACCTACTAGTCAAACTAATAGCATGTGCCACATCCGGTCTTGTACATAGCATGGCGTACATTATAGAGCCTATGGTGAAGCATAGGGACTTTGTCCATTATCTCTCTTTCTTCCGTGAAGCCGGACTTTGAGTCTTACTCAATGTCTTGCCTTGCAACATAGGTAAGAACCCTTCTTACTTCCGTCATTTTAAATTTCTTTAAAATCTTATCAAGGTATGTACTTTATGATAGCCCTATTAGGCGCCTAGATCTATCTCTATAGATCTTTATGCCTAATATGTATGACGCTCACCTAGGTCCTTCATTGAAAATTTGCTGTTTAGATAACTTTTAACACTGTTTAAAAGATCTATATCATTTCCGATCAATAATATGTCATCCACATATAATATCAGAAATGCCACATTGCTCCCACTCACTTTCTTGTAAATACAAGCTTCTCCATAAGTTTGGACAAATCCAAACTCTTTGATCACCTCATCAAAGCGGAGATTCCAACCGTGATGCTTGCTTCAATCCATAGATGGATCGCTGAAGCTTGCACACCTTGTTAGCATCCTTAGGATCGACAAAACCCTTTGGTTGTATCATATACAACTCTTCTTCAATATTCCCATTGAGAAACGCGGTTTTGACATCCATCTGCCATATCTCATAATCGAAATATGCAGCAATTGCTAACATAATCCTAACTGACTTTAGCATCGCTACGGGAGAGAAAGTCTCATCGTAGTCAACTCCTTGAATTTGTCGAAACCCCTTTGCGACAAGTCGAGCTTTATAGACGATCACATTACCATCAGCATCAGTTTTCCTTTTGAAAATCCATTTCTTCTCCACGGCCTTTCGGTCGTGAGGTAGTTCCACCAAGTTCCAAACTTGATTTTCATACATGGATTCCATCTCGGATTTCATGGCTTCTAACCATTTGTTGGAATCCGGGCTCATCATCTCTTCTTCATACGTCACAGGGTCATCATTTTCATCAACCATGAAATTCATGACAGATTTCCGTCTGACTCGGGAGCTACAGCGTCTGTTTGACTGCGAGGTTCGGTAGTACTCTCTTCGGAGTTTCATGATCATTATCATTAGTTCCCTCTTCAACAGTGGAGCCAACTCGAACAACTTCCGGCTGCGCTACTCGCCATACTTTGAAGAGAAGGTTCCACAACCTCTTGAGTTTCTACCTTCCGACTACTCACACCTTCGCGAGAAACTCTTTCTAGAAAGGATCCATTCTTGGCAACAAAAACCTTGCCCTCGGATTCGTGATAGAAGGAATACCCAATAGTTTCTTTAGGGTATCCTATGAAGACGATTTTTCCGCTTTAGGTTCGAGTTTATCCGGTTGAAGTTTCTTCACATAAACATCGCATCCCCAAACTTTAAGAAATGACTTAGGTTTGTTTCCAAACCACAATTCATACGGTGTCTTTTCAACGGATTTAGATGGTGCCCGATTTAAAGTGAATGCAGCGGTTTCTAGTGCATGACCCCAAAATGACAACGCAAGTCCGCGGAGACATCATAGATCGAACCATATCTAATAAAGTACGATTACGATGTTCGACACACCATTTCATTGTGGTGTTACGGCGGCGGTGTGAGTTGTGAAACAATTCCACACTCTTTCATGTGAGTGCTAAACTCGTAACTTAGATACTCACCTCCACGGTCGGACCGTAGAAATTTGATCTTTCTATTATGATGATTTTCCACTTCATTCTGAAATTCCTTGAACTTTTCAAAGGTTTCAGACTTGTGTTTCATCAAGTAGATATAACCGTATCTACTCAAATAATCCGTGAAAGTAACAAAATAACGATATCAACCTCACAGACACACTCATTGGACCACATACATCGAATGTATGATTTCCAATAAATCGCCCGTTCCGTTGAACCGGAAAACGGCGTTCTAGTCATCTTGCCCATAAGGCATGGCTCACATGTATCAAATGATTCATAATCAAGTGATTCCAAAAGTCCATCCGAATGGAGCTTCTTCATGCGTTAACGCCAATATGACCTAGACGGCAGTGCCACATATATGCGGATATATCATCATTAAGTTTAATCCTTTTAGCATCAACATTATGAATATGTGTAACATTATCATCGAGATCTAATAGAAATAAACCATTCATCATCGGTGCATGACCATAAAAGATTTCATTCATATAAATGGAACAACCATTGTTCTCGATTTAAATGAATAACCACCGCATCAAACACGATCCAGATACAATGTTCATGCTCGGCAGCACAGATAACATTTATTTAAGTTTATAACTAATCCCGACGGCAAGTGGAGAGGCGGCGTTAGGCGGCGATCACATCAACACTTGATCCATTGCCGACACGCATCTTGACCTCACCCCTTGCTAGCGGTCGCTTGTTCCGCAGCCACGATTCGAGTTACAAATATTTGCAACCAACCGTATCAAATACCTGTGTGCTCTGCGAGCACTAGTCAAGTACACATCAATAACATGTATATCATATATACCTTTGTTTGCCTTGCCGGTCTTCTTGTCCGCCAGATACTTGGGGCGATATGCTTCGATGGCGATCCCTTTACAATAGTAGCACTCAGAATCGACTTAGGTCCAACTCGGGTTTTTTCAGCGCTGCAACCGGCTTGCCGCTTACTTCCTTCCGCTTTTCCCTTCTTGTCTTTCTTGAAACCAGTGTTCCTATTGATCATCAACACTTGATGTTCCTTTTGATCTCCACTTCGCGGTTTTAAGCATTGAAGCTCGGGAGACTTCTTCATGCCTTGCATATTATAGTTCATCACGAAGCTCTTATAGCTAGGTGGCGTAGACCGCAGAACACGATGGATGCCTAAGTCAATGGGAATCGATATTCCCAAGGACACAAGCTTATCGGCGTAACCGACATTTTGAGTACATGCTCACTAACTGAGTGTGCTCTTCCATCATGCAGCTAAAGAACTTTTTGAAGCGTTGTAGTTTCTCTGAAAGATGTGTGTCGAAAATCATTTTCAACTCACCCATTGTATCAAATGCATTGCCGTTTTAAACGCTTTGAAGTTCGGCTCTAGCCCATACAATATGCCGCAATGAACTAAGTTGTGGTCCTCCGACGAGTCTTATAGACATTCTTCTCCTCGTCGGGCATCATCAAAGGTGGGGGGCCTAACGGCGCTTCTAGCACATATTGCTTTTGTGCAAAGATAGAGGAGAATCCTCAAATTCATGGCCCATTCGTAAAGTTGCTACCGCTCGTTGCTAGTTTCTTTCTCCATGAACACATTGAAATTAAAAGGTGTGGTGCCATCTACAACAGAATTTGTAAAGTTTAGACTAAGTGTATGATAGATTGAGTTCAACTAATCTTTATTACGAATGAACTCCCACTCAAAAACGACATCCCTCGTGCCTTTTTGGTGATTACATGAACCAAATCCACTACACCAAGTCCGATCATCACGTGAGTCGGTATAGCTTCAAAGGCGAGCATCAAATGGGCATCATATCCACTATATGACTCATGCTTAACCTTTCGGTTCGTGTTCCGAGGCCATGTCTGTACATGCTAGGCTCGCCAAATTAGAACCTTAGTATTCGCATGTGTAACTGTTTTACACCCGAAATATGGTCGTGGATCCAAGAACACCCGATCATCAAGTGATGTCTTGGAGCGACGAAAACATAATCGGTGCATACTAAAGGAAGAACACATTCTTATCTTGATATTTAAATGAGGGATCATCTTATTATGCTAACAAAGCGCTAAACAAGCAATATAAGATGCTATCAAACATCATATGTTTATTAGTGAAATTATATGGTTTCCGCAGATGATCTCTATCATGTGCATCGTGGTATGATCATTATCATACCTTTATGTGTAAATCCAAGGTCTATGGATTTTACACGCTATGTGTGTTGTAAGAGTATCATCTCATACTTCTACTTACAACACTACCATATCATAACACTAGCCCAAAGAACAATCTGAACTAGACGCCTCTAATTTATCCATTGCAAGTTTTACGTGGCATAGGGCTTTCGAGATAGAACCGTTCTTACCTACGAACATGAACCACAACGAGGATAATCAAATTGTTGACAGCTCGCTTGCAAAATAGATATTGACTATAGTAGGAGAGACAGCACCCGCTAGCCACTTATGCAAACTAGTTGCATGTCAAGCGTGAACAGTCTCATGTGCGAGGACATGTAAAGTTTGTCCGGCGCTTCATCCCACTATGCCACCAATATCCAAAATTACAACAAAGGAGCAACAACATGATCATCATCGCCCACATACTCATATGTGTACTACCGTGTAAAGTATCTACGCATAGATCCGGCTCGATACCCTTTGTAGGGTTCGCAACATAGAAAACAAAAATTTTCCTACGATGTGAATTATATACCAAGATCTATCTACTAGATACAAACAACGGCGGATGTATATCCGTGAGAACATACCCTTGAAGACCGACAAAGCTTAACGAGTTCAACTCGTGGTTGATGTAGACGATCTCTTGCCGATCTCAAGATCGAGAGGAAGTCCTAGCGCCGCAAATCAGCCGCATCCGTGCTTTCACACGCTCGAGGCACCGAGCAACCTCCGCCTCCTCGCTCCAGTGATGCAGCGGAAGCACAACTCTTTCTTGCGAATAGCCACCGGGAACATGTATCTCGCTAGTCCGAGACCATGGGGGATAAATTCTAGAGGGGGAGAGAGATCCTTCACGAGGAGGTGTGAGAGACAAGTGAGGAGGGGCTCCTTTTATAGGAGGGGGACCCCAAGGGGTGGCTGGCGCATGGGGGCTGCCCTTGCCTCCCTCTTCATGTGGGTGGACACTCCACTCACAAATCTCCTTTAAATTCCCTCCACTAAAAGTCCTCAAATTCCCATTAAATTTCCACCAAATTTAATGCAAACTCTCATTAAATAAAACTCTTTTATTTTATTCAGAATTTTGTCAATTACTTTAATGACAAACATTCACAAATAACCCTTGCTAGAATTCTATTTCACATGCATAACCACTTTATGCAATTTCACCCGAAAACCTGTTTTGGTATCTAGTGAAATAAATTCCTGCGCTTATTCATTCTTTTCGGCATGAAACATTTGCTCCAATTGGATGTCGGTGTCTCTTAAGCGTGTCACCCTACGGTTCGTGAATAATGCGGACATGATTGAGACCCCTCTCGGATCAATAATCGAGCGGGATCGGAGACCCATCGACTCCCACATTCAACGATGACTTTCTTGTGATCGTCGGAACCTTTTACGCTAGTATATCTTAATCCCTTTGTTTCACGATATATTACATGTCGAGATTCGATAATCGGTATCTCCATACCTAGTTTGATCTCGTTCGACATGCACTCTTTTCTCGTTCTGTGATATAACATTTTAGTGATCAAATCACTTGCTTGCAAGCTAATCAATGTGATATCACCGAGAGGGCCCAGAGTATATCTATCCGTCATCGGGATGAACAAATTCCACTCTCGATCCATGAGCCTCAACATAACACTTTATTAGTTACGAATCCATCTTTATAATCACCACATTACGGTGTGACGTTTGATGTTATCAAGAAACTCTTCGGTGTTAGTGATTGACATGATCTCATGGTCTAAGGATTAGGATCACTTCGTAAGTTGTTATAGCAATATAAACTCAATGACTTTGATCGTAATGCTATACTTCGGATGAATGTTCATCACACCATTACACTAATGTTGTGATCCCGTTATTAACAATATCCAATGTCCATGATCAGGAAACCTTGATCATCTTGTTAATCAACGAGCTAGTTTATGAGAGAGGCATAACTAGGAACTTTCTGTTTGTTTATTAAACACACATGTATTATCGTTTCCATATTAATACAATTATAGCATGCAAAATAAACATCTATCATATACTTGGAATACACATAATAAACACTTTATTATTGCCTCTCAGGGCATATTCCCTTCACAATCTTGTTCTGATCATATCCAAAGTTTTATGTCTTGCAGTTTGTTTGGCTACATGCCTTAATATGTTTTCGCTATTTCACATGATTAGTTTTTTGCCTATTATTCTAATCATGTTTTATCTAGCGTTTATTATAGACAATTGGCTTGGTAAATTGCTCTATTTCTCAACAATCCAAAAACCTTATTTCAGGCAATTTGCCCCAAGTGGCTTTGTTGCTTCTATGAAGCCACCTGTGTTTGAAGGTGTGAATTACAAACGATGGCGTGCGAGCAAAGGTCTGCAGTTTGAGACCATGAGCTGCTATAACGCCATCTATGGCGCACTGAGGGAACTTAATCCCTCGGGAAGAGGCGTTTCAAAAACTTGATACCACTTTCAAGGCTTGATCAGCATCCTTGGCGACAATATTGTCGATTCATATCATCATTTAGCAATGGCAAAGATATGTGGGATGCTCGAGAAAATTTGGAGTCTCCGATCTTTGGCGGTGAATCGTATGTCATGGAACAATTTATATGACTATAAGATGATCGATGATCGCTCCATTGTGGAGCGGCTCATGAGATCTGATCACTTGCCGTGAGATTGAGCACTTCACTTGTGTGTTACGGACAAGTTTGTTGCGGAGGCATCATCGCCAAACGTCCCCAGTCATGGAGAAATTTTGCTACTTCTCCGAAGCACAAGAGACAAGAGTTCTCCGTGACGGATCTCATTGGGACTCTTGATGTGGAAGAGAAGGCGAGAGCAAAAGACACACGTGCTCGAGGTACCGAGGGAGGTTCTAATGCCAACCTGCATGTAAAAGGAACTTCACCTCACAAGTTCAAGAACAAAGGCAAGTTTGATGACAAAGGAAAGTTCGATGGAAAGAACAAGGCCTCACAGTCCACCACTTCAAGAATAAGGCGATAAGAGGAAAGGTGCTTGTCATGTGTGCGGTGATCCTAATCATTGGGCTCTGCTTGTCCCAACCGCTTTGACAAGCGCCAAGATGGGAAAAAGCAAGGCGCTAATGTTGTCATGGGCGATGTTGAGATGAAAGATGTTGGGTATGGTATATTACCTACTGTTCTTTCATTATGTCATTCTCCTGATTGGTGGATTGACACGGGCACTAATGTACATGTCTGTTCTGATATTTCCATGTTTTCTTCATATCAGATTAGAGGGACTCAAACCGTGCTGATGGGGAACGGCTCGCATGCTTCTGTTCATGGTGTTGGTACGGTCGATCTGAAGTTCACTTCGGGAAAGACTGTGCGCCTGAAGAACGAGCATCATGTTCCCTCAATAAATAAAAATCTTGTTAGCGGATCTCTTCTGTGTCGAGATGGCTACAAGATTGTATTCGAGTCCAATAAATTTGTAATTTCGAAGTATGGAACATTTATTGGTAAAGGCTATGAATGCGGAGGCTTGTTCCGCTTATCTCATCGACATTTGTAATAAAGTTGTTAATCATATTTACATAAATTTTGAATCAAATGTCCGCACTCGCTCTTTGTCATATTAATTTTGGTTGTATGACGGCTAGCCAAAATGAATTTAATCCGATTTCTCAACTTAAGGGATCTAAGTGCCAAGTCTGCGTGCAAGCTAAACAACCTCGCAAGTCACGTCTTGCGAAGTGAGAAATTTAACACCACTAGAGCTCATACATTCTGATCTTTGTGAGATGAATGGTGTGTTGACAAAAGGTGGAAAGAAATATTTCATGACTTTGATCGATGACTCTACGAGATATTGTCATGTGTATCTTCTGAAATCAAAAGATGAGGCTTTGAGTTTCTTCAAAATCTATAAAGCTGAGGCAGAAAATCAACTTGATCGAAAGATTAAGAGGCTTAGGTCTGATCGTGGTGGAGAGTATTTTTCCAACGAGTTTGATTCCTTTTGTGCGGAACATGGCATAATTCATGAGAGGACGCCTCCCTACTCACCCCAGTCAAATGGAGTAGCCGAAAGAAAGAACCGTACTCTAACAGATTTGGTTAACGCCATGTTAGACACATCGGGTCTTTCTAAGGAATGGTGGGGGGAGGCACTATTGACCGCGTGTCATGTCCTAAACCGAGTTCCCACAAAGAACAAAGAAATTACTCCATTCGAAGAATGGGAGAAGAAAAGACTAAAACTTTCTTACTTACGCATTGGGGTTGTTTGGCAAGGTTAATGTACCAATCCCAAGAAGCGCAAGCTTGTACCAAAAACCATTGATTGTGTTTTTCTGGGCTATGCTTTTCATAGCATTGGTTATAGATTCTTGATAGTAAAATCTGAAGTACCTGACATTCATGTCGGTACAATCATGGAGTCGACTGATGCGATTTTCTTTGAGGATATCTTTCCAATGAAGGATAAACCTAACTCATCAAATCGGAGATACCTAGTTCATCTAATCGAATTTGCTATATTCTCGAACCTACCATTCCGATTGAACACTCTGAAAGTCCTAAGGAGGATGATAATGAAATTCCTAAAGGAGAAAGAGACAAAGGACTGCAAAGTCTTTTGTGATGATTTCATTGTGTACCTTGTGGATGACACTCCCACTTCCATTTCGAGCTTATGCATCTCATGATCTTGACTCGAAGGAAGTCATTCATAGTGAGATGAATTCCATCTTAGCTAATGAAACATGGGAGATCACTGATCGTCCTTATGGGTGCAAACCTGTAGGATGTAAATGGGTGTTCAAGAAGAAACTAAGGCCTGATGGTACTATTGAGAAGTACAAGGCAAGGCTTGTGGCCAAGGGTTATACCCAAAAAGAAGGTGAAGACTTCTTTGACACTTACTCACCTGTAGCAAGATTGACCACCATTCGAGTACTACTTTCTCTGGTTGCCTCACACGGTCTTCTCGTTCATCAAATGGACGTTAAGACGGCTTTCCTAAATGGAGAGTTGGATGAAGAAATTTATATGGATCAACCAGATGGTTTTGTAGTAAATGGTCAAGAAAGAAAAGTGTGCAAGCTACTGAAGTCTTTGTATGGTCTTAAACAAGCACCTAAGCAGTGGCACAAAAAATTTGATAAAACCTTAACCGCTGCAGGCTTTGTTGTAAACGAAGCTGACAAGTGCGTATACTATTGCCATGGTGGGGGTGAGGGAGTCATCCTTTGTTTGTATGTTGATGACATACTGATTTTCGGAACCAACCTTAATGCAATTAAGGACGTCAAAGATTTCTTATCTCGTTCCTTTGAGATGAAGGATCTGGGAGCAGCTGATGTCATCCTGAACATCAAACTATTGAGAGATGATGATGGTGGGATTACACTGCTTCAATCCCACTATGTGGAAAAGATCTTGAGTCGTTTCGGGTATAGCGACGTCAATTTTTCTCCTACACCGTATGATCCTAGTGTGTTGCTTCGAAAGAATCGAGGAAATGCTAGAGATCAACTAAGATACTCTCAAATCATTGGCTCGCTTATGTATTTAGCTAGTGCCACGAGGCTGACATCGCCTTTCTTGTAAGCAAACTCATCGATTTGTTTCAAATCCGGAGATGATCACGGCATGCTCTTGAGAGTTATGCGATATCTAAAAGGCATCATGAGCTATGGTATACACTATACCGGGTGCACCGAGGGTACTAGAGGGTTATAGTGATTCAAATTGGATATCCGATGTCGACGAGATAAAGGCCACAAGTGGATATGTTTTCACACTTGGTGGTGGCGCTGTTTCTTGAAGTCTTGCAAGCGAACCATCTTAACGAGGTCAACTATGGAAGCAGAACTCACAAGACTAGACACGGCCCGTTGAAGCGAGTGGCTTCATGAACTCTTGATGGACTTACGTGGTTGAAAAACCTATACCGCAATTCCAATGAACTGTGATAATCAAACTGTGATTATTAAGGTGAACAGTTCTAAGGATAATATGAAGTCCTCAAGACATGTGAAGAGGAGACTAAAATCTGTTAGGAAAATGAGAAACTCCGGAGTTATTGCATTGGATTATATCCAAACATCTAAGAACCTGGCAGATCCCTTCACAAAGGGACTATCACGCAATGTGATAGAAAATGCATCAAAGGAGATGGGTATGAGACCCACACTATGAGTTTTCCACAGTGGTAAACCACTCTATGTGATCGGAGATCCCGTGAATTAGAATTGGGAGACAAGCTGTTGGTTAGCTGAGAGGAAAGTATCCCAACTTTAATAAACACCATCCATAAAGATGCAATACTTTCCTATTCTGCATGGCAGGTTGATTTATTATCTTAATGTGTTCTAAGTGGATTATCCTAAGCAAAGATGTTGTCCTGCAGAACATCTTTTGAAGAACACACCTATATGAGTCTGACTGTTAAAACGTCGCTGTCTATGAGAGTAGGGTGATCTCTAATAAACTCATGAAAGGTCATGGAGTATGACGTATAAGCTCCACCCGCGGGGAAGTCCCACGGTAGCCCAGTATCGGTCAAGACTTCGTGTTAAGCTAGATTGCAGCAAACTTGCAGTTCAAGGCATAGTCCACTGTACAACTTGCAACCTAGTGTAGCATAGAATTCTAGGTGGAAGTTCAACTTAACAGTCTCCACTATAGTACCAATATATAAACAGTGTTTTGGAACCAAAGGCAAATTACATGTGCCTCTGGGATCTGGTGGGGGATTGTTGGAATTTTGGCCCAAATAGTCTAGCCCATTTTCCATTTCAATAATTCCTGAAAATCCTAGAGGCCCATGTGGCCCATTCATGCAAGGCAAGAGCTGGGACAAATGTTTAGTCCCACATTGCTAGTTGAGTGGAAGTTGGACCAGCTTATAAGGTGAGCTCTTCTACCACTTGGTAAAAGGATGAGAAGGAGAAGGAGAGAGTTCCACACGCGCGCTCCTCCTCCTCCTCGCTCGCCTCGTCAAGTCACGTCACGACAGCTGCGGGTTGCGGGAATCTCGCCGAGCCGAGCTTTATTTTGCCACGCATGAATGGTATATGAACAGATGTACAGAAGCTGAAACGTTTGCTTTGAATGGACTTTTAATACGAATTGAGTGGAGGCTGTCCGGTGGACTGCCGCCTATTCGCTTCATCTTCCGTCCGTTCGTTTCATCTTCTCTGCAGTCTGTCTACCTTCCCTTGCGTCTATAAGAGAGAGAGGTCGCGCCTCCTCTCAGTTACATTTCCACACATCCCTTGCGCCTCCATTTTCAGAGCACTGCGCTACCTTTATCTTCCCCATCCCGTCTTGCGGCGTGCACATGAGCGGGACAATGGGCCTCGAGACCCCGCTGCTTCGAGTCCTGTACGGGAGAAGGGCGATAAGGTTTTTGGGGAGCGCTATCAGCGCGACTACTGACTTCGTCACGGACTCCCTCACAGATAGCGACGTCTTCCCCGACGAGGACTTCTTCCCCGACATCAGCACTCTCTTCCTCGAAGACATGGCCAACGACGGTTCCAACGCCGGCGGTTCCACTTCTGCTACTGCCGTGTACATCTTCTGTCTCAATCTTGTTCTGATCATATACAAAGTTTTATGTCTTGTAGTTTGTTTGGCTACATGCCTTAATATGTTTTCGCTATTTCACATGATTAGTTTTTTGCCTACTATTCTAATCATGTTTTATCTAGCGTTTATTATAGATAATTGGCTTGGTAAATTGCTCTATTTCTCAACACCTGTATCAGCGTCTTTCCAGGCAGACCCATCCGTCACTCAGATCTGACTCACGGATGGGTCAGTCCGACCGAAATAATCCGGATGGGTCGTACCGCTGGGCGTTGCGCAGTCCGCGCACCCATACTATAGCACCGCGGGTAAAACCACTACAATAATTGCTTATTGTTTTATCTCCATGCATCATGCATCTATTTGCCTAAAACTATTTTCTAAAAATCCTATTTTATTTTCTAGATATTCCCTCTTCCGTTCAAACCAAACCCTAGATTTGTCTAGATCTTTTATTTCACCTAAATCTATTTAAAAAAGTTTTATAATTAAAAATAAATAAAAATAAGAAAACTATTTTTGTTCCGGGGAGGCAGTCCAGCCGGTCAACCGGGCCAGACTACCTACCACCCGGACCAACACACCCAGCAGTCCCTAGATCTAATCCTAGCCCCACATCTAACCAAACCCTAAACCCTAATCCACTCACCCACCTTCTCCCCAGCAGTCGCCGCCACTCCTTGGCACTCATGCGACGAACGCAACACACACACACACCCTGCAGACATTGCTGCAGCACGCCTTCTACAGGCTGCCACACACGGCACGCTCACCCACCTCACTCTCACCCATGGTCAAACCACCATCGCGGACCACCCAGCGCGACCCGATCCTCCCTCGCGACCCCCACCACGTCTCTCCCGTCCGCATCTCGCCTCCCTCTCGTCTCTCCCCACCTCGCGTCCGCCCCGCGACCCCGTCTCCTCCCTCCTCTAGCTCGCTGACCACCCCGCCGCCATCCTGCGGGCTTCCCTCTCCGCCGTCCGAGCGCCTCCTGCCGTCCTCCTCCTGCACCAGCGAGCTCTACGCTCTAGGCCGCCGTCGGCCGCTCCTCCAGGCGCCGCTGTGCCCTGCATCTCCGGCACCCCGTGAGCACCGTCGTCGTCCTTCCTCCGTCCCACCTGCGCCCCACTTTGAGCCGGCCATCGTCGCGCCTCCTCGCGGCCACCTCCGGCCTTCTCCCGCGTGTCGCCGCCGTCGCCAGTGAGCGCCGTGCCCGCTTCTGCCTTCAGCCATCGGCTCCTGTGTCGTGTTCCGGCAGTCCGGTGACCAAGATCTACACCTCTCCGTCTCTGACCGTGTGGCCAGGTGCCCGAGGCCTCGAGGCCGTCCACATCGTTCGCCAAGCCTCCGGCCTGCTGCATTTCTCGGTTTCGTTTGCTGCTTGTGCGTGTGAGCTCGACTGTTTTTCTGCCTATGCACTCCCGTGCGTTGTGGTTCGCTAAGAGCTGGTGTGCTCTGAACTGTTGGTGTGGTGGTGAGGGTGGGTTAGTGGTGATGCTGCCGCAAGATCTTCTAACCCTCTCGGTGGACAAGACCCAATATCCAAGTTTGTCATCAACGATAAGATCTTCGACACGGAGCAACGAGGACGTTGTCACGGAACCGAAGACCGGACGCCAAGTCCCCTGATTCAAAGGCGTCGAGACCCCGATCCCGAAGACCGCACCCGCTGAACCCTTGGTGAACCCCAAGATTGCCGAGACCCCTCAACATGTGACCCCTATCCGAGCCCTTATTTTATAAATGATATATAAATTGTTGCATATTAAATTGTTCATACTTGTATACATTGTG
Source organism: Avena longiglumis (assembly GCA_030063025.1). Lineage (NCBI taxonomy): Eukaryota > Viridiplantae > Streptophyta > Magnoliopsida > Poales > Poaceae > Avena > Avena longiglumis. The sequence continues at coordinate 593,360,988 of CP125973.1, forward strand.
TGGTTTGGGGGCCTTATGCCGATTCACCTAAATTAAATATGGAGTCCATATGTGGGCTTTTTAGTCTTAAATTGGCCCTACTTAAATTTGTGTAGCGAACCGATGACATAATTTCGCCTTGTTAAGACAACATTTAAATTGCGGGGTAGCTAAACAACTAGAACCATATATTTAATTGTCGGGGCCCCGGTTTTGCTTAATATGACCTAATTGCATCACACCTTTTCCATGCCATGCATCATACATGCATCATGCCCGATCTTCTGCCGTAGTATTAAATAGTGCATCCGATGTTTGTTTTCGTGTTTTGCTTCTTCCCGGATAGGACGATGAGATGTTGTGAGCCTCGACAAGTTCTTCGGTTATGAAACTTCAGCAATGTTTTTCAGGCGAGCATTCTCCCTCTTTCTACCTATTTTACATTTCTAGTCTTTACTTCCTCCTGTTGATCTATTGCTATCTGTGTTGCGATGCTATAGATTTCGTACCCCGTTATACTTCCCTGCAGCCCTTATATTGCCATGGACACATCCTATTACCTATTGTTTGGTAGATAGTCGGCCTTGCGAGTCGTAGTTGCTTGCGCAGGTGATGTGTCGCGCCGTCGACCTTCCACAGTTGTTGGAGTAATGCCGCATGTTTAATGTTGGAGATAATCATGGCTTTAATTACCATTTAATAACTAAAATTGAAGTAGGTAAATAATGCAGAGGCAGACGTGGGCAATAGAGGTTATTTGGTTTTTAACCATCCACTTGTGTCCCGTAGGACCCCGAGTACTTGATACCTGTTCTTTGAATATTCGCACTATCCGCATGTGGGACCATGAATCCCCTAACCCTAACTTGAGTCATATTTAATTCATTGGGGCCACAAAGTAGTTTGGGGTTTTATTACTATCCTGTACTTATGTCATGATTATGCCATGCTTTACCGCTTTATTTACTATTGCGCGTGGAGCGCCTATACTTTTAGGAACAAATGTGAAATGTTTTCGCGGTATCGACAAGGCCAGTCACACTTTCGGGTTCCCAGTGTTTACAGCCATTGGCACAAACCTCTGGGTCCGTCTCGGAGCCGTCCAACTTCGTCGCCGGTAGCTTGGTGGGGTGGCCCCCTGAAATCAAATATGAATCTTGCGAATGTTCTGCCGTGATGCCTCGTTGGGTTTTCATTTGGTTTTTTCCGAGGTTGATCGCGCGTGTGTTGCTATTTGTGCACCCTTGCAGAGTAAAACTTTCTGAAAGCCGTGTCCGCGGTTATGGACGACTTGGAGCACAGTATCTCGATCATAGACAACTATAACTAAAGTAGTGCTATAAATTTGCCTTTGGAATGACTAGTAATCAGCTTCACTATAACGGAATGGATAAATAAAAGTACCAACAACTGCTGGGTTTTTGAATGTCTCATGGTATATGTATTTGACTAGTAAGTATTGCAACTACAACGGAATGGATATCTAAAACTGTCCATTGCTTATGTTATCAGGATGACTCATGCTATCTATATCTGACTAGTAATTGCTGCAACTATAAGGGAATGGATAAAATTGCCAATTGTGTGAGTTTCCTCGATTGGTATCGAGGGGGAAACACTAGGATGGATATGATTGGTGTTAGTATTAGGTTTGATCCGAATAGGTCTTTCTTATCCCTCTCTAATAGCCGACCGTTGTATCGAGGCTCTATAGGTTGTTTAGTGCATGCTGCGCTGCCGCTTCAGTCCACCATACCTACGTAGGCGAGAGCCACCGAATTCTAGTTTCGCCATGTACTGGCCTTAGTACTGACCGCTCTCTTTTTCCTTTGCCCTTTGCCGGCACCCCTTTTGTGTTAGGAGATTTTGAGATCGACGTCGTTAGAACTGTTACCCTTCCGGCTTGGCCTGCGCAGGATTATGGACGCCATTGGTTATTCTTCAGGGCTCTTAGCCCCATTTGCATCTTGTCTGTAGTCGGACGTTGTATCGTTTTCAAGGTGATTTGGACCTTTGTATTGTATATCTGTATTCTTGACTCATGGAGTCTTTGTGTATATATATGTTTTGTGGGTTTCGTCGTGGACTATTGTGTAATGATATTACTTTGTTTTCCACCCACACACAAGTGCCTGGTGGGCGCCTTTGAATCGTTTCTATGCGGGTTTGGCGGGAATCGCTAAAACTTGCATAGGGCCGATCCGGAGGGTGTTACGCATACAAAAACGCACGAACCATTTGTGTCTCCCCCGTGGAGATGCCCTAAGTGTGGTGAGCATCAAGACATGTAAGTCCACTTGTGACGCGATGCCTCGGTCTTCGCCGCTGCGTGTGGGCCAGGAGGGCCACTGCACACCTGGCGATGTCTCATGGGAAAGGGTGGTGTTTTGCTGGGCATCTGGTCCTCCCTTTCTCGTGTGACTCCTCCATCCATGTAGCGCCGTGATATCCTCCTAGCCGCCCACCACAACAACTCCGCCCCGTCCCCTAGTGTCTACACCGGCATAGGCCTTCGCCAGCTGCTGGTGTATAGGTGAAGCCGTCCCTGGATCTGGCGAGCAGCAATGGACGGAATCCCAGCTTCAAGGCTGTTGTTGTCGATCTCCGGAAGGATTTAGCTGCGGGAGACCGACGAGTCTAGTCCGATCTTGAGAACGACCTGCTACCACTACTAGGAAAACAGCTATAGGTAATCTGAAGGTCCGTGACGCACGTGCGGGGTAGTGCCCCACGGGAAAAATAGATGTGTCGCACTAGGATGACGTGCCCCACCGGCTGGCCACATAGTTGTGGCGCACATGGGTGCCATGCGCCACCACTATGTGTGGGCCAGGGTGTGGTCGACCACACCCCCACTTGCCTATGGCGCATTGCCCCCATGTGCGCCACGCCTATCCGTAACATATGTGTCGCACATGCCAGCCATATGCCATGGGCAAGTGGGGTGGCGTCGACCATTAATTTGGTCCAACGACCTCACCCCACTTGCACGTGGCGCATGGTGGGCATATGCGCCATGGCTACCCATAACAACTATGGCGCATTATTCCTATGCGCACTATGACTATGTCGGCCGGAACTGTTTATATCAACCATGTGGCCACCCACTTCACTTTCCCCATCTTCACTTTCCCCCTTTCTTCCTTATTGGATCTGGTCGAACTCTTCCTCTTCCCCACCTTATTTCTTGATCTTTTTCACTGATTATAGTTTGTTAAACTTATCTTTGGATGCTACATACATAAGAGAAAAGCTCTCACAACTCTCTTAAGCACTACTACTCACCTATCCTTCAATCTTATCGGCCTCTCGTATCGGTAAGTTGTCGACCATGTTAGAGGATCATGTACATGTATATATGGAGGATGTGCATTGTGTTTGTATGATGCTCTCATGTGTATGTGTATATGGAGGATGCTCATGTGTGGTTGTATATGCTCTCATGTGTATGTGTGTGAATGAGTTTCCAATGTTTTGCCGAAATGTTGATTCATTTCTATTTTGATAAATTTCTGGCATTTCATAAACGTGCTACTTTCAAGATAGGTCATGCAGAAATTTCCGGGCGACCTTTTTGAATTGCTTGCATATGCATTGTGTGCGTGGTTCTAAACTTCTATTACTGGTCACTGTTGTGTAACGCACGGAAAACCATGGTCCGCATAATGAGCAAAGGCATTGTGGCTAGATATTTGCAATGTGCGATGGCCGACATGATACAAAATAACATGACGGAGATAAGATGTCCGTGTAGAAGATGCAAACTCAAGTGGTTCATCGACCCTGATTTCGGACAACTACGGGTGCACCTGCTCCATCATGGTTTCATGGATGGCTACACTCGGTGGATAAATGATGAGGACGATGATTATGACGTCGCGGAAGGAAACGATGAAGTGCAGCAGGATAATAATAGACATGATGAAGGATATGTCGGCCATCAAGATCAAGATGCTGAAGCAGATCAGGATGATCATGAAGATCTAGACATCGGAGCAGATGGACCATCGCTAGGCTGGGTACATGACCCTTATGTTTAAGAACTTCTACTCAAACAAACGAGTAACGCAAGAGCTGCTGCTTGAAAGAAAGCCAAGCTTGCGCAACTTGAGAAAGACGTGTCACTCCTTTGTATGAAGGATGCAAGCCCGATGATACCCGCTTGAATATGGAGATGAAGGCAAAACACAAATGGACCGGCGCAAGCTTCAACGATATGATGGCATTCTGGCACGATTGTCTTCCATAGGGGAACACGTGTCCAACTAGTATCGAGGCGGCCAAAAAAATCATATGTCCTATCGATCTACCGAATGTTAGATACCACATCTACTTCAATGGTTGCATCATTTATCGAGGCGAATACGCGGAGAGAACCAAATGTCCAGTGTGCAACATCAGTCGATACAAGAAAGGGAAGAAATCTCCTCGAAAAGTGGTATGGTACTTTCCCATCACTCCTCGTCTGAAGCGGTATTTCGCAGACCCTAAGAAAGCAAAGCTCATGTGCTAGCACACGGAAAGAAAGAAGCTAGAAGATAATGATCCGGAAAAGGACGAGATGATGATGCACCCTTCATATGCTAGCCAGTGGAAAGCATTGGACCTCAAATTCCCGGAATTTGAGGGGGGGGATTGAAGTAACATTAGGCTAGGTGCAAGCACCGATGTACTCAATCCATTCGGTAGCCAAAGCAGCACACATAGCATGTGGCCCGTGTTTGTATGGATGTACAACCTCCCTCCATGGTTGTGCATGAAGAAGAAATACATACAAATGAGTATGCTAATTCAAGGGCCGAAACAACCTAGTACCGACATCAATCTGTATCTCGGCCTATTGAAAGAGGAGATAGCCATGTTATGGGAAGCCGAAGCTAATGCGTATGAGGATGTAGCACAAGATTATTTCACTATGAGAGCTGCGTTGGTCACTACGGTGCAAGACTATCCCGGTTGCGGATATTTCTCGGGGCAAGTGATCCAACGATTCTTCGCATGCATTAGGTTCATGTGAAAGATCATGGATGCCGCCTAGGAGGGAGTGAATTGGCGGTTTAAATTTTTTACAAGATGGGCTTAATAATGGTGGAATAAAGCTAGTGTTTTCTTTTGTCAAGCACAAAGCCTATATAAACTAAGGTTCGCCTATGTGCACCAACAACTTATGCTAAGCAAGACAAGAAACAATATGATAGCAAGATATATTACTTCAAGCACGAATGCTATCACAATGTAAAGTACATAAGTAAAGAGCTCGGGTATAGAGATAACCGAGGCACGCGGGGATGACGATATTTTACCGAGTTCCTTCCACAATGGAAGTACGTCTCATTGGAGTGGTGGGAGGTACTAAGACCACCAACACGACAAGAGGCCTCACCCTATTCTCCCGAGCACTGCTACACGACAAGCACCCGATCCACTATGGGACACTTGAGGGCGGTCACCAAACCCATACAAGATTGGAGCAATCTCCACAACTTAATTGGAGGCTCCCAATAAACGCCACCAAGGCCACTAGCTTGAGGAAGGCTCCACAATTTAATTGGAGGCCCCAAGAACACACCACAAAGGCCACACAACCGTCTAGCCACTACTAGGAAAACGCCTGTTTGTGGCGCACCTGAAAAGGCCATCTGTGGCGCACTAGCAGTACGCCACGGGCCTCGCGCTACGGCTATCTCCTAGCAGTTGCGCACTACCTGGTGCACCACGGTTGTGTCTAGATAGGCGTGGCGCACATGCCAGTGCGCCACGGAAAGTAGTCTAGGTGCGCCACGCGTATGAAACGATAACCGTGGCGCACTACGTGCTGTGCGCCACGGATACAAATTTCAAAATTCAAAAAAGCAGCATATCTGGATCTCGTCGTCAGTGCCGTCGCTCGTCAGTGCAGGTCATCGTCATCGCGTCATCATCGTCGTCGCCTCGTCGTCGTCGTCACCTCGTTGTCGTCGTCGGAACTGCAAGGAGGAGGAGGAGAAGAGGAGGAGGAAGAGGAGGAGGAGAAGAAGAAGAGGAGGAAGAGGAGGAGAAGAATAGGAGGAGAAGAAGAAGAGGAGAAGAAGAAGAAGAAGAAGAAGAAGAAGAAGAGGAGGCCTCGTCGTCGTCGGAACTACAAGGAGGAGGAGGAAGAGGAGGAGAAGAAGAAGGAGCCCGCCGCCTCGTCGTCGGAATTGCAAGGAGGAGGTCGCCGTCACCATCTTCACTGCAAGGAGGAGGAAGAGGAGGAGAAGGAGAAGGAGAAAGAGAAGGAGGAGGAGGAAAATGAGAAGGTGAAAGAGAAGGAAAATGAGAAGGAGAAGGAGGAGAAGAAGAAGGAAAGGAGAAGGGAAGAAAAGGAAAAGGAGAGAAGGGGAGGGAAAAGAAAAGGGGTAGGTGAGCGGGGTGGGGATTCAAATTTTGAATCCCGCCCAACTTACTCGTAGCGCACTAGGTAGTGGTGCGCTGCGGGTAAGTTGCCATCTTTTTTTTCTGCAGGAAAAAACAGTCTTTTGACCGTAACTTTTTACTCTTTTCAAATTTTGAAATCTAAATAATCGCTAAACGAGCGGATGTGGTTGCGAGCGGATGCGAAATCTCGTTCTCGTCATTTTGGTATATTATACGATTTTTTTCGACATCGTATGCAAAAGTTACGGCCTTTTTACCGTGGCATGACTTTTTTTTGCAAATAAAGTCGAAATTATTGTTTGTTAATTTTACTACAAACTATACCACATTACCTACCTAAATATGAAATGATTTTATTTTTGGAAGTGTTTATCATTTTCTTTTATTTTTTGCAAAACCTAAAAAGGCGATCCAAGGGGGGTGGAGTTGGTGCAGGCCACTTAGCCGTAGGGCACTAGGGCAGAGTGCCCTACGGCTAAGTTGACCCAGCTGCTGCAGCACACATGCCCGTAGCGCACTAGGTCAAGGTGCGCTACGGCTAAGTGACACATACGTAGCGCACCTTGACCTAGTGCGCTACGGGTATGTGTGTTACGGCCACCTGTGTCCTGGCCCACACATAGCTGTGGCGCACCACCCCCATGTGCGCCATGCTTATGGCAGTTAGCCGTAGGGCACCTGTGGGCAGTGCGCCATGCCTATTTTACTCGTGGGGAACTACTAGCAAGTGCGCCATAGAAGTGTGGATTACCTATAGCCATTTTCCTAGTAGTGAGGGTTCCAAGAACCCAAGAGGGACAAGCTTCTATGATTTCACCGAGCCAATCCTCCGAAGAGAACTCAAACTGATGCACCTAATGTAAATGGCAATAACACCACAAAGATGTTCCAATCCTTCACTCTCAAGTTCCAACAAAGATACTAAAGCAATTGGGGGGGAAAGAGAGGAAGAACACAAAGAGAACACAAAATCCTCCTAGATCTAGATCCCAAATATTCACTCACAAAAAGATGAATTGGTTAGGTCAAATTGTGGATCTAGATCACCTCTCTCTACCTCTCAAATATGAGCAAGAATCATTGGAGGGAGGGAGGCAAAAGTTTTTTTTGCAAGGAGGAAGAAGTAGTGACAAATAAAAAGGAGAGAGGGGGCTTAAATAGGAGCCCAGGAAATCAGCCCGTTGGGGCCTGATCTGGACTGGACCGGTAGTACCGTTGAGGCCTAGTACTATCGCCCAGCAACCTGGCGACATGGGCGGCAGTGAACAAGCAGGCGAGCAGCGCTGGGCAATGCGTGCGAGCGAAGGTGAACTTGGGCGATCGACAGAAGGGGATCAGGGGCGAGGCAGACAGAGCAAGCGGGGCCGGCACGAGCACGAGCGAGACGCTGGGAGCGAGCGGCAGCGGGATGGGCTGGGCGAGCACACGCATGAGGGGAGCAACATAGTAGGCAAACGGCGGCAGGGAGCTTGGCCCAAGAGGAGCGACAACAAATGGGAGCAATGCGAGAGGAGGTGGGCTGTCCCGGTAGTATCGGCCGGCCGAGCGGCAGTACCGGGCTGGGCCGGTACTGCCGGCCTTGGCCTACCGGGCGGCACAGTGTTATGTGCAGCGATGATGACGTGAAGGAAAGATTCTACGGAAGAATCAAGGAGATATGGGAGATCGACTATTGTGGAGAAAAGGTACCGATGTTCCGTGTTAGATGGGCCAAGAGTGTTGAAAGAGAAGATCGGTATTTCACAACCATGGTTATACCAGAAGCTTCCAAATCCAAGGATACCGGTGCGAAAGCCACCGTAAAAAATGAGCCATGAGTATTGTCTAGCAAAGTGGACCAATGTTTTTTATTACCGACCCGACAAAGCCTAGTCATGTTTTCGTGAGGAGAGGAAAAAGAAACATCATCGGAATGGATAGAGTCGCGAACGATCAAGACTTTGACCAATACGGCGATCCAAAGATTGAAGATGACGACGACTGCGATGAAGCAACATATATCACAAGAAGAAAAAGGACAACCCTACCCAAAAAAGGTAGGCCGTTCGAGAGAAGAAATGTGAAAGTGCCAGGGATAAACTATTCAACAGCAATAAAGAAGGGAAAGAATCACTACTAGGAAACTAGCTATAGATAGACATACCTTCTGTGGTGCATGGTCCTGACCATGCGTCTCAAAAGTTACCTAGTGGCGCATCCCGAGACATGCGCCACAGAACCACCAAACTTCTGTGGCGCACCTTCCAGAGCAAGGCGCCACAGAAGTTTGGTGGGACCCACACCAGCCGTTGGACCATGAATCTTCTGTGGCGCATTACTCCGTATGCGCCACAGAAGTTTGGTGGGACCCACAGCAGGCGGGGTCTGACCGTGCTCTGACCAAACTTCTGTGGCGCATACAAGGAGATGCGCCACAGAAGTTTATATCTTCTATGGCACATATTGTGATATGCGCCACAGAAGATATATGTGGGCCCCACTCTCTGCTCACCTATGTACAAGCTTTTGTGGCGCATTGTTGCCTGTGCGCCACAGAAGAACAAACTTCTGTGGCGCATGTGTGTAGTATGCGCCACAGAAAGCTTCGTGCTTCTCAGATTATTTTCCTCTTGTGCTTTTCCCGACTAAATAAGTACCAGTGGAATAGGTAGAATATACTAGACAATCTAGTAGATAGACATGTGCAGTGGCATACATCGTTGCAAAATGCACATGCGCATAGCCTTGAACAGCAAAACAACAATGCCATACATCATTGCAAATACACAAACTACAACATTGCAAATCCCTTCAAAGAGCTGGTGGGGGCGATGGCGGTGGAAGATGCCAAACCTCCCTGTTCACACGCGCCTGCAGCCTGCGGACGTGGTCCTCCATGGACACGTTGGGATCGAGCACCGGCCGCCACCCGATTGGTTCCGCCATGCGCGTCCTCTCCTCCGGAGACGCGAGCACGGCGTACAACCTCATGGCCTTGTTGTAGAGGGCCTCGTGCCGCAGTCTGGCCTCCTCCTCGATTAGGTTGACCTCTGAATCCCACGGCGACTGACTCCGAGGACTTCCCCTCGACATCGCCCCTCCACTGCGAGTAGGCTGCAGGGAACATGAGCGGGCTGTGCTCTCCAGCGCGTCTTCCGACGAGTTGTGGGAAGAAGACATGAGGGCAGGTATGTTGCTTTGGACAGGGAGTGTGGCATATATATAGAGGGGTGTCATTAAAGAGCTCTATCCGCCACCTTTATTTGGTGCAGATCCGTGCCTCAGTGTTCTGTGGCGCATGGGTCAGACATGCGCCACAGAAGTTTAACCTTCTGTGGCGCATAACCACAATATGCGCCAGAACCACGAAAGTGCCCCCTGGTTCTGGCGTGCTGGCCATGCTCCACAGAACATTGAGTCAGGGCCCACTTGGCCCACTGCACCCTATGGCCAAGGTTCTGTGGCGCATACATGCCGTATGCGCCACAGAAGATGCGCCACAGAACCTTTCGACCAGATCTGCACAAAGGTGGCAGCTTTTCTTCCTCCTCTCTCCCACCATCCATTTCACATCCTTCTTCCCCCTCCTCCCAGCTCGTCTTCCTCCTCTCTCCCACCCCATTGTGTCTATACTTTTCTACATTTTGTTGTATTTAAACCTACTATAGTTGATAGATTGGCTAGGGAAAGTCTTTCTCCAACTAGTTGATCTAAAACACACCTACTTTTCTCCTCCACATCTCTATTTGTGTACTATTATCTCTCTACAGATCTATTGATCCACACTCTCTCACATCGCGCTCTCGAGTCGGTATTCTATCTACCCGGTGAGTAATTGGCCATGAATATGCATGTTTTGTAGGTGTAAAGCTTGTCGCACGGGCGGTGTGTATATGCGATGCATGCATGGCGCAAAGATGATGTTTGTGCATGAAGCTTGTGTGGTGCATGAATGCTTGCATGGGAAGAAGATTCTTGTTTTTGCTTGTCTCTGTCCCGGTGTGGTGCATGGATGTTTGCCGAAATGTTGATTCATTTCCATTTCGACAAATTTTTGCACCACCCATATGTCCTACTTTTAGGAAAGGTCATGCCGAATTTTTTCGGCGACGACCATGCATGTGTGTTTTGTGTGTGTATATTTCTAATTACCCTACTCTTTGTCTTTTTGCTCTATATGTGCATACCGCGCAGGCTACCATGGTCGTCAGCATGAGCGAAGGTCGAGTTACTAGGTATAAGAAAGACGCCAAGGCGGACATGATTCGGAACAACAAGACCCAGATAAGATGTTCATGTCGAACATGCAAACTCCAGCGCTGGATCGACCCTAATTCTGGACAATTGGAGGATCACCTGCTCAGGCGCGGTTTCATACGTGACGACTTCGATGAGGAGCTGGCAGTAAATGGTGTTGGTCATCATGAAGACTTGGGCGAGAGAGAAGACGAAGAGTCTCCCGACGGGCATGGTAATGATGACAAAGAATATACCGGCGACGGGCATGATCATTATGACGAAGAAGGAGATGTCGATGGGCATGACCATCATGAAGAAGGAGAAGAAGTGAACACCCAGACACTGCTAACTTCGGTGTTAAGGGATGCTCATGTTCAGGAACTGCTTCTCAAGGAGACGAGCAACGCCAAAGATGCAGCCAGAGAGAAAGCCAAGCTGGCGCAAATGGAGTTAGATGGGATGACTCCATTATATCCTAGGTGTCGGCCCGAGGATACACGCCTGAGTGTAATGCTCAAGGCTCTAGAGATGAAGGCGGAAAACAAATGGACCGACGTGAGCTTCAATGCTAACATGGAATTCTGGCACGATCGTCTTCCTAACGAGAACACATTGCCAACAAGTATAGGGGAGGCCAAGAAAATCGTGTGCCCTCTCGACCTACCGCACGTTAAATACCACGCATGTATCAATTATTGCGCACTTTATCGTAACGAGTACGCGGAGAGAACCACATGTCCGGTGTGCGGCCATGGACGGTACAAGAGAGGGAACAAGAAAGTTCCTCGAAAAGTGGTATGGTACTTTCCTATCACTCCCCGTCTACAGAGATATTTCGTAGATCCTAAGGAAGCAAAGCTAATGCAATGGCACGCGGAAAGGGAGAAACCCGAAGATGATCCAGAGAAGGGCAAGATCCTAACACGCCCTTCAGACGCTAGCCAGTGGAATGCATTGGACATCGAGTTTGAAGAGTTCGGGGCGATGCAAGGAACGTCAGGCTGGGTATGAGCACCGATGGACTCAATCCTTTTGGCAACCAGAGTAGCACGTATAGCACCTGGCCCGTGTTTGTATGGCCGTACAACATCCCCCCGTGGCTTTGCACAAAGAAAAGGTACGTACACATGAGCATTCTTATTCAGGGGCCGAAACAGCCAGATGTCGATATGCATCTTTATCTCGAGCTGTTGAAAGAGGAGTTAGCCACGTTGTGGGAGACGCCAGCCCATACGTGGGACGCCTACACTAAATAATATTCCCTCTGAGAGCCGCGTTGCTCACGATGGTGCAGGACTATCCTGGTTACGCATATGTATCGGCCCAGGTGAACCACGGACACAATGCATGTGTCAAGTGCATGGATAAGACCCCGCATCTCCAGGTACCCAAGGATCCCGGGTCTTCGAAAACCGTGTTCCAAGGGACTCGAAAGTAGCTTCGCATGGATCACCCGTGGAGAAAACGCGGTGACCTGTTCAATGGTAAAGACGAGCTCGAAAGAGCCCCGCGTACAAGGAGCAGCGAAGAAATCGAGGAGCTTCTAAATAATTGGGATGAGTGCCCAGCGCTAGGGAAGAAGCGACCAAGGACAAAGCCGCTTCTGGGTGTATGGAAAGCGAGGTCTGTTTTCTGTGACCTGCCATACTAGAAGGTCCTCCACACGCCCCATAGCCTCGATGTAATGCACATCACGAAGAACGTTACCGAGAGTCTGCTTGGCACTCTCCTCAACATGCCGAAGAGGACCAAGGATGGGCTAAAAGCAAGAAATGACCTGAAATTGCTTGGCATCAACAAGGAGCTTCAGTACCCTGATAGTGATGATGATGACGATCAAACGGAAGGGACCCAGGGTCGCCGCAAAAGGGTTAAGAAGAATGAGGTGGTTGTGCTTCGCGCTGCCTGCTTCACTCTGTGTCAGGAGGAGATCGAGCAGTTTTTCAGGTGCCTCCTAGGAGTCAAAGTTCCTCACGGTTACTCGGGCAAGATAAGCAGGTATCTCGATGTAGCAATGAAGAGGTTCAGCCGTATGAAGTCCCACGACTGTCACATGATGATGACACAGATACTTCCAGTTGCCATATGAGGGATAATGGACGAGCACGTCCGTGAGACGCTGTTTGGCTTGTGCAACTTTTTCGACGTCATCTCTAGGAAGTCGATCGGCATGAAGCAGCTCGACAGGCTACTGGAAGAGATCGTGGTGATACTATGCGAGCTCAAGATTTACTTTCCGCCTGCATTCTTCGACATCATGGTGCATCTACTTGTCTATGTCGTGGATGACATCATCCAGCTCGGGTTGACATTCCTGCACTGTCAACATCTGCATAATGATCTGTCTGGCGCATGGAAGAGTAATCGGTGCTGTCCATGGCCTTGTAGTTAGTCCGAGCCTCCTTGCCTTTACCCTTTCCCCTGCGAGATGCAACCCGCTTGGCTTTCCTTGCTGCCTCTACCATCCGTTCAGCTTCTCTGGCTAACCTGCGAACCTCAGTTTCATCAACAAATGTGCCCTCTGCAGTGGGCCTGAGATAACGTGCACGAGGACGACGCTCGTAAGTCTTAGGAGGACGAGAACCACCTGTGAAAAGCAGGGAAAGGTAGCATGGGGATAAGCGCACACACAAGTCTAGGAGACATGCTAGAACAAGGAAGAAAACAATCCATGATCCAGACGAGTGCATGGGAGAAAATCGAAACCAAACCAGACCAGACACATTGTCTCCAGGCCGGACTTTCCGGCCATGGGGGAGGATAATCCGCCCCTGTCGAAATTTTTCTGGTTTAGCCCAGATTCACCATGGCACCACATATCGGGCACAAGGGATGTATTTCTACGAATTCTAACATGCACGGGAAGACACCAAGTAACATCTACCACGAGATTTCCACCACAACAATGACTCTCAAGCAAAAGAGATGGATGAGGGAGTTACCCTCACTCATTGGTGGAATATCTCGGAGGAGAAGGTACTCGGAGGCGTGAGGAAGAAGATCTGGGGAGGGCCCGGAGAATCCGGTGGTCAAATCGACTCCGGGGAGGGGCAGAAGCTCCGGCGGCGGCTGGGGGCTGAGGGAGGGTTGGGGGATGACGGGATGCTCTGTTTGAACTTGCTCTCCCCGACCCTGCCTATAACAGACAAAATTCGCCCGGGGCGGATTATCCGCCCCCCACCCTCTGAAAATTCTCTACATGACAGAATCAGGCCGGAGCAACCTAGCAAAACCCCTCGATGGTGTATGTAGGACTTGTGTGCAAGAATAGATGGTTGAAGGAGGGAGAGAAAGGCTTGGGTTTAGATCAACAAACTGAGATGGTACTAAACACCCAAATTTGCAAGAATCAAATCAAACAAAATCCAAAATTGAGTGTGTTTTCCATAAGAACAAAAGATGAGCAAGAAAATCCAAAGAGAACCATTAGAAACCAACTCTTCACTAGGAAGAGGGCGGTGGCCGAAGCCACCATGTTGGAGCGCATGGCATGACACCGCGAAGATGTATCTTGAGTTCAAAACCAATGCTCATCGATGACCCACATATCACAAAATGATATTAAGGGAAATGATTTTACTTGCTTTCGGCATTAAGGGGGGAGGGTTGGCCCAATCATACTCCCTCTATGTCTATGCCCGCATCTAAACCAAATACATGTATAACAGTAAGTGAGTGTGCAAGGGTAGTCAAGCCAAGCTCCTTGAATCTATGATATTTAGTTCATTCCTCAAATAACAAAATCTTGCTTCGTCAAGGGGCTTCATGAAAATATCAGCAAGTTGGTTCTTCGTGCTTACAAAGGATAGGGCAATATCACCACGAGCAACATGATCCCGAATAAAGTGGTTGCGAATCTCTATATGTTTTGTTCTTGTATGCTGCACGGGGTTGTATGCAATCTTGATAGCACTTTCATTGTCACATAATAGAGGCACTTTGTCACAATTGACACCATATTCCTTTAAAGTTTGCCTCATCCATAACAACTGTGTACAAGAACTTGCAGCAACAACATATTCAGCTTCGGCTATTGAGAGTGAAATACAATTCTGTTTCTTTGAAGACCAACACACTAGAGACCTGCCCAATAATTTTACACGCACCAGAGGTTGATTTCCTACCATCTTTGTCACCATCCCAATCTGAATCAGTGTAACCACATAGAGAGAAACTTGAACCCTTGGGATACCATAGCCCAAAATTTGGGGAATGAACCAAATATCTGAAGATTCGTTTGACCGCCACTAAGTGGCTTACTTTAGGAGCGTCTTAGTACCTTGCACACACTCCTACACTTAACACGATATCGGGCCTAGATGCGCAAAGGTAAAGGAGAGAGCCGATCATGGATCGGTATACCTGTTGGTCCACGTCTTTACCCTTGGGATTGAGCTCAAGATGACACTTTGTTTGCATTGGTGTAGCCACACCATTGAGATCCATCATCTTGAACCTTTTGAGCATGTCTTGGATGTACTTATCTTGATTAATAAAGGTTCCCTCTCTAAGTTGTTTGATCTCAAATCCAAGAAAGAACCTCAGCTCACCCATCATGGACATCTCAAACCTGTCAGTCATAAGCTTTGAAGATTCATCGTTAAAAGCTTGGTTAGTAGAGCCAAAAATAATGTCATCTACATAAAGTTGGCATACAAAAAGCTCCCCATTAACCTTATTAGTAAAAAGAGTGGGATCGATTTTCCCAACTTCGAATCCACGGTCTAGCAAAAGCTCTTTAAGGTGCTCATACCACGCACGTGGGGCTTGTTCAAGGCCATAGAGCGCCTTATCGAGTTTGTAGACATGGTTCGGAAATTTGGGGTCCTCAAAACCCGGGGGCTGCTTGACGTATACTAACTCATGGAGAGGACCATTAAGAAATGCACTCATAACATCCATTTGCTGTAATTTAAAGTTATGATGGGCTGCATAGGCAAGAAGGATACCGATGGACTCAAGACGAGCCACAGGAGCATAAGTCTCGCCAAAATCAATTCCTGCCACTTGAGAGAATCCTTGGGCCACAAGTCTTGCTTTATTCCTCACAACAATGCCATTTTCATCTTGTTTGTTCTTGAAGATCCACTTGGTGTCGATAACATTGCGGCAATCCTTTGGTTTCTCTACGAGCTTCCAAACTTTGTTGCGTTCGAAGTTATTTAATTCTTCATGCATTGCAACAACCCAATCGGGGTCTTCAAGAGCATCAAAGACCTTCTTCGGTTCAACCATGGAAATGTGAGCTTGATGATCACAGAAGCTTGCAAGTTCTCTTCTAGTAGATACCCTTCGTCGTAGATCACCAACAACCTTGTCAAGAGTGTGACCCCTTAGTTCAAGGTTCCGATCAGCACGAGCCTTGCGACGAGCCTCAATGTCCTTATTATTTATAGAAGGGGTAGATTCAGTATTTGTATCCTTGTCTTGACCACTGCCTTGCCCTTGATCTTGGTCTGAGATAACACCAGGAGGTTGCTGCAGAGCTTGTTCTTCAGGGGCGGACAATCCGCCCCTTGGAGGGGCCGGACTATCCGGCCTGGGAGAGGAAACACCAGTGACTTCTTCGTGAGCATGCCTGACAGGACTTGGAGAAACAGAGCCGGATAATCCGCCCTCGGGAGCCGGAGAATCGAGCCTGGGAGTTTCTTGGCTGTTGTTTTCTCCTTCGGATCCCCTGGAACGAGTTGGAGTGCCAGGGGAAGATTGTCCGCCCCTTGGAGGGGGCGGATAGTCCGGCCTGGGACTACCAACTTGTCCAGGAGACAGATGATCTTCAGCAGGTTGCAGTGTTGGTGCAGAGTTTTCTCCAACAGTAGGAGCTTGTTGATCTTGTGTAGATAAGGGCTCCACTTGAGTGGAGCATTGTCCTTCCCGATCCGCCACAAGGGGTTCCTCAATGGGGCGGAAAAATCCCACGCCCATTCTTCTTATGGCATCTTGGGGTATTTCAACATCTGCATCACAAACATCAACTTGCCCTACAAAGGAGCCGTTATTTTGATCGAACTCCACACTACAAGATTCTACAACAATCCCAGTGAGATTGTTGTAGACTCTATAAGTGTGGGATTCGGCACCATAACCAACAAAAATACCTTCTAAAGCCTTGGACTCAAATTTAGACAAGCGGACACCTTTAATAAGAAAGAAACACTTACAACCGAATACCCTGAAGTATGAGATGTTGGGCTTGTTACCGGTAAGTATTTCATAAGGAGTCTTGTCCAAAATCTTGCGGAGGTAGAGCCGGTTTGATGAGTGACAAGCTGTGGATATGACTTCAGCCCAAAAGTTGTAAGGAGACTTGAATTCAGCCAACATTGATCTTGCCATATCCATCAAAGTCCGGTTCTTCCTCTCAGCTACACCATTTTTTTGAGGGGTGTACGCAGCGGAATATTGATGTCTAATCCCCTCTTCGCTTAGAAATTCATTCAAGGTGCAGTTTTTGAATTCAGAGCCGTTGTCACTCCTTATTGCCAAGATAGGAACATTGTGTTGACGTTGAACTTCATTGGCAAAGTCAATGACTGTTTTTTGAGTCTCACTCTTTAGTTTGAAGAAATAGACCCATGTATATCTTGAGTAATCATCAACAATGACCAGGCAATATTTCTTCCCACCAAGACTTGCATGAGAAGGAGGACCAAATAAATCCACATGAAGTAATTACAAGTTCCTCTTTGAAGAAACAATAGTCTTCCTCTTGTGGGGAGAGTCGTGCATTTTGCCTTCAACATAAGCCCTGCAAACACGATCTTTGGCAAAGGAGGCATTGTCTTTTAGTCCAAGGATGTGGCCACCCTTGTGGAGACTTTGCAAAGTTCTCATGTTGACATGGGCTAAACGGCGATGCCATAGCCAGCCCACGTCGGCCTTTCCGAATAGAGACATCGGACCCGAAGTGGTTTTCCCCGAAAAGTCCACCACATACAGGTCATTTTCGACGTATCCAAAGAAAGCGACCTTTAGAGACTTGCTCCACAAGAGTACCACCAAATCATCATCGATAAAAACAGCAAAACCCATCTTGCTAAGGGCACGAACAGAAAGAAGGTTGTAACCGAGGGTCTCAACAAGCATGACGTCCACAAGAGAGATATCGTGGGCAACCACAACCTTTCCAAGACCCAATACCTGAGATTTAGACTTATCACCATAGGAGACTATGATATTATCATGATTTGGACGCATCTCCGTGATGATCTCCTTGCTTCCGGTCATATGACTAGTACAACCACTATGCAGCACCCATATCGACCCACCGGAAGCATAGCCCTGCAAGAGAATTACTTCTTGGTTTTAGGTACCCATTTTTCAATGGGTCCTTTCATGTTAGTAACAAGGGTCTTTGGGACCCAAATAGACCAAGCAATATATTCATCAAAGGGACCGACATAATAAGCATAAACGTTGCCATAATCATCACAAAAGAGTTCATAATTTGGATTGTGATACCCTGCAAAACCAATATTGTTAGTCTTGTCTTTTGTGACATTCTTCTCAGCGGTGCTTGTCTTTGATTTCACATTCTTGGTCTTGTTCTTCTTGGTTTTGTTTTTCTTGGACTTGGTGACATACCCAAGTCCCTCTTTACCATGATTTGACCTTTGCTTGCCAAGGACTTCATCAAGCACACCTTTATCCTTGGGAGTGATGTCCTTGATCACTTCTTTTTCCACACTAGCATTTTCCTTGTGACTATATGTTGAGTTGGATGAGCTAGGAGCATCATATTTGGCCAATCGACTTTGAATCTGATCATGTGACTCACTGAGAATAGAGAACTTGTTTTTCAACGCCTTGTGAGCATTGTAAAGTTTCTCCAATTCCTCGGAGAGTCTATCATGAGCAGCCCCAAAGTCAATCTTTTCCTTCTTTAACTTCTTTGCTTTGGTGACAACATTGTCACATTTCTTAACAAGTTTAGGCACAATTTCTTCATGTGACTCTTCAATAGACTCAAGCCTCTCTTCAAGAGAGACCCGAGCCTCTTCCTCTTCTTCAAGAGCATTTTTTAAGGATGCAATTTCCATTGCATCCTCCCTTTCAATTCTGCCCTTTTCTTCGAGGAGAGCTTCGTTTTGGGCCAACTGATCCATAAGAGCTTCAAAACGAACTTTGTGCTCACCTTGCAAGTTAGTATAGAAATAATCCAAAGCAATAATCTCTTCTTTAACCTTAAGACTAGTAGGATCATCCATGTCAATCATAGCCTTAGGAAAAGAAGAGTTAGAGGAAGTTACCTCAGATCTTATTGCCATGAGACAAGTAGCATTCTTGTTGATGATGTTTTCGTTCGGAGAGTCGAAGAGAGATGTTGATGTAGATGTGGTGGCTATAGCAGCCACCTCTTGAGAGCTATCGTCCTCATCCTCATCTTCACTTCCCGATGAATATTCTTCTTGAGCCACTAGAACAATCTTTGGTTGCTTCTTGAAAGGAGCATTCTTCTTTACAAACTGTTTCTTGCATGGATCCTTTTACTTGTCCTTGAAAAAGAGTCTTCCTCCATTATCTTCCCTACTTTGATATGGACACTCAGCTACAAAGTGCAGCCGGTCACCACAGTTGAAACATGTTCTCAGCTTGGGACCATTTTCTTTTCTTCCATAGGCTCCACTCTTGTGTTCTAGTTTAGCTTTAGCCTTGGCTGGATCTTTCCAAAAGTTTCTAGCATAAAGAGCCAAATATTGTCCATGAATCCTTTTTATATCCTCGGGATAGTCCAAACCTTCTAGGGAATATTCATCATGATCAATCACACTAGTCTTCAAGGCCATGTTGACCCCCTTTTGCATCCCCATAGCTCGAGCATGAGCATCTTCGGCATTCTTGGCAGCTACTTTGAAAGCGGATATTTCTTGCATTACCTCATTGGATGTCATGAGGTGATAGTTATGCCTACCTTGGAGACTTTTCAAATCTGTGGGCTCAAATGGCATAAGAGCACTGACATACTTGCGCTTGATCCATGCATCATCAACATGAGCGGCACCATGATTTCTGAAATTTGTGGCTATAGCCTTAAGCCTCCTATACATGTCTTCATGGTATTCTCCATCCAACATATAGAATCCTTCAACTTTGTTGCTCAATGCATCATATCTATTCCTTTTCATACTTTCATTTCCGATGAAGAGCTCGGTGAGAGCATCCCAAGCTTCCTTAGCTATACTAAGACGCTGAATGTGTGGCATACCTTTGTCACCCACACCAAGTTGTATCATGTGTAGAGCTGTAGCGTTGAGTTGGCTATCGACAACTTCTCTTCTTGTAAGATTGTTGGGGTTTCCAACATGAAGACCATTTTCGATGATCTTCCACAACTCTATGGAGGAACTGCACACATGAGATTTCATCAAAAATTGCCATTGAGTAAAAGTAGATGCTGAAAGTTTGGGTGGATCACCCCTATTATGTATATGTGGGTGAGGTATAGGTGGATCCGGAGAATACACATGAGAAACCTCATTGTATCCATCCTTACCGCTATCCCTTTTCGAGGAGGAGCTTTTGCTAGTGTCATCACCAACCACTTCCTTATCTTTGGAAACAGTTTTACCCGTTTCCTTGGATTGCAGAGTGGTATCCTCAGAGTTAGATGGAGGTGATGCTGCGGATGTGGAGAGACACATTATCAATTGACGCATCTCTTCCATCTTAGCCTCCATTGAACTCACCAAGGTTGTTTCCAACGTCTTGAGATCGTTCATGGTGACTACCTCCGGAGCATCACTCCCATCTACCTTGGAATCCATACTTCTCTTAGGCGGTTAAGCCTGAAATAAGAGCCGGGGCTCTGATACCAATTGAAATGGATCGTATGGGCACCTAGAGGGGGGGGGGGTGAATAGGTGCTAACCAATTTTTAATACTTTTTCAATTTTAGGCTTGACACAAATTAAATTCTCTAGATATGCAACTACGAGAATTTCCCTATATGCAACCCTAACTACTAAGCACGTAAAGAGAGGAGCGAAGGAACCGTAGTGGAGCACGAGGAGACACAGGGATTTGTTTTACCGAATTTCCTTCCTTGTTAAGGGAAGTACATCTGCGTTGCAGGGGTGGGCGGTTCTAAGACCACCACGCCACAATAGGCCTCACCTATTCTCCGATGGATCTCGCCACGAGAGGCCTGATCCACCTTCTCCACTATTGGATCTCTTCGAGGCGGGAACTGGTGCGTTTTACAACACTATCGGGGCACACACCCACAACCGAATTGGGGGCTCCCGAGATGACGACAAGCTGCCACAAGAACAAGGTTTATCAATATAAACAAAAACAAGGATCTAGGTATTCGTAAGAAATACTAGATCGGTGGTTCTCCAAGTGAATGGAGAGGAGATGAAGCGCTTGATTGTAGTTGATGACGATCGAGTCCTCCTCCTTTGATTCCCCAATGGACGGAGCCTTTGAGTGGATCTAGGTGGAGTTCTCTTGGATGAAGGTTGCAGGTCGGGTCTTTTCTTTTTCGAATCAATCAAGAGTTCTGGACAAAGGGGGAAGACATGCTTAAATACCCCCTGCCCAGAACAAGCCGTTGGAGAAATTTGGGGGCGGATTATCCGGCCCCCTTAGGGGCGGACTATCCGCCCTGGGGAGAAAATCCGCCCCCTAGGACGGAAAATCCGGGGAAAACTCCGCCCCCATACAGAGAGCGACGCAGCCTTGACTTTGGAGAAAAATCCTGAGGGGGCGGACTATCCGCCCTTGGGAGAAAGTCCGCCCAAGGACCGGAAAGTCCGAGGGAAACTCTGCCCCCCATACAGAGAGCGACGCAGGCCTTGGCTTGAAGGAAATCCTCGAGGGGGCGGACTGTCCGCCCCCAAGGGGTGGACTATCCGGCATGGCTAGAAAATCCCACTACTAGGAAAACGGCTATAGGTAATTAGCACATCCGTGGCTCACATGGTTGAAGTGCCCCACGGCTAAAACAGGCATGGCTCACCTGTGGGCAGTGCCCTACTAGTAACTAGAACAACCGTGGCGCACATGACCATAGTGCGCCACAGATATGTGTGGGCCAGGGCCCTGTTGGCCGCACGCCAAACATCCGTAGCGCACATAGGGTAGGTGCGCTACGGTTGTTAGTGTCAACCGTGG
The DNA here is from genome assembly GCA_030063025.1 of Avena longiglumis. NCBI lineage: Eukaryota > Viridiplantae > Streptophyta > Magnoliopsida > Poales > Poaceae > Avena > Avena longiglumis. The sequence continues at coordinate 593,382,696 of CP125973.1, forward strand.
CGCACATGGAGGGGGTGCGCTACGCCTAAGCGCATGCCCCTCTCTGCTGTGAAACGTCCAGACACATCCGTGGCTCATTATGGCATGTGCGCCACGGATGTATAAACTTAGTAGTAGGGCACCTTGCCCTAGTGCCCTACGCCTAACTATCCTACACCAACTCCACCCCCCCGTGGATCGCCTTTTTAGGCTTTGCAAAAAATAAAAGAAAATGATAAAAACTTCAAAAAATTAAATCCTTTCATATTTAGGTAGGTAATGTGGTATAGCTTCTAGTAAAATTAACAAACATGAGTTTCGACTTTATTTGCAAAAAAATGTCATGCCACGGTAAAAAGGCCGTAACTTTTGCATACGATATCGAAAAAAATCCTATAATATACCAAAATGAGCATAACGAGATTTCGTATCCGCTGGCAACATCCTCTGGTCGTTTAGCGATTTTTTAGATTTTCAAAATTCGAAAAGAGTAAAAAGTTACGGTCAAAAGACCGTTTTTTCCTGTAGAAAAAAAATAGAGGGCGACTTACCTGTAGCGCACCACCACCTAGTGCGCCACGGATAAGCTTGGGCGGGATTCAAATTTCGAATCCCCACCCCGCCCACCTTCCCTCCCCTTCTCTCCTTTTCCTTTTCCTCCCTTCTCATTTCCTTCTTCTTCTTCTTCTCCTCCTTCTCCTCCTCTTTCTCTTTCTCCTTCTCCTCCTCTTCCTCCTCCTTGCAGTAAAGATGGTGATGGCGGCGGCCTCCTCCTTGCAGTTCCGACGACGAGACAGCGGGCTCCTTCTTCTCCTCCTCTTCCTCCTCCTTGTAGTTCCAATGACGACGAGTCCCTCCTCTTCTTCTTCTCCTCCTCCTCCTCCTCTTCTTCTTCTCCTCCTCCTCCTCTTCTTCACCTTCTCCTCCTCCTCCTCTTCTTCTCCTTCTCCTCCTCTTACTCCTCTTCTTATTCTCCTCCTCCTCTTCTTCTCCTCCTCTTCCTCCTATTCTCCTCCTCCTCCTTGCAGTTCCGACGACGACGACGAGGTGACGACGAGGCGACGACGGCGACCTGCACCGACGCGCGACGACACTGACGACGAGATCCAGATCTACTACTTTTTTTTTTGAATTTTGATATTTATATCCGTGGCGCACAGCACCTAGTGCGCCACGGTTATCGTTTCATACGCGTGGCGCACCTGGACTACTTTCCGTGGCGCACTGGCATGTGCGCCACGCCTATCTCGACACAACCGTGGCGCACCAGGTAGTGCGCCACGGCTAGGAGATAGCCGTAGCGCGAGGCCCGTGGCGCACTGCTAGTGCGCCACAGATGGCCTTTTCAGGTGCGCCACTAAAGGCCGTTTTCCTAGTAGTGATCCGGCCACAAACTCCGCCCCCTCTCTAGGCACTACAAGAAATCTGGCAATATATGACCCTCCATTTTCGTCACAGAATCGTCATAGTAGTCCATTTATGACGATTTTGAGATCATCGAAAGCTGGGCGTCGCAAATGAACTATAACGACGATTTTGATAAAATCATCATAACCATCTATGACGATATTAGATCGTCATAGCCGTTATGACGATCCAATATCGTCATGGTCCATCTCGCCTAGACAGATCAGATCCTACGTGGCTGATCCGACGTGGCAAAATTATGACGAAATGAAACCATCGTAGTGTGAAATCAGCCCGGTCCATTTTGGCGGTCTATATGGGCCAAGCCCAAAAAATTCAGCCTTTTATTGAATTGGGCGTGGCATTCTCTGTGTCATTTTTATTTTAGGGCTGGTGTTTTTATTATCCATTTCAATGTTGGGCTTTGGCCTTTTTGGTCCATTCAATCTTCCCTTTTCACAGTACAATCCTTATTCTATTTTAACCTTTTTATTCTTTTATTCTGAATTGTACGCAGTTGTGAATCACGTTTTTTGTTGGATTGTGGCCTGCTTAGAGCCCAAATGTGATCCATATCACTGGTATAGCAACCAAGCAAAACAAATAATCCACAGATAAATCAAATTTCAATCTCAAAATTTAACAAAAAATCAAGGTCTCATCTGTTGATAATCAGAACACTTAAAATCTATTTCAAACACCAAGCACACATAGAAAGTAGAACACATAGCTCATGACTAAGAAGCGACAAATTCATTACTCAAAAAGAGAATCCAGCTGATCAACTTCTGCCACCTTGGTCTTCAGAGCATCAGGTGAATGTCACATCCCAAGATTTTCCAAATCTTGTAATGTGAAAAATAAATAAACAAAATAAATTATTGTTGAAAATCAGGGTGAAAAGAAACTTTTGTTTTTAAATGGAAATTAAAATTCCATCTTGAACAAACTTTAATTAAAGTTTTAATCCAATTAAATTCAAATCAAGTAAAATGCATTCCTCATAAATGCATCTGGAAATGTAAACACTTGGAAAATAAATCCAAACCCTAAACCCTAATGGAATAAAAATCATTTCCAAATTATCTCCAAGCCTATGGATTTGATCCATATAAAAATTTGTCAACAAACATTTTCAAATGATCAAGAAAGACAAATAGAAATATTATAAAGCCATAGAAATTGGTTTCACTTAATTTGGAGCCATACATAAAATCTTATGAATATAATAAAATAAGAATATTTAAATTCCAAAGCTAATAAAGCCCTTATCTAAAAATCCATACCAAATGGAGAGAAAATAATCTTAAAGATATTTAAAAGGATAAATAAATAAATAATCTTAAAGATATTTAAAAGGATAAATAAATCTCAAATGAGATTTTACAAATTGGAATTACCAAGTTTGGATCTATAAATAAAAAGATATGAATTTTATAAGATGAAGAAAGAAATATTAAATAAAGAATATTTAAAGACAAAATAAAACTTTGGCCTAATCCATTAAGCAAATAGAATTAATATAATCCCAATCCAAATGAAATAAAAGGATAAAGAATTTCCAAAATAAAATAAAATGGCATTAACCATTCTATTCCTATTTTAAGAAAGACAAATCTCTAATATGAATAATTATAAAATTCATGAGAAAATAGTATTTTGAAATTACCCAAGTGGAATAAAAGTTGTTTAATTAATTTAAATAAAATAAATCTTCCAAATAAAATTTAGGGAATTAAAACTATATTTAATTCCATTGGATTTAAAACAAATGCCCAATTCAAATAATTAATAAATCATATTAAAATTATTCCAAATAATTCAAAGTGAATTATTTTGACACCCTTATGATTGAGTAAAAACCTACTGAAAAGATTTGGAAAGTTTAAAGAATTTAAATGGTGTTTGAAAATATTATTAAATCTTATTTGATTTAAAACAAGGGCATTTTGAATAATTAAAAAGACCCCAAAAGAATAAATTTTTTATTCCAAATTTGACTTCAGATTATACTACTAATCAATATTTAAATCTACACAAAATTTGGCAAAGGTTTGAAATTCAAATTGAGGTTTGAATTATTTAAACAAAACCAAAACAGAATATTCGAAACAGAAAAAGAAAAACAAAGCAGTATAAAAAAAAGAACAAGCCAGCCCAGCCCACTAAGCCAGTCTAGCCCATCAGCAGCCCACCTGCTCTCCCCCGCAACGATTCGTTTCTCACTCAGAAGAAGACCCGTGCAGTCTCTGACTATTGGACCCCACCTCCCCTATCTCTCCTCGCTGACGAAAGGACCCCACTGCCACCTCACCTTCTTCCTCCCCGCGATGAACTCGCCTGGCCGTTTTATGCCCTGAATCCTCGCGATCAATTCACCATAATGCTGTGTTTAATCCTCGCCTTGACACCGCCCTCTTCTCCCTCTTCTCCCTCTTTCCCCCCAGACGCCACCCCACCGGAGCCCTCAGGCTTCCCGTATTGCTCGCGACGATTCCCCTGTATCCGACAAGCTCCGGCGAAGATTCCGGCTGAACCCTGCCGCCCCTTGCCTCCTCGACCACGCTCACATGCTCCCCACCACCAGGCGCATCTCCCCGTAGCACCACCTCATCCCCGGGCGCCCCAGAACCTCGGCAACGACCAAGACCATCACCGCCGCCGTCTGTTTCCTCTCCGGCGAAGCCTCGGGTAAGAACTAGACCGCCCCTCTCTTTATCCTTCATGCACGCATCATCGCCACATCCTGCGCAGCTAACGGTGTCTTCCGTTTGCTCCCTCGTGACCCGTAGCGCCGCCCTCGACGACGACAGCGCATGTCCGTCGCCAGACACCTCTCCGGCGAGCATTCCCTGCAACTCCAGCGCGCCCCTCGACAAACAGAAGGCAGCTCGAGCTTCCCCACTCCACGGAGATCACGGTGAGCCACCTCTCTACCTTCCTTGCTTCCTGGTTCGTCGGCAAGCACACCGTCCGACCGTGCGCCGCCGCCAGCCACCGTCGGCACCGCTCGAGTTAGGTCAAGTCGTTTTGCACCGTTAGATCTCCATTTGGCGGCTTAGATAGAATCATTAAACGAAGAGGTACGGGCTAATCTGAACCGCACCATCTCACTTAGATCCAATGGCTGTGGTCTATCGATCCAATCAAAGCGGTACCGACGAATAGAATCAAGACACGTGTCCCTGCTGGTTTGATTTAAAACAGAATTGTTCTATTAGATATGCCAATTTGAAAAATCCATAACTTTCAAACCACACATCCAATTTTTGCAAACTTTATATCAATGGATTCAGAAAAACAAGCCCTAGCCAACCATGCACTTTGTTTAGTAAAAAGCTTCTGTTAAATTGATTGTTTTTGCAGAAACTTGTGTATGCATGTTTAGGGTATAAAAATTGTTTAAAAATGATTTTGAGGATAAAATCTTTGGAAAATGGTTTGTTTTGAACCTACTGACCATAGGAAACAAATTGTGGTTTCAAAAATGTATTTGGTGAAATAAAAGAATGAATCTTTGATTTAAAACATTTCTAGTCAAATAAAAATATGGTTTAATTGTTAAAAATGGTTTTGGAAGAAAACCTTTGAGAAATGTTTTGGAAATAAACTCTCTGACCCAAAAAAAAAGTTATATGGTTTGAAAACATATTTTGTGAAACCTATAGAATTTGACCTTATTAAAAGCATTTCTTCACCACATAAAATAATGACTTGATTTAAAAATGGTTTATGAAGTAAAATCTTATACAAATGATTTTGCCACTTTATAAAATGACCATTAGGTGTTTGAAAATGTTTATGAACCATTAGAAACCACTTTTTCAAATAAAACAATCCTTGACATGCTTGCATGCATTGCCTTGTTTTTATCATTTTTTGTGATGAATTGCTTGAATGGTAGATTGAAATATTGTTTGCTTGATTGAATTGTAGTGACTTGAAGTGTGTGAACATTGCAAAGATCAAGGAGTGAACTTATACTCTCTACCAAAAAGGCAAGTGATGCTTCATACTTTGTCCCATTATTTTCACTATGCATTAGTGATATTTCTAAGTAGGACTTGCATGGAATTTTTGCTAAGTATAAACCATGCTATGGGAAATCCTAGTAAATGAAACCTTAGTAAAATTTCCTAAGTTATCATTGCTTAGCTTAGCTAGTAGAAAACAAGGGTGGAATATATATTCATACTATGGAAAAATTTCTAAGTCTGAGGACTTGTGTTTTGTTAATAAAACAACTAAGTGAATGAATCACCTGGGTGGAATGGAAGGAATGGTTTGTGTTGAGTGGTTCACAAGGACCATTTCTATGGTTTACCTTGTGTATCTCACTTGTGGATGGCCACCCAGGAACAAAGAGATTTGAGATGTCAAATGTTGAGAAGCTTCAAGTGCAGCCACTTGGCATTATGGGCTCTGCCTGGATCATATAGGTTGCAATAACTTAGCCAAATGGACAGTTGGTGGTAGGGGAATGATAGGTTGGAGCGCGTCCATTTTGGTCTAAGGGAAGGCTTGTGAAAGATCTTGTCTTGGTGAAACCAAGTCTTGTGGGGAAAGTGCACAACCTCTGCAGATGGAAAGAATCTAAGTACTTAGCCATGTACCTGGAAAAGGACAACTTGAGAATCAAGACATGGAAGCTATCAAGAATCTCATCATCCCAATTTCTAAGTTAAAAACTTGTGGTTGAACAAGGGTTTAAGGTTCACCAATTTCTATTGGTGGTTCTGTTGCCTGCCAAAACCCACCGGCGAGCAGCGACGAGCAACACGGAGAGCCGGGAGGCTCCCAGGACTGCTGGTGGGCCCTGGTCCCTCGGGCAACGGCCCGCAAAACTCCGGCACACGTCCTGGCTGGTTCGAGGGCGTGCCACCTGACCTATACCTGATCAGGAAGGTGAAAGATTGCTTCGATTGGTTTCCTGCATGGCAAACAAACATACGTAAAATTCAAGCCGTGATGGCTTTCGGGTTTCCACAATCGGCTCTTGGAGCCGATTATCCCATGGTTCTGCATTAGATCTATGATAACATGGGGTTTTGCTTCATCAATACAAGTTAAATTGATCTACGACAGTTTAACGTTTTCACCACGTAACTGGAACATCCTACACGTAATTGAGCCTGGTAAATACAAAAGATGATAGAGAACTAACCCTAGAGAAGGCCTAACAACCGACGTAAAGTCAATTCCCGGAACAACTCCTCTCGAATTAGTAAACCATATCTTTTCGTATTACTGGATCGTTCAACCCGTTTGCAAGGCCTGACTACGTGGATATCAAACTAAACCTTGGAAAGCAAGGCAACACTATAACAGATCGAATCGACGGAATAAAGATCAAGCAAGATGCTACCCTTACACCCCGAACAGGTGCAAAGGCAGCGAGATAAGCAAGGGCAGCATAACTAAGCAATCATAGTAAAAAGTACCGATGCTAGCCTAAACAAATCTGTGATAAAAGTATTACTCGCCATCAACAAGGCTTCAGCACGAGTAACACCAAATAACGCATAAGTAGGTACTGCCTAGATCGCAAGATGCGATCTAGGCAGCATGACACTTACCCGAAAGAAACCCTAGAAACAAGGGGTGGCGATGCGCCGAGATTGTGTTTGTTGTGAACGTGATCGTCCTCCTTTTCTCAATAACCTTAGGTACATATTTATAGTCCGGAGACTTCCTATCTTTGGAATAAACCTAGCAATCCTATCTCTTTACTTAAACCGAAACGTAAACTACTACAATATAAGATACACGGGCAATTTAGCCCAAATCCACGCACAAGGCCGATTCAACAACACGTTGCATATATGTATCTTCCAAGCCCATCTTGATTACGGCCCATCTCCTCCTTTGGCCAAAATATGGCGATAACACATGCCCCCCTGGTTTTGGCAATAATAATTCCAAAACCACTCTGTCGATGTTTTTCTTCTTCCCTTTTTTTTGTATCGGGTTACGCGTTGCAGAGCAGAATCGTCACGCCACCCCCTCATCATGATGCCCTGTATTCTCAACTCCTCCGCAGTGTACGATTTGACCGTTTTGGCACCACATTATGGAAACTGCTATGGCATTGAACCGTCTTCCACTATTCCTTATTTAAATTCATCCAAGCAGTTTGCAGCCCCATCTTCCTCCAGCAGCCAAAAAACCCTCTTTCTCCGCCATGGCCTCCTCTTCTTCATCTGGCCTGTCCTCCCAAGCCTCCAACACAATGAGCGACCGGGAGCCGACGCCAGAGCACCCGCCGACGACGGCGTCTCGCTCGCCCACAATGGTGGGACGAGAGGATTAGATTCGCCACCTGGTCCGAGGACGACGAGTCCTTGACCGATGGCGAGGAGGGCCTGCAGTTCCTTGCCGATGGGGAACTGGAGGCGGACAGCACCGACGACGCCATGTCCTGGGACGGCGTCTAATCCTCCGACGAGGAGGAGGAGTCGGAGGAGGACACCTCCTCCGATGAGTATCCACTGGTGTAGAGCTTCCGCGCCGGGTCCAGCGAGGACACCGAAGACGACGACGAGGACGAGGAGGCCCCCGCTGGCATCTTCAGCAGCAGCAGCGAAGACGACGCCGACAGCAGCGCTGATGACAGCGAACAAGACGACGGCGAAGACAGCGGCGACGACCTCGGCCTCTAGATTAGGACCCAGTAGTAGTAGTAGTAGATTTCCTTTTGTAAGCAATCAGCTCCACTGTAAATAATCGTCTTTTGAATGAATGAAGATTGCTTTTCCAACTCGAAGATTGCTTTTTTCGACCCAATTTTGCCGATAATCAAAATAAGTCGATGCTCCAGAAGCCGATAGCAATGTATCGGCTTTCACCATACTACGCTCATTAGCCAACCAAGTCAAAGCTCAAAGAGCCGATGACAACACATCGGCTTTCCCAAAAACGTTGACAAGGTCAAAACTTGGTCGCATACTTAGACAAATCTGAACGGCCACTTTCCAATTTCAAACGGTAAACTGCGACCTTCTTCAAAAAAGGGCGACCCAGATCTCAAGCGCCCGACCGGATCGAGCTCACGACAAGAACCCTCGATCCCAAGCGCATAGATCCATCTCCGGCAAGAAACCAGATGGCGGAATCGTCCAACACCAACCCAGAGGTCTCCGGCCTGAAGGTACGCCTACTCCTCGCAGTCTGAACGCGATGCTAGAATTAATGGCGAACACCTGAATTAATGCCTTATTCCACCATTAAACTTTTTTAGGTTTCAGACATCCTGCTGCCGCATCCTTCTCTCCCAAATTCTCTCTGTCTTGGCCCTCGCACAGAATCTAGTCCTGCCCATCTGATCTCTTGCGAAGCAAACAGAATCCCCTTCGTAAGCCAAGACCTAGATTTAAACTCTTGGGCCGACTGCTTGCGAGCCTGGCCTAATCCCCCTGAGCATTGGGTCTCTTGGTTCAGCAGGGTAGCTAGAGCTTACCAATCACAATGGGAAACCACGGGAATAGCTGATGCCTTGCATCTATCATTGTCTCCCCTTGAGAAACAAGAGAACCTTCTAAAGACCATCGGCTACTTCTGGTCTGACGCTCTGAACTGCTTCATGTTCGGTCATGGCCCCATGTCACCAACCCTGTTAGACGTGGTGATGATTACTGGTCTGGATGTTACATCACCCAGCCCTTCTGCTTTTAAACTGACCAAAGTCCCCTACAAACTGTCTTCTAAAACAGACTGCACGAACTGGGGTGCCTACCTCCAACGCCATATGAAAACAAAGGGCCCTGTCACAGAGAAAGAACACACAGCCTTTCTCAACTTCTGGCTGGAACATTTCATATTCTGTGGCCCTTCCCTGGCTCCAACCAAGAATTATCTCTCCTTAGCCTACGAACTGGCCAAAGGCACTCAACTTGGCATCGGCAAACTGTTCCTTGGAGAGGTCTATCGATATCTCCAATTGATGTCTGTTAGGCTGTTCTCTGGCATAGCAGTCAAAACAGGTGGTCCTTGGTGGTTCATTCAGCTATGGACTCAGCTGTATTTTCAAAACCACGTCCCAAACTTCCCCCTTTTGGCGAGTTGCACCTTTCCAGATGTCAAAGGGAGGCAGATCCGATGCACCAGCTATGGCCAAGCTTTGTATAGACTGCCAGGTAGTAAACTGACCCCTCAGGAAGCATCTAAATGGTTCAGCATTTTCTTTCAAGGCCTGGACAATCCTATCTTTTTTCCCTACATGGAAGAATCGGAACACTTCGAAAATCCAATCTCCTTCAGGCTAGACAATTTTGCCGATGACGCCAGCACTCGGCAGCTCTTTTCCACTGTGATCCGTCCATGTTTCCTTCCAGTTGGCATGAGTACATCCAATAGAATAATCAAGCCGGGATATGAATTCTACCAGCCAGTCGTAGTGGCTCGGCAATTTGGCCTTGGGCAAGTACCTCCCCATTTCTGTCTCCACCACCTGACAGAGAGCAGAGCCGACCTGCCTTATCCTCTCACCAGCCAAAGGTGTTATTCCTTCTTTGATGCTCTGACCATCCCTATCCCAAATGACCTCACCTTCGCCTCATCAAGTGATGGCTTTGAAGACTGGTGGTCGATGTGGAAGACTCATGCCTTCAGGAGAGCTCTGGGACCGTTGCTGAAGCAGCTCGACGCTGACTATGACATCCCCGTGGAACAGGTACCACTACTTGTAAATTTTCTTGATGCAGCTCACAAATGATTCTTCTACTAACCCACTCTTTCTCTTTGCAGCAACAAGATGGCCCTGAACCTACGCAGAGTGATGGCTCCCCCTTCAAGTTCTTTCCGCCAGCTCCTATGGTTCTTTTCTGCAAAAACTCGCCACCTTTCAAAAAGGTCATGATGCAGAACCAGCCGATCACACCACAATCGGCCTCCAAGAACCAAGCAACTCCTAAGTCAGCTGCCCCTCGAGTTCCAACTAAGACAAGAACGATGGTGAGGAAGGTAGCTGCCAGGAAGACCTTGAGGCGCCGGAGCCCTTCCCCAGAAAGCTCGCATGTAGGCTGATCCATGTCTTGGTCGATCCTTCTCATTCTTCCATTCTTGCAGACATGCTCGTGCTTACTGGTTCTCCTTTTTTACAGGCTTCCGTCGAAGACACCTCTAGCGAGGACACTCAGACCAATCGAGGAGAACTAGGCCCCACAGATTCTGAGAGGACCATCACACCGAGCCAGCCAGATTCACCACCATCGGCTTCCAGGAAAAGGTCGGTTCCTGAACCTACTGCCCCCCGAGCACCAGTCGAGGCGGGGCCAGCTGTGGGTCCCAAGAGAGCTCGCAAAGGACTGCAAGCTTCTTCGTCGAGCCAGGAGGTTTCGAAAATCATCACCCTTCATGCTCTTACCACTTACTTCTTTTTATCTGCCGATTCATCATCATTTACATCGGCTAAACACCTTCAATGCAGACGACTGACGTTTCTAGTGGGAAAGCTGGGGCAGTGCCGATCCCTTTATCCAAGCCGGATACAACAATCCCCGAAGGTGAAGATGAAACGGCTACCACTTTGGCCAAGCCCCCAGCAACCACACACAAACCGATCGTCTCCTCATCTGCTGTCCCCTCGATCTTAGGAGAGGTATGTTAGCTTTTTTCGGCTCATCCTTACACGTTGGACGCGTACTGACGCTTTTTTCGGGCTGCCAGAGTTGTGACATTTCAGGCTTGGCGGCGACCACGAATCCATCGAACCAACTCCTCATTCCGATGATGAACCACGAGCCAGGGCTGTTCCACCTCAATTCCAGCGTCTTAAAACCCTGCTGTCCTCCCCGATCGAAGAGTTGATCGAGGGTTCTGAGGAGGTGAAGAGCGTTCTTGCTGAAATAAAAGACCAACTCGGTAGCATTGCGGTGAAGCTTTGGCCAGTTGTAACTCTGTCCTTCTTCGGTCAAGGGTGAAGTTAGCTCGTGAGAGGATCGATCTGCGCCCAACTTCCATCGAAGGCCAATATCGCAGCGGATGTCGCAGCTCAACGAAAAAGGCGTCTCGATGCCAAACCGACACCTCTGTCGATCCGCGAGCTCGCATCCTTGAAAAGGGAGTTGGAAGATCTTGAAGAGAAGGTCCGGGCGACTAAACAGCTCATCCGTGACAAGGAAGAATCCATCGCCCGCTCCCAAGACGAAGCAGAAAGCCTCAAAGCTCAACTGAAGACCGATCTGGCAGAAATACGTGCCCTGAACAAGCAGCTAGTGACGGGCAAGGACGAAGATGACGAAGCCGAGATCGCCGAGGTGGATCGTGTCCGTGCTGATGCCCTCCACGCCTTCGAGGCATTTCTTCAGTAGCTCGTTTATGTAAACTGGCATCTGCTTGTAGCAGTTTGAACCTCTATGTAAACTGGCATCTGCTTGTAGCAGTTTGAACCTCTAGAGTCGATGGCTGTGCATCGGCTGTATGTTTTTTTTTATTGGCCGATCTCATGTATCGGCCCCCATATTTCAGTGTCCATCATCCCACATGCTTGGGAAATATTTCTTGAGGTGTTGCCCGTTGACAGCCACTGGGAATTTTACGCCATCCAGTTCCTCAAGCATGTACGCGTTTCCCCTTAAAACTTGATCGACCCTGTATGGCCCGTGCCAATTTGGAGACCATTTACCATATGCTGCATCCTTAGTTCCCAATGGCAATACAGCTTCCCATACCAGATCGCCAACGTGGAACTCCTTCGGTCTCACCTTCTTATTATATGCACGAGCTACCTTGGCCTTGTTCTCTTTGATTTTCTCAAGCGACCACAGCCTAAGCTCAGTTAAATCCTCAACACTGTCACTCATCAGGGCCGTATATTCTTCAGTCGTTAGATCGTTCTGAAAGGTGACACGCCTCGATCCAGCCGTAATTTCCCAGGGCAATACGGCTTCTTGTCCATAGACTAGATGGTATGGCGAAGTTTTTATCGCTCCATGACATGACATGCGATAAGCCCATAAAGCCTCTGACAAAACCTCGTGCCAACGCCTAGGGTGCTCATCGATCTTCCTCTTGATCAGCTTGATAAGGCTCTGGTTGGACGCTTCAGCTTGCCCATTTGCTTGAGCATAGTACGGAGATGATCGGATCATCTTAATTCCCGTGTCCTCACAGAACTCTCTAAACTCGTAAGAAGTGAAGACCGAACCTCCATCGGTCGTGATCGTTTGGGGGATCCCGAATCTATGAATAACATGTTCTTTCACAAAATCGATAACATCCTTTGAGCTCACTGATTTCATAGGGACGGCTTCAACCCATTTAGTGAAATAATCCGTAATGGCCAAAATCCACATATGGCCTTTGCTTGATGGAGGATTGATCTTGCCAATCATATCCATGCCCCAACCTCGGAATGGCCAAGGTTTGATGATGGGGTTCATTGCTGACGCGGGCACCATCTGAATTTTTCCAAATTTCTGACATGCTTGACACCCTTTGTAGTACTTAAAACAGTCCTCAAGCATGGTGGGCCAATAAAACCCTGATCGCCTGATCAACCATTTCATCTTGTGAGCCGATTGGTGAGTTCCACAGGCGCCTTCGTGTACCTCGTGCAGGAGCCGATTGGCCTCGGTTGGCCCTAGACATTTGAGCAACAACCCTTCCAGGGTCCTGTAGAACATGTCGTCCCCGATAAGCACGTACTTCATGGCCTTGTACCTTATCCGTTTAGGTGCCCCCCGAGCCGAATCCTTCAAGTAATTGAAGATATCGGCTCTCCAGTCGTCTGCTTCCAGGAACTGTACCTGAACATCGGCTCCCTCTGCTATGTCCTTGTAGCCTGAAGCCATTTGTGCAAGATCATTCGCCTCGGTATTCTGCGATCGCGGGATCCAGGTGAAGTTTATGTACCGGAACTGTGCCATGAGCTCACGGCATTGCAACCATAATGGGAAGAGCGACTCGCTCTCACACTTGTATTCCTCCGTGAGCTGGGAAATCACCAATTTGGAGTCTCCAAAAATTTCCACTGCCTCTGCCCCAGCTTCTATGAGCAACTCGCGTATCGCCTCATACTCGGCGACGTTGTTGGTGCACGGGGAAGCAAGCCTGATGGAGAAGGAATATGTTGCCCCCCGGGGCGACACGAGTAGAATGCCAATGCCGCAACCATCATCACAAACCGATCCATCGAAAAACATAGCCCACGCTCGTATAGACAGCGCTGCTATAGCAGTGTTGATCCTTTCAGCAATAAGGTCGGCTAATGCCTGACCCTTAACTGCTTTCGCAGGTTGGTACCGGATGTCAAATTCCGATAATGCAAACATCCATTTGCCGAGTCGGCCTTTCAACATAGGAGCCGACAACATGTGCTTTATGACATCTGATTTGCATATAATGATAATCTCTGCCGAGAGCAAGAGGTGACGCAGCTTGGTGCAGGTGAAAAACAGGCAGAGGCACAACTTATCGATCTCAGGGTACCTTGTCTCTGCGTCGAGCATCCTTCTGCTGATGTAAAACACAACTCGCTCCAGACCATCATAAACCTGCACCACCACCGAGGCGATGGGCGTGTCAGCTACTGATAAGTAAATGTAGAACGGCCTATCCGGCTGGGGCGGAACCAATACTGGTGGCTTCGTTAGATATTCTTTGATTTCGTCGAAGGCTCGTTGTTGCTCTGTCCCCCAGCGGAATTCTTCATCAGATTTAATTTTCACCAGTCCCATGAACGGCTCTATTCTTCCCGACAGATTGGAGATGAATCTTCTGACGAAGTTGATTTTGCCGATGAGAGACTGCAGTTCTTTCTTCGTGGTAGGTGGCTTCATTGTCCGCACTGCCTCCTGACTTTTCAGGCCGATCTCAATTCCTCGTTCATGGACCAAGAAACCCAAGAACTGACCGGCCGTCACACCGAAGGCACACTTCTTTGGATTCATCCGTAGCCCGAATTTTCTTGTTCGGTCCAGGACGTGTCGCAGATCGTCCAAGTGTCCTTGTACTGAAGCTGACTTGACCACCACGTCATCGATATAAATTTCCACCAGCTTGCCGATCAGATCATGGAAGATGTAATTCATGGCTCTTTGGTATGTGGCGCCGGCATTCTTCAGTCCAAACGTCATGACTACATATTCAAACAACCCCACCGAACCTGGGACTCTGAATGCAGTCTTGTGTATATCTTCCGGAGCCATAAAAATTTGGTTGTAACCGGCATTGCCATCCATGAAGCTCAAGATTTTATGACCAGCGGCTGCGTTGATTAATGTCTCTGCTACCGGCATCGGATACTCATCCTTCGGAGTAGCTCTATTGAGATCCCGAAAATCTATGGCAACACGCCAGCGGCCATCCTTTTTCTCTACAGGTACGATACTAGAAATCCACTCAGCATACCTGCATGGCCTGATTAACTTGGCTGTCAACATTTTCTCGATCTCCTTCTTGACTTCTTTCAAAATTTCGGCCTTCATCTGTCGTGCTCGCTGCTGGAATGGCCGAAATCCTTTTTTAAGCGGGAGTCGATGCTCAATGATGCTCCTGTCTAGCCCGGGCATCTCTGTATAATCCCAGGCAAAGCAATCTGGATATTCTTTCAACAAAGCTATCATCGGACCCCGCAGATTCGGATCTAACTTCTTGCTGATAAATGTTGGTCTTGGCTTATCCCCAGGACCGATGTCAATCTCCTCTAGCTCATCAGCGGATGTAAACCCATACCCTAGCTTTCCGTCACCTGTTAAATCGATGCTAAACACGGGGCAAACAGTTGGTGAGGATAACAAAGATAGTTTGAGCCGATTGCCGGAATCGGCCCCCTTTTTCATTGCATTAGTCAAGGAAGGTTTACAACTTATCTGTGCTCTACAATGGCAGGGAACCTCCCTGCTACGACTGCATGACCTGTTTGTCGTAAGATTGCTACTTTTTATTTTTTGTGGCCGATCGCAGGGATCGGCCTTACCACGTACGATCGTGGACTTTGCTACTCTGTCAGGCCAGTGGATAAGACCAGCCTCACCCCGTTTTTTGTAGCTTCAATGCGCTCACAGCCGTCTAGACTGACTCCAGAGATCGGCTCTTGGTCTCCTGCCTCCCAGATGTTCGTACCAGCTATGGAGATCTCAATCGAGTCATCTGCATGAATGACCTCCACTTCATCTCCATCCCACTGTATCAGGCACTGGTGCATCGTGGATGGAATGCAGCAGTTGGCGTGAATCCAATCCCTCCCCAGCAAGACAGCGTAGGTGCTTTTGCTGTCAACGATGAAGAATGACGTAGGGATGGTTTTTCTGCCCACGGTCAGGTCCACATTCAGAACGCCTTGCGTCTCTGAAGTTTGGCCGTTGAAGTCGCTTAACGTTACGTTGGTTTTGATCAGATCTGCAGTGGAGCGTCCCAAACGCCGTAGCATGGAGTATGGCATTATATTCACTGCTGCTCCGGTGTCAACCAGCATCTTGCGGACAGGCTGCCCATTGATATAACCTCGCAGGTACAGGGCTTTCAGATGTTTGTAGCCCTTCTCTTGTGGCTTTTCAAAGATAACCGGTCGTGGGCCGCAGTCAAACTGTGCCACTGGTAGTTCTTTGGCTCTTGGAGCGCAGAACTCGGACGGAAGTGTAAACACCATGTTTGTGCCAGCCGATGTCTTCGCATCGGCTTTTACTGGTTTGGGGCGCCATTCTTTTCTTTTCGGACGAGCTTCCGTCTCCAAGGTTTGCTGCACTTTCACGGCCAGATCGGGCCGTGCCTTCCTTAAAGCGTGGAGGTACTGCGCTTCGGCTTCCTCCAAGTTACGCAGCCGCTGAACTCGACGCTTTTGGGTGTGCCTGAGTCCATCGGGGCACCACCTTGGCCGGTGATATCTGTCTTCTTCTTTTCCATCCATTGGCTCCTCGAAGTCTCGAGGAGGGAGAGGACCTAGGTGCTTGAACACTGAGACTGGACCTGTGTCATCCTTCTGCTGTCCACATTCTGGGCAGTTGTCGATTGTAGGCAATCGGCTCATCCCTGCGTCCCAGCAATACTTGAAGAAAGGACAATCCCAATGTTTATCTACGCCTTCTTTTTCCTTCGGCTTTTTACTAGCGAGGTGCTCATATCCTTCATCATCTCTATCGTGCCGGCGACGTCGGTCATACTGATGCTCATACTTGTGAAGGAGATGTGTGGAGTGTGGCTTCTGATATCGCACGCTTCTCACTTGCTCCTCGGTCAAATACCGCCTGTCATCATAACGGGGCCGGTCACGTGGACCGGCCTCCTCTCTTTCTCTGCCCCTAGAGCGACCGTCTTCCTCCTTATATGCGCCACGGTGGTACACAGGTCCTGCCATATTAACATCGAACGAGAAATCCAACTGACGCCTTGTGGACTGGCTGTGTTCTACCATGTTGACGCCGGGAAATGGGTTTGTGTCTACTTTCATGGCGAACTGCCCAAGGATCAGACGGCCCTGTTCTATCGCCGTTTGGATCTGGCGACGTAGCTCTTTGCAGTCATTGGTGGTGTGGGTGAACGAGTGATGCCACTTGCAGTAAGGTCTCCCGTTCATCTCTTGAGCCGTAGGGATTTTGCGGCCTTCAGGTAACTTCAACTGCTTTTCTTTCAGCAGTAAATCGAATATCTGCTCAGCTTTGCTCACGTCGAAGTCGAACCCTTTTGCAGGCCCTTGCTGTTTTACCCATTTGCAGGACACATGATCTGCCCCCCGAGCCCATTCAGCCACGGCCACCTCCTGGTCTTGTGTAGGATCCTCTTCTGCATCAACCAGGCTTATCGGACGTTTGAACTTGTCTTGGTACAACTCAGGGTGGCGCTGTTCATACATTGTCAGCTTCTGGGCCATGTGCGCCAATGAATTGTACTCTACTTGGAAAGCCAGATCCTTGATAGGTGCTGAGAGACTGAACACTGCTAGTTCGACCGCTTCTTTCTCAGTTAAACGAGCCGAATAACATCGGTTCTTGACAGTCCTGAAACGTTGAATGTACTCAGCTACCGTTTCTCCCCGCTTTTGCCGCACCTGCGCCAGATCTGCAATGCTAGCCTCGGTAGCTTCTGAATGATACTGAATGTGGAACTGTTCTTCCAGTTGCTTCCAGGTCTGGATCGAATCCGGTGGCAACGAGGTGTACCACCCAAAAGCTGGTCCTGTCAGAGATTGCGCAAAGAACCTTACGCGTAACTGATCTGATGCTGAAATCATGCCTAACTGTGCCAGGTATCGGCTCACATGCTCGATCGAGCTCGACCCTTCCGATCCGCTAAACCTTGAGAACTCAGGGAGCCGATACTTGGGTGGCAGCGGAATCAAATCAAACTCGTTGGGGTACGGCTTGGAGTAGCCGATTGTCCTTCTCTTCGGCACGAAGCCGAACTGGTCTCTTAAGATAGTACGGATTTGCTCCACCGTTTGAGCTGCAGGGGCTAAATTCTCAGAACTCGCTCCGGTGGCGTACTTGGCTAGCCATGCCTGTTTATCAGCGTCCATCCTGACATCCTGCTCCGAAATACACCTCCAAGCCCTGCTCCAGAAACTCCTGTTCCAGAAATCCCCGCAGTTGCCACCTGGTTCGTGCGCGTCAGGTTATTGCAGTCCGGCACATAGGTGCACACATACCCATGTGGGATCTCTTTAGGTGGTTCAAACAGGAATTGGTAATCGCCAGGGTCACCTCCAACCTTGTAGACGACGTAAGTCGGTGCCCCTGGTGGTTCCGGAGCTGCAAGCGTGAATGGCAGCTGTGGCCTAGTTTGGAGTGGCCTTTCTCCCTGGTGAGTCCCTAGAGTAGGCCCCGACGGAGAGTACTGATGTTTCATGATCTCCTGAACTACGCGAACCGCGACACGCTCGAAAGCGTTCACTAGGCTCTCAGAATGGCGATGAAGAGAATGAGCCACCATGTAATTGACTTCCTGTCGTAGAGCTCTGGTGCGCTCCTCTGAAGGAACAGATAGATCCACCTCATCAAGAGCACCTTCAGGTGAAAATCCTTTCCACCTGATACCATGTTTACGAGTACTCTCAAAAGAGCCGATGAGATCGGCTTCGAAGAGAGCTTTGATATCATCATACTTCGCCTTATGCTCCTCAGGCAGATCGTCGTACGTGACCGGTCTGTTCTCCATCGCAGCGTCGGATGTTGATGTAGACGTTGTTGAAGGTCCCACCGGGCGTGCCAGAATGTGTTGCCTGCCAAAACCCACCGGCGAGCAGCGACGGGCAACACGGAGAGCCGGGAGGCTCCCAGGACTGCTGGTGGGCCCTGGTCCCTCGGGCAACGGCCCGCAAAACTCCGGCACACGTCCTGGCTGGTTCGAGGGCGTGCCACCTGACCTATACCTGATCAGGAAGGTGAAAGATTGCTTCGATTGGTTTCCTGCATGGCAAACAAACATACGTAAAATTCAAGCCGTGACCGGCTTTCAGGTTTCCCTGTGAATCGGCTCTTGGAGCCGATTATCCCATGGTTCTGCATTAGATCTATGATAACATGGGGTTTTGCTTCATCAATACAAGTTAAATCGATCTACGACAGTTTAACGTTTTCACCACGTAACTGGAACATCCTACACGTAATTGAGCCTGGTAAATACAAAAGATGATAGAGAACTAACCCTAGAGAAGGCCTAACAACCGACGTAAAGTCAATTCCCGGAACAACTCCTCTCGAATTAGTAAACCATATCTTTTCAGACATCGGATCGTTCAACCCGTTTTCAAGGCCTGACTACGTGGATATCAAACTAAACCTTGGAAAGCAAGGCAACACTATAACAGATCGAATTGACGGAATAAAGATCAAGCAAGATGCTACCCTTACACCCCGAACAGGTGCAAAGGCAGCGAGATAAGCAAGGGCAGCATAACTAAGCAATCATAGTAAAAAGTACCGATGCTAGCCTAAACAAATCTGTGATAAAAGTATTACTCGCCATCAACAAGGCTTCAACACGAGTAACACCAAATAACGATAAGTAATCTTGCCTAGATCGCAAGATGCGATCTAGGCAGCATGACACTTACCCGAAAGAAACCCTAGAAACAAGGGGTGGCGATGCGCCGAGATTGTGTTTGTTGTGAACGTGATCGTCCTCCTTTTCTCAATAACCTTAGGTACATATTTATAGTCCGGAGACTTCCTATCTTTGGAATAAACCTAGCAATCCTATCTCTTTACTTAAACCGAAACGTAAACTACTACAATATAAGATACACGGGCAATTTAGCCCAAATCCACGCACAAGGCCGATTCAACAACACGTTGCATATATGTATCTTCCAAGCCCATCTTGATTACGGCCCATCTCCTCCTTTGGCCAAAATATGGTGATAACAGGTTCCTTGGGTGATTTTGTCAAGCAAAAACTTAGTGTTTTCAAATGATAAGGAAAATCTATTTTGAGCAAAGCAAGCCTAAGCTCCACTTAGCCAAATGCATATATATGATAGACTCCACTATATTACCATAGTATCACTTGCCAATACAATTCAAATGTATTGACCCTTGTGGGTGTAACTTGTTATGTTGCAGGTTTGTTTGATATTAGTGAAGTTTAATGATTAGGATTACAAGTCTACCAACATATGCCTGTGGCACTTTGAAGATGAAGGACCCCATGCTATTGTTATATTCTGTTGCATTGTAATGAGATAGCCAAATGAGCTATGTAAGATGTAATAAAAATTACTTTATTCCTGGTTATAAAATTGTATTATGACCTTTGTTTCTTGATATTACATCTTAACTGTGGATGCTAGTTATTGATCCAGGGACTAGCATTGCAAACACAGGGATCTCTACCTTATTAAAGGTTGGGAACCTTACAGATGGTATCAGAGCATTGTGTTGCCTGTAGGATTTGTAACCCTAGGATTGGACAAAACCCTTAGAAAAATAGGAGTTGTATTTGTTCCAAAACTTATTTACAAACAGTCTTGTAAACTATTCCCTCAACCATTTTTGGTTTTGATTCTACATCTCTTCTATTTCAAACTTGATGGACAAAACCTACCCCATGGACAAAGACTTCACCATGAGCTAAGGACTTCATCAACTCTAATGACTTCAACATCTTCAACTCTAATGACTTCAACATCTTCAACATTTTAACCAAGGACTTCAACCCAGGATATCACTAAGGTCTACAAGTGAGACAGGAAATATTGCTCAAGACTTGAAGACTAAGGAAACACAACTTGAGAATCATCATCACCTTTGAAGTTTTTGTGACCAAGAATTTTTCCAAGGGTACAAAGGTCTTGTTCAAGAAGAATCAACCAAGAAGGATGGAAATATCTCAAGTGAACCATATAGATGGACCACCATATTTAGTTTAAGTCAAACCCACCAACTTATGTGGTGTAACAAAAATATTTTTGGTTGCCTAAAAATATGCTTGAAACTTGTTGTTTGAGTGGAATGTTTGTTTGTGATTGCTTGCACATTGCCTGTGTGAATTGTGATGTGTGTGATAAGAATTATTTCCTTAGCAATATTTTGCCTATCCTAATTCCAACCCAACCCAAACAGATGACTTCTCCAAGAGACTCCAAACATCAAGAATGACAACAACAACAACAACAACCAAGAGATGCACATGAGAGAACAACTACTAGCAAACCAAACCCACTTGAGCCAAGTGACAACTCAGTTTTTAGCCAACAACAATGGATTAGATCCAACCATGCAAAAGTTTTTGGAAACTCAATCCCAATTGTTGCAAAGGATGGCCACTCAAATGATCAACATGGAAGACAACTCTTCCCAAGGAGTTTAGGACAACAAGGATGACAAGGATGATATTTTAGAAGGAACCCAAGCTTGCAATATTTGTGGAGACAAGGATCATACTTCCAAGGAGCATGAAGACCAATGCCCCAATTGTGAAGAGAAACATCAAATTGACCAATGCCCCACATTCCAAGCTACTTGTTACTTATGTGAAGGAAATAATCATGTACCTATCCAATGCCCCATCTATTCCATAGTTCAGCAAAGGAAACAAGGTGGAG
The DNA here is from genome assembly GCA_030063025.1 of Avena longiglumis. NCBI lineage: Eukaryota > Viridiplantae > Streptophyta > Magnoliopsida > Poales > Poaceae > Avena > Avena longiglumis. Next base: position 593,404,057 of record CP125973.1, read on the forward strand.
TGCAACAACTGATTGCAGACTACTATGAGAGAGCCAAGTCTATCAAGAAGGATGAAGACAAAGGAAAATCTCAGCTTGTACCTCCCAGCAATATGACCCAATTTAAAGGACCAAAAAGGAGACATATGTATTATCCAAGGAGTAATAGAAGGTCAAGGAGACCAGGGAACATTCCTACCTTTGAGATAACATATGAAGAACATGAACTAGAAGCCCTCCTAGCTTTGGAGAAACCCAAGAAGAAGAAGGACAAAAGCCTAGTGCAATGTTGCCATTGCAAAGAAATGGGACACTATGCCAGTGAATGTCCAGATAATAAGAAGTATAAGGAGATTAACCAAGTGTGGTGCAACAACTGCAAAGGGCTAGGCCATTATGTAGCAACATGTCCACAGAAGATACGTGAAGAACTCAATCTTATCACATGTTACAACTGTGGTAACCAAGGACATTATGCAAGCAATTGTCCAGAAAAGATAAAGCACAAGATAAAGCCTATGAAGGATCTCAGCCTTGCCACATGTTTCAAGTGTGGAAACAAAGGACACTATGCAGATGTTTGCCCAGAGAGATTTCAACAAGATCCCAAGAAATCCAAGATGTAATTTAGTTGGAAAATTTTTAAGGGTGGTAGTACCCTAGTTGCTTTGAGCCGATTTGTAACCCTAGCCTCCCCAAATCTCGGGACGGGATTTATTTTAAGGGTGGTAGCCTGTCACATACCAAGATTTTCCAAATCTTGTAATGTGAAAAATAAATAAACAAAATAAATTATTGTTGAAAATCAGGGTGAAAAGAAACTTTTGTTTTTAAATGGAAATTAAAATTCCATCTTGAACAAACTTTAACTAAAGTTTGAATCCAATTAAATTCAAAACAAGTAAAATGCATTCCTCATAAATGAATCTGGAAATGTAAACACTTGGAAAATAAATCCAAACCCTAAACCCTAATGCAATAAAAATCATTTCCAAATTATCTCCAAGCCTATGGATTTGATCCATATAAAAACTTGTCAACAAACATTTTCAAATGATCAAGAAAGACAAATAGAAATATTATAAAGCCATAGAAATTGGTTTGGAGCCAAAGATAAAATCTTATGAATATAATAAAATAAGGATATTTAAATTCCAAAGCTAATAAAGCCCTTATCTAAAAATCCATACCAAATGGAGAGAAAATAATCTTAAAGATATTTAAAAGGTTAAATAAATCTCAAATAAGATTTTACAAATTGGAATCACCAAGTTTGGATCTATAAATAAAAAGATATGAATTTTATAAGATGAAGAAAGAAATATTAAATAAAGAATATTTAAAGACCAAATCAAACCTTGGCCTAATTCATTAAGCAAATAGAATGAATATAGTCCCAATCCAAATGAAATAAAAGGATAAAGAATTTCCAAAATAAAATAAATGGCATTAACCATTCTATTCCTATTTTAATAAAGACAAATCTCTAATATGAATAATTATAAAATTCATGAGAAAATAGTATTTTGAAATTACCCAAGTGGAATAAAAGTTGTTTAATTAATTTAAATAGAATAAATCTTCCAAATAAAATTTATGGAATTAAAACTATATTTAATTCCATTAGATTTGAAACAAATGCCCAATTCAAATAATTAATAAATCATATTAAAATTATTCCAAATAATTCAAAGTGAATTATTTTGACACCCTTATGATTGAGTAAAAACCTACTGAAAAGATTTGGAAAGTTTAAAGAATTTAAATGGTGTTTGAAAATATTATTAAATCTTATTTGATTTAAAACAAGGGCATTTTGAATAATTAGAAAGACCCCAAAAGAATAAATTTTTTATTCCAAATTTGACTTCAGATTATACTACTAATCAATATTTAAATCTACACAAAATTTGGCAAAGGTTTGAAATTCAAATTGAGGTTTGAATTATTTAAACAAAACCAAAACAGAATATTAGAAACAGAAAAAGAAAAACAAAGCAGTATAAAAAAAAGAACAAGCCAGCCCACTAAGCGATTACCATCGCCACCTGCTCTCCCCCGCAACGATTCGTTTCTCACTCAGAAGCAGACCCGTGCAGTCTCTGACTATTGGAACCCACCTCCCCTGTCTCTCCTCGCTGACGAAAGGACCCCACTGCCACCTCACCTTCTTCCTCCCCGCGATGAACTCGCCTGGCCGTTTTCTGCCTTGAATCCTCGCGATCAATTCGCCATAAAGTTGCGTTTAATCCTCGCCATGACACCGCCCTCTTAATCGCCTCCCTCTTCTCCCTCTTTCCCCCAGACGCCACCCCACCGGAGCCCTCAGGCTGCCCGTATTGCTCGTGACGACTCCCCTGTCTCCGACAAGCTCCGGCGGAGATTCCGGCCGAACCCTGCCGCCCCTTGCCTCCTCGACCACGCTCACATGCTCCCCACCACCAGGCGCATCTCCCCGTAGCACCAGCTCGTCCCCGGGCGCCCCAGAACCTCAGCAATGACCAAGACCGTCACCGCCGCCGTCTGTTTCCTCTCCGGCGAAGCCTCGGGTAAGAACCAGACCGCCCCTCTCTTTATCCGTCACGCACGCATCATCGCCACATCCTTGCGCAGCTAACGATGTCTTCCGTTTGCTCCCTCGTGACCCGTAGCACCACCCTCGACGACGACAGCGCATGGCCGTCGCCAGACACCTCTCCGGCGAGCATTCCCTGCAACTCCAGCGCGCCCCTCGACAAATAGAAGGCAGCTCGAGCTTCCCCACGCCATGGCGATCACGGTGAGCCACCTCTCTACCTTCCTTGCTTCCTGGTTCGTCGACAAGCACACCGTCCGACCGTGCGCCGCCGCTCGAGTTAGGTCAAGTCGTTTTGCACCGTTAGATCCCCATCTGGCGGCTTAGATAGAATCATTAAACGAAGAGGTACGGGCTAATCTGAACCGCACCGTCTCACTTAGATCCAATGGCTGTGGTCTGTCGATCCAACCGAAGCGGTACCGACGAATAGAATCAAGACACGTGTCCCTGCTGGTTTGATTTAAAATAGAATTGTTCTATTAGATATGCCAATTTGAAAAATCCATAACTTTCAAACCACACGTCCAATATTTGCAAACTTTATATCAATTGATTCAGAAAAACAAGCCCTAACCAACCATGCACTTTGTTTAGTAAAAAGCTTCTGTTAAATTGATTGTTTTTGCAGAAACTTATGTATGCATGTTTAGGGTATAAAAATTGTTTAAAAATGATTTTTAGGATAAAATCTTTGGAAAATGGTTTGTTTTGAACCTACTGACCATAGGAAAAAATTGTGGTTTCAAAAATGTATTTGGTGAAACAAAAGAATGAATCTTTGATTTAAAACATTTCTAGTCAAATAAAAATATGGTATAATTGTTAAAAATGGTTTTGGAAGAAAACCTTTGAGAAATGTTTTGGAAATAAACTCTCTGACCCTAAAAAAACAAAGTTATATGGTTTGAAAACATATTTTGTGAAACCTATAGAATTTGGCCTTATTAAAAGCATTTCTTCACCACATAAAATAATGACTTAATTTAAAAATGGTTTATGAAGTAAAATCTTATACAAATGATTTTGCCACTTTATAAAATGACCATTAGGTGTTTTCAAATGTTTATGAACCATTAGAAACCACTTTTCAAATAAAACAATCCTTGACATGCTTGCATGCATTGCCTTGTTTTTATCATTTTTTGTGATGAATTGCTTGAATGGTAGATTGAAATATTGTTTGCTTGATTGAATTGTAGTGACTTGAAGTGTGTGAACATTGCAAAGATCAAGGAGTGAACTTATACTCTCTACCAAAAAAGGCAAGTGATGCTTCATACTTTGTCCCATTATTTTCACTATGCATTAGTGATATTTCTAAGTAGGACTTGCATGGAATTTTTGCTAAGTATAAACCATGCTATGGGAAATCCTAGTAGATGAAACCTTAGTAAAATTTCATAAGTTATCATTGCTTAGCTTAGCTAGTAGAAAACAAGGGTGGAATATATATTCATACTATGGAAAAAATTCTAAGTCTGAGGACTTGTGTTTTGTTAATAAAACAACTAAGTGAATGAATCACCTGGGTGGAATGGAAGGAATGGTTTGTGTTGAGTGGTTCACAAGGACCATTTCTATGGTTTACCTTGTGTATCTCACTTGTGGATGGCCACCCAGGAACAAAGAGATTTGAGATGTCAAATGTTGAGAAGCTTCAAGTGCAGCCACTTGGCATTATGGGCTCTGCCTGGATCATATAGGTTGCAATAACTTAGCCAAATGGACAGTTGGTGGTAGGGGAATGATAGGTTGGAGCGCGTCCATTTTGGTCTAAGGGAAGGATTCTGAAATATCTTGTCTTGGTGAAACCAAGTCTTGTGGGGAAAGTGCACAACCTCTGCAGATGGAAAGAATCTAAGTACTTAGCCATGTCCCTGGAAAAGGACAACTTGAGCATCAAGACATGGAAGCTATCAATAATCTCATCATCCCAATTTCTAAGTTAAAAACTTGTGGTTGAACAAGGGTTTAAGGTTCACCAATTTCTATTGGTGGTTCCTTGGGTGATTTTGTCAAGCAAAAACTTAGTGTTTTCAAATGATAAGGAAAATCTATTTTGAGAAAAGCAAGCCTAAGCTCCACTTAGCCAAATGCATATAGATGATAGACTCCACTATATTACCATAGTATCACTTGCCAATACAATTCAAATGTATTGACCCTTGTGGGTGTAACTTGTTATGTTGCAGGTTTGTTTGATATTAGTGAAGTTTAATGATTAGGATTACAAGTCTACAGCCAACATGTCTGCCTGTGGCACTTTGAAGATGAAGGACCCCATGCTATTGTTATATTCTGCTGCATTGTAATGAGATAGCCAAATGAGCTATGTAAGATGTAATAAAAATTACTTTATTCCTGGTTATAAAATTGTATTATGACCTTTGTTTCTTGATATTACATCTTAACTGTGGATGCTAGCTATTGATCCAGGGACTAGCATTGAAAACACATGGATCTCTACCTTATTAAAGGTTGGGAACCTTACAGTGAACCATAGTCTGGTCCATCTCAAGAAGCATTCCAGTAACATTAGATGACTGATCATACTCTAGTTGATCGATAAGTGGTACAAGATTTCACCAAGCATCTGCAAAAATTATAGAAGTTAGTTATGTCCTGGATTTGTACCAGTGGCACAACTATAAGAACCCACCACAAAATTAGTTTTAGTTCCAATACAATTAAGATGTAAAATCAACTAGCGGACATGCTAAGGCCAGCCAGATAGATTGCCTCCATTGTCAAAAGTAAACTAGATAGTATAGAAGCAAGCAATAGAGAAAGTTCCACAAGCCACATGACAAAGAATAGAAAATATTCAATAGAATATATATCTGCAAGTACCACACTACACATGTTTCTATCACCGTTAATGACAAAGACAAAGTTAAGGAAATCAATAGCACACTACAAGCCAAATAATTCTTCTTTTCATACTGATTCAAAACAAAAGCTGACTGTCTGAGAGATTAATTTCCCAAATGCATCAATGAACCAACAAGAATACAATACAATACAAACAACTGGAAGCTTTTCTATCAGGAGAGATCTATAGAGAGCAGACCTTGCAAGAACGGCCCTTGCATACGGCCTGTTGCGGGTAGTTCCTAGAGCCAAAGTCAGCCTTGTAAAGTGGCAACCACTAGTGTACGACATCACTGATGATCCTGGAGTCTCTCCACAACAAAGAGCAAAAACAAACAGGTCAAGGACAGGATGACTAATCAAAGTCCATTGGATACTTCCATGGATCTGTACTAAGAGAGGTGAAAACTAGATAGCATGGGGAACAGAGGCGCTTACTATTGGACCATCTTTTTGTTGGGGTTGCTTCTCCGTTAGTCTCCCGGCATAGACACAAAACACACCAAAATTCTATCAGAATGCAAATTAAAGCAGCATAAAATTTCATTAGACTTAGGAAAGTAACTGCCAAAACAATTTAGACAAAAGAGAAGCATTGGCCATGCATATCTTTTTTGGTGTGGACCAAAGTAAATGAGCCAATGCAAAGCAGTACTGTAATGATATACAAGATTATTCTAGTAGCAAGGCATTCTATCATGATATAGAAGATATCAGGAATAGTATTTCACAATTTATAGCAACATCAATACCATAACCAAGCTATCACATAGCAGTGGACGCTAAATGTACTATGGGTAAAAAGAAGAGGCTCGCAACAGCCCAATATACTGATTACTACACTTCATCTATTGATTGTAAAACTGGCATGGGTAATCATACACCCAATAAAGCATTAGAATGGACATTTCAACTTAAACCTGAAACTTTTGTGCTAACTAAACTAACGATGAATTTAGCAGTGCTTACATCTGGTCTGAACCGACGCTATAAGAATAGTAGCCGCACATCAGAGGCTATAACAACATGCAAGCATTACCACAAGCACCTAGCATGCACGAGAATAGTATATTATAGTCATTACACAGTTCAATCAAAACAGCCAGATATTGTTAGAAGGATAAATAACTATAGTGGGAAGAAAAACTACATTTTTAGATGCACAAATAAGAACTTCAATCATCACATTCAAGTAAATGCTAAACAAAAGCACAACAAGCTGCAGGTATTGTTTGCAAAATAAAGACAGTCTATACATACATTATAACCTATAGTGATGCACAAGGACATATACAAGACAAGGAGTCTATGAAACTGTTCCTACAAAACAAGGACCATGTTTTCCTTTTCAAATATAAACCAATTATGCGCATTCATGAAATTGTTCTAGTGTAAAGCTTTTTAGTTATAACATCTTATAGTAGAATGCATTATATACTTACTGATTATCACTTAATCAAGTCAACTGTATAGTGGAATGGTGAATGCATCTGATCAATAAGGGCGTGTACATGCACACAAACAAACACGGGAAAATTAATCAAGATTTTAAATAACCAGTGCCTCAGATTACTATAAGCATGGTGTTTTCCTTGAAAAGGACATAGCATAGCTTCTAATGGTCATCCCAGGATTTTAGGCATAATTCAGCAACCTTCTAGCTACTACCTACCAATTAATAAGACATAAAACAAACCTGATATAAGATTAATTTCTAGAACAATATCACCCATACAGTTGATATCAATCTATGAATAAATTAATTTCTTGCTGTTACAGCTCAAGCACAAAGTTAAAGAACACACTTAAATAACACTACTCTGCATAGTCCAACAGAATATGAAAAGAACCTGTACAATTTAAGCACATCATATATGTATCAGTAAAACCGCAGAAGAATGCACAAGCCACTAGCTATGCCACGAACATGAACAAGCCACTAGCTAGGGTTTGCTAGGGAGTACAACTTGCTAGGGTTTGCTAGGGATTTTGGGGAGATGGGAGAGGAAGGGACTCATAGGTTGATGGCGCCGGCTCTGGATTTGGACCTCGCACGAAGTCATGGATGCAGCCAGACTTTCTAGCACCATTCGCCTTCCGCCGCTGTGACCAAGAAAGTCTTGAGATCCGCATCCGCCTACAGCGCTGCCATTGGCCGGAGAACAAGGAGGAAGGATGGCGACGACGCCACGACGACGTCCTCCTGCTGGCTCCGGGGATGCCGTGCCGGAGAGAGGGAGGATAGGGCCGCCCTGTGCTGATCTCCCTCGTTGATGAAACCTAAAAACAGGGGACACAGAGGGCGATGAGGGGGATGGAATCAGCGAGACACGACAATTGTTGGGGAGATTGGATCAGCGTAGAGGGTGGGATCTAGTACATAGTTCATACCTGCCAGTGAGGTCGACCCCCAAATTCCGCACGAGCTCGCCGGCCGCCACCGCACCTCAAAAACCAAACAACAAAAATGTCAGATCCATATTCGGCTAGGCTGATGTCATCCTCGACAAGCGCCGCGAACTCGGCGAGGCTGATGAAACCGTCGCTGTCCGCCTCGTCCATCATTCGACTCCTCGTCGGTGGATCTCGCTGGAGGGGGTATGGATCTCGCTGGAGCGAGCGAGGAAGAGGATCCCGAACAGAGGGCGCCGGCGGCGCATGTGGATCTCGATGGAGAAGGAAGGGAGAGGGTGGCGATGTTCGCTCGCTTGTGTGTGGCGGCGGGCAGTAGGATTAGGGTTAGGGAGCCAAGAAAGGAGGGGAGAGGAGTTCGCTGGGAAGGGGGACGTGGCGATTTTGGCTGGCACGCGCGCGGCGGTGAAATATTCAGTGTCTGCGCGTGTGAATAGGCTGGGTAATTTGCCACGTCATCTATCCGTGTCAAGTTCCCACGGATCAACATCCTGTCCGTCCATCCTATACACATCCAATGGCCCATCTTGCTGTCCTCCGCATTTAGACCTTTCTAGCTATTATGACGATTTCACTGAAAGAAATTACGACGTTTTGAGCGAAATCGTCATAGTTTAGTGAGGTTTTGGCCCTCCTAAGCAGCTTGAGACCATCCAATGTGGAATCTTCATAAATCTAAGACGATTTTGTAGATTGTCACTACCAAAACGTCACAAGTTAACACATTTCTTGTAGTGGGGGCTCGCGCTCTCTTGGGAAGAGGGAGGGGCGGATTATCCGCCCCCAAAGGCAGATACTTTTCCCTTTTTCTTAGAGAGAGCTGCAACACTTCAACACACGTTAAATAATCCTTGATATTGTTATCTAACACACAAAACACTAGGGATTAAGAAATGTTCTTTCAACACTCCTACTAAGGCAAAGGCCAAGAAATACACTATCCCCTTAAAGATCCCAAAGCAAGCTCAAGGAGGATCTGAAGCTAAGAGAAGCGGTTGTTACACCTATGGAGATCCGGGCCACTTCGCCCGCAACTGTCCAGAACAGTACTGGATGAACCCAAAGCAAGCCACTGCGACAACCGAAAATGGCAAGAAACCACGAACCCTTTCGGCTAAAAGAATCATGAGGCCATTATCCCCAGAACCTCCTCTTTCCCCAAGAAATCACTACCTGCGACGAAACGTTTTACTCCAGAAAGGCGACAAGACTCTGGACGTTCCTCCAAAGTAGTTTCGCACCCGGAAACTCGCCCATCCCCAACTTTGATAGATTCAAGTATCGTCCCACGACATGTTTTGTAAAACTATAAGTGCCTTGTTGCCCTGCGGCACAGACCTATTTTGTAACCCCTTAAGTACCTCCGCCATCGACCGGTTTGAACCTACTAAATGTATGGATGTTATGCAAGCATGATATCCTTCTTTGCATGTTTTACCCACGACGTTGAATCAAACCGAACCCCCGTAGTTTTGCTCTAAGGGGGAAAGACGCAGTCTTTCCCACCCAAAACTAGATAGACCTAGAATCGACCACTAGTTAGTGTTAAGTGCTGACCACCCCTCAAACCCGAATCGTCAACCCTGCCAGATGAACGACAATTGGCACTTCTCCCGAATCAGAAGGTACTTCAAGAAAGTCCTCCACTCCAAGGTCGACCACCCAGCCAACATCCCAGTGTATCAAGACCATGAAGAAATAAAGTCGACCATGAGGCGAAGGAAAGAAGAAGATTCAACTCGCCGTCTCGTCTCAAGAAGGCAGTACCCTGTCGACGTTAAACCTACTTAGACTTGTCGTAAGGGGAAAAGACTACGTCTTTTCCACTAATTTAATCTAAACACCCAAACCCAAAGCCGCTTAGCTCCAAACTGTAGCTAACCCTGTCTGATTTCTAAAAACTTGCCAACACCTATACTTTTCTTCCCTGAAATTGTTAAGCAGATGTTATCACCCCAACCCTACTCCTCCCTAATCTCGGGACGAGATTATTTTAAGGGGGAAAGGTCTGTAACATCCCAATTTCAGCAACCCTGATTAAATGTCCAAAAGGCATAAATCAGAGGGAACAAAACTTTTTATTGCATTGTGTGCTGACCTGTTTGCTTGTGCTCAAGCAATTGTTTGTGTATTGGTTGTGTACTCGTCATCTCAAACCTAGTTTACAAAAACTATTTTTACAAAAGAGATGTCTTGGCTCATTTTCCATATTCTTAGCTGTTCTGGCATTTCAAAACCTGAGCCAAGATGACTTTGACACAACCAATAACTTTACTAGTCTCTGTTAACAAAACTATGGATAAAATAAATAATCTCCTTATGTTTTGAAGACAGAACCTTCAACTACTCTTATCTCTAGGTTCTCCAAAAACCTTTATTAAAACCTTTTATTCCAATCTTGTTGGAGATATGCCCTAGAGGCAATAATAAATATAGTTATTATTATATCTTTGTGTTTATGATAAATGTTTACATTCATGCTATAATAGTATTAACAAGGAAACATTAATACTTGTGTGTTTTGTAAACTTAAATTGAAGTCCCTAGTAAAGCCTCTAACTAATACTAGCTTGTTGGTTAATAAATGATTGTGGTTTCCCTATCATGAACATTGAGATGTTATTAACAACAAGATCATATCGTTAGGAGAATGGTATGATGGACATACTCCTATAGATAAGCGTAGCATAAAGATCAAGTCATTTTAATAGTTTAATTTCTATATGCTTTCTGATACATAGTAACCTAATTCCTTCGACCATGAGATCATGCATATCACCATTACCGAAAGGATGCTTTGATGACATCAAACACCACACCGTAACTAGGTGGCTATAAAGGTGGCATTGAGTGTTCGGAAAGTATTGGTTGAGACACATGGATCAAGAATGGGATTTGTCCATCCATATGACGGATAGATATACTCTAGGCCCTCTCGGTGGAATGTCATCCAATTAGCTTGCAAGCATGTGACTGGCTCACAAGGGATCACATATCACGGGAATGAGAAAAGAGTACTTATCAGTAACGAGGTTGAACTGGGTATGCAGAGATACCGACGATCAAAACCTCGGATAAGTAAACTATCGTGAGACAAAGGGAAATTGGTATCGTATGTAAGTGGTTCATTCGATCGCAAAGTAATCGTAGAAATATGTCGGAGCCATATGAATTTCCAGATTCCTCTATTGGTTATTGTTCGAAGAAGTGTCTCGATCATGTCCGCATAATTCACGAACCGTAGGGAGACCCACTTAAGGATTCGACGTTGTTGAGTAGTTATGGAATGATGAGTAAGAGACCGAATGTTGTTCGGAGTCTCGGATGGGATCCGGGATATCACAAGGAGATCCGGAATGGTCCGGAGAATAAGATTCATATAAGGAAAGTCCTATTTCGGGGTAGGAGAATGGTTCCAGTGTTTTCATCGGGAATGTTCTAGAAGGTTCCAGAATTTCCGGCACTCCGGAGAGGAAGGGTACATGAATGTGTCATAACAATTTGGAATGGTTGCATCATGTACTAGGTGTCGTCACTGAACAAAATAAAGGGTTAAATCAAATCCTAGTTTGAAAAGTCAAACGCCAATTCGAAAAGTCAAACGGCTATTTTGTTTGGTGGAGGGAGAGTAGGAAACCTACTTGGGGAGGAAGTCCCTCTCCCTCCACCGCCGGCCTTAGAAGCCGAGTTGGGGAGGGACTCCCCTCCCCTTGGCGCGCCCCCTCCACCTATATAAGGAGGGGCAGGGCTGCCCCTCCATGACACACCTTGCCCTCTCCAAACCCTAGCCCTAAGCCGCTGGCGCCACCACCTCCTGCTGCTGCCGCCGCCTAGGGCAAACCCTAGCCGCCGACTTGGGTTTCCCCAAGCCCTAGCCGCCGGCCTAGCCCTCTACCCTTGGTGCGTCTAAACCCTAGATCACCGAGGGCCTCTCTCATAGTCCACCATACTCGCTCCGTCTTAAGGCGAAGCCCTGCGAGATCTCCCCTCTACTTACGATACCACGCCGTCGTGCTGCCGAAATCGCGAGGAGAGTGCTACAACTTCCGCTGCCTACTGGAACAAGGGAGAGGAAGGTCTTTGTCGAGTACCGAACGTGTGACCAACTGCGGAAGCGCTGCCGGAACGCAGCGCCGGAAGGATCGTCTACGCAATCTTGAGATCGGCAAGAGTACGACTACATCACCCATGAGAATACAATCTCGTTAAACACTTTGGAATCTTTAAGGGTGAGTTATTCTATCGACTCGTTGCTACAATCTAGTAGATAGATCTTGGCTTGTTTGTTTGTATGCGGTAGAAATTTTTTGTTTTCCATGCTACGAACCCCTACAAATCTTGGTAGTAATACCAAGATGATCCTTATCTTACTTAAAATCCAAACCCCTTTTCAACATAACCATCTTTACCTCAAGCTAGGCCTGGTGGTAACCCTAGTAGTAGTTAGATAAGTGATAAGATGAATTTCCTTGATCTGCTGGTTGATGAATTGCCTTGATCTGCTGATTGCCTTGTTTGCTTAAGAACTAGAAGTGAGCTAATCTAGTAGCTCATCCTTTAGGACCCAATACTTTCTTGTGATCATCAATCTCAAAGCAAGCATCCAAGTCTGGATCTATCCTAAACCACTCAAGTGACCCTCTCATCTCCTAATCAGATCAATCCAGGGATAATCACTCCTGCTAGTTCCCAACCCAATGAAGACCCAATCTAAGCATGGATAATATCCACTTATCCATTAACTCAACATCCTCTCCTTGATCATGAGTTTGGAACCTAGTATCCCCTCAAAAGGTTCTACACTTGCACTCTAGTCTAAATCACCAAAACTGCCAAAATGGCTAAGTCTGGATTTCTTATCTGGATACCATCTTTGGAGACCCTACCCTTTCCAACCCTTGTGCATTCTTGGGAATATATTTGAACCATCTTGTTTTACATCAGTAGTACTACCAAATCCCACTCTTTCCCTTGGCTAATCCATTCTAATTCTCACTCATCCATGATGGTTTTGTAGTCAAGATACTACTCTTTTCTGCAAATCTTATCATCTTGCCTATTTTGGCAGAAGCCCACATCTATATGCCACCGCCCCTTGACCAAATATTTGCATGGTTATGATCTAATAATTATGGCATATCAATCCCCACTTCACTTGTATCCATTGGAACCTTGTGCTTCTTAAACCCACATGGTTTATGAGGCTACATGTTGTACCTGCTATGGAAGCCTTATTTTCAACAAAGTTTGCCATCACTCCAAAACCACCTCAAATACAACCAAGCCCAACTCTTGCTTCCATGATCATCTATATGACATGGTCTATCCATCCATATACCCCTTGTACCATGGTGAGCTCTGAGCTTCCTAATCCAACCATGTTTAGGTGGCATTCAAATAACTAAACTCTAGATCCTTCCCTTATCCAGTTTCCACCCCTCTCACCACTTTTCTTCAAAACCAAGGTTGAACTTGATGCCTACATCAAGTTTACATCATCTACCTTGGATATAAGAATCCCCAAATAACTCCCAAAATTATTTGGATTATTAAATTATTTTATTTCCTTCACTTACCAATTTCTCAACAACCTTGTCTTTAAAAGACAAGTTTGCTTTTATCCAAATCACCTTGCCAACTCAAGGGAAATTTGATGCCTATATATCATATCCCATCTTTCCAACTCAAAAATAAATATTTTTGAGATTCTTTATTATTTATTTTTGCCCTTTTTCTTAAAACAAGAAATAATTCCTCGAAAATACTTTTCCACCTCAATAAATCCCAATAAAAATCTCCAATGTGTGTTATGGTATTTAGGACCATATCACACAAAAAACCAAGCTTTCCTAATGCAAAAATATCATCTTAGCTTCCCCAATCTACTCCTGCACTTTTTGAATAAGTGCATTTAAATGGGATTATAATATTCAAAAAAATCCCATTAAAATCATGAAGTGATTATTTGATCTACTCCACCTACCAGTACCATTTACACACTTTTCCCAATGCAACATTTTCAACTTTCTTCACAAGCCTCCAGTTAACCAATTTTGCTAGAACAATGCAAAGTTGTTTCAAACCAAATCCAAACCAGCTCCAATCTTCTCCAGCACTCCTCCCTAACATCATCACTCTCCCCTGGTCGACCAGCACTGTAGCATGCCCCCACACCCTCTTATCCTTTGTGTTTGTTTATGAGAGAGACATAGGTCATGTCCAATCCCACCATCAAAGATTGTGCAACAGCTACCCTCTCCCTCCCTGACACAAATCAAACTAGAAACCACCTAGACCCTCTCTCACGCCCACAACAACTACCCTCCCCTGGTTTTCCCCCTCTCCTTGGCCACCATGAGCAAGGTCCGCCATGGACCTCTCCTCTTGGGTTTATAAGTCCAGGAACCCTGGCACCTCTCCTCCCCTCCCCCATTTGCCCCCACTCACCTCCCAGAACCCCTCCTCCCTCTCCCCTACTCTGTTCTGCTCGAGGGTGAAGGAGAGAGAAGCCTTAACCATGACAAAGAATCAAGCAGGGCTCACTCCTCCCCTTCCTTCCTCCTCTGCATGTGTCCTAGCTGGTCTCCTCCTCCCCTGTACTAACCTCCCCGACCCTCTCTCTTGTAGGCAGGAGCTATTAGAAGCTTCCCCGACGAGCCCCGTGACAACCGAACCCGTCCCTGTCGCGCGAGGCCCTTCCTGCGATGGAGACCCCCTCTCCCGCCCCTCGTTCTGCCCGCCTCGGTGCGCCACATCCAGTCCTCCGCCTCCCTGCTGTCGGCAAGCCCTCAGGTGAGCACCCCGCTACCCCCTGCACGACCTAGGGTTCGCGTGCGCCCTCGCGCGTGAGCAGAGGAAGAAGACGACACTGAGCCACCAGATCCGCTCTAATCGGACGGCTCTCAACCCCCATACCCCTTCACCCCTCCTCTCTCTCTGACTGACGGGCCCCGCCGCGGCCAGTTCGATTTCTGGATCCTGCGCAGGAGGATTCCCGAGTGGGCCGAATCCTCTCACCCCGGCCCATTTTGCTGCAGATCTAGCCCGCCACCACTTGGCTTTTATCTTTTTCCTTGAGATATGGAAATTAGACCCAAGGTTTAATTCAAAATAAAAATGGAAAAAACTCCAATTTGCCCAGATCTAAATTTCCTTGGACACACTAGTTTTTTCCCTAACATGTAGAGGCATTGGTTAGTCATTTTGAGGATAAAAATAAAAATGATAAATCCCCTACGAAGATCTGACTAGAACCCTAATTAAATTCTCTAGAAGGTTTGGTATATCCAAAGGTAGTAAATCCAATTGTTTCTGGAAGGTATAAACCATACCTTTCATGTCCCACTGGCCCAACCTTAGTTTGCTTCCTAAAATTCAGATAGCAAAAATATCAAAACACAAAGACTTTATGCCTTTAGGAATTTCTCTAGGTCAAACGAAGTGAGGTTTGGACCTAATTCCAACTCCCAGTTGACATACATATCCATATACTCCTAAATCCAGCAGCTCATATTTTTATGAGTCTCTGTTGAATTTTAGTGAAATAAACTCTTCTGTGCATAGTTTATTCACTAAAAAAATAATTACAGTATCTAGGTAACACCAAAAAGGTTGATTCCAATTTCCACATAAAGGTATTCTCATAACCTAACATGTGTCCTTCGAATCAACTAAAAAGCTTCTGTAAATTAAATCTGAAGAAAAAGACAAATCCCCTCCAATACTGCCTTTGGGGCTTTCTCAAGGGCATTCTGCTAATTGTTTTGAGGTGATTCTAACTCCTCTTGATTCAGTCCATCAAATACTACCTAATCACCCAAGGAAATAATTTTTGGAACTCCAAAGAAGTTCTAGTGAATTATTTCCTAAAACTAGAGCTTTAATCACTATAACAATCATGATAAATCAAGGGAAATTGATAAAATAGTGAAACCACTTTTGTTGGATTCATTTTATCAATAAATATATGATGGTATCATTTTTATACAATGGTATAATACAGATCAAGTACTTTAGAAAAAACCCTCTCTTAGGTAATTCCTAGACTCTAAAACCAAAGGCAACTTTTCCCTAATGCCTCCAAATCTTTTGCTAATTTTACCAACCAATCATCCCACACCCTACTGATGGTTATCTTGTATTTATCTTAGGCTTGCTGTTTGGTTTGATGCTTGTATGATTTGTATTCATTGGTGTATTGTTTGCTTGCATGTATGCTCGATAATGGCGATAGTTTCGATTATGGGACGCCGAGAAGAAGGAAGGACCGGGCTAATCTTATTATTATCATTATTGGTATTCTGGTTATCTAATGCCATCAAGGGACATCTCACCGGTCACAGGCAAGCCACCATTCCCGAGCTCCTACATTCCCCTACTCAGTTTATTAAATGCTTTCATATCTCGTTTATAAACTGCATACTTAAACTGCATGGTTTGTTTCAAATAAAAAGACGTGAGTAACTTGGCTCCTCCAAGTTATGGATGAGTGTCCATTTGGACACCTACCCTATTTACACCTAGTCTTACCCCTTTAGATCAAGGCTAAGTTGATTAGCATCTTTCCTCTTGGAACCCACGGATTACCAAATGATAAAAACTATATTGGGTTTTACCCTACTACAAAGTTTTCAAAATAAAACCCTTGGAAAGAGGCATCATTCTGAGTGGAGTTTTCACTAAAGGAGATATGAGGAGGAATAAGAGAAAGTCGAATAAGGGAAAGAGAAGGAAAGGGGTACTCGAGTCTTTTGCCGTAATAATTTTATTAGTGCAACCACATTACACTGGGTGGGACTCAGGGCTAGCTCGTAGTTTGTCCTCTTCAGTATGGGCTACACCATAACGCGTAGAAGGGGGTTAGAGTCCCTGGATGCCGGTCCCTTTCCACTTAGGGGGTCGTCGTGCCCGGAGAGGTTCCATTCAAATCCTCGGAGTCGGCTAAAACTATGGAGCTCCCGCGGACGGTACCAGGTTAAGGCAGTATGGATGTCTGGCATCCCGCAAAACCACTACTAGAAAATCGCGTTGTTTTTGTGCATTGCATCGTCATCATCATGCATTGTTTGTCTGAAACTATTTCGAAACGCCTAGTTTTGTTTTCTAAATAGCCCCCGTCTTATTTCAAATTAAAACATTGGTCTGTTCAGATCTTTTATTTGTCTAAAACTATTTACAAAATTTATTTAAAGAAAACCCTAGTCTAAAATTTCTAGTCCTAATTTTACCCAATCCTAGTCTACCCACCAACCCCAGCTCGCCACCTCACCGTCCCCTCCACCTCACCCTCAGCCCAGCCACCTCACCAATCCACAGCCCACCTACACCCCTCTTTTCTCACACCCGCTGGCCCCTCCCCTTCTCTCCCTGACACCTCGGTCCCACGCCCCACCTGGCCCCACCCGCAGCAGCACACAACACAACACACCCACCCTCTCCCTGGGCCCCACCACACACTCACACAACACACGCACACCACGCAGCAACCCACCCCGCCTGGCCACTCCCCACCTCACCCGCTGCCACCCGGGCCCACTCCCCACACCTTCCCCAGGCCCCACCCCCCACCGACAACCACCTTCCCCGCGTCCCCCACGCCCCGGCCCACCACCCCTTCTCCTCTCTCCCGCCCCGCCTCTCTCCTCCTTCCTCTCCTCTGTCCTCTCCCTCTCCTCCGGCCACCTCTCTCCGCCTCCCTCAGACGCCTTGGACGGAGCTTCCGGGCTTGCCGCCGCCGCCCGACCAAGGCCGCCTCGATCCGAGCCGACCCCTCCTCCGGCCGCCTGCCTCGTCCCCGGCCCGCCACGACAAGCTCGCCGTGCCTCCTCCGCTGGCCTCGCCTGCAGCCGCAGAAGCCCCCATCGCCGCCTCTCCCGACCTCCTCTCCGGTCCTCGCCTCGGCGCCGCCAGAAGCCCGCCACCGCATCGGGCTCCTCCCGCCGCCATGCCCGCCAGCAGCGCGTGGTCCTGTCTTCCTGCCATGGCGGCGCCGTCAGACAAGACGTCGCCGGGTCCCCGCCTCTGTTCCGCCTGAAGCCGCCGCCTCCTCCCCAGCGCCCGCCTTCTCGCAACCGCTGCCAAGGCCCCGGCCATTGGCCGCAGCGAAGTGACCACCGCCGGCGACCACCGGGTCGGCCTCAGATGCCTGCCGCGGCTCGCCCTGCCTGCCATGAGTCCGAGCCCCACCGCCATGAGCTCCTCCCTGCTTGTGATCTGTTCCTGCGTTGATGAGGGATGCCTCCACCAATACCGAGATCGGCCGACGCCGAGACTGACAAGAACCACCGTGATGCCACTCCAAGACCCGACGATGAAACCAAGTCTGCCATCGATGAACAAGATGGAACCCCAAGATCCTCATCGACCATTGAAGAGGGCACCCAAGATCTGCCTGAGACCCATTGGCTACCAAGACCTACGTCACGGAAACCCCAAGATCTCCTTCACGGAATTCAGGAAGCCGTTCGGATGCCTGAAGACCCAGCCGAAAAACCGTCGAACCCTCGGAACCGCCAAGTTCGCTGAGACCCTGGACGACAAGTACTTCATCCCGAACGCCATGACCGTCGACATGACCCGAAGACCACGAATGCGACAAGATCGACACCGACCAGGGCGGATCCGAAGCGCCCCGACGCCGAACCAAGTCCTTCTTCGCGGAACGCCGAGATCTACTCTGTTATTCGAAGACCGATCCCGTCGAACCCTGAACCCTGAGACCGAACCCCGAACCCCGGAACCCCAAGATCTCCCGAACCCAGATGTGTGAACCCCTATCCGAGACCCCTATTTTTATAAATGATATATCTGATGCATATTAAATTGTCATACTTGCACGCATATTTGTCTGTGGGTTTGGGGGCCTTATGCCGATTCACCATATAATTAAATATGGGGCCCATATGCGGGCAAATCTAGTCTTATATTGGCCTCATTTAAATTTGTGTAGCGAACCGGTAACTTATTTTGCCATGTTAAGACAACATTTAATTTGCGGGGTAGATAAATAACTTGAACCGTTTAATTAAATGTCGGGACCCCGGTTCCGCTTAAAATGACCTAATTGCATCGCATCTTTGCCATGCCAAACATCATTCATGCATCATGCCCGATCTTCTGCCGTTGTATTAAATAGTGCATCCGGAGTTTATTCTAGTGTTTTGCTTCTTCGCGGATAAGGCCGTTGAGTTGATGCGAGTGTCGACCCGATCTTCGGTTGAACCTTCGGCAATGTTTTCAAAGTAGCATATCCCCTTTCTACCTATCTTACTTTTATAGTATTTATTCCCTCCTGTTGATCTATTGCTATCTCGTGTTGCGTGTTTCTAGTTTCCACCCGTGATTCCCTTGAAGCCTTATATTGCCTTGGACACCTCCTATTACCGTTGTTTGGTAGATAGTTGGACTGCGCGTCGTAGTCGCTTGCTCAAGTGTGCTATGCGTCGTCAAGTACCACAGTTGTTGGAGCATTGCCGCATGTTTAATGTTGGAGATGATCATGGCTTTATTTATCCTTCACTTTAATTATTGTTTAATAACTAAAATTGAAGTAGGTAAGCAGAGGCACAGGTGGGAAATAGATGTTATTTGGTTGTTAACCGTCCACTTGTGTCCCGTAGGACCCCGAGTACTTGATAATTGTTCCTTGAATATTCGCGCTATCCACATCCGGAGGATTATGGGACCCCGAGCGAGCTTGATTCATTCTTATTTCTTGGGGCCACAAACTAGTTTGAGGTTTTATTTACTATCCTGTACTGCTGCCATGCTTTACCGCTTTATTTAAATTGTGCGAGGAGCACACTGTACTGTTTAGGATCGTGGCACGATTCCGCGGTATCGACAAGCCCAGCCACACTTTCGGGTTCCCAAATACATACCGTCCCCACAACCTTGAGTCCGTCTCGGAGCTGGCCCGTTGCTATGGTCTACTTTAAGGGGTGGCCCCCTGAAATAATTCTGAATCCTATGATTGCTTTGTCGTGAAAGCCTCGTTGGGTTTTGATTTGGTTTTTCCGAGGTTGATCGAGTGTGTGTTGCTATTTGTGCACCCCTGCAGGGTAAAACTTTCTGAAAGCCGTGTCCGCGGTTATGGACGACTTGGAGCACAGTATCTCGATCATAGACAACTATAACTAAAGTAGTGCCATAAATTTGACTTTATAATGACTAGTAATCAGCTCCACTATAATGGAATGGCTAAATAAAAACTGCCAACAATTGCTTGTTGGGTTGTCGCTTGCGACCACTGTATCTGACTAGTAAGTATTGCAACTACAACGGAATGGCTAAATGAAAGTACCAACAACTGCTGGGTTTTGGGATATCTCATGCTAATTGTATCTGACTAGTAAGTGTCGCAACTACAACGGAATAGTTAACTAAAACGACCCACTGCTTATTTTATCAGGATGATTATCTATACTTGACTAGTAATTGCTGCAACGATATCTGAATAAATAAAACTACCAACTGTGTGAGTTCCTCGGTTGACTTCCTCGTTTGGTCTCGAGGGGGAAATACCAGGATGGGTATGCTTGGTGATAGTTTCTGGTTGGATCCGAATAGGTATTTCTTACCCCTCTCTAACAACCGCTAGTTGTATCGAGTCTCTATAGGTGGTTTAGTGCATGCTGCCGCTTCAGTCCACCATACCTATGTAGGCGAGGACCGCCGAATTCTAGTCTCGCCGTGTACTGGCCTCAGTACTGACGCTCCTCTTTTTCCTTTGCCCTTTGTCGGCACCCCTTTTGTTTAAGCAGGTTTTGAGATCGACGTCGTTAGCAGGGTTACCCTTCCGCTTGGCGGCAGGGGTTATGGACGCCATTGGTTATTCTTCAGGGCTCTTAGCCCCATTTGCATCTTGTCCGTAGTCGGACGCTCTATCATTTTCAAGGTGATTTGGGTCTTTGTATATTATATCTGTATTCTTGACTCTTTGAGTCGCTGTTGTATATATATCTGTTCTGTGGGCCCCATCGAGGACTGTGGTGTAATGTTATTACTTCGTTTTCCACCCGCGAAAAGTGCCTGGTGTGCACCTTTGAATCGTTTCTATGCGGGTTTGGCGGGAAGCGCTAAAACTTGCATAGGGCCGATTCTGAGGGTGTTACAGAGTGGTATCAGAGCTCAGCAGTTGCGATACCCCACAAGTCCAGCCTGTAGGATAACCTAGCTAACGGCCGAAGTAGAGTGTCAAAACTATTTTTGCAAAATCGGTTGGATAGTTCTGATTAGGTCTGATTTTACTCCTTACCCCTCTGCTGCTCTCCTCTCACCTCTGCGTGTTTTGAATCCGCTCTCTTCTCTCTCTTCGAGTCCAGGATTTCTCGTGGTTGGGTTTCCGTCGTACCTTCAGGGTTTCGCTTCCTCCTTTGGTAACGGTGTTGCTACATCCGGTCTTCATGCCATCCGAGGAATCCTCCGTCTGGTGGACTTCTCTTTGTTCCTTGTTTGTGCCTTCCGGTGTTTTCCCACGCGACGACATCATCTACGTCAGATCCGATGCAGAGTCTGCATCACTCCTTTGTTTCCGACCCTCGTTTGTCGAGATCTTCAGTCTAATTCCGAGAGTTATTTGCATAATTCGCCTATTCGTGTGCAGAGTAATGGTTTGGGTGCGCGATGGACTGATCACCATCCGACTACTCTTATCATTCGCTCTTGTACATCGACTCAGTGGATCCAACAATTTTACTCCGTCCACGGAAGCTAGAGGTGGCTTTATTTGTTGATACCTCTACCTTCGACCTTTTGTTCTCGGAGTGTTCCTTCGACGATCACGGACAACGACCTCTTGTTAGTGGTGTCGCGAGGATCTACACGAAGCGAGAAGATGCAGATCGCCGGCCTTCTTTCCGGTACCATGAGGCGGATCTCGAGGGCGAGATCCATTGTTAGTGGTGTCTAATTGTGGCATCCCGCAAAACCACTACTAGAAAATCGCGTTGTTTTTGTGCATTGCATCGTCATCATCATGCATTGTTTGTCTGAAACTATTTCAAAACGCCTAGTTTTGTTTTCTAAATAGCCCCCGTCTTATTTCAAATTAAAACATTGGTCTGTTCAGATCTTTTATTTGTCTAAAACTATTTACAAAATTTATTTAAAGAAAACCCTAGTCTAACATTTCTAGTCCTAATTTTACCCAATCCTAGTCTACCCACCAACCCCAGCTCGCCACCTCACCGTCCCCTCCACCTCACCCTCAGCCTAGCCACCTCACCAATCCACAGCCCACCTACACCCCTCTTCCTCTCTCACCCGCTGGCCCCTCCCCTTCTCTCCCTGACACCTCGGTCCCAGGCCCCACCTGGCCCCACCCGCAACAGCACACAACACAACACACCCGCCCTCTCCCTGGGCCCCACCACGCACTCACACAACACACGCACACCACGCAGCAACCCACCCCGCCTGGCCACTCCCCACCTCACCCGCTGCCACCCGGGCCCACTCCCCACACCTTCCCTAGGCCCCACCCCCCACCGACAACCACCTGCCCCGCGTCCCCCACGCCCCGGCCCACCACCCCTTCTCCTCTCTCCCGCCTCGCCTCTCTCCTCCTTCCTCCCCTCCGGCCACCTCTCCTCTGTCCTCTCCCTCTCCTCCGGCCACCGCTCTCCGCTCCCCTCCCCAGACGCCGCCGCCGCACGGAGCTTCCGGCCAAGCCGTCGCCCGGACCCGCGCCACCCCGCATCGCCTCGATCCGAGCCCGACCCCCTCTCCTCCGGCCGCCCTGGCTCCCCTGGCTCGCCCACAAGCTCGTTTTCCGCCGGCCTGCAGGCCGAAGCCTCCCTGTTTTCCTGCCTCGCCATAGCGCTGCTGCCACAAGACGTCCGTCGCTCGTTTCGCCACCTGAGCTCGCTTCGCCGCCGCCTCCTCCTAAGCGCCCGCCTCCCTCGCAACGCCGCTGCCTCGCCTGCCGGCGCATTGCCGCAGCAGTGACCACCGCCAGCGACCACCGCGGGTCGGCCCTGCATGCCCGTCGCCGGCGGCCCTGCTCCGCCCGTCCCGCGCGAGTCCGAGCCCCACCGCCATGAGCTCCTCCCTGCTTGTGATCTGTTCCTGCGTTGATGAGGGATGCCTCCACCAATACCGAGATCGGCCGACGCCGAGACTGACAAGAACCACCGTGATGCCACTCCAAGACCCGACGATGAAACCAAGTCTGCCATCGATGAACAAGATGGAACCCCAAGATCCTCATCGACCAATGAAGCGGGCACCCAAGATCTGCCTGAGACCCATTCGCTACCAAGACCCACGTCACGGAAACCCCAAGATCTCCTTCACGGAATTCAGGAAGCCGTTCAGATGCCTGAAGACCCAGCCGAAAAACCGTCGAACCCTCGGAACCGCCAAGTTCGCTGAGACCCTGGACGACAAGTACTTCATCCCGAACGCCATGACCGTCAACATGACCCGAAGACCACGAATGCGACAAGATCGACACCGACCAGGGCGGATCCGAAGCGCCCCGACGCCGAACCAAGTCCTTCTTCGCGGAACGCCGAGATCTACTCTGTTATTCAAAGACCGATCCCGTCGAACCCTGAACCCTGAGACCGAACCCCGAACCCCGGAACCCCAAGATCTCCCGAACCCAGATGTGTGAACCCCTATCCGAGACCCCTATTTTTATAAATGATATATCTGATGCATATTAAATTGTCATACTTGCACGCATATTTGTCTGTGGGTTTGGGGGCCTTATGCCGATTCACCATATAATTAAATATGGGGCCCATATGCGGGCAAATCTAGTCTTATATTGGCCTCATTTAAATTTGTGTAGCGAACCGGTAACTTATTTTGCCATGTTAAGACAACATTTAATTTGCGGGGTAGATAAATAACTTGAACCGTTTAATTAAATGTCGGGACCCCGGTTCCGCTTAAAATGACCTAATTGCATCGCATCTTTGCCATGCCAAACATCATTCATGCATCATGCCCGATCTTCTGCCGTTGTATTAAATAGTGCATCCGGTGTTTATTCTAGTGTTTTGCTTCTTCGCGGATAAGGCCGTTGAGTTGATGCGAGTGTCGACCCGATCTTCGGTTGAACCTTCGGCAATGTTTTCAGGCGAGCATATCCCCCTTTCTACCTATCTTACTTTTATAGTATTTATTCCCTCCTGTTGATCTATTGCTATCTGTGTTGCGTTGCTCTAGTTTCCGTACCCGTGATTCCCTTGAAGCCTTATATTGCCTTGGACACCTCCTATTACCGTTGTTTGGTAGATAGTTGGACCTGCGCGTCGTAGTCGCTTGCTCAAGTGCTGTTGCGTGTCGTCAAGTACCACAGTTGTTGGAGCATTGCCGCATGTTTAATGTTGGAGATGATCATGGCTTTATTTATCCTTCACTTTAATTATTGTTTAATAACTAAAATTGAAGTAGGTAAGCAGAGGCACAGGTGGGAAATAGATGTTATTTGGTTGTTAACCGTCCACTTGTGTCCCGTAGGACCCCGAGTACTTGATACCTGTTCCTTGAATATTCGCGCTATCCACATCCGGGAGGATTATGGGACCCCCTGAGCCAGAGCTTGATTCATTCTTATTTCTTGGAGCCACAAACTAGTTTGAGGTTTTATTTACTATCCTGTACTTATGCCATGCTTTACTGCTTTATTTAAATTGTGTGAGGAGCACCTGTACTGTTTAGGATCGTGGCACGATTCCGCGGTATCGACAAGTCCAGCCACACTTTCGGGTTCCCAGTCGTTTACAGCCGTCCCCACAACCTTGAGTCCGTCTTGAGCCGGCCCCGTTGCTATGGGTCTACTTTAAGGGTGGCCTCAAGTAATTCTGAATCCTGTGATTGCTTTGTCGTGAAAGCCTCGTTGGGTTTTGATTTGGTTTTTCCGAGGTTGATCGAGTGTGTTGCTATTTGTGCACCCTGCAGGTAAAACTTTCAAAAGCCGTGTCCATGTTATGGACGACTTGGAGCACAGTATCTTGATCATAGACAACTATAACTAAAGTAGTGCCATAAATTTGACTTTATAATTACTAGTAATCAGCTCCACTATAATGGAATGGCTAAATAAAAACTGCCAACAATTGCTTGTTGGGTTGTCGCCATACCACCGATTCGACTAGTAAGTATTGCAACTACAACGGAATGGCTAAATGAAAGTACCAACAACTGCTGGGTTTTGGGATATCTCATGCTAATTGTATCTGACTAGTAAGTGTCGCAACTACAACGGAATAGTTAACTAAAACGACCCACTGCTTATTTTATCAGGATGATTATCTATACTTGACTAGTAATTGCTGCAACGATATCTGAATAAATAAAACTACCAACTGTGTGAGTTCCTCGGTTGACTTCCTCGTTTGGTCTCGAGGGGGAAATACCAGGATGGGTATGCTTGGTGATAGTTTCTGGTTGGATCCGAATAGGTATTTCTTACCCCTATCTAACAACCGCTAGTTGTATCGAGTCTCTATAGGTGGTTTAGTGCATGCTGCGCTGCCGCTTCAGTCCACCATACCTATGTAGGCGAGGACCGCCGAATTCTAGTCTCGCTGCATCTTGGCCTCAAGATCGACGCCTCTTTTTTCCTTTGCCCTTTGTCGGCACCCCTTTTGTTTAAGCAGGTTTTGAGATCGACGTCGTTAGCAGGGTTACCCTTCCGGCTTGGCCTGGGCAGGGTTATGGACGCCATTGGTTATTCTTCAGGGCTCTTAGCCCCATTTGCATCTTGTCCGTAGTCGGACGCTCTATCATTTTCAAGGTGATTTGGGTCTTTGTATATTATATCTGTATTCTTGACTCTTTGAGTCGCTGTTGTATATATATCTGTTCTGTGGGCCCCATCGAGGACTGTGGTGTAATGTTATTACTTCGTTTTCCACCCGCACGAAAGTGCCTGGTGGGCACCTTTGAATCGTTTCTATGCGGGTTTGGCGGGAAGCGCTAAAACTTGCATAGGGACGATTCTGAGGGTGTTACAGGATGGGAGTGGATAAATGATGCGCAGGAAGGGAGATTCGGACTTGGGAAGTCAGGTACACGTCCCGGGGGAACTAAGCAACCATAAGGAAAGTACCTATACTAGGGACAACAAATGAAAAGTTAGGTTCGATTATCCGGACCCCCCTCTACTGTATGTAGAGGGTTATGGTTTTATCCCGACGGATGTATTGATTCTTGTGAGTAAAGTGCACAAACTATGCAGAGTCTAATCTATTCGAATAGCCATGTCCACGATCAAGGACGGTTGGAAAGGTGATTACTATGAGTACCAGGAGATATGTTGAGGTGAATAAAAATGATGTGACTTGGTCACGCGGAAAGATAAGAATGAGTTTGGTTTTAACCAGTGATGGTCAAAGATGTTTAAAAAGGGTTTTACAACAAAACGTTTTCTAAATATTTTTAACAAGGATGTGGAGATGTCCAGGTTTTCTAAAAAGGGAGGCATATTTTTTACAAAAACTCTTTTCAACAAAGATATAGAGATGCCATTGTAGGTATTTCAAAAGAAACTATAGTAGAGAGCTTTCTCGCCACAGCCAAGATATGCCTTATCTTATTACCCTTGTCTTGGTGGTTTGCGAGTACATTCAAAGTACTCACCGGCATTGTCCCTGTCTATTTACTTGGCCAGATTGCATATGTTAAGAAGGAATGAAGGTGCTGACGTCTATGCGATCTAAGCCGTCTTCCCAGTCAGTTGCCTGTAGGTTAAGGATGGGCTATTCGCTGAAGACTTCCGCTATTTGTGTTGTATTCGCCATAATGGCCTCCTTGTAAGTTCAGTATTTGTTACTCTATGGATGTTGTAATGATACTAGTCGGTTATTCTCACGGCTCACTGATCATGGGAATGTGAATTGTATGCATAACAGGTATTCTCGGACCATAAATCCGGGGTGCCACAAATACCACAATACTATGCTTTTGTACGCTAAAACAACACATGATTCTTTCAAGACATAGTAAGCAATCCCAATTGTTTGGAACAAGTCATGATACAATAATAATCAGTAAGCATAAGGTCAAAACAACACCTACCATGACATGATAAAGTCTAAGTCATAGTCAAAGCAAGATCCTCTTGTACTACTCAAGAAAGAACTTTCTACTCCTCTCCAACACCAATCAACTTATTTGAAACAACACAGCGAGAGCGGGGGTCCAAGCTACTTTATTCAAGCAAACTAACAAAGCAAACGAAAACTAAGACGCTCCAAGAACAACACAACAGTGCATGAATCAATAAAAATGAAGTGTCTAGAAACACCTGAGCTTTTTATTGATGAAGAAAGGGGATGCCTTGGGCATCCCCAAGCTTTGATGTATGTACCTCTTGAATATTTCTTGGGGTGACACGGGGTGGAATCCTCAATCTTGAGCTTTTGTCCATTCTTCATCTTATTACATCATTCTCTCTCTACACCTAAAATTTTCCCTTCATACAGAACTTCACACAATCTTCATTAGCAACATTAGTGTATTAACAAGATAATAGGCCCTTGGGTTTAGCTTTAGAACAGCAAAAATTTCACTAAAAACACAATCTACTGTAGAAATTCCCTCAAAAATCTCAATTTCCTAAAAAGGAATCAATAAGAAGCAAATGCAAAGAATGGCAGAAATTTGTCAAAACAGACCAGCAGGTAGAAACCGATTTTTTTGAAGACCTTATGTTGCTCAAATAAAAAAGTGTTGAACAAAATAAAGTTAGATAACATACTGGGGGATGTATTCAGAAAATATCAGCTCAATCCGACTTAGAGAGTTTCCTCACGAATTTTTACGGTGGAGCACAAAAATCTGTTTCGAGACAGCAACTCCCCAAATCTTACTTCCCTCTCATTAGAGGTCATTATTGGCACAAAAAGCAAACAAAAAGGATATGTAGAGGTCATTACTGAAGTAATAACTTGCAAGACTCAAGAAAACTCTTGGGTTATCTCCCAAAAAGTACTTTTCTTTAACGCCTTTAAGTTAGGCACAAGAAGCAAGAATCAAGTATTTTCAAATGAAGAATAGAGATCAATACTTGCAATCTCTTCAACTAGGAAAGGTATCTCGTCCAAATGAGTTTTGGAGGATCCCTTCTCATCCCTCCTTGGTTCACTACTTTCATCAAAAGGGTTTTCAGGAACAATCCAATCCAAATTCTTTTCTAAGGCTTCATGCATTCCTACAAGTTTAAAAGGTATGGGTATCTTAATTTCCTCTTTGGGTTTGGTTTTATATAAAGTACCTATAAAATCTACACATAAGCCTAGCATATTAAAATGTTTAAAGACCTTTTTGGCTTCCTTAGCAACATCATTGAACTCTTTCAGTAAAGTTTTAAGGATAAATTCTCTCTTTTCAGCAACCTTTTTCTTCTTTTAGTTTAAGGAACAAAATTTGCATCATGGGGTTAAGGTTAATAAACCTAGCCTACAACATATGAACTAAATAAGCTGCAGCAATTTCATAATTAGGAGCAAGTTCTGCTATAGATCTATCCTCAATATCCTCATTATTGCTAACATGATTAAAGACTTCTTCAATATTTTCTTTCCCAATTATAGAGCCACTACCTATTGAAAGGTCTTTCGAGGTGAACTTGGGGATCAACATGGTGAGCTAGAGCAAGGTGACAACTAGAGTAAGAACTAATTTTTTTGTGTTTTTGATAAGAGAAGGAAAACCAAACTAAACTAATTTTTTTTTGGAGTTTTTCATAAAAAGAGGCAAACAAAACCAAGCAAAAGAAACTAAGCAAAACAAAAACAAAGTAAAGAGAAAGTTTGTGAAGGACTCCACTTGTGCAGACGTCCTTAGCCTCCCCGGCAACGGCGCCAGAAAAGCTTGTGATGGGCGTGTTGTTGACGCCTTGTTGGGAGACCCTAAGAGCAAGTGTGATAAGCACATCAGCAAGTTTTCCCTCAGTAAGAAACCGAGGTTATCGAACCAGTAGGAGGAAGGAAACGACTCAAAGGTGTTGCTAGCAACTTGGAGACCTGCACAACACAAACTGAAGACTTTGCCCCAACGAGCAGTGAGGTTGTCAGTCTCACCGGTTTGCTGTAACAAAGGATTAACTATATGGTGTGGAAGGTAATAGTGGTTTGCAAAAAGTAAATAGTAACAATGGAAGATGTATCAATGGTAAAAATTGTACCGGGGTCCATAGTTCACTAGAGGTATTCTCCTTAGATAAACAAACATGACATGCTGGGTAAACAAATTACAATAGGGCAATTGACAGGACTGAGCAAGGCATAACAATGCAAAACTAGACAAATGATCCTATGAGATTCGATTGGGCAATACAACAAGATACATATACCGCCATCCAACTGCATCTATGACTAGAAATCCACCATCAGGTTATCATCCGAACCCCCCTCCTGTATTAAGTTGCAAGCAATAGATAACTGCTTTAAGAAAAGTGTGTAAGGTAAAAAATCCACTTGTTCCATGGACAAGAGACCGTTGTTTTCTCCCTAGAGATTTCTGTCACTTCCCTTAGATTAAATAGAGGCATGAACCCACTATCTAGCATAAATACCCCCTCTTGGAGTTACTAGCATCTACTTGGCCAAGATAGCTACTAGAAACGGAGAGCATGCAAGATCACAAACAACACAGACATGATAGAATCAATAAGACAAAACAATTAATCAATCTGACATATAATCTCATTATACATCGGATCCCCGCAAACACAACATGCATGATTACAAATAGATATGATCTTGATCATGAACGGAGTTCACAAGATCTAAACATGGTAGCACAAAGGAGGAGATACAACCATCTAGCTACTACATGGAACCGTAGTCCAAGGTGGAACTACTCACACTTTATTCCGGGAGGCTAGCATGATAAAGAAGAAGGCCTCCGGGATGATCTCCCCTTCGGTAGGGTGCCGGGAAGAGCTTCAGATCCCCTCGATCTAGGGACGATGGTGGCGATGGCTATAGACGGTTTCGTGGAATATTGATTGGGTACATAGGGTTTTGGCATGCGGGGGTGTTTATAGGCGAAGAGGCGAGGCAGGGGGGGGGCAGGGTGGTCACACGCCCCAGGCGCGGCTAACCCTAGCCCGCGCCGCCAGGGGTGTGTACCCCTGGTGCCTCCCCTCCGTCTCGTACTCTGGCTCCGTGTTCCCCACAGTAAAATATTTACTTTGGCTTTTGTCCCGTCCAATTCCGAGAATATTAATTTTCTGCCTTTCTGAAACCAAAAACAGAAGAAAACATGCAACTGGCACTGTGGCATCTTGTAAATAGGTTAGTACTAGAAAACATATAAAAACACGTCAAAGTGTAGACAAAGCAAAGCAAAGTAGATACTAAACAAGCATGGAACATCAAAAATCCTATATAACTAAGAAGATCAACTCCACTAACTTATTTCTCTAAACATGCAGCCTATCCACCTCATCAAGCATATTTGAGCAATCCTAAACAGCTACATCATCATAACTGTCACATCAGCCCAATAGAGAACTGTAGACCACCAAGCAAATCCTCTTATATTCCTTCAATTTCTTCTTTTTATTTCCTCCCTGTGCACAATAGACTCCATCTATCGACGACCCGCCTCCCTGAGGTGCATTAATTACTGACGAATTGTTGCTCTTCCTCTCCCCTTCCTTCAACGTCTCTTCACCATTAATCCCCTCCAAGTTACAGTCACCAGCTTCTATCTCCTTTAAACAGTGGATGTTCTCCATTCCCCTCATATATATGAGCCAACGTCCCTGCCCCTGTGATCCTATCGCAATCTCCCTTTGAGAGCCATCGTCTTCCTCTTCTCCACCTTCTCTATTACGTCTCTCCTCGCTATGTCTTTAGGTTTTTGATACAGCATGCGCTCTCGGAAAGAATTTGCAGGATTGGGTCGTCGATGTTCATCACTTGCTGGTACCATGCGTGCTGTATTGGGGGGGTGAATATGGAGTCCTTTGAACATGATGAATTTGCAGGATTGGGTCGACGATGTTCATCACTTGCTGGTACCATGCGTGCTGTATGGGGGCCGAATATGGAGTCCTTTCGTCGCCACCAATCATTCAATCACCTTGTCGTCAAAGGCTAGCCCAGATTTTCCCCCAAACCAAATCCTCTTCTATTATCATGAAGGTGCCTTTTGGTTTTTTGGCCTTCGAGACCCAAGGCTGATCCACCCGGAGGACACACTGAACCAATCGGAGTACCCTCTCATGACATTCCAGATGTAGAGGCGTTTCTAGAAGTGTTCAGTGTGCCAGATCTACCTCACAACAAAGATGACAGTGGAAGACAAGTGGGCTCCAAATAATCCCTTTTATTTCTGGAAGCAATGCTACTACCTCCTCCACTACAGGGACGACGATTCACTGTTATATCATCATACTGTATCCTTATTTTAATTTATTGATTTCTGTATTCATATCATGGCGCATGGCGCTCCACACACGTCTACTCCTTTTGCTCGCTAATTCGTGTGTGACAACATCTAGTTCTCACCATGTGAAGGCAGGATAACCACAATGCACATACATGTCAGTTCTCTTTGATTTCTGTATATATTCTGATAAAAATTCATGTTCCTATTTAAAATTATTCTTTATGCATATGTGGAGCGCCGCTGCTAAAATCCAGGGTTTTAGTCCTTGATCTGCTATTCATATCTTGCTCTCAGGTTGACGTAATCCCATAAAGTACTGCCTCTCAACTAAAACCATGACAATTTCTCAATATCAGGTTAGTGAGGATTAGCTTGATTATTGCTGAATGAAACCAGCGAGATCTGCCATTAACTTTATTTCTCATTTTATGAAAATTCTGCAAGTATCAAAATGAGCCTCATCATGGTGGGTGATTGTCCAGCTCACAGATTTTGCATAAAGATTTTATCAACATTGTTGCTGAAGCAAATGAGGAAGGCGATCCTACTATATCCATTGGAAGTAACAAATTTTCTTTGCAGGAATGGATTAGTTTTGCATGGGTTTTAGTATCCTATATTGTTGAAGACAACTCCAACGTTATCCTTTACACTTGCCTTCGGTTTGGATCGGCAATGTATCGACAGAATCAATATCACAGCTTTTTGGAAGATTTCAGATAGCACCTCTCTATAGATTGATTTTTTTTTTCATTCTGATTGATGCAATAGTTGCCTGGATCTTTCTCTCTGCCATCTCCGTTTGATAGCAGAAATCTTATGCTTCACCTACAACTGTTAATGGGAAAAACCGAATGCACCAGATGTCTTATACCAGAATGGGACTGCATCGGATTTCATCTAAATACAAATGTGTGGTATAACCTCTGATCTCCATGCATTCCTATTTATTATCCTAGACACGGTTCTCTGTTTGCCCGTAATGCTGCACACAGATGAAAATACCTAACAAGTGGTGGTGCAAGAGGTTCGTTTGGAGTATAGTCTGTACGCCACCTATTTTTCCCATCTATAATGTATGCTATCTTCATTTCATATGTTGTACGTATATCCTTTCATATGTGTCGACGGCTTCCACCAGTTAGTATTTGTCCATTTTTCATCATTTTATTCATATAAAATTCATGAATAATAATTACAATTATTATTATTTGATGAAAATAAACTTTTAATAAAAGACATGTGTGCATCAACTGATGCATAGGCTGGTGTTATACTCCCCTTTTAAAAAATTAATAGAGTAAATACTTTTATTTTATTATTCTATTATATTTATTCATGTAGATTTCATTTACAAATGAATTACAATAATTTAATAACATATAGCGCAGCAACACGCGGAAAATCATCTAGTTATAGATACGTTTCTGACGTATCACCGGTTTTAAGATGGAGAAAGAACCCTTGTTAGTGGTGTCGCGACGATCCACCCAAAGCGAGAAGATTCGGATCATTGGCCTTCTTCCCCGTACCAGGAGGCGGATCTTGAGGGCGAGATCCA
This sequence comes from Avena longiglumis, assembly GCA_030063025.1. Classification (NCBI taxonomy): domain Eukaryota; kingdom Viridiplantae; phylum Streptophyta; class Magnoliopsida; order Poales; family Poaceae; genus Avena; species Avena longiglumis. The sequence goes on from CP125973.1 coordinate 593,436,816, forward strand.
TTGTTAGTGGTGTCGAATTGTACCATCCCCAGTAAACCACTACTAGAAAATCGCTTGATGTTTTTGTTTTGTGCATCATCATGATCACATGCTCATGTCATCATGCCACATTGCATTTGAGCATCTTCTTTGTTGCATGCATATAATTTTCCTAAAACTATTTTCTCTAAAAGCCTAGCTTTGTTTTCTAAATATTTGTCGTCCTTATTTCAAATCAACCGGGCTGGTTCTGATATTTTATTTTATCTAAAAACTATTTATAAAATCCTTTTAAATAACCTGTAATATTTTTATATAATAAAAACATTTTGGTAACAGGGGAGGCATCCAGCCAAGCCCAAAAGCCCAGCCGAATGGAACCCTAACCACCTACCGCCGCCACACACACGCACTCCACGCGCGCAGTAGCGCATGAAGCCGCGACGCACCGCCTGCACGCTCCACCTGACCACTCCCGCTTGCCCCGCAAGCACGCGCCCCATGCGAGCGGAACCCCACCCTACCGTCCACGATAATCCCGTGTCGCCCCTGGCCCATCACTCCTGCATCGATCCCGATCCCACCCCGCTTCCCCCGTACACATAGCCTCGCTCTGTCTCTCTCCCCCGCGACCCCTCTTCCTCCCTCCATGCACCAGAGAGCCGCCGCCACCTCCAAGCCTCCATGCCATGTCGGCCCCGACGCCCTCAACCGCCTCTAGGTTTCCCTCGCCGCCTCCCCCTCCAGCGTAGGCTCACTGACCCACGATCCTCCCCGTCGCCAAGCACCAGACCCTACATCACCGGCCGACCTATGTGCCGCCTCGCAGAACCATCGCTGCCGCCTGAGCTCGACCACCGCCCTGCCTCAACCTCCCCCATGTTGGAAATTGGCCCGATATGCGACGCCGTTCGTCGAGTACTTTCTAACAACAGACAGCGCGATAGCGGCAAGATCACTCGATCAACTCCGGCGAGACGCGACTAGAACAATCGATAAGACGCTCACGTACAGGAGCTAAACCAGCCTGATCGTTGCTTTTGATCAGCTAGCTCGTTTCCACAACTCAAGTACCCAAAAATCAATATGATGGCCACATGCCCATATCGAGCCTGGTGTTCTCTTGGATTGATTCAAGTCACAATGTGTTACAGGCTAGCTATTACATGTGTATATACACTATCCGAGTCCAACTAGTACTCCAGGACCAAACCGACTAGAGGACTATCACCGTGTCCTACCTACACAAGTACTCGGAAGCATGTATGTATTCTACTTGTATACGCGTCCGCCGTGCCGGTTCCGGAGAGCCGAACTGCTTATTCCTAACAATCACCCCCTAAGCACGACATGCGCTTCACTTACACCTGGATCCCAAATGCGCTAGCTGCTCCTCGCGGGCGTCATCCATGGCATTGCTTTCGCCGCCCCAGGCATCCTCTTCGACATTCCTTTCGTCGTCTCTTGTGGCACCCATGTCGCCGTCTTTGTTCTTGTCGGCTTCTCCATGGCTTCACGCCGACAGTCCTTTTTGTCCACGCCCTTCTCCATGCCTTCATGCCGACTGTATTTTTTGTCCGCGCCTTGAGACATTATACTTGGTTCGATGAAGTACTTTCTCATCGATGCCTCACATATTTGATCTACCGATTGCCGGTGCTCTTGGATGCAATATAACAAATATGTAGGAGGTAGCTCAAATTGGTTTTCTTCTAGCTTCTCTATACCACGTGAAAAGCCTCTTGATGGATCTGCACCCCCTATTGTTGGTTCTCCTTTATCTATCTGGCCACCGGTCCACACTCTTGGACCATCGCCTTCTGGCCTTGCTGGCCTGTTTGCTGGGCTCGCTTCAGCTCCCCCTTCTTTTCTTATAATTGTTGGGCAAACAAGTGCAGGTATCGCTACACATGCATCTGTGCACCCTTCCAGTTCCGTATCTTCTGGCCACGGACTAGCGTTTTCTTCAAACTCTTTGTCTTCTGGGAGAATCCCTAGTGCTTCTGGCCTGGTGTCCACGCATGGAGCTTCCCTTAGGCCTTCAATGTCTTCTGGGCCCGAACTTGCTAACAAGGACAAGCTCGATTGATCCATATTTTCTTCATACTCAAGATCACACGTGACGTGAAAAGTTGAATATTCCGGTTCGTTGTAGCCCCAATTCCATGACTTGCCTTCCTCAAAGATTACGTCTCCCTTGAAAACCACCTTATTGGTATAAGGATTGCACAAGCGGTATGTCTTTGAGCCTTCATAGCCTGTCATGATCATTAGAATACGTTGCTCCGCCAATTCGGCCTTTACATGCGCCACACATCCAAAAGTACGAATATGATCAACCGAGGGCTTCCATCCTTACCATGCTTCGTACGGCGTTATACCAACTCCACTCTCAGTAGATTCGATGTTCAGAAAATATACAGCCGTATTGACTGCCTCACCCTAGAATTTTCCTGGCAAGCCTTTACTCTTCATCATGCTCCGTGCCATGGTCAACACAGTTTGATGCAGCTCACCCCCTCATCAATGCGTAGTGCTCTTATCTTTGCCTCCACCTTGAACTCTTCGGCTTCCTTGATCTTCTCGAATGCTTGTTGAGCTTGATCCTTACTTTTCAGCAACACAATCCACATGTATTTACTATGATCATCCACCACAAGCATGAAGAACTTATTGCCAGACGGAGTTGCGGGTGAGATTCCAACGCATAGATCGCCATGAACAAGTTCTGAGGCTTCACTTGCCTCAAACGTGGCTTCACATGGAAACGGGGCACTCTGTTCCTCATGATGCACACACGGTAGATCGTGATCCACTTGCGCCACAATCTCCGTAGCCGGTGATGGAGGATCCTCCTCATCCTTCAACTCAGTTACTTCGAGCATCAGCATCATCGGTCCATCATCTCCTTCCTGGGCGATGAGAGCCCTCTCCTTTTCCTTTGGTGGTTTCCGGCAATCAGCCTTGAAGTGACCGAGCTCCCCGCAGTTATGACACCTTACTTTCTTTATGTCAAACTTCCTCCGCGGCGGGGCGTCATCTTCATCCTCCTTCCCCGCGATGTTCTTTTTCACTAGGCATTGCTTCTCCTTGCCGCTCGTGGAGCCTCCTTGCTTTTCTTTTGAAAGAGTCATCCACTGTTGCTTTGTGAGCATCAGGTGCTCAACCTGTTATGGATCACCGAAGCTGATCTGGATTCTCTCATCGTGTGCCTTGAATCTTCCGGCGAGATCCTCAACCATTAATGTATTAAGGTCGAGACATTGTTCGATCGATGTAACAATCTGCATGTAGCGCGCCGGCGCCGCACGCAGGAACCTTCTGACATTCTTGATCTCATCCAATTTCTCGCCATATCCCCTGATTGCGTTGACAAGGGTAACGAAACGGACGGCAAACTGATCAACCGTCTCGCTCTCCTCCATCTTCAGATCTTCATAGCTTTTTGTCAAAGTTTGAAGATGCGCTTCCTTCACGCGGGCATGACCTTGGTGCAAGATCTTGATCGTCTCCCATGCATCCTTCGCCGATTTCTTTCCGATGAGGTGTTGCATCACGTCCTTCGGCATGACGGAATAGAGCGCCGTTAACGCTTGGCGATTCTTCCGGTACTTTGCACCTCCCTTAACGTACTCGTCGCCTCCTGGATCGGCGCCCTCCCAAACCTCCTAACCCTCCATGGCCACCTTCATGTTGAGTGCCCATAGCCCGTAGTCTTTGCGATCGAGGCGCGGATACAAAGCCGCCCCCACCGTCTCTGTCACCGGTGCCGATGCCGAGCTCTCGCCAAATTTCACCATCGCCATGACCTCCTAGTAATTTCAGCAGATCACGAACGACGACCTTGGCTCTGATACCAATCGTTGGAAATTGGCCCGATATGCGACGCCGTTCGTCGAGTACTTTCCGACAACAGACGGCGCGATAGCGGCAAGATCACTCGATCAACTCTGGCGAGACGCGCGGAACTAGAACAATCGATAAGACGCTCACGTACAGGAGCTAAACCAGCCTGATCGTTTCTTTTGATCAGTTAGCTCGTTTTCACAACTCACGTACGCAAAAATCAATATGATGGCCATAGGCCCATATCGAGCCTGGTGTTCTCTTGAATTGATTCAAGTCACGATGTGTTACAGGCTAGCTATTACATGTGTATATATATTAGGTCTAACACTATCCGAGTCCAACTAGTACTCCAGGACCAAACCAACTAGAGGACTATCACCGTGTCCTATCTACACAAGTACTCGGAAGCATGTATGTATTCTACTCGTATACGCGTCCGCCGTGCCGGTTCCGAAGAGCCGGAGTACTTATTCCTAGCACCCCACGCACGGCCATCCTCTACCTGCCTCCCGAGCATCTTCTCTATAGGCCAGCACCGCTACCGGGCCATCCTCCCCCTGGTCTGAAGTGCCCCCGTCATCGCCGGGCGCTCCTCTCTAGCCTCCGACCTACGCGTCCGTGGACTGTTATCCGACCCCACCTCACCGCCAACAGCCCCGCCTCGTGAGCTTGCTATCCAGAGAACCTCCGCGTCCTCCTCCACCTCCGACGCCCTTGGGACGCACACGCAGGCAGTGCCTAGCACCGTCATGCCCGCTCCATGCCGGCGTTGTGCCCGTGACTCTACTAAGTAAAACTGTTATAGTAGCAGATTCTTCATTAAAAGCTACTAAGTATAGCGGCAGATTCTACTAACTAGTATATGTTAATTAAAATCTACTAAGTAAAAGCTTCAGATTCTTTATGTAGTTATTAGCAGCAGCACCATTTTCAGATTCTTCATTTTCATATTCTTTTCAAAAACATAGTAAAAGCTACTAAGTAAAACTGTATACTGTTATACTACTATACTAGCACATGAATCTTATACTGTTATACTACTATACTAACATCATAGATCAGTTAGGAGTCTTGAACCATTTCTATTGTCGTTGGAGTGTAATGCACTAACCAGTTTATTAACTTCTGTCACTTTCAAGTGTCTCTGTTGTTAGTTGGAATGTAATCATCTCTGAAGATGATATACTCAAATGCACATGAGATAAATTAGGAGATCATCAAAATAATTTAAATTGTATTTCGATACATGGAGAAATTATGAGCTGAATAATTCCACTTAACATGATTTGTTCTCTCAAGCTTTCACCTAAAACCTGTGCCAATGATTTTGATACTACTACTGCATGCATGCTTTTGGACCTTAACCAAAGGATCTTGAATTAACCTATGCCAACATTTGTGTGGCTCTTGCAAGTGACCATCTATTGTACCTGTTCAACTGACCCCTTTTTCCATAATGCTTCAGTTTTATGTATGATGTGCTGGCTGTGAAATAACTGTTGGATGTGAAATGGTGTTGCTGTGCTTGAGTTCTCAAGGTATGCCTATATAAAACTAATTAGGTGTTCTATGAAATGGTGCTGCTGCTATGAATGATGTAGCTCTTCATTGAAAGCAATATCTATACAAATGGTGGTGCTGCTGCTGTGAATGTTGTGAATGATGTGCTGCTGCTGTGAATGATGGATAGGGTCAATGGGGCTGTTTTATCTTATAGGGATTTCAATTGAGTTGCCCGTTTCTCCCGAAGTGTCGATTCATTTTCGTTTAGGTTGAGAAATAGGCACTCGGAGGTCCAAAAATTAGCAAAGGTCATGCCGAATTTTTCGGTCGATATTTGTGCTAACTTTTTGCCTCTTTTTTTAATAAAGTGCAAACATGCCGGCCAATGACGAGGCCGTCCCTTCTAAGAACATGAGAGTAGAGGATCAAGCCCGAGAGACCAACAAGTCTTTCTAGGGGCGTCCCAAGAGCATGAGGAGGCGAATGAGGAGATGAGAATGACACCACCACCGGCGACCGCCATCGGAGGTGCTGGGGGCAAAGAGCGAGATTCAGATTACTAGGGGGACGACGACTACAAGGGAACTAGTGAAGGAGGGGAGGAGGGTGACACCACCACCGATGGCGGTGAGCGCATGGATGGCGGTAGCGGCAACCCGACCGCTATACAGAAGAAGAAGAAGGAGATTAAGGATCGGAAGCCGCAAGTGATCGCCAATGCCTGTGATGAGTTCACTGAGGTCATAGAAAGTGGCCAACCCATTGCGCCTACGTTAGTTGCCAAAGGTTATAGCATGCAACTTAGGTGCATCGTCCGGGAAAGCATGTCGATCAAACGAAGTAGATCCTAAGTGCTGCCAATGGGGCTTTGGTCGAGAACCTTCTTAAGACCTTCACAAATGAACCTTTATTTGTACCCTTTCATGTCGCGTTCATAGTTACTCCAGGAGCAGTTTTCACTTTTTTTTAGATTTTATTTGGTGTTGCCCAAAAAAACGGCGAAAGCCGCCGGCGGCCGCGGCAACGCGACGGTCGGTGCAATCTTGGACCCAAGCATGCATCCAGCCTAGGTACCCCATGGGGCATTCCAAACCATTTTCCCTGAAAATTGAGAGTGTCTTATAGGGTACAGACAGTTAGAAACCGCATTGGCCATAACTCAAAAAAATATAGTATATGCTTGCACCACGAGATAAATACCCACCTTCCAGAAATGTCCATGCACCATGGTGTAGCATGCGTGAAAATTGCCTCGGGCCCATGTGCGCCCTAATCTTGCACCTCATTTGGGAAAACACCAGTTTTTAGGGTTCAGAAACTGGAAAGTCGAGATTTCTCCAAATGACCACGAAATCTCTTAGTTGGAGAAGTCGATTGTGATGCCGAGAGGGAGCTACGTGTCGGGTTTGGGCTCAATCCATGGAGTGGTTCCATGTTATGGGCAGCGAGGGGGGAATCTAGTGTTAGAATCCATGTTAACTCTCACTCGTTAGACATCCTGGTGGTGCCTTGGGTGCGAAAGGACCTGGTATGCCTTTCCTATGATTTTATGAGGCAGTGGGTCACATGCAAGGGCTCCAGGAGCTGTTTTCAAATTTTTGTTAGATTTTGTTTGGTGTTGCCCAAAAAAAACAACGAAACCCGTCGGTGCCCGCGGCAACGCGACGGTTGGTGCAATCTTGGACCCGGTCATGCATCTAGCCTAGGTACCCCATGGCACATCCCAAACCATTTTCCCCTCAAAATTGAGAGTGTCTTATAGGTACATACAGTTTGAAACCACATTTACCGGGACGTAACTCAAAATAATACAGTATATGGTTGCACGACAAGTTAAATACCCACCTCCCGGGAATGGACATGCACCATGGTGTAGAATGCTTGGAAATTGGCTCGGGCCCATGGGCGCGCCCTAATCTTGCACCTCCTTTGGGAAAACACCGGGTTTTTCGGGTTCAGAAAATGGAAAGTCGAGATTTCTCCAAATGACCACGAACTCTCTAGTTGGAGAAGTCGCTTGCGATGCCGAGAGGGAGCTAGATGCCAGGTTTGGGCCCAATCCATGGAGTGGTTCCATGTTCTGGGCAGCGAGGGGTGGGGAATCTAAGGTTGGAAGCCATGTTAACTCACACTCGATAGACATCCTGGTGGTGCCTTGGGTGCCAAAGGACCTGGTATGCCTTGCCTATGATTTTATGAAGGCAGTGGGTCACATGCAAGGGCTCCAGGAGCTGTTTTCACATTTTTTTATTTTTTTAGATTTGTTTGGTGCTGCCCAAAAAAATAGTGAGACTCGCCGACGGTTGCGGCAACATGACGGTAGGTGCAATCTTGGACCTAGGCATGCATCCAGCCTAGGTACCCCATGGGGCACATAAAACCATTTTCCCCTCAAAATTGAGAGTGTCTTATAGAGTACATAAAGTTAGAAACCACATTTACCGGGTCGTAACTCAAACAAAATATAGTATATGCTGCCACCACGAGATAAATACCCACCTCCCTGGAATGGACATGCACCATGGTGTAACATGTGTGGAAATTGCCTCGGACCCATGGGCGCGTCCTAATCTTGCACCTCCTTTGGGAAACACCAGTTTTTTGGGTTCAGAAAATGGAAAGTCGAGATTTATCCAAAGCACCACGAAATCTCTAGTTGGAGAAGTCGCTTTCGATGGCGAGGGGGATCTATGTGACGAGTTTGGGCTCAATACATGGAGTGGTTCGATGTTCTGGGGAGCGAGGGGGGAATCTAGGGTTGGGAGCCATGTCAACTCACACTCGATAGACATCCCGGTGGTTCCTTGGGTGCCAAAGGACCTGTTATGCCTTGCCTATGATTTTATGAGGGAAGTGGGTCACATGCAAGGGCTCCAGGAGCTGTTTTCACATTTTATTTTTTAGATTTTATTTGGTGGTGCCCAAATAAATGGCGAAACCCGCCGGCGGCCGTGGCAACGCGACGGTAGGTGCAATCTTGGACCCAGGCATGCATCCAGCCAAGGTAGCCCATGGGGCACCCCAAACCATTTTTCCCTAAAAATTGACAGTGTCTTATAGGGTACATATAGTTAGAAACCGCATTTACGGGGCCATAACTCAAAAAAATACAGTATATACTTGCACCACGAGATAAATACCCACCTCGCGGGAACGGCCATGCACCATTGTGTAGCATGCGTGGAAATGGCCTCAGGCCGATGGGGCGCTCCCTAATATTGCACCTCCTTTGGGAAAACATCGGTTTTTCGGGTTCAGAAAATGGAAAGTCGAGATTTCTCCAAATGACCACGAAATCAATAGTTGGAGAAGTCGCTTGCGATGCCGAGAGGGAGCTAGGTGCCGGGTTTGGCATCAATCCATGGAGTGGTTCCATGTTCTGGGTAGAGAGGGGGAATCTAGGGTTGGAAGCCGTGTTAACTCACACTCGATAGACATCCTGATGGTGCCTTGGGTGCCAAAGGACCTGGTATGCCTTGCATATGATTTTATGAGGGCATTGGGTCACATGCAGGGGCTCCAGGATATGTTTTCACATTTTTTAATTTTTTTCTAGATTTTGTTTGGTGCTGCCCAAAAAAACGTCGAAACCCGCCGTTGACCGCGGAAACGCGACGGTCGGTGCAATCTTGGACCCAGGCATGCATCCAGCCTTGGTACCCCATGGGACACCCCAAAGCATTTTTCCCTAAAAATTGAGAGTGTCTTATATGGTACATACAGGTAGAAACTGTTGGAGATATGCCCTAGAGGCAATAATAAATATAGTTATTATTATATCTTTGTGTTTATGATAAATGTTTACATTCATGCTATAATAGTATTAACAAGGAAACATTGATACTTGTGTGATTTCTAAACTAGAATAGAGTCCCTAGTAAAGCCTCTTTATGATACTAGCTTGTTGGTTAATAAATGATTGTGGTTTCCCTATCATGAACATTGAGATGTTATTAACAACAAGATCATATCATTAGGAGAATGATATGGTGGACATACTCCTATAGATAAGCGTAGCATAAAGATCAAGTCATTTTAATAGTTCAATTGTTATATGCTTTCTGATACATAGTAACCTAATTGCTTCGACCATGAGATCATGCATATTACCTTCACCGGAAGGATGCTTTGATGACATCAAATGCCACACCGTAACTGGGTGGCTATAAATGTGGCATTGAGTGTTCGGAAAGTATTGGTTGAGACACATGGATCAAGAGTGGGATTTGTCCATCCATATGACGGATAGATATACTCTGGGCCCTCTCGGTGGAATGTCATCCAATTAGCTTGCAAGCATGTGACTGGCTCACAAGGGATCACATATCACGGGAACGAGAAAAGAGTACTTATCAGTAACGAGGTTGAACTAGGTATGCAGAGATACCGACGATCATAACCTCGGATAAGTAAACTATCGTGAGACAAAGGGAAATTGGTATCGTATGTAAGTGGTTCATTCGGTCGAAAAGTAATCGTAGAAATATGTGGGAGCCATATGAATTTCCAGATTCCTCTATTGGTTATTGTTTGGAGAAGTGTCTCGATCATGTCCGCATAATTCACGAACCGTAGGGAGACACACTTAAGGATTCGACGTTGTTTTGAGTAGTTATGGAATGATGAGTAAGAGACCGAATGTTGTTCGGAGTCTCGGATGGGATCCGGGATATCACGAGGAGATCCGGAATGGTCCGGAGAATAAGATTCATATAAGGAAAGTCCTGTTTCGGGGTTGGAGAATGGTTCCGGTGTTTTCATCGGGAATGTTCTAGAAGGTTCCGGAATGTCCGGCACTCCAGAGGGGAAGGGGACATGAATGTGTCATATCAAGTTGGAATGATTGCATCATGTACTAGGTGTCATCGCTGAACAAAATAAAGGGTTTAATCAAATCCTAGTTTGAAAAGTCAAACGCCAATTTGAAAAGTCAAACGGCTATTTTGGAAGGTTGAGGGGAAGTAGGAAACCTACTTGGGGCCTCCACCGACGGCCCACTTGGAGACCGAGTTGGGGAGGGACTCCCCTCCCCTTGGCGCGCCCCCTCCACCTATATAAGGAGGGGCAGGGCTGCCCCTCCAACACACAACACCACGCCCCTCTAAACCTAAACCCTAGCCGCCGCTCACCATAGCCGCTGCCACCTAGGGTTTCTCCCCTAGCCGCCGACTTGGGCTGCCCCAAGCCCTAGACGCCGGCCCTAGACCCTCCTCCTTGGTGTGTCTAAACCCTAGATCACCGAGGGCTCTCTCATAGTCCACCATACTCGCTCCGGCTTAAGGCGAAGCCCTGCGAGATCTCCCCTCTACTTCCGGTACCACGCCGTTGTGCTGCCGGAATCGCGAGGAGAGTGCTACAACCTCCGCTGCCTGCTGGAACAAGGGAGAGGAAGGTCTTCATCGAGTACCAAACGTGTGACCGATTGCGGGAGCACTGCCGAAACGCAGCGCCGGAAGGATCATCTACGCGATCTTGAGATCGGGAAGAGTACGACTACATCACCCACGAGAATCCGCTCTCGTTAAACACTTTGGAATCTTTGAGGGTGAGTTATTCCATCGACTCGTTGCTACAATCTAGTAGATAGATCTTGGCTTGTTTGTTTGTATGCGATAGAAAATTTTTGTTTTCCATGCTACGAAACCCTACAGTGGTATCAGAGCCATGTCTATATGTAGATCTGTTGCACGAGTAGAATACAATGGTCATTGTGGGTGTTGATGCTTTTGTTGTCGATTGCTTCTTGTGTACTTTGCATCTTGCGGGATGGTGGGATGAAGCGGCCCAGGCTAACCTTACATGACATCATTCATGAGACTTGCTCCACGCTTGACATGCAACTTGTATTGCATAAGTGGCTTTGCGGGTGCCTGTTTCTCCCAACATAGTTAAGATTCAATTTACAACGGGTGATTGGCAATGCTAGTATCAATGTTTTGGTTCTTGTTCGTAAGTTAGAATGACACTTATTGAAAGCCCCAAACCACGTAAAACATGCAAAGAAAGTAGAGGCGTCTAACTTTGTTTTGCAGGGGTGTGCTGTGATGTGATATGGCCGTGATTGTGATTATATTTGATGTATGCAATGTTCCTTATTGTAAGTTGGCAACCGGCAGGAGCCATATGGTTGTCTTTAATTTCTGTTAAGACCCGCGTGTTTATTCAAAGTAGTTGTAATAGTTGAAGCCGGTGGACGACAACCATGGAGCAGCGTCATTGACCTTGATGCAATGCCGGTGATGATGGAGATCATGTTCGTGCTTGAAGATGGAGATCGGAAGCACAAAGAAGAAAGGCCATATCATATCACATATTATGAATTGCATGTGATGTTAATCCTTTATGCATCTTGTATTGCTTAGTTAATGACGGTAGCATTATAAGATGATCCCTCATGCACATGAATTTCAAGTTCTAAAGTGTTCATCCTTAGTAAGCACCGTTGCTAAAGCTTGTTGTTTCGAAGCACCACGTGATGATCGGGTGTGTTAGATTTCGCAAGTGTATACAACGTGAGCAAGCCAGATTTGCTCATGCGGAAGCTAAGGTTTGATCTTGACAAGCCTAGCATGTACAGACATGGTCTCGGAACACGGATCACCGAAAGGTAAAGCATGAATCATATAGTAGATATGATGAACATGTCGATTGTTCGCCATTGAAGCTACATCAACTCTCGTGATGATCGGTGTTGATGTGGTGGATTTGGTTCGTGTGATCACTAAAACATTGTGAGGGATATTGTTTTGAGTGGGAGTTCACCTAGATTAATTTAACTATTAATTAGAACTCAATTTGTCATAAACTTAGTCTAAACTATTGCACATATGTTGTAGATCAATGGCGTCCCCTACCATCAATTTTAATGCGTTCCTAGAGAAAGAAAAGTTGAAAAAAAATGGAAGCAACTTCGCGGATTGGTTCCGCAATTTGAGGATTGTCCTCACAACTGGTAATTTGACCTATGTGCTGGATGCACCGCTGGGTGACCCACCTGCAGCTACTGCTATCGATGAAGTAAAGAATGTTTACCTCGCTCGGAAGACTCAGTACTCCATAGTTTAGTGTGCTATCTTGTATGGTTTAGAATCGGAGCTTCAGAAAAGGTTTGAGAATTCAGACCCACATGATATTGTCCGTGATCTCATATTGATCTTTGAGACTCATGCGGAAATTGAGAACTATGAGGCTTCTGAAAAGTTCTTTAACTGCAAGATGGAAGAGGGCAACTCCGTCAGTGAGCATGTGCTTAAGATGTCTGGGCACGCAAACAAACTTCAGAGCTTGGGTATAGTGATTCCTAATGCTTTGGGGATTTATCGTGTCCTCCAATCACTACCACCAAGTTACAAGAACTTTGTGATGAACTACAATATGCAAAACATGAACAAACAGTTGCCAGAACTCTTTGTCATGCTAAAATATGCAGAAGTGGAGATCAAGAAAGAGCACCAAGTGTTGATGGTCAATAAGACCACCAAATTCAAGAAAGGCAAGTCTAAGAAAAAGGGTACCTTCAAGAAGGGCGGTAAGAAAGTTACCGCGCCGACGAAGAAGACCAAGGCTGGACCTAAGCCTGATACTGAGTGCTTTTACTGCAAGGGAGAAGGTCACTGGAAGCGGAATTCCCCAAAGTACTTGGCGGATTTGAAGAACGGCAACATCAAGAAGAAAGGCATATCCGATATACATGTTATTGATGTGTATCTCACTAGTACTCGTAGTAGTGCCTAGGTATTTGATACTGGTTCAGTTGCTCATATTTGTAACTCAAACAGTCTTTGCAGAATAAACGGAAGCTAGCGAAGAACGAGGTGACGATGCGCGTGGGAAACGGATCAAAGGTTGATGTGATCGCGGTCGGCACGCTACCCCTTCATCTACCATCGGGATTAGTTTTATACTTAAATAATTGTTATTTGGTGCCTGCGTTAAGCATGAACATTATATCGGGATCTTGTTTATTGCGAGACGGTTACTTGTTTAAGTCCGAGAATAATGGTTGTTCGATTTATATGGGTAATATGTTTTATGCACATGCACCTTTGATAGATGGTCTATTCTTATTGAATCTCGATAGTGGAAATACACATATCAACAACATTGAGGCTAAACGTTTGAAATCGAGCGATAACTCGACCTATATGTGGCAATCGCTGCCTTGGTCACATTGGAGTGAAGCGTATGAATAAACTCCATTCCGATGGACTTCTTGAATCACTTGATTTCGAATCACTTGAAAGATGCGAAGCATGTCTGATGGGTAAAATGACTAAGACTCCATTTTCTGGTATGATGGAGCGAGCTACGGACTTGTTGGAAATCATACATACCGATGTGTGTGGTCCAATGAGTGTAGCATCGCACGGTGGTTATCGTTATGCTCTTACCTTCACGGATGACTTGAGTAGATATGGGTATATCTATTTCATGAAACATAAGTCCGAAACTTTCGAGAAGTTTAAGGAATTTCAAAGTGAGGTTGAGAATCAACGTAACAAGAAGATTAAATTTCTACGTTATGATCGTGGAGGTGAATATCTAAGTTACGACTTTGGCGAGCATTTGAATAAATGCGGAATACTTTCATAATTGACACCGCCGGGAACACCACAGCGTAATGGTGTGTCCGAACGTCGTAATCGAACTCTCTTAGATATGGTCCGTTCTATGATGTCACTTACAGATTTACCGCTATCATTTTGGGGTTATGCATTAGAAACAACCGCATTCACTTTAAATAGGGCACCATCTAAATCCGTTGAAACGACGCCGTATGAATTATGGTTTGGGAAAAAACCTAAATTGTCGTTCCTTAAAGTTTGGGGTTGCGAAGCCTATGTAAAGAAGTTACAGCCGGACAAGCTTGAACCCAAAGCGGAAAAATGCGTCTTCATAGGATACCCGAAGGAAACTATTGGGTATACCTTCTATCATAGATCCGAGGGAAAAATCTTCGTTGCCAAGAATGGATCCTTTCTAGAGAAGGAATTTCTCTCGAAAGAAGTGACTGGAAGGAAAGTAGAAATCGACGAGGTTGTCGAACCTTCTCTCGAACTTGCGAGTAGCACAGCACCGGAAGAAGTTCCTGTGGTTCCTGCACCAATAAGAGAGGAAGCTAATGATGATGATCATGAAACTTCGGTTGTAGTTGCTACAGAGCCTCGCAGGTCAACGAGTAAACGTACCACTCCTGATTGGTATGATCCCGTTATGAATGCCATGTTAGTGGATAACACCGATGACCCTCCGACATATGAGGAAGCGATGATGAGCCCAGATTCCAATAAATGGCAAGAAGCCATGAAATCCGATATTGGATCCATGTACAAAAATCAAGTGTGGACTTTGGTGGACTTACCGGATGGCCGGAAGGCTGTCGAGAACAAATGGATTTTCAAGAAGAAAACAGATGTTGATGGTAATGTTACTGTATATAAAGCTCGACTTGTCGCAAAAGGGTTTCGACAAATTCAAGGAGTTGACTACGCTGAGACTTTCTCACCTGTAGCGAAGCTAAAATCTATGAGGATTATGTTAGCAATCGCTGCATATTATGATTATGAGATATGGCAGATGGATGTCAAAACAGCATTCCTCAATGGAGACATTGATGAAGAGTTGTATATGATGCAACCCAAAGGTTTTGTCGATCCTAAAGATGCTAACAAGGTATGCAAACTTCAACGATCCATCTATGGAATGAAGCAAGCATCCCGAAGTTGGAATCAACGTTTTGATAAGGTAATCAAAAGTTTTGGTTTTATACAAACTTATGGAGAAGCTTGTATTTACAAGAAAGTGAGTGGGAGCTCTGTAGCATTCTTAATACTATATGTAGATGACATATTGTTGATTGGGAATGATGTAGACCTTCTTAATAGTGTCAACGAATATTTGAATGATAGTTTTTCAATGAAGGATCTTGGCGAAGCAGCTTACATATTGGGCATAAATATTTATAGAGATAGATCGAGACGCCCAATATCATTGTCACAAAGTACATATTTGGATAAAGTTCTAAAGAGGTTTGGAATGGAAGATAGCAAGAAAGGGTTCTTTCCCATGTTGCCCAATACGACCTTGAGTAAAACTCCAAGTCCGACAACGGCAGTAGATAGAGAAAGGATGAGTAAGACTCCCTATGCCTCAGCCATAGGATCTCTAATGTATGCCATGCTATGTACTAGACCCGACATTGCATATGCTGTTAGTTTAACTAGCAGATATCAACGTGATCCAGGAGTGGATCATTGGACAGCGGTCAAAAACATCCTTAAGTACTTAAGAAGAACTAAGGATATGGTTCTTTCTTATGGAGGTGATGAACAGCTCGTTGTTAATGGTTACACCGATGCTAGTTGGAACACCAATCCGGATGACTCTAAATCACAATCTGGATACGTATTTGCTTTGAATGGTGCAGCAGTTAGCTGGAGGAGTGCAAAGCAAAGCGTTGTGGCGAGATCTTCAACTGAATCGGAATACATGGCTGCTTCGGAGGCTTCACAAGAAGCGATATGGATGAAAGAGTTCATTACAGAGCTGGGTGTGGTTCCAAGTGCGCTGGACCCAATGTCTATCTACTGTGATAACATGGGCGCCATAGCCAATGCGCAAGAACCAAGATCACACAAGAAGCTGAAGCATATCAAGCTACGTTTTCACGCTATTCGAGAACATGTCCAAGATTGGGACATAAAGATTTGCAAAGTACACACAAATCTGAATGTGGCGGATCCATTGACTAAACCTCTCCCGAGGGCAAAACATGACCAGCACCAAACTGCCATGGGTGTTCGGTATATTACCATGTAATCTAGATTAGATAACTCTAGTGCAAGTGGGAGACTGTTGGAGATATTCCCTAGAGGCAATAATAAATGTAGTTATTATTATATCTTTGTGTTTATGATAAATGTTTACATTCATGCTATAATAGTATTTACAAGGAAACATTGATACTTGTGTGATTTGTAAACTAGAATAGAGTCCCTAGTAAAGCCTCTTTATAGTACTAGCTTGTTGGTTAATAAATGATTGTGGTTTCCCTATCATGAACATTGATATGTTATTAACAACAAGATCATATCATTAGGAGAATGATATGGTGGACATACTCCTATAGATAAGCGTAGCATAAAGATCAAGTCATTTTAATAGTTCAATTGCTATATGCTTTCTGATACATAGTAACCTAATTCCTTCGACCATGAGATCATGCATATCACCTTCACCGGAAGGATGCTTTGATGACATCAAACACCACACCGTAACTGGGTGGCTATAAAGGTGGAATTGAGTGTTCGGAAAGTATTGGTTGAGACACATGGATCAAGAGTGGGATTTGTCCATCCATATGACGGATAGATATACTCTGGGCCCTCTCGGTGGAATGTCATCCAATTAGCTTGCAAGCATGTGACTGGCTCACAAGGGATCACATATCACGGGAACGAGAAAAGAGTACTTATCAGTAACGAGGTTGAACTAGGTATGCAGAGATACCGACGATCATAACCTTGGATAAGTAAACTATCGTGAGACAAAGGGAAATTGGTATCGTATGTAAGTGGTTCATTCAATCGCAAACTAATCGTAGAAATATGTGGGAGCCATCTGAATTTCCAGATTCCTCTATTGGTTATTGTTCGGAGAAGTGTCTCGATCATCTCCGCATAATTCACGAACCGTAGGGAGACACACTAGGATTCGACATTGTTTTGAGTAGTTATGGAATGATGAGTAAGAGACCGAATGTTGTTCGGAGTCTCGGATGGGATCCGGGATATCACGAGGAGAGCCGGAATGGTCCGGAGAATAAGATTCATGTAAGGAAAGTCCTATTTCGGGGTTGGAGAATGGTTCCAGTGTTTTCATCGGGAATGTTCTAGAAGGTTCTGGAATGTCCGGAACTTCGGAGGGGAAGGGTACATGAATGTGTCATATCAAGTTGGAATGATTGCATCATGTACTAGGTGTCATCGCTGAACAAAATAAAGGGTTTAATCAAATCCTAGTGTGAAAAGTCAAAGGCCAATTTGAAAAGTCAAATGGCTATTTTGGAAGGTGGAGGGGAAGTAGGAAACCTACTTGGGGAGGAGTTCCCTCCCTCCACCTGTAACACCCCAAAAATACTAAGCTTGGATCATCAAGCTCTAATCGTCAAAATTAGGGTTAACAAAAACTTTTCTAAATAAAATTATGAATGCATTCATATGTGTATGAATTGATTTTGAATTCTTTTAAAACCACCTTGTTTGTTTGCTTCATTGCTTGTAAAATGTTTCTTAGGTGAAATAAACATCATCTAAAACATTTCCCCACACTTTTCCTGAAGACAAGTAAATCAAAACACATATATTAAATGAATGGTCATTTTGACCAATTTAACTCCCATGCCTACTTTGGCTGTCTCAAACTTTCAAAACCTAACAGAAACGTTTCTAGATCTTTGCACCCCTTGAATGTACTCATAACAAAGTATCAAGGCCCACTTTGTGATCATCCAGAAACTTTCAAATGCATAGTTTAAATGACATTTCAAAATTGAATCTTTATCATATGGGAAGATCCCACT
Organism: Avena longiglumis; assembly: GCA_030063025.1. Taxonomy (NCBI): domain Eukaryota; kingdom Viridiplantae; phylum Streptophyta; class Magnoliopsida; order Poales; family Poaceae; genus Avena; species Avena longiglumis. The sequence continues at coordinate 593,454,727 of CP125973.1, forward strand.
TTTTCAAAAACCACTCAAACAAGCTCAACTTTCAAAACCCAAGCATCTGCAGACTCACCAGCACCAATCTAGCAAACCCACCAAAATTCAATTCAAAATTCAAAACTTGATTTCATGCGGCCATTTCATCAAACAGGTTGCAAACACAAATCAAACAAACATCAAACACTATTGTGAGCAGTGATTCTTGCCTAACTTGTTCCCTAGTTAGCTCACACCCAGCTCAGTAGATCATCTAGGAAGATTAACTAAGGAGTAGCACCACTGTGAGCTTGCCATTGCCATCAATGGTGAACAGCCGAGCACCCCCTTGCCACCCCATAGTCGACAGCAAGCTAGGAGCAGCAGCAAGCCTAGCCAGCATGTCTGGGAGGCAGCCCACCGTCCACCGCCACTCACTGTCCCAGCATGGCGTTGCCAAGCCCGGACCCCGCACAAGCCGCGCCAGACCGCGGAGAACATGCCGAGCATGCGCCAAAGCACGACCCTCGACCAGCGCCCAGACCGCGCCCGCCAGGTGCACACAATCCCGACCCAGAAACCGCCAGACATCCCCGCTTGCCGCCAAGACCACCGCCGCCGTCAAGACGCCCGCCTGCAGCAGAGCATCGCCCGTTCCAGACCAAACCGCACCACCCCACGCCTCGAGCCCATGTCGTTGAGCATCACCAGGAGACACCGCACCGCCCCCTACCTTCGCCCATGCCATTAGCCGCCTGTAACATCACCCCCGACGAGCTCACCGTGCGCCCCGTCGGTCCCCTCGCTCGACTATAAATAGAGGCCACCCCCGCACGAATTCTTCACACCATCTCACTCCCCTCTTCTCACTGATCGTGCCACACCGTTCCCGGAGCAAGGCGCGCACCACCCCACCGGAATTTCACCGGAGCCCGCCGCCTCTAGATAAGAAATGAGCCATTGATTTCGTCCACCCCAAGAGCTGCCGCGACCACCCCTGAGTTCGCCGTCGTCGACTTCGTCGTTCGCCCACCTCGCCGACCCTCGCCAGTACCCCGGTGAGCCCCCAATGACCCTCACTGGCCGCGCTAGGTTTCGTTCTCGCCGGCGTTGTCTCGCATCGACGATGACTCCCAGCCGTTGGATTAGAACTAGATCGAACGACCCACAGCGCCCCATACCCACTTAAGTAGCCCGCGGGAGCACTGCGCTTAGCAGGCCGGCCCGTTAACTTTTCCCGCGCAAGCCCAGTTATTCAAATTAAACTTTTTCTATTTCATTTCAAACACACTTCTGTACCCAACTTCAAAAATCAACCCAGATCGATTCGGTGCACCAAATTGAGTGAAACCAATTTTGTTGGAAAGGTCTGTGAATTCTCAATCCAAGCCCGTTGGATTCAATTCATTTGGTTCTATAGATCACCCACAGTAAAAATAACAAGGAAGAAGCTTTACTGCATTCAAACATTTTTCAAATTTAAACCATAATAGCTTTTGAGTTGATTCCAACTCTCAAAAATCACATTTAACCATACCTTTCAGAATATATAAAAATATATAGGTTTACTTGCAGAAATAATGTTCAAGTAATAAAAGAATGCTACATAGGCATTTCTAGTCATTTTAACTAATTAAAATAAAAGGGTAAAACATTATTAAATTGTGACACCACTTTAAATCACATTCCCATGGACTACAATATGTGGTGATGACATGTGTCAACATGATCCCATATTTGGTTTGGAGAATATTAAATCTTAAGTAGTTTTTCAATGAGTAGAAATTACTTTTCTAAAAATAAAAGCAATTAAATCAAGCCTTAGTGATGTTGCTAGATCATCTATAGGACCCTTGTGTGTGATGATTGCAAGTAGTTAAGTATTGTTTGGTGATTGTGTACCTCGTATTTATTCATAGACGCTAGTACCGACCAAGGATACGAGGAGGAAGGAGGATACTACGAAGAAGAAGACGAGGAGAACTTCAACCACTGCTCTGCACAAGGCAAGCCTAATACTACTAGTTGAATATGCAAGCCATACTAATAAAGTTGACCTATGCAAGCTAACACTTGCAAGATACCCTACTGATGCAACAAACCCCTACTTGTTACTATGCCTACTATATGCCTTAAGCATATGTGATCATACCCACTTGATTAACCCAATCCTAGTTTCACTTGCAAGCTTCTTACTTTATTTCTTTATCAAAACTACTACTTAGAGTTTACTTAAGATATTGGTAGATACCAAAAAGATATGTGAAGGTTGCATAAAGAGCATAAAACTTGGCCTAAGCTAGATACTCCTTATGTCATCCCTAGGCATAAGATTGAACTTAGTGGAAACTCCACTAGTTTACCACCCCTCATTAGTACCCATCCCCACTTGTAGATGCTAGTGCTAAGCATAAAACTTGATCAACTTTAGATGGGAATACTTGGTGGAAAAATGGTTATGAAAACCTTGGAATGATGGATCATTCTATTGAAATGTTTTGGAAATGTGTTTCTGAACACTTGATGATTTTGGTGATGAAAATGTTGAGGCAGGAGCCTTAGCCCCTTTATAAAAACTGATGGTTGTCTGGATGCGATACCATTCCAATTTTATCGTACAACCACAATACCCGAATATTGGGTAGGGCTTGACTGGAAACTTATATACCTTAGTATTAGTTCCCTCACGGCCAAGGTTTGAGCTGAGGCTACCTTGTGAAGATTGTCCACCTGTGCAGTACCCAAGATGATAGTTGGTCATGGTTGGGAGGCCAAACTCACAGGAGAGGTGCTTATACTAGGGCGTGTAATTGAAAGGTTAGGATTGATTATCCGCATACTGAGTATGGTGAATTCAGGATTTGTTCCTGACGGATGTATCGAATGTTGTGGTGAAAGTGTACAATCTCTGCAGCGTGTCAAACTATTCGAATAGCCGCGTCCGCGGTTATGGACAGTTGGAGTGGCCATTCTGTTCCCCCGCCAGACTTTTCAAAATGACTTGTGAAATAAATTGAGACTTTGAATTGACCACAACAGGGTTGTGATATGAGATACAAGTTCCCACTTAGGAGTTATAATTTTTTTGACTAGCTTTGGAACCTAGTAGAGATAAATTTGGCTGTTGCAAAAGAACCCTAGAGCTTAGTGTCCTATTATCCAAAACCCCCTGTTACTTGTTAGTATTAGTTTGCGAGTACTTAAAGAGTACTCATAGCTTTGTCCCTGGCTATTCCCATGGCCAGACTGTGAAGAGGAGTACCTAGAAGATGGACCCCAGGAAGGTTACGACAACTAGGATCATCTTCCATCGTCAGCATTGCTTGTGACCCCGAAGATGGAGCTTCGCCTACGCTACTGTTATTATTACGTATTCCGCTGCCTGAAGTTGTACTAAGAACTGGATCATGAGATCCCTATTTGTGTAAGAACTTATGTATCATTTGTAATGGATGATGTACTATGGTATCCAATTCTGTTATGTCTCGCAAAAATGGTAATCCTGGGATTGCGATGTATGGCATAACAGGCATCTAGGATTGAAAAATCTGGGTGTTGACAAGTTGGTATAAGAGCCATCCTGACCATAGGAGACCCTAGTTAGATTGGACGTTGAACCAAAAACTTAGTTTCAAAACCAAAGAAAACAAATATTTACAAAATTTTATTCTCATTCTTACCTCTTTAATTCTTTCATAAAAATTCATGTTCCTAAAAAACTCTTGCAAAATACATAAAATTTTGACACACTTGATCACCCTGCTAATCTACTCATCCTCTATTTTTATAGATGGACATGAAATACAGCAAGTTTTACCAACTTGGGAATGGAGGAGACCTTATCTTTGAGAGGGATTTGGACCAGCTTTCGGAACTTCTGGAGTGTCCGCACCCCGAGTTCTTCGGAGCTCAGCTCAATGATCAAGGAGGAGAAGATCTGTAGTGGCTAATTGTTGCAAGTCTCCGAGGAAAGATTGAACCTCCCACTGCGGAAGGAATTCAGTTTACCTTGAGGGAAAACAACTGGCTCGATGGACTTGCCCGAGCAATGCAGGAAGCTCTTTCCCGTCTGTGTGGGCAGAGCATCAATCAAATCAAGGGTACTCGCTTTGAGTTTTTCCCAAGGCGTGATGCTAATGGACAACCCCTGGAAGCCCCATACCACCCCGAGCTGAAGACCCAACTGGACCACCTTAGCTTCATGATGTATGATCTTTAGCAGGAATTGAACAACTGCCCTGACTACTGCAACCACAAGTCTGCCATCATCAAGACGAAGGATCAGACCATCGCCATGCTTGCAAAGGATCGCAAGTCTTGCCGCCGTCAGCTCGACAAGAAGGAGCGCATTATTGCCCGTCTTCGCCACCGCATCTCATATTTGGAGGAGACCATCCACGAGAGAGACATGCAGTTGGAGGAAAGGGAGAATGCCGGAGAGGATCTTCGTGGAGACCCTTACTCCTATCTCAGCGATGACGATGATTTTCTGGAGGATCAGGCCATGGACTTCTTCACCGATGAGGATGATTTCGCCTTCATCGATGATGATGAAGATGATGAAGCCACAGATTCCGAGGAGTAGTAGCACTTGAGCACTAGCGTAGTGAGTAGTAGTCGGTCCCACTATATCGTAGTTCTCAGATTGGTTCTTAAAACCATCTGTTTTTCATTGTTGTGGTGTGTGTTGTACTGTGTGCTATCAATGAATGAATGAAAAAGCAAGTTGCTAGAAAAACCTGAGTCAAACTTTAAAAACTTTTCAAAGTACCCGAAACCTTAGAAATTTCCCTCTTTTCTCATGATCTATCTAAATCTTCAGATGCCACGTGGAGGAAGTGGTTCATCCCCGGACCCGATGTTGCAGATCCTGCAACTGTTGAGTTCTGACCGTGAAGCTGAAAGAGCGGAACGTCAAGCCAACCTAGCCACTCTGCAGCAGATAGCCTAGCTAGCCCACAACAACCAAGGCCATGGAAATCAGGACCACCATGGATCTAAGCTCAAAAATTTCCAGAATACCAACCCAACTATTTTCACTAAGTCAGAAGAGCCCTTAGACGCCGATGATTGGCTGCAAACCATGGAAAATAACTTAGAAGTCGCTAGAGTGGAAGCCAACGAGAAAGTCCTGTTCGCCACCCACTATCTAGCCGGAGATTCCAGGGCATGGTGGAACAGTGTTCGCGCAATGACCGGAGGCCAGATGATGACCTGGGATGAATTCAAGGTCAAGTTCAGCAGAACCCATGTGCCACCGGGTTTGATCAAGAGAATGAGAGACGAGTTCAGAGAGCTGAAGCAAGGAAGCATGACTGTAGTGGAATACCATGACCAATTTTTGTCATTAGCTAGGTATGCCCCGGATGAGATCGACACCGAAGCCAAGAAGAAATAAAGATTCCTGAATGGTCTGCATGACGAGATGCAGACAGTGTTAGTCAATATCCCCTTTGCGAACATTGAAGCCCTTGTCGACTCTGCCATCAAAATGGAAGGAAAGATCAACCAAGCCAATGAGAACCGCAAGCGTCGTATGATGCATCAGCCAGGAACCCATCATACCCCAACGTATCGCCCCAACCCATCTCCAGGATTTCCCCCAAGAACCAATAGACCCCCGATGAACCGTCTGACCTATCCCAACCGTGGAAACCCTAGACCCGGAGGAAATCACAACAACCCCGGCAACTCTAGCAATTTCACCCGTGCCCCACCCAAGACCAACACCAACACTGCCTCGAGGACTGGAAGCAATGCTGTGCCTGTAGTAGCAAAGGACAAGTCGCAAGTGACCTGTTATGACTGTGGAAATAAAGGCCACTATTCTAACGAGTGCCCCAACAATAAGAATGCTACAACCCCCAATGCTAATGCCCCCGCTCAACAACAGCGTCGTTTTCAGCCAGGAAGAAGGTTTGCCCCAGGAAATTCACTCAACCGCAATGGCCTTCTTTTTATCATGCATGCTGAAGAAGCTCAGGAAGCGCCAGACGTCGTGCTGGGTATGTTTTCTGTTAATTCAGTACTTGCAAGAGTGTTGTTTGATTCTGGTGCATCGCATTCATTTGTCACCGAAGAATTTGCATGCACTAGTAAAATTCAACCAACCAAACTGAAGCATGTGATGATTGTACAAATTCCCGGATCAACCACCAAGGCTAGGCAAATTTGCAAAGCCATCCCTATATGAGTCCATGGCATAGATTTTTATGCTAATCTAATAGTACTCGGAACTAAAGGTTTGGAAGTATTACTAGGAATGGATTGGATGTCCAAACATAAAGGATTGATTGACTGTGCTAAGAAAGCCATCACTATGACCAGTACAGCCGGAATATCAGTCGAACATATATCTGAAACCTTACCTCGCCAATTCAAATGCAACAAGAGTATAACCCAACCTACCATTGACCAAGTCCGGATAGTATGTGAATACCCCGATGTATTTCTAGATGTTTTTCCCAGTATGCCCCTAGATCGGGATATCGAGTTTATCATTGAACTAATCCCTGGAACCGGACCCATAGCCCAGAGACCCTATAGTATGAACCCGTCAGAGCTCGCAGAACTGAAGAAACAACTGGATTCCATGTTGGAAATAGGATTGATTCAACCAAGTGCGTCCCCATGGAGATCACCTGTCTTGTTTGTGGACAAGAAGGATGGAGGTAACCGTTTGTGTATGGATTATCGGAAGTTGAATGATGTCACCATCAAGAACAAGTACCCCTTGCCCAAGATAGAAGATTTGTTTGATCAGTTGACCGGTGCCAAAGTGTTTTCTAAGATTGATCTTACAACTGGCTATCATCAACTCAAAATTCATGCAGAGGATATTCCAAAGACTGCCTTTACCACCAGATATGGATTGTATGAGTATACGGTCATGTCTTTCGGATTAACCAATGCCCCCGCTTATTTCATGAACCTCATGAATAAGATTTTTATGGACTTCCTGGATAAGTTTGTCGTTGTTTTCATCGATGACATTCTGATTTATTCCAAATCATAAGAAGAACATGAGCTACACCTAAGGACCATTCTTGGAACCCTTAGAGAGCATCAGTTGTATGCCAAGTTTAGCAAATGTGAATTCTGGTTATAGGAGGTAGGATTCCTCGGTCACATTGTATCAGCCGGAGGAATTGCCGTTGACCCTGCCAAAGTGAAAAATGTAGAAGATTGGCTAGCCCCAGCCACTCAAACCCAAGTTCATGCATGTCTCGGATTGGCGGGATATTACCGCAAATTCGTAGAAGGATTCTCGAGTATCGCCAGACCCATGACCCAATTGCTGAAGAAGGACAAGAAGTTTGAATGGACAGACAAATGTGAAGCGAGTTTTCAAGAACTCAAGAGGAGATTGATTTCAGCCCCAATCTTGATCATGCCGGATATCACGAAGCCCTTCGATGTATATTGTGATGCATCCAAGATCGGTCTCGGATGTGTGCTAATGCAAGAAGGCAAAGTTATATCTTATCTATCCCGACAATTGAAGCAACACGAGCAAAATTACCCAACCCATGACCTCGAACTTCGATAGTAGTTCTAGCCACGAACAAGGAGACATTACCTGATGGGAAACCGTTGTGAGATTTATTCGGATCATAAGAGCCTAAAGTATATATTTACTCAAAAGGAGCTAAATATGAGGCAGAGAAGATGGATTGAGCTAATCAAGGATTACGACCTGGACATTCACTATCACCCTGGTAAAGCCAATGTGGTAGCCGATGCCCTTAGCAGATTTTCGTGCCGCTTGAACTCCATGATTTTGAAGGAGCAACCAAGTTTGCACAAGGAGATGGAAGATTTTCGAATGGAATTAGTAAGTGAAGGATTTTAGGCTAGCATAGAACTTCAACCCACTTTGATCAGTCAGATTAAAGAGGCCCAAAAGGGAAATGCCAGTATTGACGGAATCAAGCGTCGTATCGGTACAGGCAAGGTACCTGGATTCACCGAGGACGAAGTATTTTTGTGGTACAAAGGACGCCTTTGTGTACCAGCAGATTCTAAGTTGAAAGAAGTTATTTTGAAGGAGGCTCATGATACTCTTTATTCTATCCATCCCGGAGGAACTAAGATGTATCAAGACTTAAAGGAGCAATTTTGGTGGCACAAGATGAAGAGAGAAATAGGAAGCTATATCGCCAAGTGTGATATATGTCAGCGAGTCAAGGCAGGACATCAAAGACCCGCTGGATTGTTGCAACCCTTACAGATTCCGGAATGGAAATGGGATTCTGTAGGAATGGACTTTATCACTGGACTACCTACTTCTAGTAGGGGAAATGACTCTATCTGGGTCATAGTGGACAGATTGTCCAAAGTCGCCCATTTCTTGCCCGTCAAGAACACATATCAGAGTTCGAAGCTAGCAGAGTTGTACATCGCTAGAATAGTTAGTTTGCATGGAGTCCCCAAGAACATAGTATCGGATCGAGGAACTCAGTTTACCTCGAGATTCTGGAAGAAAGTTCAAGAAGGTTTAGGCACCCTCCTAGATTTCAGTACCGCGTATCACCCTCAGACCGATGGACAAACGGAGCGAGTAAATCAAATACTCGAAGATATGCTGAGAGCATGTGTGTTAGAAAATGGATCCAAATGGGAAGACTGTCTGCCGTTTGCAGAATTTTCATACAACAACAGCTACCAAGCCAGCTTGCAAATGGCCCCATTTGAATTTATGTACAGAAGAAAGTGTCGTACCCCTTTGAACTGGTCGGAAGTAGGAGAGAGTCAGATTTTCGGACCTGACATCCTACGAGAAGCAGAAGAGAAGGTTCACAAGATCCGTGAGCACCTCAAGACCGCCCAATCCAGACAGAAGAGTTACGCCGACAAGAGACATAGAGACCTCGCCTTCAACATAGGAGATTTTGCTTATCTGAAAGTGTCACCATTGAAGGGAATGCAGCGTTTCCAACTCAAAGGAAAGTTAGCCCCCAGATATATCGGACCTTTCAAAATTCTGAACCTTCAAGGAGAAGTATCGTACCAATTGGAGCTACCTAAAGAGATGTCAGCCGTGCACAATGTGTTCCATATCTCATTACTTCACAAGTGTCTCGAAGTTCCCGAGAAGACCGAAGTATTCAAGAATATCGACCATCGGACCATAGAGATCAACAATGACCTGACCTATCCCGAAGTACCCATCCTCATTTTGTAAGAAGCTTTTCGAACTACCCGAACCCGGAGCATCAAGTTTCTCAAGATTCAGTGGAGCAACCACACAGAAGAGGAAGCTACCTGGGAACGCGAAGATCACATCAGGACGGAGTTTCCAGATCTTTTCAAATCCTAGGTAATCTTTTCATCCTTTTCAGATCTCGGGACGAGATTTTGTTTATGGGGGGAAGGTTTGTAACACCCCAAAAATACTAAGCTTGAATCATCAAGCTCTAATCATCAAAATTAGGGTTAACAAAAACTTTTCTAAATAAAATTATGAATGCATGCATATGTGTATGCATTGATTTTGAATTCTTTTAAAACCACCTTGTTTGTTTGCTTCATTGCTTGTAAAATGTTTCTTAGGTGAAATAAACATCATCTAAAAAATTTCCCCACAATTTTCCTAAAGACAAGTAAATCAAAACACATATATTAAATGAATGGTCATTTTGACCAATTTAACTCCCATGCGTACTTTGGCTGTCTCAAACTTTCAAAACCTTACAGAAACTTTTCTAGATCTTTGCACCCCTTGAATGTACTCATAACAAAGTATCAAGGCCCACTTTGTGATCATCCAGAAACTTTCAAATGCATAGTTTAAATGACATTTCAAAATTGAATCTTTATCATATGGGAAGATCCCACTTTTTCAAAAACCACTCAAACAAGCTCAACTTTCAAAACCCAAGCATCTGCAGACTCACCAGCACCAATCTAGCAAACCCACAAAATTTCAATTCAAAATTCAAAACTTGATTTCATGCGGCCATTTCATCAAACAGGTTGCAAACACAAATCAAACAAACATCAAACACTATTGTGAGCAGTGATTCCTAACTTGTTCCCTAGTTAGCTCACACCCAGCTCAGTAGATCATCTAGGAAGATTAACTAAGGAGTAGCACCACTGTGAGCTTGCCATTGCCATCAATGGTGAACAGCCGAGCACCCCCTTGCCACCCCATAGTCGACAGCAAGCTAGGAGCAGCAGCAAGCCTAGCCAGCATGTCTGGGAGGCAGCCCACCGTCCACCGCCACTCACTGTCCCAGCCGCGAGCGTTGCCAAGCCCTGGACCCCGCACACAAGCCGCGCCCAGACCGCCAGAGAACATGCCGAGCATGCGCCAAAGCACGACCCTCGACCAGCGCCCATAGACCGCGCGCCGCCCTCGCCGCGTGCACACACAATCCCCACCGACCCAGGAAACCGCCAGACATCCCCGTTTGCCGCCCCGTGCCGCACAGCCACCGCCCGCCGTCGAAGACGCCGCCTCTGCCGCGTAGAGAATCACCCGTTCTAGACCAAACCACACCGCCCCACGCCTCGAGCCCATGTCGTTGAGCATCACCAGGAGACACCACACCGCCCCTATGTTCGCCCATGCCATTAGCCGCCTGTAACATCGCCCCCGACAAGCTCACCGTGCGTCCCGTCGGTCCCCTCGCTCGACTATAAATAGAGGCCACCCCGCATGAATTCTTCACACCATCTCACTCCCCTCTTCTCACTGATCATGCCACACCGTTCCCGGAGCAAGGCGAGCACCACCCCGCCGGAATTTCACCGGAGCCCGCCGCCTCTGGAGAAGAAAGGAGCCATCGATTTCGTCCACCCCAAGAGCTGCCGCGACCACCCCTGAGTTCACCGTCGTCGACTTTGTCGTTTGCCCGCCTCGCCGACCCTCGCTACTACCCCGGTGATCCCCAAACGACCCTCACTGGACGCGCTAGGTTTCGTTCTCGCCGGTGTTGTCTCGCGTCGACGATGACTCCCAGCCGTTGGATTAGAACTAGATCGAACGACCCACAGCGCCCCATACCGCTTCGCCCAGCCCCGTGTCACTGACGAGTGGGGACACCCACTTAAGCAGCACGCGGGAGCACTGCGCTTAGCAGGCCGGCCCGTTAACTTTTCCCGCGCAAGCCCAGTTATTCAAATTAAACTTTTTCTATTTCATTTCAAACACTTCTGTACCCAACTTCAAAAGGCAACCCAGATCGATTCAGTGCACCAAATTGAGTGAAACCAATTTTGTTGGAAAGGTATGTGAATTCTGAATCCAAGCCCGTTGGATTCAATTCATTTGGATCTATAGATCCACCATAGTAAAAATAACAAGGCAGAAGCTTTTCTGCATTCAAACATTTTTCAAATTTAAACCATAATAGCTTTTGAGTTTATTCCAACTCTCAAAAATCACATTTAACCATACCTTTCAGAATATATAAAAATATATAGGTTTACTTGCAGAAATATTGTTCAAGTAATAAAAGAATGCTACATAGGCATTTCTAGTCATTTTAACTAATTAAAATAAAAGGGTAAAACCTTATTAAATTGTGACACCACTTTAAATCACATTCCCATGGACTACAATATGTGGTGATGACATGTGTCAACATGATCCCATATTTGGTTTGGAGAATATTAAATCTTAAGTAGTTCTTCAATGAGTAGAAATTACTTTTCTAAAAATAAAAGCAATTAAATCAAGCCTTAATCTTGTAAGGTTAGTGATGATGCTAGATCATCTATAGGACCCTTGTGTGTGATGATTGCAAGTAGTTAAGTATTGTTTGGTGATTGTGTACCTCGTATTTATTCATAGACGCTAGTACCGACCAAGGATACGAGGAGGAAGGAGGATACTACGAAGAAGAAGCCGAGGAGAACTTCAACCACTGCTCTGCACAAGGCAAGCCTAATACTACTAGTTGAATGTGCAAGCCATACTAATCAAGTTGACCTATGCAAGCTAACACTTGCAAGATACCCTACTGATGCAACAAACCCCTACTTGTTACTATGCCTACTATATGCCTTAAGCATATGTGATCATACCCACTTGATTAACCCAATCCTAGTTTCACTTGCAAGCTTCTTACTTTATTTCTTTATCAAAACTACTACTTAGAGTTTACTTAAGAGATTGGTAGATACCAAAAAGATATGTGAAGGTTGCATAAAGAGCATAAAACTTGGCCTAAGATAGATACTCCTTATGTCATCCCTAGGCATAATATTGAACTTAGTGGAAACTCCACTAGTTTACCACCCCTCATTAGTACCCATCCCCACTTGTAGATGCTAGTGCTAAGCATAAAACTTGATCAACTTTAGATGGGAATACTTGGTGGAAAATGGTTATGAAAACCTTGGAATGATGGATCATTCTATTGAAATGTTTTGGACATGTGTTTCCGAACACTTGATGATTTTGGTGATGAAAATGTTGAGGCAGGAGCCTTAGCCCCTTTATAAAAACTGATGGTTGTCTGGATGCGATACCATTCCAATTTTATCGTACAACCACAATACCCGAATATTGGGTAGGGCTTGACTGGAAACTTATATACCTTAGTATCTGTTCCCTCACGGCCAAGGTTTCAGCTGAGGCTACCTTGTGAAGATTGTCCACCTGTGCAGTACCCAAGATGACAGTTGGTCATGGTTGGGAGGCCAAACTCACAGGAGAGGTACTTATACTAGGGCGTGTAATTGAAAGGTTAGGATTGATTATCCGCATACTGAGTATGGTGAATTCAGGATTTGTTCCTGACGGATGTATCGAATGTTGTGGTGAAAGTGTACAATCTATGTAGAGTGTCAAACTATTCGAATAGCCGCGTCCGCGGTTATGGACTGTTGGATTGGCCATACTGTTCCCCCGTCAGACTTTTCAAAATGACTTGTGAAATAAATTGAGACTTTGACTTGACCACAACAGGGTTGTGATATGAGATACAAGTTCCCACTTAAGAGTTATAAATTTTTTGACTAGCTTTGGAACCTAGTAGAGATAAATCTGGCTTTTGCAAAAGAACCCTAGAGCCTAGTGTCCTATTATCCAAAAGCCCCTGTTACTTGTTAGTATTAGTTTGCGAGTACTTAAAGAGTACTCATGGCTTTGTCCCTGTCTATTCCCATGGCCAGACTATGAAGAGGAGTACCTGGAAGATGGACCCCAGGAAGGTTACGACAACTAGGATCATCTCCCATCATCGGCATTGCCTGTGACCCCGAAGATGGAGCTTCGCCTACGCTACCGTTATTATTACGTATTCTGCTGCCTGAAGTTGTACTAAGAACTGGATCATGAGATCCCTATTTGTGTAAGATATTATGTATCATTTGTAATGGATGATGTACTATGGTATCCAATTCTGTTATGTATCGCAAAAATGGTAATCCTGGGATTGTGATGTATGGCATAACAGGAATCTAGGATTGAAAAATCCGGGTGTTGACACCACCGACGGCCCACTTGGAGACCGAGTTGGGGAGGGACTCCCCTCCCCGTGGCGCGCCCCCTCCACCTATATAAGGAGGGGAAGGGCTGCCCCTACAACACACAACACCACGCCCCTCTAAACCTAAACCCTAGCCACTGCCACCTAGGGTTTCTCCCCTAGCCGCCGACTTGGGCTGCCCCAAGCCCTAGCCGCCGGCCCTAGACCCTCCTCCTTGGTTTGTCTAAACCCTAGATCACCGAGGGCTCTCTCATAGTCCACCATACTCGCTCCGGCTTAAGGGGAAGCCCTGCGAGATCTCCCCTCTACTTCCGGTACCACGCCGTTGTGCTGCCGGAATCGCGAGTATCGGGTCGTAACTCAAAAAAATACAGTATATGCTTACACCACGAGATAAATACCCACCTCCCTGGAATGTCCATGTACCACGGTGTAGCGTGCATGGAAATTGCCTCGGTCCCATGGGCGTGCCCTAATCTTGCACCTCCTTTGGGAAAACACCAGTTTTTCAGGTTCAAAAATGGAAAATCGAGATTTGTCAAAATGACCACGAAATCTCTAGTTGGAGAAGTCGCTTGTGATGCCGAGAGGGAGCTAGGTGCCGGGTTTGAGATCAATCCATGTAGTGGTTCCATGTTCTGGGCAGCGAGGGGGAATCTAGGGTTGGAATCCATGTTAACTCACACTCGATAGACATATTTGGGTGCCTTGGGTGCCAAAGGACCTAGTATGCCTTTCCTATGATTTTATGAGGTTAGTGGGTCATATGCAATGGCTCCAGGAGCTGTTTTAACATTTTTTATTTTTTTAGATTTTGTTTGGTGTTGCCTAAAAAAAGGCGAAACCCGCCGGTGGCCGCGACAACGCGACGGTCAGTGCAATCTTGGACCCAGTCATGCATCCAGCCTAGGTACCCCATGGGGCACCCAAACCATTTTTCCCTGAAAATTGAGAGTGTCTTATAGGGTACATATAGATAGAAACCACATTTACCTAGCCGTAACTCAAAAAATACAATATATGCTTGCTCCACGAGATAAATACCCACCTCCCTGGAATGACCATGCACCATGGTGTACCATGCATGGAAATTGCCTCGGACCCATGGGCGCACCCTAATCTTGCACCTCCTTTGGGAAAACACCGGGTTTTTTGGGTTCAGAAAATGGAAAGTCGAGATTTCTCCAAATGACCATGAACTCTCTAGTTGGAGAAGTCGCTTGCGATGCTGCAAGGGAGCTAGGTGTCAGGTTTGGGCTCAATCCATGGAGTGGTGCCATGTTCTGGGCAACGAGGGGGGGAATCTAGGGTTGGAAGGCATGTTAACTCAGTTTTGCCCTCTATGCTAGTCACGAATACTCAGAAAAGCCCTTACAATAGCTCACCCAGAAACCAGGACACCCTGATTGGTCAGACAGTTGTCACGCGTATCGTGCCAGTCAACCATTGATCCTCTTTGATATAACGGCCACACGAAATTGTTATAGAGCAACATCCCAATATTATTACACACGATATGGTAGTTATAACAATCACAATGCATGATGGGTCAGTTAAATATGTAATAACAATACTAACAACAGAACATTACTCGTCGTCATCATCGTCGTCCTCGGTGGCAGCGACGGTGTCCTCCGGTGACTCCTTGGCAACTCCCTCCTCGTATATACGCGCCATCTCCTCGTCGGAGTCCTATTCCTCCTCGTAGTCCCACGGGTCGAGGTCACTCTCCTCCACTTCTGCCTCCAACTGCTCCATGAACGCCTCCGCATTTCCCGAGTCAGAGTCGTCCTCCTCGCTGGCTCCTCTATTCCTCCTGCCCTTTTTCATGGTGGTCTCTCATGCTTTCCTCCGGCGCTCCTACGTTTTGGCTGCTGCTTGGCGCTCCTCCGTCTCTGCCGGTGCAACACACTTCTCGGGTGTGGCGGGTACGACAAGCTTTGACGTCACTGTGTCCTCGAGCGCCCGATGTCGATGGATCCAGGCGCGGTTGGACACGTCGTGGTGCCTCAGATGGCTGCCAGCGGGCACGAACGATGCCGCGACGAGCAGGTGACGCAGGACGGTCAACCACCGGCAAAGATCTGCAACTGCCACGGCACGGTTCCAACGCGAGGAAGTTGTTCGGAAATGCACGATGGCAGGTATGCAGAGTTGGGTGCCGATCCTATCAGGGGCGCCATGAGCATCTCATAGTCTAGTCACGTAAAAATTGTGCTACATCATATAATAGATGCGTACTGGAAGTGTAACATAGGACATCGATTAAGAAATTAACGGTGGATGTAGGTTGAGATAGCACCGGAGTAAACGGTGGTCTTGTATAATACCGTACCACGGACTGGACTCTTTGACCAATCTCCCCCGCCCACCACTTTCTTCATTCTCCTGCCCCCACCTTCCTCCATCTGCATTAGCCATGGCTCCCGGAGGAGAGGCGTATCGACCATGTGCGCGGAGAAAAGGGAGAGAGCTCGCCACCTTAAACTTCCTACTCAACCAGCTTCTCATCCCCCCTCGCATAGAGACTCAATCTCTCCTAGCAATGGCACGGAATGTTCCAGCAGGCTGGGGCTCCTCTCACTCCTAGTACAGTATTCTTCTTCTTCTCTGTCTTCTTCTTCTATGTCTACTTATTCTTCTTCTTCTTATTACTATGCTACATATTCCAGGGCGGCCGTGGACCCTGAAAGTAGCACGATGGCGGAAGCACTGAATGTTCCAGCAGGCCAGGGCACCTCCCGGTACAGTCTTCTTCTTCTTCTATGTCTACTTCTTATTCTTCTTCTTGTTACTCTACTACATATTCTAGGGCGGCTGTGGACACTGAAACCAGCATGATGGCGGTGGCGACGCTGAGTGTTCTAGCAGGCCAGGGCTCCTCCCAATATAGTCTTCTTCTTCTCTGTTTTCTTATTCTTCTATGTCTACGTCTTCTTCTTCTTCTTCTTCTTCTTCTTCTTACTCTGATACATATTCTAGGGAGGTCGTGGATCCTGAAAGCAGCACGATGGTTGCAGCCTCGCAGGACCCGTTTGGCCATGCTTCCCGGCTCAGCAAGGTAGGAAATCCCGACATGCATTTGGTTTTATTTTTGAGATTATAAATGTGGAAATATTAGATCATGTCTGCCCGCAAGTAGCCTCCAAGTAGGGACCATGCTCAATATTCATAGACACATTGGGGTTTTTGTGACTTGAATATTGTGCTTCCGTGGAACATGCAGTATAATTACGGAGTACCTATTTTAAATAACATGAACGATGCAGCAAGCGAAGGCCGATTGCCATGACAAGGTGGCCCCGATCAATGCCGAGATAGACAACCATCTGCAGGGTGCACGCTCCCTAACCCAGGCTAATGATCGCCTTCGAAGGTGTTTGTCTCTACAGAAGGAGATCACACTTTATTTTTCACTTAACATTAAGAGGATCGAAGCAGAGCGCGGCGAGCTGCAGAGGGTGATCGACATGCTACAGAAGTTGATCACACACAGCTTGTCCAAACTAGACCTGGCCATCAAGATAATTACGAAGCTCTTGTGTGACAAGAAGAATCTCTAGAATAGATGCGTCCTCCTGCTAGACGAAGCCACCGAGACACACAAAGAACGCATCAACGAAGTAAAGGCTGCCATCAAAGCCTACAATGACAGGGACCGTTGCCTGGATGCATTGAGATGGATGAAAGAGGACATGGGCCGAGGTACGTCTCACCGTGCCCAAGAGTCAAAACAAGGAGAACAAGGAGCTAACGGCAATGCCCAGTTCAGATTCCGAGTAGAGGGGGGCAGGAATCTCAGTTCATGCTCCGCTGCTTTTGTAATTTATATATGTCGTGCAATTAAGGAATCTTGGAGCAACTCCTTATTTCTCTATTTATCTTACTTGCCTGTCAACTGAATTATGGGTTTGTGTTCTCATGAATGGTCATCATCCTTTCTTTCCATTATGTATCTAAGCTTGGAATTAGATTGTGACTATGCCACTACTATTTGGTTAAATTGGAAAAACCCACATAACCCTTAGTTGGATATAGTCCCATGTTGCTTTGAAATTGGAATTAGGACTATGCCACTACTTTATCCTATTGAATTGGGAAAAGGCTATATTGCTCTGACATTGAAATTAGGAATATGCCACTAGTTTATCTTGTTGAATTGGAAAAAAGCCTATATTGCTCTGACAGTGGAATTAGGACTGTGCCACTAGTTGATTCTGTTAAAGTTGAACAATCCTTGATTGCTGTGTCCTTCAAATAATGACTTTGACACTAGTTAATTGTTTAAATTATGGAAACCAACCACATATTTTTGTTGCAGCAGAAGAGGCGAAAGCTCAACCCAGAACTGCCGACCTGGCTAAAGGACAAGATGGCTATCCAAATGGGGAAGGAGAATTTTCAGTAAGTGTTCCATGACCGCTTGAGAGAAGAATTCACGATCCTTTATGACAAGTGCCAAAATCCGAAGGTGGACATCGCCGGCTGGAAGGAACTTCACGAGAAAGGTATCGCCTCGACGCGTGCGAAGGAGGAGATC
This sequence comes from Avena longiglumis, assembly GCA_030063025.1. Lineage (NCBI taxonomy): Eukaryota > Viridiplantae > Streptophyta > Magnoliopsida > Poales > Poaceae > Avena > Avena longiglumis. The sequence goes on from CP125973.1 coordinate 593,472,670, forward strand.
ATCAAGGATCTCATGGTGGATAATCTTAAGCTTACTAGTAAGCTTGTCGCTTCCCAGACGGAGCGGTTGAACCAGCAGGAGGTGTCGTGGTATTGCACGGCAGATGCTACTGGGGGTAGCTTACGTAGAGAGAGCAAGGCGACGTAGGAGAATTCGGGAGCGAGATTGGCACACGATGTACCCAGGTTCACGTCCCCTCGATGGAGGATCGCTACGTCCTGATATCAATCCAGTATATGATCATAGATTGGTTTACAAGGGAGTCGCCGTAGGCGGAGGGAGAGACTAGATCTAATCTATTGTGGGAGATGATGCAATATGATCTGAGGGAGGATGCAATATGATCTGAGGGAGGATGCAATATGATCTGAGGGAGGATGCCCCGTGGGGGTGCCCCTGGTGGCTTTATATATGTAGCCAGTTAGGGTTTACAAGTGTGTTGGTGGGCTTTTGTGGCGCCCCGCAAAAAACACTACTAGAAAATCGCGTTGTTTTTGTGCATTGCATCATCATGACCGCATGCTCGTGTCATCATGCATGTGTTTGTCTGAAACTATTTTTCGTAAAGCCTGATTTTGTTTTCTAAACGCCCCGTCTTGATTTCAAATTAAAACCCGGGTCTCCGGAATATTTTGTTTTGACTAACCACGGTTTGCAAAAAAGCCCCGTTTAAAATAAATAAAAAATTTAATTATTTTTAGGGGGCAGCCGAACCGGGCCGATCTGACCCAGTCGGCCACCCCCAGTACAAACCAGACTACCCAGATCTTTTCCTACCCAAACCCTATCCTACCCAGTTCCCTCCACCTCACCCCAACCTATCCTATCACGCCACATCACCCGTGGCCCAAACCCCACCCAATCACTCCTTGCCACCTCCCCACCAACCCCCACACACACAACACACACAGAGCACGCATGCCACCTGCCCAAACCCCCCTCTCTCTCACCCCTGTCTCCCCGGTCACACCCCGCAGCCGACCCCACCTGCCGCATCGCCCCCACCATCCCCTTCTCTTCTCTCCCCACGACCCCGCTCCTTCCTCACCTTCCTCGATCCCCGCCGCCGCCGCCAGCAACCTCTCTCTCTCTCTCATAGCTCCCTCTCGCCTCCTCTGCAGGCCCCGCCGCCACATCTCCCCGGCCCCGCCCGCCTCTGCACCGGCACCGGCGCCGGCCTCCTCCTCCCGCGACCTCGCCGCCTGGCCGCTGCCTCTGCTCGCCCTCCCTACCACCTCCGTCTGCCCGCGGCACCCTCGTCCCTCGTCCGACCGGTCGCCCTCGCCCCCGACCTCGTCGGTCCCCTCGAGCAGCGGCTGCCAGTGGGCCGTCCACCCTCGTGCATGCCCTCCTCGACGCGGCCTAGCCCTTGCCGCCTCCGACCAGCGCCGAGCCCCATGCTGCCACCGCCGGGGAGCTCGCCCCATCAGCAAGCCGGCCCCTCCAGCGCCCCGCAGGCCCCGCCGCCTCGCAAGCTCCGTCACGCCTCCTCGCCATTGACCCAGGCCGCGTCCGTGTCCGCCTCCTCCGGCCGCCGGGCCGTCTCGCAGCGCATCCCGTGGCCTCCCTGTCGTGCCAGCCCGCATCACCGAGTCGTGGCGCCGCTGTGCCACGTCCTCCTCATCCCGCGCGCGCGAGCCCTGTGGCCATCGCCGGTCTTCCCCGCGAGCGCCGCCGCGCGCCTCTCCCCGTCATCGGAGTCTCTGCCTCGCCGGTCTTCGTTGGCACTCTCCGCCCATGCGTGCCCTGCTCTTTCCGGTGGGCAGCTCCAGCTCCATGTGATCCAAGAGCATGTATGTGTTCTGCCTCATGTGACTCCACACGTGTGCGGGCATGTTAGCACAAGCATTTATTGCTGCTAGCACTACCTTGGTTACAAGCATACGATGGTTGTATCATGTTGGTTTTGATCTGATGAGTATGGCGACAGAGTGCTGAGCAACATTCTCGAGTGAGGCAATCTTTGTCTACCGGTCTACTTTAGATACCTCCTGCCGGACAAGTTCGGCGAGAAGGGCATTAAGTTCTCCTACTCGAGTTCGATGAGCCATCCTGACGCCGGAACCAAGTCCGCTTCCGACAACCGAGGCCGGACTCCCAAGTTCCCCTTCTAAGACGACGTCACGGACCTGGAGAATTCCCGGATGCCAAAGCCGCCCACATGGAATCGAAGGCGTCGAGACCGAACCCGAACCCTCGGTGAACTCCAAGATCTTCCGAACCAAGATGTGTGACTCCTATCTTATCCGCCCCTATTTTGGAATATAACATCTATATATATAACAACCACATATATATTAGGGAAGACCCGCACGATTTCCGAGGCATGAGGCTCCTCTGAGGTGACCGTTGGTCGGCCTCCGGCTCTCACCGGCGCCTCGCCGGCATAGGCTCTGCATGGATTCCTCTGGAGGTTGCTGGAAGGTCACCTACTCTGGTGTGACCACGGGTGGTAAGTTTCTGGAAGGATCTCTCGTTGTCTCGGCTGATTCTTGGCTGGTTCTTCTCAATGCCAAAGGCTCTCCCCTTGAGGGGCTGTAACACCCTCAGAATCGGACCTATGCAAGTTTGAGCAAAATTCGCCAAACCCGCATAGAAACGATTCAAAGGTGCCCACCAGGCACTTTCGCAAGGGTGGAATAAGTAATAACATTACACAACAATCCTCGATGGGACCCATGTAGATATATAAGACTCAAAGAGTCAAGAAGACATATAATATACAAGATCCAATCACCTTGAAAATGGTAGAGTCCGACTACGGACAAGAAGCAAATGGGGCTAAGAGCCAAGAATAACCAATGGCGCCCATAACCCCAAGCCAAGGTTCTAAGGGTAACCTCGCTAACGACGCCGATCTCAAAACCGCTTAAATAAGGGTGCCGACAGGGCAAAGGAAAAAGAAGGAGCGCCAAGATCGAGGCCAAGACAGAGGCTAGAATTGGTCCTCGCCACATAGGTATGGTGGACGAAGCGCAGCAGATGCACTAAACAACCTATAGAGACTCGATACAACCGGCGAATCAGAGGGGTAAGAATGACCTATCCGGATCCAACTCAAGCTAACACCAAACAAACCCATCTGGTGTTTCCCTCGAAACCAAACGAGGAAGTCAACCGAGGAACTCACGCTGGGCGCTTTTACTTATTCGTTATAGTTGCGACTTTACTAGTCGTTTAGATAATCGTCCGATAAAATAAGCAAGGCACTTTTAGTTAATCATTCCGCTAGAAGCAGCAATTACAAATCGATACAGATAGCATGATGTAATCCCAAACCCAGCAGCTTGTTGGTACTTTTATTCAGCCATTTCGCTAGTTGCAATACTTACTAGTCGATACAATTGTCGCAAGACCACCAAACAAGCAATTGTAAGTATTAATTAGTCATTCCATTATAGTGAAGCTGATTACTAGTCATTATAAGTCAAATTTATAGCAAGAACTTTAGTTATGCTTGTCTATGATCGAGATATGTGCTCCAAGTCGTCCATATCCGCGACACGGCTTTGAGAAAGTTTTACCCGCCGGGTGCACCAATAGCAACACACGCCGATCAACCTCGAAAAACCAAATCAAAACCCAACGAGGCTTTCACGACCGAACAATCACAGATTCAGAATATTTCAGGGGCCACCCTTAAGTAGATTCCAACGAAGCTAGCTGACTCGAGACGGCCTCAAGGTTTGTGGGGCATAAACGATGGGAACCCGAAGTGTGGCTGGGCTTGTCGCTACCACGTAAACGGGTCACAATTCCTAACAAGACAAAGGTGCTCCTCGCACAATTTAAATACGAAAGTAGCATGGCATAAGTACAGGATAGTAAAACACCTCAAACTAGTTTGTGGCCCCAAGAAATAAGAATGAATCAAGCTCGCTGGGGGTCCCATATACCTCCGGATGTGGATAGCGATAAATCAAGGAACAGTATCAAGTACTCGGGGTCTTACGGACACAAGTGGGCTCGAAACCAAATATTTTCTATCACCCACCGATGCCTCTGCTTATTTCAGTTTTAGTTGTTAAACAGAAATTAAAGTGACGATAAGTAAAACTAGAATCATCTCCAACATCAACATGCGGCAACACATCAGCAACGGTGGCATATGACGACACACATCAGCACTTGAGCAAGCAACTACGACGCGCAAGTCCAACTATCTACCAAATGACGGGTATTAGGGTGTGTCCAAGGCAATATAGGGCTGCACGGTAAATCACAGGTACGGAAACTAAAGCATCGCAACACAGATAGCAATAGATCAACAGGAGGGAAGTAAATACTATAAAAGTAAGATAGGTAGAAAGGGGAGATGCTCGAAAACATTGCCGAAAGGTTCATCCAAGATCAGTATGAGCTCACATCAACTCAACGGCCTTATCCGCAAGAAGCAAAACACTAGAAGAAACACCGGATGCAATATTTAATACTCGGCAGAAGATCGGCATGATGCATGGTATGATGTATGGCAGGGCAAGGTGCGATGCAATTAGGTCAGTATTAAGCGGAACCGGGGTCCCGACATTTAATTAGATGGTTCGAGTTGTTTAGAAACCCCGCAATTAAAATGTTGTTTTGACAAGGCAAGATTATAGTATTGGTTCGCTACACAAGTTTAAATGAGGCCGATATGAGACTAGATTTTCCCGCATATGGGCCCCATATTTAATTATTAGGTGAATCGGCATAAGGCCCCCAAACCACAAGATTATGCAATGACAATTCAATATGCAACAAGTTGTGATTTCATTTATAAAATGGGGCTCGAGAAAGGGGTTCACACATTAGGGTTCTCGATCTTGGGGTTCCGGGTTCGGTCTCGTGGTCCAGGTTCGACGGCCTCGGCGTAATCGTTCTCGGACCGGGGTTAGGGTCTGCCCGGAAGCGGACTTAGGTTCGGGCGTGTCGAATTCTTCCGGCCGATGCCGTCTTGTCGTCGCGACGGTCTTGTCGGGTTCTCAAGTCGGTCTTGGTGACGATCTTGCCCGATGGAGGTCCTGGTTCAACATCATCGCGCTTTCGCTCCGATGGAAGTTCTCGGCGTTCTCGATGAAGACCTGGCGAGGTGAACTTGGGGGTTCCGGTTCTTGGAGACCTTGGCGGCACCGAACGGATCTTGCGGCTTCCAAGACGGAGGTCTGGCGTCCGGTGGATCGGCTTGACATCTTCTAATATCTCTTGTCGCTCCCGTCGCTGGCGATGGTGAACTTGTGTCATTGTGGGTTGCATCAAGGTGGAACTTGGATCGGGTTGATGGTCTTGTCACTTAGCTTGGGGTCTCGTGGTCGGTGCAGAGCCTCCTTGGCACCACTGGACTTGGTCCGAGGATGACAGGGCCGGTCGAGGACGACATGCTGGAGCTCGACGACGGCAGACGCGCGGGCGGCTTCAGCGGCGACACGGAAGAGGCCGGGAGTCGAGGATGGCGGAGACGCCGCGCAGAGACCGCAGAGGGTCGACGGGAGGCCTGGCGCGATGAGGCGGCGGACGACGGCCATGGTGGAGGACGGGCGGGCCTGCTATGGAAGCACGCGTGAGGCAGCGAGGTGGCGCGGCGGGCTGGGGTCATTGGGCAGGCAGAGGCGGCGCCCGGGGGCAGGCGGGAGATGGCGCGGGCGAGGCGGAGGCCGAGGGCGGCGAGGTTGGTGAGGCCGGGCGGGCGAGGTCGGGCGGTGACGCGGGTCGACGGAGGGGAGCTCCCTGGGGGGCGAAGGCGAGGATGGAGAGGGCGGGCGAGCGAGGGGAGCCACGGCTCGCTGGGGGAGAGAGGCCCGGCGAGGAGATGGTCCGGGCTGGTCGGCGAGGCGCGAGAGAGGGCCATGGAGGGAGATGCGGGCTGCAGTGGCGGGCGGGTACCGACGAGAAGGGCACACGCGGGAGGCGGAGCGAGGGGAAGGGTGGGCGCGGTGAGGACGGCCAGGGGCTGGGGAGAGGCGAGGTGAGGGGAGGGTGGGGAAGAAGCACATGCGCGGGGGAGGCAGGATGCGTGGTGGCTGGTCGGGTGGGGGTGGGTCCTGTGGGGTTGGTGGATGGATCCTGTGTGCGTGCGTGCGTGGGGTGGCCTTAGCGGGGTCAGGTGGGGTGGGGTGTAGCTGGCAGGTGTGTGGCTGGGAGAGTTTGAGAGAGAGAGAGGGGCCACGTGGCGTGCTGTGGTTGGGTGAGGGTAGAGGGGTCGCTGAGGTGGCGTGCAGGGATAGGAGGGAGTGAGGTGGCCAGGGGTTTGGGTAGGAAAAAGGGTAGGTTTAGGAATTAGATGGGGAGGCAGGTTGGACCGATTTTATTCGGTCGTCGCCCGCCCGCTCGACGCCCACTAAAATAATTAAAACGCTTGTTTGTTTTAAACGTCCGTCTGCAAACCGATAGCGCTAAAACAAAATATTCCGGACCCGGTTTTGGCGTTGAATAAAAGACGGGGCGTTTTAGAAAACAAAACGGGCTTTGCGAAATAGTTTTATGCAAACAATGCATGATGATGACGATGCAATGCACAAATTCAACGCGATTTTCTAGTAGTGGTTTTGCGGGATGCCACAATTCGACACCACTAACAATGGATCTCGCCCTCGAGATCCGCCTCATGGTACCGGAAGGAAGGTCGGCGATCTGCATCTTCTCGCTTCGTGTAGATCTTCGCGACACCACTAACAAGAGGTCGTTGTCCCTGATCGTCGAGAGAACACTCCGGATAACCAACGGACGAAGTTAAAGGTAAGACCACCTCTAACTTACATGGAAGGAGTACAATTGCATCGGTCCACTATTCAATATACCGAGCAAATGATAAGAGTAGTGGTATGGTCGCGACTCCATCCCGCACTCAAAGCATTACTCTGTACACGAACGGATAGATTATGCAACCAACTCTCGGATTAGACTGAAGATCTCGACGAGCGAGGTTCGGAATCAAAGGAGTGATGCAGACTCTTCATCGGATCTGGCGTAGAGGATGTCGTCGCGTCAGAAAACACCGGAAGGCACAACCAAGGAACAAAGAATGGTACCACAGACAAGGATCACTCAGGCAGCAGGAAGACCGGATGATAGAACACCGTTAACAAAGGAGGAAGCGAAACCCTAAAGGTACGACGGAACCCAACCACGAGAAATCCTGGACTCGAAGAAGAAGGAGAGAGCAGATTCAAAACACGTCGAGATGAGAGGGGAATAGCAGGGGGTAAGGAGTAAAGTCAGACCTAATCAGAACTATCCAACCGATTTTCAAAAATAGTTTTGACACTCTACTTCGGCCGTTAGCTAGGTCATCCCACAAGTGGACTCTGGGGTATCGCGCTGAGCTCGATACCATGTAACACCCTCGGACCTATGCAAGTTTGAGCAAAATTCGCCAAACCCGCATAGAAACGATTCAAAGGTGCTCACCAGCACTTTCGCGGGTGGAATACGGTAATAACATTACACAACAGTCCTCGATGGGACCCGATATGTATAATGACTCAAAGAGTCAAGAAGATGATATAATATACAAGATCCAATCACCTTGAAAATGGTAGAGTCCGACTACGGACAAGAAGCAAATGGGGCTAAGAGCCCAAGAATAACCAATGGCGCCCATAACCACAGGCCAAGCCGGAAGGTAACCCGCTAACGACGCCGATCTCAAAACCTGCCGACAGAGGGCAAAGGAAAAGAAAGGAGCCAAGATCGAGGCCAACGGCGTAGGCTAGAATTGTCCTCGCCATAGGTATGGTGGGCTAAGCGGCAAAAGATGCACTAAACAACCTATAGAGACTCGATAATCGTGAGAGGGTAAGAATGACCTATCTAACACCAAACAAGTGTTTCAAACCAAACGAGGAAGTCAACCGAGGAACTCATTGGCAGTTTTACTTATTCGCTATTATGCGGCACTTTACTAGTCGTTTAGATAATCGCCCGATAAAATAAGCAGTGGGCACTTTTAGTTAATCATTCCTGTAGTTGCAGCAATTACTAATCGATACATAGCATGATGTAATCCCAAACCCAGCTTGTTGGTACTTCTATTCAGCCATTTCGCTAGAAGTTGCAATACTTACTAGTCGATACAATTGTAAGCGACCACCAAACAAGCAATTGTGGGCAGTATTAATTAGTCATTCCATTATAGTGAAGCTGATTACTAGTCATTATAAGTCAAATTTATAGCAGTAAACTTTAGTTATGCTTGTCTATGATCGAGATATCTGCTCCAAGTCGTCCATATCCGCGACACGGCCAGAAAGTTTTACCGCCGGGTGCACCAATAGCAACACACGCCGATCAACCTCGAAAACCAAATCAAAACCCAACGAGGCTTTCACGATGAACAATCACAGATTCAGAAATATTTCAGGGGCCACCCTTAAGTAGATTCCGCGAACGGTTAGTCGACTCGAGACGGCCTCAAGGTTTGTGGGGCAAGAACGATCGGGAACCCAAAGTGTGGCTGGGCTTGTCGCTACCACGTAAACGGGTCACAATTCCTAACAAGACAGTGCTCCTCGACAATTTAAATACGTAGCAGCATGGCATAAGTACAGGATAGTAAAAACACCTCAAACTAGTTTGTGGCCCCAAGAAATAAGAATGAATCAAGCTTTGGCTCAGGGGGGTCCCATATACCTCCCGGATGTGGATAGCGCGATAAATCAAGGAACATGTATCAAGTACTCGGGGTCTTACGGGACACAAGTGGGCGTTCGGAAACCAAATATTTTCTATCACCCACCGATGCCTCTGCTTATTTCAGTTTTAGTTGTTAAACAGAAATTAAAGTGACGATAAGTAAAACTAGAATCATCTCCAACATCAACATGCGGCAACACATCAGCAACGGTGGCATATGACGACACACATCAGCACTTGAGCAAGCAACTACGACGCGCAAGTCCAACTATCTACCAAACGACGGGTATTAGGGTGTGTCCAAGGCAATATAGGGCTGCACGGTAAATCACAGGTACGGAAACTAAAGCATCGCAACACAGATAGCAATAGATCAACAGGAGGGAAGTAAATACTATAAAAGTAAGATAGGTAGAAAGGGGGAGATGCTCGCCTGAAAACATTGCCGAAAGGTTCATCCGAAGATCAGGGCGGAGCTCACATCAACTCAACGGCCTTATCCGCGAAGAAGCAAAAACACTAGAAGAAACACCGGATGCAATATTTAATACTCGGCAGAAGATCGGCATGATGCATGGTATGATGTATGGCAGGGCAAGGTGCGATGCAATTAGGTCAGTATTAAGCGGAACCGGGGTCCCGACATTTAATTAGATGGTTCGAGTTGTTTAGAAACCCCGCAATTAAAATGTTGTTTTGACAAGGCAAGATTATAGTATTGGTTCGCTACACAAGTTTAAATGAGGCCGATATGAGACTAGATTTGCCCGCATATGGGCCCCATATTTAATTATTAGGTGAATCGGCATAAGGCCCCCAAACCACAAGATTATGCAATGACAATTCAATATGCAACAAGTTGTGATTTCATTTATAAAATGGGGCTCGAGAAAGGGGTTCACACATTAGGGTTCTCGGCGATCTTGGGGTTCCGGGGTTCGGGGTCGGTCTCAGGGTCCAGGGTTCGACCGGGGCCCGGGAATCGTTCTCGACCGGGTTAGGGTCTTGCTCCGGAAGCCGGACTTGGTTCTGCGGGGCGTGTCGAATTCTTCCGGCCGATGCCGTTCTTGTCGTCGCGTCGGTTCTCAAGTTTGTCGGTCTTGGTGACGATCTTGCCCGATGGAGGTCCTGTTCAACATCATCGCGCTTCGGCCCGGTGGAAGTTCTCGGCGTTCTCGATGAAGACCTTGGCGGTGAACTTGGGGTTCCGGGTTCTTGGACCGAATGGATCTTGCGGCCAAGACGGAGGTCTTGGCGTCCGGGATCGGGCTTCAGGACATATTCTAATATCTCTTGTCGCCCCACGTCGTTGGCGATGGTGAACTTGTGTCATTGTCGGGTTGCATCAAGGTGGAACTTGGATCGGGGTTGATGGTCTTGTCACGCTTAGCTTGGGGTCTCGTGGTTGCAGCCTCCTGCACCACCGGACTTGGTCCGAGGATGACACAGAGGCTCTAGGACGACATGCATGGAGCTCCAGACGACGGCAGACGCGACAAGGGGAAGAGGCCGAGTCGAGCCACACCGCCGCATGGCGGCCGGCGTCTTTGATGGCGGAGACCGCCGCGAGAGACCGCGAGGGGGTCGACGGGAGGCTGGCGCGATGACGGGCGGGGGCGGCTGGCGCCGGACGACGGGCCAGTGGAGGACGGCCGGGCCACGGAAGCACGCTGGAGGCAGCGAGGGGTCCACTGGCGAGGACACGGCACATGGAAGGTGGCGCTGGGTCGGTCTCCAGAGGGCGGCGCGCAGGCGGGAGATGGCTTCAGCGGCGGGCGGAGGCGTTGAGGCCGAGGGCGGCGAGGGCGAGGCGGGGCGGCTGCCGGTGACGCTGGTCGACGAGGGGAGCTCGGGGGCGACGGCGAGATGGAGAGGGCGGCGGAGCGAGGGAGCCACAAGGGCTCTGGGGAGGAGAGGGCCCGTGAGGAGATGGTCCGGCCCGGCTGGGCGAGGCGCGACGGGAGAGGGAGGGGGGACATGCGGGCTGCGACGAGGAGGGCGACGGGGAGGCGGAGCGAGAGGGGAAGGGGCGGTGGCGCGGTGAGGACGGCCAGGGGCTGGGGAGAAGCGAGGTGAGCGGAGGTTGGGGAAGAAGCACATGCGCGGGGGAGGCAGGATGCGTGGTGGCCAGCGGGTCAGGTGGGGCCGGGTGGGTCCCAGGGGTTGGTGGATGGATCCTGTGTGCGTGCGTGCGTGGGGTGGCCTTAGCGGGCCAGGTGGGGTGTAGCTGGTGTGTGTGGCGGGAGAGTTTGAGAGAGAGAGAGGCCACGTGGCGTCTTTGTGGTTGGGTGAGGGAGGGGTTGAGGTGGCGCAGGGGAGGGAGGAGTGAGGCTGTGGGTTTGGGTAGGAAAAGGGTAGGTTTAGGAATTAGATGGGGAGGCAGTTGGACCGATTTATTTCGGGCGGTCGTTGTCGCCCGCCGCTCGACTGCCCCCACTAAAATAATTAAACGTTTGTTTGTTTTAAGGGTCATTCGCAAACCGATAGCGCCAAAACAAAAATATTCCGGACCCGGTTTTGGCGTTGAATAAAGACGGGCGTTTAGAAAACAAAACGGGCTTTGCGAAATAGTTTTATGCAAACAATGCATGATGATGACGATGCAATGCACAAATTCAACGCGATTTTCTAGTAGTGGTTTTTGCGGGATGCCACAGGGGCGATGTTTGGAAAATGGGGAGAAGATCTCTGTTGGATCTGTCTTGAGGTTCCCCTCTCATCTCTCTCGTGTTAATGATTCTTTGGATCCTTCATCTGGATTTCTTGGTAGATCTCCTACCATAACTGGTTCGGACGAAGACACTGGTTTGAAATGGCATGCCCTTTGCTCCTCTTTGCCAGCTGATGATCTTGTGCCTTCCAAGGGTTTTCTCATGCTTTTTCCTAGTTCTAAAAGGCTTGTTCTCCTCAATCATAATGAGGTTGTGATTGATGCTAGATACTTGGTTCATGGCAAGGTGGTGGCTTCTGGCATCTCTATTGATCTCCAGGTGAAGAGGGTTGTGGTTGGTTCTCAAATTTTACCAAGCCCTTTGGTTAAAAAAAATTCCACCAATATTGAGAGATTGACGCCTAGATATCTGGATTTCTCGGACAATCTTCCCTCAGGTTGTGCCTCAAAAGAGGTTGCTTCTAAAGATGTTGCTTCATGTCGACCTGCCCTGGATTTTTCTTTTGGGCGTGATTTTGAGAAGAGGATTTTTGATAAATTCAGGCATCAAGTTAATTTCATTGGTGGGTTCAGGAAGTGACCATTTTATCTGGTTTGTTCTTTTGGGAGGGCAAATTTTAAGTTGGACTTTCATACTGTCAGTCTTGCTCTTCAAGCCTGTTTTGGTGGTAATGCTTCTAAATTCCAGGTGAAGCTCTTGCAAGATAGAACTTTTCGTTTCTCGGTTGCTTCTCAGGCAGTGGGTTTTGAGATCTACAATATCTCCAAGTTTTCATGCCATTCTTTTGTGATCCATGTCAATCTTTGGGGTAATGGGGGTCCGAACTGGATTCATGAAGAAAGGGAATTTTACAAGGAATCTGCTAAGGAATGGAAAGTTGTCACGTACAAAAAAGAAAGTGCAAAAAAATCTCCTCCTTTAAAGCCTTCCAGTAAAGGTGGCTCGGTTTTTCAAAGACTCAATTTTCCCACGACACCTGAGGGTCCTTCGCCTGTGATTGAGCATCATATTAATGGGGAATTCAAATCAGGCCATCATGGCAGATCTTATGCTCAGGTGCTCACTGATGAGGGTTTTAAGTCGAAGGTAACGCCGGTCAGGTCCGGGCGCTAATCGCTTTTAAATTGCTGGCTCCTTCCTTTTCTGAAATTTCCCTCTTTCCCTATTTGTACTTGGCCCGACAAATCATATGAAGGATGGTTCAAGGCCCGTGGTTTCTCATTCCCTACCATTCATTCACGGCAGTTCACTTCCTCGTTGAAAAAACAACTACCACTTCCCATCTCCTCAACTCCTCATACGAAACCCCATTCCCCTCCTTCTCGTCGCCGGTGAAGGGCGTCGCAATGGCGAACATTCCGATTGATCCTGCGTCTTTCCTGCCGAATGGCTTCCAGATTATGCAAATGGCTGGGCGGAATCGTGTTAAAAGGTTGGTGGTGCCTCGGAGTTCACGAGCACATGAACAGTATGCTATTGCTAACATTTTTCCCCTCCCTCCTGCCACGGTTCCGTTCTTGAATATTCATGGTGTCTTGGTTGATTTCTTCAACAATGAGGTTGGAGTGCACTTCAGAGATATACAGGATTGTCCCTTTGGGTCTGCATATGTACAGTTCCACCATGTCAGCGACCGTGACAGACTCATTGCGGCAAGCCCGATCCCGTTTCAATATGTGCATGCTTCTTTTGTTAAGCACAATGAGGGAGATAACTGGCATCGGACTCAGTTTAATAATGAGTGCTGGGTGATGCTGGTTGGGCCTCCCCTTGACCACTGGCATACGGAGGATCTGAATGCTATCTTTGCAGACATTGGTAAAGTTCTCCTGTGGGAGAGGGACCCTGATCAAAAGGGTAGGATTATTGCTAAAATTCGTGTGACTGATTTGGTTGACATCCCCAAGAGTGTGCGGTTTACCATAGGTGACCTGGTGGAGACAGAGTCATGGACTTTTTCTGTTGAAGTTCTTCAGAGTCACTTGCTTGGTGGGGGCCCACCTGAAGAGGACCCACTGCCAGATGACAATGTGGACCCACACCCTGTTCCTGCACATGGGCCAGTCTTTGGACCTCAGGTGCCACCTCCCCCCCTCCCCCTGCTCCTGGGGGTGATTGGGGTCAGTGGATGGCTCCTGTGCAGGACCCTGCTCCTGATGGTGGGAATGCTGAAGGTTGGGGCCCCTGGGAGGCTGCTGCTGCTCCTGTTCAAGGCCCTGTCATTGCTCCTGGAGAAGACATGCCTATTGACAATCAGCATCTGCCACCTCAGGATGTGAATAGTGGAGTTACAGGTGTCATTGTTCAAGACTGGGAGTCTGATGATGATGAATCTGTTAATGAGCCTGAGGCTGTGGAGGAGCTTGGTGTGGCAGTTGCACCTCAAGGGGTTGGCATTGGGGAAGGCCTGCAAAATATCTTTCAAAACTATCTGGCTGATGAGGAGGAGCCTAATGCTGATGCTGAGGAGGAGACTGGAAGTCCTATGGATTCAAGTTCTGTGGCCCCTGAGAATGATGATTGGATGCTGGAGGATCAGCACCTTCTTTCCCCAAATGAGGCTCACCTTCAGGTTGGGATGGTGAGAACATTTATTTCCATTCCTGATGTGCATGTTGCCAAACAGGGATTTTCCCAACAAGGATTGGAGCTCTGGGAGAATTATTTTGCTCCCCATATCCAGAAGGAATCTTCTTCAAAGTGTTCTCTTAAATGTGATATTCCTGTAAGTTGGTTTAACTTCATTACTCTCATGCTTGCTACTCCTGAGAAGTTTAATTGGGTCAAGGGATTTCTTACTTCTCCTTTATGGGAAATTATTAAAGAACCAATTGTTGAGGAAAGTTCAATATCTTTCATCATTCCTAATGAGAATTTTTCCCAGATGGCACCTTCTTGCCTGGGTATTGAAGCCAATATATCTTCAGGCTCTCCCTCTACCCCTGCTAGAAATAGAAAGGGCAAGGAACCTCTTGTGGAATCTGAGGTGAGAAGAAGTCCTAGGATTGTTGAACTAAATGGGGGTTTTAAAAGTCACTTAAATTGTCAAATTGTTGATTGCCTGGTTTGTAATGCTGCTCCTCCTTTCCTAAATGCCAAAGTGGTTAAAAATCTTGCTGCTTCATTCTGCAAGGTTAAAGATGGGGACCTGAAGAAGAGGTTACTCAAGAAAGGGAAGACCAATGATGTGGCTATTAAGGCTCCTACAAAAGGCAGCATTAAAGGAGCTCACTCTACCAGCTTGGGGATTGGTGGCAAGAAGAAGCCTGGGGCTGCTGGTACCTGTGGACAGCAAGCCAAGAAGAAAACCTCTTCTTAAGTGTGTTAATGTATCAAACTAAATCTTTTGCTGGAGTCTTGTTGACTCCCTGTTATGTGTTCTGTGATTGTGATATTGCAATGTGGAGGGTACTTGTTGTGGATCATCTATGTGGTACTCTAAATTGGTTGAGCTTTTGTCTCTGGTTTTGCTGTTTCCTCTTCTGGGTGATTACATTATTTACATCACCCCACATCTATACTTGCTCCTGGTTTCTTAATGAATAACAATAGAACTTGGAAGATCCTAAATTGGAATATCAGGGGAATCAACTCTGATAAAAAATGGTTTGATCTTAGAAGCAAAATTGAGGAGTCTGGATGTGACATTATCTGTCTCCAAGAAACTAAGCGAGAGGATTTTGATAGCTCCTATATTAAAAAATTCTGCCCCTCCAAATTTACCAACTTTGAATTTCTTCCCTCCAGAGGTGCATCTGGAGGCTTGATTACCATTTGGAATGGCTCCCTGTTCTCTGGACAACTTTCTTTCCTCAATGAGTTCTCTATCTCCATTACCTTGACATCTCTCTTGTCCAATAAATCCTGGATCCTCTCCAACATTTATGGGCCATGTTTACTGAAAAAGTCTGAATTTTTAGATCGGTTCGAAGATTGATATGCCTGATGATGTGGATTGGCTTATTGTGGGAGATTTTAACTTCTGTAGACAGCCCTCTGATAGAAACAAATTGGGAGGAGATGTGAATGGTATGCTTCTCTTTAATGAAGCCATTAATAATTTGGGTCTCATTGAATTACCCCTTAAAGGTAGAAAGTTCACTTGGAGTAACATGCAGAAGGACCGTCTATTGGAAAGATTGGATTGGTTTTTTACTTCTGCTGTCTGGACTCAGAGTTTTCCCTCCACTTTTGTTGCTCCTCTTGCTAAGCCCACTTCTGATCACCTTCCCTGTGTCATTACCATTGGCACAATGATTCCAAAAGCTCAGGTGTTCAGATTTGAAAACCATTGGTTACATCATAAGGAGTTTAAAGCTATTGTTCAAAATGCCTGGAACATTCCTGTGGGTTTTCTGGATTCTGCAAAAAAAAATGCTAAATTCAAAAATGTAAGAAGAGGGATGAAGCTTTGGGCCAAACAACTACCTTGCCTAAAAGCACAAATCTGTAATGTTAATGCCACCATTGAATTGCTTGATATCATGGAGGAAATGAGAACTCTTACTGTTCATGAGTGGAATCTTAGGGATATCCTGAAGGATCTTATTATTTCTCTTTTACAAAATCAGAATACTTATTGGAAACAGAGAGGAAAAATTAAATGGGTTAAACTGGGCGATGAGAACACCAAATTCTTTCACTCCAGAGCTACCATCAGTTTTAGACATAACTACATTTCCATGCTCAAAGATGATTCTGATCTTGAGGTATATGATCATGATGGAAAAGCAAATCTTCTTTGGAATTCCTTTAAAGATAGAATGGGCACTTCTGATAAGCCTGAAATGCATTTCAATCTTAATGACCTGGCTGGTAACTGCTTAAGCCAGGAGGAAAGGGAGGCTTTGGAAAAACCTTTCTCTGATGATGAGATTGATGAGGTCATCACAAATTTGCCAAATGATAAGTCCCCTGGCCCTGATGGTTTTAATAATGAATTCATGAAGCTTTGCTGGCCTATTATCAAGGATGATGTGAAGCATCTACTTGTTGAGTTCTATGAAGGGAATGTCTGTTTGGAAAGCATTAATTCTTCTTTCATCACCCTCATTCCAAAAATTTCTGTTCCTTTGACTCCTGCTGATTTTAGGCCTATTTCTTTGCTAAATAGTGTCCTTAATATCATCACCAAGATTCTGGCCAATAGACTGCAAAAAGTCATTCTTAAACTTGTTCACAAGAATCAATATGGTTTCCTCAAGCAAAGATCTATTCAAGACTGTTTAGGTTGGGCATTTGAATTTCTTGATCAATGCCACAAGTCAAAGGAGGAAATTTTAATTCTCAAGTTGGATTTTGAGAAGGCTTTTGACAGAATTGAGCATTCTGCAATCAGCAATATCCTTAAATCCAAAGGTTTTGGAGTTAAATGGATTTCTTGGATTCAGATGATCTTTGGGTCTGCTTCTTCCTCTGTGCTTTTAAATGATGTGCCTGGGAAATTTTTTTACTGTAGAAGGGGTGTTAGGCAAGGAGATCCTTTGTCTCCTCTGTTGTTTGTTCTGGCTGCTGATCTCCTTCAAAGTATCCTCAATAAGGCAATGAATCTGGGTCTTCTTTCTTTGCCCACTGAGAATGTATTCTGTCCTGACTTCCCTGTGGTTCAGTATGCAGATGACACTTTAGTAATCCTTAAGGCTGATTCTGAGCAACTCTTGTGCCTTAAAGCAATCCTATATACTTTTGCTCTTTCCACTGGACTCAAAGTCAATTATGCCAAGTCCAGCATGATGCCAATTAATATGGATTCTGTGAGGCTTGGGCATTTTGCTAATACCCTTTCTTGCCTCACTGGTTCCTTGCCTTTTACCTATCTTGGTCTGCCCCTGAGCTTGAATAAACCTGCTGTGGAACACTTCTTGCCTATTGTTCAGAGAATTGAAAGAAGGTTGTGTGGAATAGTTGACTTTCTGAATTATGGGGGGAAATTGCAGTTAGTTAAATCTGTGTTATCTTCTCTTCCCATATATTACATGAGTTGTTTTGATCTCCCTGTCACTATCAAGGAGCAGTTGATTAAATATATGAGGCAATGCTTGTGGAGAAAGAAAACTTCTGATGTTCAAGCTAGAGGTACTGCTCTTGTAGCATGGAAGAAAGTTTGTAGACCCAAAAACCAGGGAGGATTGGGAGTTCTTGATCTTAATGTTCAAAATTCTGCTCTTCTTTTGAAGAATTTGGATAAGTTTTATAATCATAAGGATATTCCCTGGGTTCACTTGGTATGGAATACTTACTATTGTAATGATAAGCTGCCTGGAAGAAGTGTTGAGGGATCATTTTGGTGGAAAGCTCATCTAAAATTGATTGACATTTTTAAAGGACTTGCAAAGTGCCTGGTTGGAAATGGGAAATCTACACTATTCTGGACTGATATGTGGAATGATAACTGCCTCCAACATAAGCTTCCTCACCTACTTTCATATGCCAAAAACCCACATATTTCTGTCAGTGAGTTCCTGCATACTGCAAACACTCAGGATCTCTTTTATCTTCCTTTGTCCCAACAAGCGTATCAGGAATATCAAAGTCTTGAACAAATTCTCAATTCTGGCAGGGAAGGGGAATCTGATTGTTGGTCTTACATTTGGGGCCGTAATTTTTCGGTCAAAAAGGCTTACTGCTCTTTAGTCGGTTACCAACCGGTTCAGCCACATTTCTCTTGGATATGGAAATCTTCTTGTCAACAAAAGCACAAATTCTTCTTCTGGCTCTTTCTGCTTGATAGACTCAACACAAGGAATCTTCTGAAAAGAAAATGTTTTTCTCTGGCATCTTATGTCTGTGTCTTCCAGGGCTGCCATAGTGAAGAAACTAGTTTACATTTGTTTTGGGAATGTACATTTGCTAGAACCTGCTGGGCTGAAATCTCACAGGTCAATACGGCTGATCAAAGCATCTTTGAAGTTCTAGCCAGTATTAAAACTAATCTCAAGGTCCCTTTTGCAATGGAAATTCTGATACTTGGAACTTGGAGCATCTGGATTTGCAGAAACAATGAAATTTTCAACAATCAGCATGCGTCGGTGGAGACCTGGAAGGCTATTGTAGCCCAGGAATTAAGATGGGTCCTTCATAGAATTAAGAAGAAGTATTATCAGGGCCTTAAGGATTGGATTGAAACCAATTTAGACAGGAGATAGATGATTAAATTGTTATCCCTCTTTTTTGAGGTGGAATATGTTTGTAAATATTCTTTTGTAACTCTCTATGATATATAAAAATTGCAGTGGGGTTTTTCCCTACTGTTTTACCCTCAAAAAAAATATTGTTGCATATAAACTTGTTCATGTTTGCATACATATTGTCATGTGGTTTGGGGGCCTTATACCGATTCACCTCGTAATTAAATATGGAGTCCATCTGCGGGATATCTGCGTCTCATTCCGAACTCCATTTAAATTGGTGTAGCGAATCAATGTCATGCTTTGCCTTGTTAATTCCACATTTAATTTGCGGGGTAGTTAAACAACTAGAACCATATATTTAATTGTCGGGACCCCCGGTTCCGCTTAATATTGCCCAATTGCATCGCACCTTGCCATGTCATACATCATACATGCATCATGCCCGATCTTCTGTCGTAGTATTAAATAAAGCATCCGGTGTTTCTTCTAGTGCTTTGCTTCTTCACGGATTAGGCCGATGAGTTGATGCGAGTGACGCCCGTTCTTCGGATGAACCTTCGGCAATGTTTTCAGGCGAGCATCTCCCCCTTTCTACCTATCTTACTTTTATAGTATTTATTCCCTCCTGTTGATCTATTTCTATCTGTGTTGCGATGCTCTAGTTTCCGTAACCGTGATATCCCTTGCAGCCTTATATTGCCTTGGACACATCCTATTACCTGTTGATTGGTAGATAGTTGGACTTGCGCGTCGTAGACGCTTGCTCAAGTGCTGTCGCGTGTCGTCAAGTACCACAGTTGTTGGAGTATTGCCGCATGTTTAATGTTGGAGATGATCATGGCTTTAATTATTGTTTAATAACTAAAATTGAAGTAGGTAAATGCAGAGGCACCGGTGGGCAATAGATGTTATTTGGTTGTTAACCGCCCACTAGTGTCCCGTAGGACCCCGAGTTCTTGACACCTGTTCCGAGATCGAGCGCGCTAACCACATGTGGGGTGGTATGGGCCCCCCATCGATTAGTACCTGATTTCAAAGTATTGTACCGGGGGCCACAAGTAGTTTGGGGCTTTATTACTATCCTGTACTTATGCCATGCTTTACTGCTTTATTTACGATTGTGCGAGGAGCACCTGTACTGTTTTGGAAGCGGAGTGTTTTCGCGGTATCGACAAGCCCAGTCACATTTTCGGGTTCCCAGTCGTTTACAGCCACTGACGCAAACCCTGAGTCCGTCTCGGAGATCGGCCGACTTCGTTGCGGGTAGACTTAGTGGGGTGGCCCCCATGTACTTGCTTTGGGTCTGGGAAACGTCATGACTTAGGCCCCGCCGACATACCGATGGGTGTATGTTAACTGATCTGGCAAAAAGGGTCGAAGTGCGTGTGGATACTTTGGTGCACCCCTGCAGGGTTAAATCTTTTCGAAAAGCCGTGTCCGCGGTTATGGACGACTTGGAGCACAGTTCTCGATCATAGACAACTATAACTAAAGTTTACTGTTATAATTTGACTTGTATCCGATATGACTAGTAATCAGCTTCACTACAACGGAATGGCTAAATAAAAGTACCAACAACTGCTGGGTTTGGGATGTCTCATGCTAATTGTATCTAACTAGTAAGTGTTGCAACTACAACGGAATGGTTAACTAAAACTGCCCACTGCTTATTATTTCAGGATGACCATCTATATTTGATTAGTAGTTGCTGCAACTATAACGGAATGAGTAAAACTGCCAATTGTGTGAGTTCCTCGGTTGACTTCCTCGTTTGGTCTCGAGGGGGAATACCAGGATGGGTATGTTTGGTGGTAGTATCAGGTCGGTTCCGAATAGGTCTTTCTTACCCCTCTCTGATAGCCGACAGTTGTATTGAGTCTCTATAGGTTGTTTAGTGCATGCTGCGCTGCCGCTCAGTCCACCATACCTATGTAGGCGAGGACCGCCGAATTCTAGCCTCGCCGTGTACTGGCCTCAGTACTGACCGCTCTCTATTTTTCCTTTGCCCTTTGTCGGCACCCCTTTTGTTTAAGCAGGTTTGAGATCGACGTCGTTAGCAGGGTTACCCTTCCGGCTTGGCCTGGGCAGGGTTATGGACGCCATTGGTTATTCTTCAGGGCTCTTAGCTCAATTTGCATCTTGTCCGTACTCGGACGCTATATCGTTTTAAAGGTGATTTGGATATTTGTATTGTATATCTGTACTCTTGACTCTTTGAGTCGCTGTTGTATATATATGTTCGTGGGTTCCATCGAGGACTATTGTGTAATGATATTACTTCGTTTTCCACCCGCACGCAAGTGCCTGGTGGGCACCTTTGAATCGTTTCTATGCGGGTTTGGCGGGTTTCGCTAAAACTTGCATAGGGCCGATTCTGAGGGTGTTACAGCTTTCTATTGGAGTCTCTATATTGGGCCTCCAGTCTGTGCCAGTCGCCTAGGTCCAGTATGCGCCAGTCGCCGTACTCGGCGAGTCAACCCGCTCCTGGATCGGCGATCCAGCTGGCGATTCCTCTTCATGGGTATACCCCGATTGGTATTCCCCCATCAGTAGTCCCCGAGCGCGTTGTCGATTCGACGCGGGCTTGAGGCAGGGCGTGGAGAGTCTTTATGATGGGTCGTGGCGAATCGGCGATGAGCTCCTGAACAGAGAAAAGAACCGTGAAGCGGGATGCGGTCGGTGATGGCCAGTTGGCGAAAGACGTAGGGTGTCGGTGAAGCCGCCATTTGCAGCGAGTCCCCGAACGTGGAGCGTGCCGAGTCCTCGAGAGCGGCGAGTGGCGAGGTCGAGCGACCAGCGAGTGCCGAGTCCTCGAGCGCTCTGAGTGGCGAGGTTGGGCGACCCGCGAGTGGCGCTGTCTGTAGCGCGCCGAGTCCCCGAGCGCGTTGAGTATGCGAGGGCGAGTCCGCGGTGGTGAGTCCCCGAGCATGTTGAGTACGCGAGGGCGAGGCAACGGTGGCGAGTCCATGAGCGAGTTGAGTACGCGAGGGCGAGTCCGCGGTGGTGAGTCCCCGAGCATGTTGAGTACGCGAGGACGAGTCCACGGTGGCGATTCCCCGAGCGTGTTGAGTACGCGAGGGCGAGTCCCCGAGCGTACTGAGTACGCGAGGGAGAGTCCGCGATGGCGATGTCGTGCGGCATGTAGCCGGTAGCTTGGCGAGTCGGTGATGGGAGAGCCGCCGAATGTGAAGAGTCCGCGGCCATGGCGAGTCCCCAAGCATGTTGAGTATGCGAGGGCGAGTCAACGGTGGCGAGTCCTCGAGCGTGTTGAGTACGCGAGGGCGAGTCCGCGGTGGCGAGTCCCCGAGCGTGTTGAGTATGCGAGGGCGAGTCCCCGAGCGTGGGGAGTACGCGAGGGCGAGTCCACGGTGGCTAATCGACGAGGGCGAGCCACGGTCACGAAACCACGCGTACACGCAGCATGCCTAGGTGTAGTCCCCGAGGCTCGAGTTGGCTTGTAGAGGCGAGTTGAGGCTCTTTAGAGATGCATATTCTGAAAATAGTAGTGGTTGCTACCGAGCACGGCGAGTGACGAGGTCGGGCGACCGGCGAGTGTCGAGTCCCCGAGCATGGCGAGTGGCGGGGTCAAGCGAACGGCGAGCGGCGAGGCCGAGCGACCAGCGAGGGGCCGAGTCCCTTAGCGCGGCGAGCGGCGAGGCCGAGCGACCGGCGATTGCCGAGTCCCCGAACGTGGCGAGCAGCGAGGCTGAGCGATGGGCGCCGAGTCCCAGCGGCGGCGAGGTCGGCGACCGGCGCCGAGTCCCGAGCGGCGAAAGACACCGTTTTGCTGAGAAGGAGAAAAGATACAATTGCATTAAGGTGTACGTGCATAATATATTGAATAATTGTAAGACGTGCGAATTGTAGACGTTGATATAAAATGCATGTTTGTTATATGGATCGATGGGCAGTATGTAAGGTTTATGCGTGTCTTTTCATGAGTAGGCAGACCTCCAGCATCAAACGCTTGCTGGGTAACAGGGACACGATGCCAAACTTTTGAACCCGGAGACAAGGTCGGCCTTTTGGTACCCAGCCTCACTACTTCGACGGACGCGAATAAACAGCAGACAAAACTGAAACCGATTCCAAGTATAATTTTGGTCCCTGCAAGGGTCATATGCGACTGCATGATCGGCTTTGGAGAATGAGTATATGTTTTGGACCCATAACATAGCATATACGAGTGTAAAGAAACTTAGCTGTTAGTACGTCGAGTCCGCGACGGCGAGTCCCCGAACGTGGCGAGCCCGCGACAGCTAGTCCGCGAGGACGAGGTCGCCGAGGGCGAGGCCGCGATGGCGTGGTCGCGGCGGGCGAGTCGCCGATCATGGCGAAGTCGTCACACTGGACGATGGAGTCGGCCTGGTTTCGTCGGAGTTGATATGATGCCGGCCCCGGAGTTGGGGATTTCGACGGGTAGACGCGTCGCACACATACTAGCCGCGAGTGTGTATGACGGTAAAGTCGAAGAAATTCACATTGTCTTGATCGATCAAACCTCCGCGCGGGCAGATGCGCGGAGAGCACTCAGCGAGCAACTGCAGCTGATTCAATTCTTCAATCGATCGTACATGTCAGCATCACACGTGGGGTGCATAAGGTCCAAATAAAATAATCAAGTGAAAAAGTGATTAATAAGAAAAGAAAATAAGAGATTGAATAGAAAATTCGGTAGCTATTGCAGCCGATCGGTTCGTATCCTTCACTTGGTTTTTCTTTTCATGGAGATGATTCGTTGCATCTTGAAACTTGATTGTACTAATTTGACATGCATCTCGTCGTTTATCCTTTGGCCCATGAATTAACAGGTACGAGTGATTTACTCCTGCATTTAAGGATCGATCCTCCAAGTAACGGCGCACAAGTAGCATGCATGCTAGGTTAGAATAATCAATCTACAGAGTAATTAATGACAGAAACAAGATCGGATAGAAAACTCAGCAGGCAGCCAGATGAATCGATCTTGTATATTTAGACAGCCTTTGGCACACGCGTTTGATCGCCATGGGCCAGTCGCATGAAGAATCGGTCGCAGCGGAGTTTGTCGATGGAGATCGGTCTGACTAGATGTGATCTAGTCATCAATCGTTGACGGTGAGAGGTCCCACCCGGATTATCACCCTCCAAGCACCGCTAGCCCCACGGTGGGCACCAACTGTCGTGGTATTGCACGGCAGATGCTACTGGGGGTAGCTTACGTAGAGGGAGCAAGGCGACGTAAGAGAATCCGGGAGCGAGATTGGCACACGATGTACCCAGGTTTACGTCCCCTCGATGGAGGATCGCTACGTCCTGCTATCAATCCAGTATATGATCATAGATTGGTGTACAAGGGAGTCGCCGTAGGCGGAGGGAGAGACTAGATCTAATCTATTGTGGGAGAGGATGCAATATGATCTGAGGGAGGATGCAATATGATCTGAGGGGGAATGCCCCGTGGGGGGTGCCCCTGGTGGCTTTATATATGCAGCCAGTTAGGGTTTACAAGTGTGTTGGTGGGCTTTCTATTGGAGTCGCTACATTGGGCCCCCAGTTGGTGCCAGTCGCCTGGGTCCAGTATGCGCCAGTCGCCGTACTCGGCGAGTCGACCCGCTCCTGGATCGACGATCCAGCTGGCGATTCCTCTTCATGGGTATACCCCGATTGGTATTCCCCCATCAGGAGGCGCACATCCAAGTAATGAGGTCCAAGTACTGAGGGAGCAGGTAAAACCCAAAGCGGACCTGATCGAACGAACCCTCGAACTGGAGCTTCTTAGGAAGGAAAACGACCATCTCCGCGCCAGACTCAGTGCAAACTATAAGTTCCTCTGAAATTAGTTTGCAAACTATGTGTTCTGACGGACCAAATCGTGTTTTATCCATGTAGTAGTGATTTTGTAAACGTGGACCTCTCTCTATGCAAACTACGCTTTCTTCTGAAAGGCTATTTTGCTCAAGGATTGAGTTTGGATTAGTCAAGATGTCACAATTGCAAGTCTTAGAGTTAACTAGTTTCAGATATTGCCACGACACAAATTATTGACTAAAATTTCCTTGATCGTCTGTAGATTGTCCTTGTTCACCTCGCGCTCCTTCTTTAGATCCTTCAATAGATCCGCAATGCAGTACTCTACCTTCTTATTCTCTTCCATGAGCTGATCCCTCTCCTTTTCCGCCTTCTGAATTTTTCGTGCAGTTCCCACCAACAAGCTCCCATTGATTATGGCATTTAGTTCTGACAGCAAATGCTTGATTTCATGTTCCAGCTCCATATTTCTACCAAGAGATTGTAATTTTTTGCAGCTGCATCACGGGCATCTATAAATCTCCCTGACTTTTCGAGCTCATACATATCCCACAACTGGGCCAAACATTTCTTAAGGGCGTCTGGCCACTCAAGATCCACCCACTCTACTGCTTTACACACCAGGCCAACCTAAAAAACACGGGACCTAATTATTAATATAACACTACACAATTTTCTTCATGTCGCCATTGTACATAACGAAAGAAAACCTGATTTGTACATCCCATAAACCTTCTTCCAGTGTTACTGCCTTCAAATGCAACATATTTCCTTAGTTTTAGCCCATGGTCACATGGTACTTCCCTATCGATCTAGGGCCTCCCAATCGGGGTGGTAGATCGTGAGTGGTACCTATAAGGGAACGAGCTAGAAATAAACAGGATTGCATGCACATTTCAAGTCTTGGGTCGAGGTAATTACCAAAGCCTAACCATTGCCGAGAAAACAGAGGAACTCACATCAGGAAGGGAAGACTCGATGTCGGAGAGAAAGCTGTCGCTGCTCGACTGGTCGTCCTCGTCGTTCCAGGGCGGCATGGAGAATGCGGCCGCGGCAATGCGTGGCTATGGTGAGGAGAGAGAGGAGGGTAGTGAGTGGAGAGAGAACGAGTGAGGAAAGTGAAGTGCGCCAACGTTGCAATATTGACTAAATTGGTATGCTACAATGGTTTAATTGATACAATGTCCCGTGGCTGGATTACTATCTCATACCTAATAGTTTTTCTCTTCCTTCATTTTAATTTTTGGTATTAATCTTGTAATTCCTCCTTCGCAATTTGTTTTACTTATAGCAATATACAAAATCTTATGTACCGAATAATATAGGATTAGGGTTTATGGTTTAAGGTCTAATGAACTGTTTATTGTACTAACCCCTTAACCCTTATTTCTAAATCCTAGACATGTCCGTCCAATAGATCACTGTCTCCTACTTAGTAAGTTTTTTTCCTAAACCCTACACTCATTCATCCATGATAGTACTTCCTTCTAAGTAACAGGTAGTTATCCAGCAATCAGTAAAGTTACTGATCTTAAAGAGCATTACATTACATTATAATCATGTCAACTACAAGGTACTTATATATCACCTTGTTTACTGATGGTTTCAATAAATGATATTTCCCAAAATCCCAACAACTCACGGCACATTATATTACAATCTCTCAACAATCATAATCTCAGAAACAAATATATCACATCATCTCAGCAAACATAATCATAAGTTCATGACAACTACAATATACTTGTGTCTTATTACAACAACGATGCTTTCAGCGAGTGATATATCTGAAAATCTCAACAGCTCACAGAACATCTGGTTGCATTCTCTGAACAAACACGACCACATCAACATAGTTTCAAAGCAACAAAAATCTTTGTTACAAATACAGACAGGGGAACCCTACGGTCTATCTGACAAGCCCTGTGTAGTAGCTCTCATCAGATCTAATCAACGTCTATCGCCTCATTCTATTCAGTCAGAACAGGGCCTCTGCATCCACTACAATCTGTCCAACAACATCAGAAATGGCAGCCAGGAAGAATACCTTCCTGGTTTGCTTCTTTCGTCGCATAATCTGCATCAGATCATCGGTATCCAAAACTTCTATGAACTCCTGCTTCTTATGATGCCACCATCGGAGTTGTGCCATCTGCTTAGGGCCAATAATGATTTCCTTACCAATCGTCTCTCTCAGTTTAACAAGATTTATGTTTTTGGAATCGACGGCTGTCTTCACAGTACATGCCGAAATTGGCTTATTAAATCCGTCATCAAGTTTGGCTGTGTATGAATCCACCTCTAGGTGTATATTGAACTTAGCTTGATCGGCATCTAGTGGTCCGTAAACTCGAGCAGCAGAAGCTCTAGCAGCAAGATCTTCAGTGTCTCCATACATATCATTAATAATTCTTCAACTTTCACCTGACAATCAGCTGCATAATACTCCCAAAGCATCTGAAGCTCATGAGAGTGCTCAGTTTGCACATTGGTATCACTCATATTACGTCACACCAATTTTTCCCTCTGTCTGGATCCCCAAGGAATTCTAGAATGAACCATATATCTATTAGTGTGCGTGTGTGTGTGGGGGGGGTGGAGATGGGGTGGGGATGTGTGGGAGGGGAGGGGCGGGGAGAAAAACGACCGTCGCCGCCGCCGAACCGGATTCAGTGTAGGGGGGGGGGGGGGGAAAAAGGACCGCCTCTGTCGCCGGATTCAGTGTCGGGTGTTAGGAAATTACAAAAATAGATTTTCCCGTAAGGCACATGGACGGTGACTTAGAAGGGGCACATCAGGGGCACATCAGGTGCTAATGTAACAGAATATCCTGACATAACGGCTAAGATTTGAAAATATTAGGTTTGGCCATCATTCACTTGAAATGCCCCTCTCGGTAATTACCCCACCAACTTTTCGAATCGTGGTGATTACACGCAACTTTTACCCCTTTGGGCCGCAAAGTAACAAGCCCGACATGGAGACTCTCTCGCCTGTAATTTCTAGCCGCGGATTTTCAACTTGACAATGGTAATTCAAGGATGATCAATTTCTAGCCGGGCGAGTTGCAACTTGATAATTGTAATTCGAGGGTGATCCTTCATCGGCGTGCTCTGATGGTAAGTGCTTGGTGTGTCTCTTCGGTCTCTGATGTAATTTTCCGAGGGTAACTGTTCTAGAAAATTTTAATTTAATACATTTCATCCATATTTTCCAACGGTACAAACAAAGTGTTTGTTATCCGATGAGTTAATAACACGGGTGGGCGCAATGAGTTAACAACACGGCGTGTCGCCCCCACCGAGTTGTCTAGTCTCATATATACAACTTGTACTCTGTCAGGTTTCTAGTTAATTAAACCTTCTATCATCTGCATTCTGCAACAGTCAGGCAGCTACGATCCTTATTTAAGCGAAGAGTCCAATATATGCCTAACTGATTCTTCATGTTGTCAGGCTTGCGTGTAATTAAACCTCTCTTTTGTCATCTCTGATCTGTAACTCTAACTTATATGAACCCCAGTACCTAAATATGCCTGACTAGGGGCTACTAGTATTATGTCACAATCATGTAGGTCCTTAAGCCTAGTACTCCGTCTGTCCCTAATTACTTGCATTCTCGGTTTGGTCAAGCATATCTATAATATCAAATACATGTAGTGTAATATTTATTTATATTGTAGGTGTTAACTTTTCTTTATATATGTTTGTTCAAAGTTTATAAAGTTTACCCTGTGTAAACCTAGAATGCAGGTTAATTATGGACAAAGAGAGTATATGTATTTCTTTAACAATCTACGATAGATACATGCAATGCGGGTTGGCACGATCACTTTAAACAAGCTCCTAAATTTCCTTGACAAACACATACTCGGCTTGGATTGTGTTGTCTTAGGGTTAATTAATCTTTGTCTGGGCCATCTCTGCAGGTGAGACAATAACCCTAATTTGGACCAAGTTCAAAATATTCATGTCCAGCCACTTGCTAATAATGTACTTCATTTTTTTGTTTTGGAAATGTATGTACTTCATTCATTGTGTACAGTGTCAGGCTTGTGTGTAATTAAAGCTTCTAATCTCATGTCATCTCGGATCTTTGCAGGCAGCACAAGTAGGCTTAATTTAAACGAAGTCCTAAATCATCTTCACTAGCCACTTGCCCGTTTAACGAAGTTTATTTACTGTGTCAGTCTTGTGTGTAACTAAAACTTCTTTCAACGAACTCCAGTCGCTGATCTTCTGACACTGATCTCTGATCTTCTATCACCGGTCTCCGATTTATGCTCTCTTCGCATCACTCTCAAGTCTGTAATCTTCTGTAGTGATCTCCAATCTCCGCATTGCATAATGGGTTAACTAGGACTTCAATTAACAAACTCCCAAATATTCCCCACAATACACTTGCTCATTTAATAGCTTTATTATGTTAGGATTGTGTGTAATCAGACCTTCTTTCATCGACCTGCGATCGCTGATCTTCTGCCATTAATTTCTGATCTTCTATCAACGATCTCCGATTTTATGATCTCGTGGCATTGATCTCCCAAATATGCCTGACAATACACTTGCTCGTTTAATAATTTTGTTCTGTCAGGGCTGTGTCTAATTAAGCATTCTTTCATCGATCTCGATCGCTGATCTTCTGCCATTGATCTCCGATCTTCTATCATCGATCTCCCATTTCTTCTCTTCGTGGAATCGATATCTGATCTGTGATCTTCTATCTATGATCTCCAATCTCTGCATTACATCGTGGGTTAGCTAGGACGTCAATCAACAAACTCCCAAGTATACCTGACATTCTGACAATACACTTGCCCATTTAATAGATTTATTGTGTCAGGCTTGTGTGTAATTAAACCTTCTTTCATTGATCTCCGATCGTTGATCTTATGACATTGATCTATGATCTTCTATCATCGATCTCCGATTTCTGCTCTCGTGGCATCGATTTCCGATTTCTGTTCTTGCGGCATCAATCTCCCAAAATGCCTGACAATACACTTGCTTGTTTAATACTTTTATTCTCCCAATACTTTTATTCTCTGATCTTTTTCCATTGATCTCTAATCTTCTATACCGATCTCCGATTTCTTCTCTCGTGGCATCGATTTCTGATCTGTGATCTTCTGTCTATGATCTCAAATTTTTACATTGCATGATGGGTTGGCTAGGACATCAATCAACGAACCCCAAATATGCCTGACAATACACTTGCTCATTTAATAACATTGTTGTGTCAGGCTTGTATAATTAAACCTTCTTTCATCAATCTCCGATTGCTGATCTTCTATCATGTGGTGGTTTCTTCAATTGAATCGTAAAGTGGTGCTTTTTCAAATCCATGCCAAAAAGTGGTGGTTTTTTGCTATATATTCGTAAGTCTTGCATTGTGTCAAGCTCGAGACTAAATTACTCCTCGCTTCTCACATCCAGGATTCAGATTGCACCCAAATATGCTTGACATGCTGCATTCTCTTTTAAACCAAGTACGGGATATGCATCTCATAGCCGTTAATTTGTTTAATCTTGCATTATTGTGTTAGGCTTACTAAATTATGCAGCGATTAAACTTCGTTTCAAACAGACTACTAAATATGTGACACTCTGCTTGCTCGTATTATATCTATATGCATTGTGTTGGTGCGCCATTAATACATCGGGTTGCATTATGTAATGCTTATGGTTAATAATTTAACTTTCTCTGGGTCATCTCTGCACGCAAGAGTCAATAACCCTAACATGAACAAACTTCCTATTATGCATGTCTAGCCACTTTGCTCATGGATTCATTGTGTCCGGCTTGTGAGTATTTTCTTTTAAGAATGAGTAAATTCCACTTTTTACCCTCTACTTATGCATTTATGGCACTAATTACCCCATGTAATGAAAATTCATCTAAATTACGATATCTGAAAACTTTAAACCCTCATTTTCTGATGCATATCTATTAGGCAAGGTGTGAGGTGATGATTGAACCTCGAAATTATCGACATGACGACAAAGAATAGAACATTTGGTGCGGAGAAGGGTAGACATGATCGGCAACTACGTCCTTCGATATTGACATATTTTATTGCGGCACATCGTCCTAACATGTCAGCTTTATCCAAGAACACGTGTTGAATACTAAAACAGGAAAAATCCATGCTCATAATTTTCTTAAATGGGACATTCGGGTACAACTTCTACTAAATAGGGTAATTAGTGTCTCAAATGCATAAATAGAGGGTAAAATTCCACTAATTTCATTTACCATAAATCCACATCCTAAGCTCATGAAAAAAAAGAGTCCACAACTTGGACGTGAGGGGGAATGCCGGAATATAATACAATGCCTAGCCCTTTTCATCATTTCGAACTTTTAAGATAATTGGCTAGTGCATCAATACAATACGGCCTCTCTGGCAAGTGCGCCCAGTAGTGTGACCCATCCTGTCTATGGTGGCCATTTTGGCCATCGCTGGTCACTCGGTCAATTCTTTTCTCACTTTGACAGCACAAAAACAATAACTGGGTGGAATAGATAAAGTAAAAGTAGTTCATAAATGATCTAATAACACTTTTGGTACCACAAATTGCTTGCCGGTTGCAATTTAGTCCCACATGTTGTAAACTCAATATTTGACACCCCACAACTTGCTAAGCGGACTGGTTTTTAGTCCTAGCCACTGTGACGCTGACACATGGCTGCCAACGTGGACTAGTAATTAGCACAAAATCCCTTAATCTGCATTATTTTTGCAAAAAGGCCCAGGTCCTCATAACCCTAACTTTGCTCCTCTGAATACTCCCATACGTGCGACTGAAAAAAAAACAGGGGACGCTCCTCTGAAATCCATCGACGGAAGCAACCGGCTTGACGGCGGCGAGCGGCTCCACGGCAGATGGCGAGCGGCTCTTCGTCGGCGGAAGTCAGCCTCGACAGCACAGGCAGGTCCCCTGCGCCTGTTCGCCGAGGGGCGCGGCTGAGGGGCAGCATGATAGCCGCACCTCGACGCGGATGGGGGATAGCGCGGAGGGGCGACGGCGGAGGCGGAGGCGGAGGTGCGACGGGGGTGGCCAGTTACTCGGAGTGGAGGGCCGCTGTTCGCCGACTTGGTGGAGGTGGATTCCTATGTCCAGTAGCAGGAGCACGTAGAGGCGGAGGCAAGGTCGACGCGAGGAACGGGCTGCCGTCGACGTCTTCGAGGCCTAATCCGTGTGTGGCATGGAGCCCTTCGTCTCCGAAAGCAAATGCAGGGTAAGAATTTTGTGTAATGAAGGTTTTGTCAATCACTGGTAATGAACCAGGATATGATGCTGAAGCTTACAACAATGTCATTTTCACTGGTGCTATCGGATAAACAAGCTTTGCTCAGCTGACTAATGCCATGAATATGAAACCTGATTTCTCAAGCTGCTACTCAATATCTGATCTAAACACATAAACTGGCGGTACTGCAACTGATGTAATTGATTTCAACAGTATGAGGAGTTATTTTGTAAGTGGCTCTACCAGTCGTAGTGAACCAAATGAACTTGATTTTGATATCAAGGGTTCCTTGCTTGAGGCTCTGGAAAGATCTGACAGCGGTCTAGAAAATCAATACAATGGCGCTTGTGACTCACTCCCTGCAGCAGGCACAAGTGGAAGTATAGTGAATCTGTTAGAGATTTCACTAAGTGAATCTGGTAGACATATATAGTGCTTAAATCTTGGTATTTATTCTTTTGACTTTTACTTCAGGTGATAGACAAATGATTTTCATTGATTCTTAATCTGTAAGCGCAAAAAATATATGGGTTCATATTAATAAGACTTTGGACAAGCAGTGAACTACAAAATTTAGTTAGAACTGCAAAACTGAAATACCTAGTCATTTAGAAATATGTATAGGTAAAAGTAGTACCCTTGTGTGAATTCCTTTGCTGAAATTACTTCCATTTGCTAAGATTGGTCTTGCTCGGTTGCAGAGAGAAGAAGAATGACAAGAAGAATAAGATGGAGACGAAGGAGGAGAAGTGAATGGTTACTGTATGAATGGTTTGGAAAATGAAGGAGGAGAAGTGCATGATGTAGTGTTTAGGCTACATGTGTAAGATATGGGTGTGTGTGTTTGTTGGGCTATGATCACAGTTGGTTGGTTGTATTGCTAATGTAAGAACTATTTAGGCTAGATATATGTAAGAGTTGTGTGGGTTCTGATCACAAATGGGTGGATGTAGTGTCAATGTATCAGCTATATAATTTGAGAAATATATGAGTGTTTTGGCATATAAGGTCTGAGCAATATATTTGGCTATATTATCTAAGAAAATGGAATATCTGGAGTGTTATAGGTTCGAAGATATGAGCAATGTATCAGCTATATTATCTGAGCATATACTTTGATGATTTAGTCAGTAGCTAACAAAATGATCTGTGATAATTTAGTCAGTACCTAAGTTATTTCTCATAGATCAGACATGATTATGACCTGATAAAATCACAGTTGTTCACTGTGACTTCATGATTTCCATGTAGCAAACCATATAAATCCATATAAATGTATGCAAACCATATAAATCCATTAGAAATGGATGCAAACCATATAAATCCATTAGAAATAGATGCAAACCATATAAATCCATTAGAAATAGATGCAAACCATATAAATCCATTAGAAATAGATGCAAACCATATAAATCCATTAGAAATAGATGCAAACCATATAAATGATATAAATCAACTTAAATGATATAAATCCACCTTAAATCCATGTAAATGATATAAATCAACTTAAATAATATAAACCCACTTAAATCCATATAAACGATATAAATCCACTTAAATCCATATAATTCAACATAATTCCATCGAAAACTATAGAAGTGCAACATCACATTTAATATTTGAAATCAATCTCACTCACAAACTCTCAATACATATCAGAGCTCGTTACATATCAAATGTCATCAATAGATGGTGCATTTTGGCTGACATGAAACTCTTCTCCATTGAGATCATAGACTTCTTCATTAAGATCAGGAATAGAACTTGCAGGCCTCTTTTTCCCCTTCCCTCTATCTCTTGTGATGCTCCTGCCTTGGTCTGAAGTTCCTCTAGCTGTTGCCCTAGGTGCATTGCTCCTTCCTGTACTACCTCCTCCTCTCAACCTTCCTCTACTGGATGCAGTTGTCACCCTGCCTCTTGATGATGGAATACTTTCTCTAGCAGCAACGACAAAAGCATTCTCGGGAAGTGGGCCAATTAACTTCTGGATTGGCACATGTTCTTGCTCCTACAAGGATGGAAATCATTAAAATAGTACACAAACAGAATTTTAAGTTGGAAATGCAAATATCTAGATGATTCAAACCTCTGCTTGCATCATGAACACCATGCTATATATCTTGCTGGTTTGTAGGGTCCAGTGTTGGATTAGGAGTGTGTGGGATAACATGCTGCAAAAATTAGTTAAGTGAGGACATTTTAGCACAAATTAAACTTATGTACAAAAAAATAAAAATGTACCTCAATAATAGAAGGAATGTCAATTTCTTCATCTTCCTCAACAATATTATTTTTCCTTTGTTCTTCTAGATTGTCAAGATATTTTTGGTGACCCTTCTTGTTGTGATTTGCTTTCCCACATATGGAACAATGAATTGTGACCCCTGCCTTTGTAAATATTTTCACACCATTCTTCATTTTCTCCTCGGGTGCTTTCCTCCTATTTTTTTTAGGCCTTCCCATTACTTTTGTGAAGAGAGGTGGGTGGATGGTTGGACCATTTACTTTTTCCCAAAATGGTCTTCCTCTCAGTGGTGTCAAGTTGAAGGCATATGCTTTGTTAAATGTGTCAACAGTGTAGCAATTATGGACAAGATTCTCTGGATTGATGTTGTCTTTCCTGCAACAAGCTACTACATGATGACAAGGTATTCCACTAAGTTGCCACCTCTTGCAATCACAGGTTCTTTCTTTGAAATCCACAACATAGTCCTTCTCAAACTCATGGCTACTGACAGAGTACTTGTAGTTACCAGCTGGTGTGACACCACACTCATTGCTCCACTCTATGAATTTCTCCAGCTTCTTCCTAATCTTTGGACAAATCCTTCCTGTCATCTGCAAACCTTCTCTCTGCTTGCTCTCAGTTCTTTGTAGAATCTTGTAGAAGAGAGTTTCTAGCAAGCACAAGAAAGTCATTTCTCTAGCATCTAATATATAGCTATTGAAAACCTCTGAATGGTTGTTCAACAACATATCACACTTAGGAAACTCATTGAAGAATGCTTTGATCCATGTGTTTGGCACAAGTTGTTCAATCCATGAAAATGCTGCAGTACTGTCCACCTTAAGCTTGGTCATGCTTCTTTCCCACTTGGGAATAAAAGTTGATCTTGCAATTGCCCAGACGTCATTTTTTAGTGTCTCTCCTCTATTTCCCGCCCTCTGGAAGTTCTGAATCAAATGTCTAACACAGAATCTGTGTTCGGCATATGGAAATACCTTTTGCACTGCATTTATTAAACCCTGAATGTGGATGTAATTATATGTTAGTTGGAGCATAAATATGACAACAGTAGGTACCATACTAATTTTTTTTAAATGCCAACAATGCATACCTTCTGTCTGTCGCTCATAATTGTCCATGGGGCAGTGTTGGTTATATTGAGGTCATCTTTTAGATTGGTAAGGAACCACTCCCATGAACTAGTGCACTCAACTTCAGCTAGACCAAATGCAACAGGAAATATGCAATCATTTGGGTCTATTCCCACAGCTGTCAAAAGCACACCCTTGTATTTAGTTTTTAAGTGGCACCCATCTAAGCAAATAAAAGGCCTACATCCAGCAAGGAAACCCCTCTTGGAAGCATCATAACTCCAGTAAACTGTGGCCAAGTGTTCCTTGTGGTCAGGGCTATCTGGATCATTGACTGAATTTGTTGTCAGGAAAAATTGTGATCCAGGGTTGCTTCTCCTCAGCTCCTGCCCATAATCAAGTAGTTGGTTGAACTGCTGAATTTCATCACCATGGATATGTTCCAATGCTGAATTCTAGCAGTTATTGCTTTGATAGGCCAGCTTCCCTCACATGTGTGCTTTCCCTCATATGAAGTGATGACAAAACCACCTGTTCTTTTTGCATCATTAGCTGATTTCAGAAACCATGTGCAACCAAGAGCACAATGTGCTTCTAACCTCCTCTTATCATTCTTTGTTTTCTTTATTTGCTTCCTATTTCTGATGCCATATGTGGTAAGTGCCTTTCTTAGTTCCTCAACACCACTAAACTTCATCCCTAACCTGAAAGAAGGATTATCCATGTCAACATCTGGATTAAATGGCTTAATAGCCTTGCTCAACTGTTGCCTATCACCTTCACCAATGTTAAGATCATCATCTTCCAAGGCACCCTCATCTTCCCTTTCATCACATAGTTCCTTTTCATTGTGATCATTCACTGATTTGTCAATAGTATCAGCAAATAGATCATCATCCCAGTTGACATTATAGTCCTTTGTCGAAGAAAGAGTTGTCATGACTATCACCACTATCACTGTCTAGTTCTTCAATTTCTTCATGAAATTCTTTGTCCTCGTTTCTCAATAACATGGAATAACTAGAACATTCACCATGATCAGATGGCGTCGGACCAGGAGCATGAGTACTTGGAGCATGGGCTGCTACAGTTGGTGCCTGAGCATGAATTCTTGGAACATGGGCTGATGGAGTTGATGCCTGAGAATGAGTTGATGTAGTTGGAGCCTGACCTTGAGCAGCAGTAGTTGGAGCACTAGTAGTAGCTATTGCAATTTTAGCATGAGAAGTAGTACCAGCAACATTAGTATCTGGTGCACTTGGACCATGAGCAGCAGGAGTAGATGCTGCACTTGGACCATGAGTAGCAAGAGTTGCGATATGAGTAGTTGCTGCACTTGGACCATGAGCAGCAGGAGGTGCAGCATGAGTACCTCCAATCGGTCTATTTAAAATGGCACCTTCTCTGAGACCTTTCAAAAAATTGGTGTGATCAATGTATAAAACAAGAGTCTTGTTTCTCTTACTGACATTGATCATAAGCCTAATGTCCGATTCACTCTCAACAAGCACCAACCCATTAGACAAGACCTTGCCTGGCATGGACCAGTACACAGCCAACCTTCCATCTCTCCTATATCCCAAGATCCTCAAAATCTCATCAACCCATTTTGTTGACCAAGTGTCAGCAGTGTAGTTGTCAAAGCTTGAAGTAGTACAACTAACATATTCCAAATCCCCTCTCAAACCACAGAAAAATCCATTGTGCACAACTTCAACAGTGAACATCCCTTCATTATCTTCACCTGGAAACAATACTGCAAAATAGTTTGAAAGATTGACAATCAGAGTTTTGACATGTTCAGAAACTGAAACAGTCATAATTTAGCACAAGTAATATTGCCCAAGTAAAGTAAACTGAAACTCTCATAATTAAGCATCTACACTGAAGATTCAGAACAACGACTTAAAAATTATACGACCAAATTTTCCTACTCTCTTTTGGACGAGTAACCAGTACATGAACACAAGCTACTACAAAGCAAATGTTCACTCATTGTGATCTACTTGATTATTTGTAAGTGCACATCTACCACAAATTCGTAACACCGACGCAAAACCTATGTACATGATCGAAGTTTCAAACTTTCTGCGTTTACAAACAACCCATTCATCGACAGAATACAAGTCACATTAATCAGAAAAAATAACCACATTTTCGCTGAAATCATATGAAAAGCGAGCTTGCGACGACCTATTCGCGGCAGTAGTACACATCCGAAAAATATCATGGAATCACGGCACATTAACCATACTAAACGATTCTACATCAGTCAAGACGGTGCGTGCGAATGATTTCAGCCCCTAAACGATCTTTTCCTTTCACGATCATGCGCTCATCACGACCTCGCGCCAGGTACCACCGCGAGAGGAGAAGGAGGCAGAAGAACAAGGTCGTCAGTGGGCGGATCTTGTCCATGTTCCCGGAAACGCATGGTGGTTGCGATCTACCGACTTGGAGCAGGATACGTGAACAACATCGCCGTTCGCCGTCGCCAAAACCTCCCTGCCGTGGCGCCGTAACTACCGCTGAGTTTGTTACACACGAACAGGTAAACGATCAATAAGATTACTAGAAGGAGGTACCTAATCATAAGTGTTGGGATTCGTAGCATGGAAAACAAAATTTTTCTATCGCATACAAACAAACAAGCCAAGATCTATCTACTAGATTGTAGCAACGAGTCGATGGTATAACTTACCCTCGAAGATTCCAAAGCGTTTAACGAGAGCGGATTCTCGTGGGTGATGTAGTCGTACTCTTTCCGATCTCAAGATCGTGTAGACGATCCTTCCGGCGCCATGTTCCCAAGCAGCGCTCATGATCGGTCACACGTTCGTACTGACGAAGACCTTCCTCTCCCTTGTTCCAAAGAAAATGGAGGTTGTAGCACTCTCCTCGCGATTCCTAAAGACAACGCGTGGTACCTAAGTAGAGGGAAATCCTGCAGGCTTCGCCTTAAGCCAAGCGAGTATGGTGGAGCTTATGAGAGGCTATTAGTGGTCTAGTAATTAGACACACCAATTAGAAGGCTCTAAACCAATTAGAAGGCTCTAAACCTTGGCTAAAGCAATTAGAAGCTCTAAACCAAAACGGCTCTAAACCGGAGATTTAGAGGTAGAAAGTTGTGTGTCTAGGAGGAGCCCTGCCTCCTTATATAGGTGGAGGGGCCTTGGCGCCAGGAGGGAGGGAGTCCTCCCCAACTCGGCCTAGGATGGGCGCCGGCTGAGGAGTCCAACTCCTCCTCCAAAGTTGGTTCCAACTCTTGCTTGTTTCCCAGCTTTCTTTTAGCCGCTTGACTTTCAAACCGGCAATTTGACTTTCATGTTTTTGGAACAGCAAGAACACTTAGTACATGATGCAATCATTCCAATATGTAATGACACATTCATGTACCCTCCCCGAGTGCCGGACAATCCGAACCTTCTAGAACATTCCCGATGAAAACACTAATCATTCCCGAACTCCAAACGGGACTTTCCTTATATGAATCTTATTCTCGGACCATTCCGGATCACCTCGTGATATCCGGATCCCATCCGAGACCAACAACATTCGGTCTCTTTCTCATAATACCATAACTACTCAAACAACGTCGAATCCTTAAGTGTGTCTCCCTACGGTTCGTGAATTATGTGGACATGATCGAGACACTTCTCCGAACAATAACCAATAGAGGAATCTGGAAATTCATATGGCTCCCACATATTTCTACGATTACTTTGCGATCGAATGAACCACTTACATACGATACCAATTTCCCTTTGTCTCATGATAGTTTACTTATCCGAGGTTATGATCGTCGGTATCTCTGCATACCTAGTTCAACCTCGTTACCGATAAGTACTCTTTTCTCGTTCCCGTGATATGTGATCCCTTGTGACCAAGTCACATGCTTGCAAGCCAATTGGATGACATTCCACCGAGAGGGCCCAGAGTATATCTATCCGTCATGTGGATGGACAAATCCCACTCTTGATCCATGTGTTTCAACCAATACTTTCCGAACACTTAATGCCACCTTTATAGCCACCCAGTTATGGTGTGGTGTTTGATGTCATCAAAGCATCCATCCGGTAAAGGTGATATGCATGATCTCATGGTCAAGGAATTAGGTTACTATGTATCAGAAAGCATATAGCAATTGAACTATTGAAATGACTTGATCTTTATGCTACGCTTATCTATAGGAGTATGTCCACCATATCATTCTCCTAACGATATGATCTTGTTGTTGATAACATCTCAATGTTCATGATAGGGAAACCACAATCATTAATCAACCAACAAGCTAGTGAAGTATAGAGGCTATACTAGGGACTTCAATTTAAGTTTACAAATCACACAAGTATTAATGGTTTCCTTGTTAATACTATTATAGCATGAATGTAAACATTTATCATAAACACAAAGATATAATAATAACTACATTTATTATTGCCTCTAGGGCATATCTCCAACAGTCTCCCACTTGCACTAGATCATCTAATCTAGATTACATGGTAATATACCGAACACCCATGGCAGTTTGGTGTTGGTCATGTTTTGCCCTCGGGAGAGGTTTAGTCAATGGATCCGCCACATTCAGATCTGTGTGTACTTTGCAAATCTTTATATCCCAATCCTGGATATGTTCTCGAATAGCGTGAAAACGCAGCTTGATATGCTTCAGCTTCTTGTGTGACCTTGGTTCTTGCGCATTGGCTATGGCGCCCATGTTATCACAAAGAGATAGACATTGGGTCCAGCAGACTTGGAACCACACCCAGCTCAGTAATGAACTCTTTCATCCATATCGCTTCTTGTGAAGCCTCCGGCAGCCATGTATTCCGATTCGGTTGAAGATCTCGCCACAACGCTTTGCTTTGCACTCCTCCGCTAATCTTTGCACCATTCAAAATAAATACGATCCGGATTGTGATTTAGAATCATCTAGATCGGTGTTCCAACTAGCATCGGTGTAACCATTAACAACGAGTTGTTCATCACCTCCATAAGAAAGAACCATATCCTTAGTTCTTCTCAAGTACTTAAGGATGTTTTTGACCGCTGTCCAATGATCCACTCCTGGATCACTTTGATATCTGTAGTTAAACTAACATCATATGCAATGTCGGGTCTAGTACATAGCATGGCATACATTAGAGATCCTATGGCTGAGGCATAGGGAGTCTTACTCATCCTTTCTCTATCTTCTGCCGATGTCGGACTTTGAGTTTTACTCAAGGTCGATTGAGCAACATGGGCAAGAACCCTTTCTTGCTTTCTTCCATTCCAAATCTCTTTAGAACTTTGTCCAAATATGTACTCTGTGACAATGATATTTGGCGTTTTGATCTATCTCTATAAATCTTTATGCCTAATATGTAAGCGCTTCGCCAAGATCCTTCATTGAAAAACTATTATTCAAATATTCCTTGACACTATTAAGAAGGTCTACATCATTCCCAATCAACAATATGTCATCCACATACAGTATTAAGAATGCTACTGAGCTCCCACTCACTTTCTTGTAAATACAAGCTTCTCCATAAGTTTGTATAAAACCAAAACTTTGATTACCTTATCAAACGTTGATTCCAACTTCGGATGCTGCTTCAATCCATAGATGGACCGTTGAAGTTTGCATACCTTGTTAGCATCTTTAGGATCGACAAAACCTTTGGGTTGCATCATATACAACTCTTCATCAATGTCTCCATTGAGGAATGCTGCTTTTGACATCCATCCGCCATATCTCATAATCATAATATGCAGCGATTGCTAACATAATCCTCACAGACTTTAGCTTCGCTACGGTGAGAAAGTCTCATCGTAGTCAACTCCTTGAATTTGTCGAAACCCTTTTGCGACAAGTCGAGCTTTATAGATGATAACATTACCATCAAGATCTGCTTTTCTTGAAAATCCATTTGTTCTCGACAGCCTTCCGCCATCCCAGAAGTCCACCAAAGTCCATACTTGGTTTTCGTACATGGATCCAATCTCGGATTTCATGGCTTCTTGCCATTTATTGGAACTGGCTCATCATTGCTTCCTCATATGTCTCGGGGTCATCGGTGTTGTCCACCACCATGACATTCATAACGGAATCATACCAATCTGGAGTGGTACGAGTTCTCGTTGACCTCCGAGGCTCTGTAGCAACTTCAACCGAAGTTTCATGATCATCATCATTAGCTTCCTCTCTTATTGGTGCAGGCACCACAGGAACTTCTTCCGGTGTTGCGCTACTCGCAATTTCGAGAGAAGGTTCGACAACCTCGTCGAGTTCTACTTTCCTTCCAGTCACTTCTTTCGAGAGAAATTCCTTCTCTAGAAAGGATCCATTCTTGGCAACGAAGATTTTGCCTTCGGATCTATGATAGAAGGTATACCCAATAGTTTCCTTCGGGTATCCTATGAAGACGCATTTTTCCGCTTTGGGTTCAAGCTTGTCCTCAGTAACTTATTTACATAGGCTTCATCCCCAAACTTTAAGGAACGACAATTTAGGTTTCGTCCCAAACCATAATTCATATGGTGTCGTTTCAACGGATTTAGACGGTGCCCTATTTAAAGTGAATGCTGTTTCTAATGCATAACCCCAAAATGATAGCGGTAACTGTAAGTGACATCATAGAACGAACCATATCTAAGAGAGTTCGATTACGACGTTCGGACACACCATTACGCTGTGGTGTTCCCGACGGTGTCAATTGTGAAAGTATTCCGCACTTCTTCAAATGCTCGCCAAACTCGTAACTTAGATATTCACCTCCACGATCAGAACGTAGAAATTTAATCTTCTTGTTACGTTGATTCTCTACCTCACTTTGAAACTCCTTAAACTTCTCGAAAGTTTCGGACTTTATGTTTCATGAAATAGATATACCCATATCTACTCAAGTCATATGTGAAGGTAAGAACATAACGATAACCACCGCGCGATGCTACACTCATTGGACCACACACATCGGTATGTATGATTTCCAATAAGTCCGTAGCTCGCTCCATCATACCAGAAAATGGAGTCTTAGTCATTTTTCCCATCAGACATGCTTCGCATCTTTCAAGTGATTCAAAATCATGTGATTCAAGAAGTCCATCGGAATGGAGTTTCTTCATACGTTTTACTCCGATGTGACCAAGACGACAGTGCCACATATAGGTCGAATTATCGCTTGATTTCAAACGTTTAGCCTCAATGTTGTTGATATGTGTATTTCCACTATCGAGATTCAATAAGAATAGACCATCTATCAAAGGTGCATGTGCATAAAACATATTACTCATATAAATAGAACAACCATTATTCTCAGATTTAAACAAGTAACCGTCTCGCAATAAACAAGATCCCGATATAATGTTCATGCTCAACGCAGGAACCAAATAACAATTATTTAAGTATAAAACTAATCCCGATGGTAGATGAAGGGGTAGCGTGCCGACCGCGATCACATCAACCTTTGATCCGTTTCCCACGCGCATCGTCACCTCGTTCTTCGCTAGCTTCCGTTTATTCTGCAGCACCTGTTTCGAGTTACAAATATGAGCAACCGAACAGTATCAAATACCCAGGCACTACTACGAGTACTAGTGAGATACACATCAATAACATGTATATCAGATATACCTTTCTTCTTGATGTTGCCGTTCTTCAGATCCGCCAAGTACTTTGGGCAATTCCGCTAAAGTGACCTTCTCCCTTGCGGAAAAGCACTCAAGATCGTGCTTAGGTCCAGCCCTGGTCTTCTTCGTCAGGGTAGCTTTCTTACCACCCTTCTTGAAGTGTCCTTTGCTTAGACTTGCCTTTCTTGAATTTGGTGGTCTTATTGACCAACAACACTTGGTGCTCTTTCTTGATCTCCACTTCTGCAGATTTCAACATGGCAAAGAGTTCTGGCAACGTCTTGTT
This sequence comes from Avena longiglumis, assembly GCA_030063025.1. Lineage (NCBI taxonomy): Eukaryota > Viridiplantae > Streptophyta > Magnoliopsida > Poales > Poaceae > Avena > Avena longiglumis. The sequence goes on from CP125973.1 coordinate 593,515,338, forward strand.
CATGTTCTGCATGTTGTAGTTCATCACAAAGTTCTTATAACTTGGTGGTAGTGATTGGAGGACACGGTAAATCCCCAAAGCATTAGGAATCACTATACCCAAGCTTTGAAGTTTGTTTGCGTGCCCAGACATCTTAAGCACATGCTCACTGACGGAGCTGCCCTCTTCCATCTTGCAATTAAAGAACTTTTCAGAAGACTCATAGCTTTCAATTGCCGCATGAGTCTCAAAAATCAATTTGAGATCTTCGACAATATCATATGGGTCTGAATCCTCAAACCTTTTCTGAAGCTCCGATTCCAAACCATACAAGATAGCACACTGAACTATGGAGTACTGATTCTTCCGAGCGAGGTAAACATTCAATGGCGAACAATCATCATGTTCATCATATCTACTATATGATTCATGCTTTACCTTTCGGTGATCCGTGTTCCGAGACCATGTCTGTACATGCTAGGCTCGTCAAGATCAAACCTTAGTTTCTGCATGAGCAAATCTGGCTTGCTCACGTTGTATACACTTGCGGAATCTAACACACCCGATCATCACGTGGTGCTTCGAAACAACAAGCTTTAGCAACGGTGCTAACTAAGGGTGAACACTTTATGATTTGAAATTGATGTGCATGAGGGATCATCTTATAATGCTACCGTCGTCTACTAAGCAATACAAGATGCATAAAGGATTAACATCACATGCAATTCAATATATATGTGATATGATATGGCCTTTCTTCTTTGTGCCTCTGATCTCCATCTTCAAGCACGAACATGATCTCCATCATCACCGCATTGCATCAAGGTCAATGACGCTTCTCCATGGTTGTCGCCCACCGGCTTCAACTATTACAACCACTTTGAATAGACACGCTGGTCTTAACATAAATTAAAGACAACCATATATTCTCCGGTTGTCGACTTACAATAAGGAACATTGCATACATCAAATATAATCACAATCATGGCCATATCACATCATCAGACACCCTGCAAAACAAAGTTAGACGCCTCTACTTTCTTTGCATATTTTACGTGGTTTGGGGCTTTCAATAAGTGTCGTTCTAACTTACGAACAAGAACCACAACATTGATACTAGCATTGTTGATCACCCGTTGTAAATTGGATCTTAACTATGCTAGGAGAAACAGGCACCCGCAAAGCCACTTATGCAATACAAGTTGCATGTCAAGCGTGGAGCAAGTCTCATGAACGATGTCATGTAAGGTTAGCCCGGGCCGCTTCATCCTAACATACCGCAAGATGCAAAGTACACAAGAAGCAATCGACAATAAAAGCATCAACGCCCACAATGACCATTGTGTTCTACTTGTGCAACAAATCTACATATAGACACGGCTCTGATACCACTGTTGGGATTCGTAGCATGGAAAACAAAATTTTTCTATCGCATACAAACAAACAAGCCAAGATATATCTACTAGATTGTAGCAACGAGTCGATGGTATAACTTACCCTCGAAGATTCCAAAGCGTTTAACGAGAGCGGATTCTCGTGGGTGATGTAGTCGTACTCTTTCCGATCTCAAGATCGTGTAGACGATCCTTCCGGCGCCACGTTCGGCAGCTCCCGCAATCGGTCACGCTCGGTACTGACGAAGACCTTCCTCTCCCTTGTTCCAAAGAAAATGGAGGTTGTAGCACTCTCCTCGATTCCAAGAAGACAATGGCGTGGTACCGAAGTAGAGGGAAATCCTTGAGGCTTCGCTTAAGGCAAGTAGTATGGTGGAGCTTATGAGAGAGGCTATTAGTGGTCTAGTAATTAGACACACCAATTAGAAGGCTCTAAACCAATTAGAAGGCTCTAAACCTGGCTAAAGCAATTAGAAGCTCTAAACCAAAACGGCTCTAAACCGGAGATTTAGAGGTAGAAAGTTGTGTGTCTAGGAGGAGCCTGCCTCCTTATATAGGTGGAGGGGCCTTGGCTGGCCAGGAGGGAGGAGTCCCTCCCCAACTCGGCCTAGGGCTGGGCGCCGGCCTGGAGGAGTCCACCTCCTCCTCCAGGTTGGTTCCAACTCCTCTTGCTTGTTTCCCACAGTTTCTGTTTCCCAGTTCTGTTTTAGCCGTTGACTTTCAAACCGGCAATTTGACTTTCATGTTTTTGGAACAAAGAACACTTAGTACATGATGCAATCATTCCAATATGTAATGACACATTCATGTACCCTCCCCGAGTCTTGGGACAATCCGAACCTTCTAGAACATTCCCGATGAAAACACCTAATCATTCCCGAACTCAAACGGACTTTCCTTATATGAATCTTATTCTCCGGACCATTCCGGATCACCCGTGATATCCGGATCCCATCCGAGACTCGAACAACATTCGGTCTCTTTCTCATAATACCATAACTACTCAAACAACGTCGAATCCTTAAGTGTGTCTCCCTACGGTTCGTGAATTATGCGGACATGATCGAGACACTTCTCAGAACAATAACCAATAGAGGAATCTAGAAATTCATATGGCTCTCACATATTTCTACGATTACTTTGCGATCGAATGAACCACTTACATATGATACCAATTTCCCTTTGTCTCACGATAGTTTACTTATCCGAGGTTATGATCGTCGGTATCTCTGCATACCTAGTTCAACCTCGTTACCGATAAGTACTCTTTTCTCGTTCCGTGATATGTGATCCCTTGTGACCAAGTCACATGCTTGCAAGCCAATTGGATGACATTCCACCGAGAGGGCCCAGAGTCTATCTATCCATCATGTGGATGGACAAATCCACTCTTGATCCATGTGTTTCAACCAATACTTTCCGAACACTTAATGCCACCTTTATAGCCACCCGATTACGGTGTGGTGTTTGATGTCATCAAAGCATCCATCCGTAAAAGGTGATATGCATGATCTCATGGTCGAAGGAATTAGGTTACTATGTATCAGAAAGCATATAGCAATTGAACTATTGAAATGACTTGATCTTTATGCTACGCTTATCTATAGGAGTATGTCCACCATATCATTCTCCTAACGATATGATCTTGTTGTTGATAACATCTCAATGTTCATGATAGGGAAACCACAATCATTAATCAACCAACAAGCTAGTGAAGTATAGAGGCTATACTAGGGACTTCAATTTAAGTTTACAAATCACACAAGTATTAATGGTTTCCTTGTTAATACTATTATAGCATGAATGTAAACATTTATCATAAACACAAAGATATAATAATAACTACATTTATTATTGCCTCTAGGGCATATCTCCAACAATAAGTGTTCCAATTTCAGCTCACGCAAGGACCTTCTGTAATTCATCTTCTTACTTCCTGGACTACAATATAAAATTTCTATCCACTGTGGTAGCCACCGTGGCTAGTTTCGGACTCTATGACTAAATTTGTGTCCGCTTAGCAAGTTGTGGGGTGTCAGATGTTGAGTTTACAACATGTGGGACTAAATTGCAACCGGCAAGCAATTTGTGGTACCAAAAGTGTTATTAGCTCTTCATAAATATGTATAGTTCACATCCAGATAGTTTTACACAAACAACCAAACATAATTCAAATTACATCAAACAAATAAAGGGATTAACCATGTCAGTTCCTCGCACGAGCTCACATATCCTCAATCAAATCGTTTTGAACCATGTTATTATGAACTATCAATTGATGTTGTAACTGTTGAAAACTTGTAGAGTATCTTTCCACACGAGACTATTGTCTAATGCTTAAGGTTTTAGTCTTATCAGTGTAATGCAAATCCTTACCAAATTATTTACACACGGTTACACACAAAGGAGCCCAGTCATTGATATCATGTTGTGCTTCATAAGTTTGTAGCCATAAAGCTGCAGATCCATGAAAATGTAGAGTGGTATGTTCTACTTTGTAGTCTTCAGGGACGTGAAACATGTTAAAGTACTTGTCAGCTTTCTCTTTTCACATTTTAGGATGATTACCATAAAATTTTGGGAAATTTGTTTTAGACATGCGAAACTCATTTCGGTGAATTTCTTTATCCCTCCTCCTTGGATCAAATTGCACATGAGTAGAAGCATTGAGAACAAAAGAAACGTGAGAAGGTGTAAACTATTGGGAATATGCCCTAGAGGCAATCATGTAGGATGATATTTCCCATTATATTCATAAAGTATTAAGTTGTTCTTGTATGAGCATCTAATGTATATCATTGAATATGTGATTCGGTTGTGGAGCTATGCATTCATGTTGTTCATACTAAATATCATTGGTCATCGAGGTTGTGCTAGACACACAACTTAGACCAATGTGAAAGTCAGCTTGATGACTCGGTTCCACTTGTCATGGGCATGGAGATGCCATTCTGACTTACACAGATTCGGCTAAAGAGTTTAGCGAGTCGGATTGACCCATATTGAGGTATAATGAACAAGTTGTCATTTGTATATCTCAATCAATGTAATCCTTAGACCTAAGGTTATTGCATAGTCCGAGTTGAGGATCACCGACTTAGGTTCTGTCAAACACTGATCCGTAACTGGGCAGTTATAAAGGCAGAGTTCGGGTCGACTGAGAATCAAGCTGCGTGATGTGGATAACCAAGATGGGATTTTGCCCCTCCACTCGGAGAGATATTCTCTGGGCCCTCTCGGATGATATGATTCGGAAAGCATGGCCATGCACGACTCGGTTAAGTGTTAACCGAGGCGATCGACTAAGAGTTAGTCGGGTGAATCACTTATCTTGGATCGAGAAGAGAGTCGGACTATTTAAGGGATACCAAATTTTGGAAAGGCAAGTCGTCATGACTCATTGGTACTTAGGAGTCGGCACCTTCTGCTAGGAGCCGCTACCGACTGATCGATTGAGAGTCGGACTTCAATCGTGTCCAAGTAGCTGTGAGCCTGCGGGGTCACACACTTAAGAGCGGGAGCAAGTTTGGATTAGATCTGAACTGGAAATCTGGTTGGGTTGGACCCGAGCCGGATTTGGACTGAGTCAGTGAGTCAGACTCGCGGTGACTAGTGTTATATGGGCTTTAGTGAATGGGCCACGAAAGGTGAGACCACGTTCACTCCCTATATATAGTGGAGCAAAGTAACCCAGAAGGGTTAATCGTTGTCGGTTAGGTCATTCCATGTGTTGGAAACCCTAGCTCCACAGAAGTCCTGCCGTCGTAACGAACTTAGCAGTTCACCGCCAGTGCTCCTCCTTGTACGTGTGGATACCAGCAGAGGTGTTGTACGATCAGCACCAGGATGATCGGATCGCAAAGGACTGCACTGAATCAACTGACGGGCTTCACCAGTAATCCACAACTGCGCGTCTAGTGGTAAACCTCGTGGACTTCTACCTCAGCTAGATCTTGGGATCACCACGTTAGAGGAAAAAGTTTTTTTATCTCTATGTGGCCCAACAGTGGTATCAGAGCGATAGTTTCAGGTTTTAGGCTCGAGATCTCGCATATGTGATATGCGATTGGCTGTAGATGAGATCTATATGCTGTTTTGGTGGTCGATCTATGAGATAGATCGGTTTTGTACAAGGTTGATTGGATCAACTGTACTTTGGGAATGGTACATCTGATTTTCGTGATCATACTGCTAAGGTCGTAGAACGACATACCCCTACCGGTCGGCTTCCGCCATTGAGGTAGACTGTGACACGTAAATCCAGAGGCGGTGATCGAAGATCAAAGAGTTTGATCGAATTGGAACAATGGTCAGAATCCATGTCCAAATTGTAGATGAGATCTACGTTTTCGGAAAAATCGTCGGGCGGGACCGCCGGCTTCGCCCCGTCGTAGCGCCTTAGATGTCGTTGCGAGTTTCACAACGCCGGTAGATATTTTATCTATGCGTAACTTGTTTTTGCAGGAAGTTGTGAATGGTATGGTTCATGTGCATATGATGTATGTGTGTAATCCATACATGATCTACGAATCACGGTTTTTGTCAGCTGGCTGGAGCCTAGGTGCTGTCATTTTATTGTATAACGACCTGCGTGTGGGATTCTTCATGTAATTTATTTTACTAAGCTAGTTTAGCTGTATGGAGAACCCGGATGGCATGCATGGCGATGTATATGTCGGCGACATGGAGTAAGATGGAAAGTGACAAGAGTTGGCACGAGTCGGATTACATGCTTTATGGAGATGTAGATCACCATGAAGAGAGCCATACCATTTCACATTATAATTGCTTTATTCTGTGTTATTGTTATGTCTCTGTTTTACCTCTATTAGATAGTCGGTAAAATCTAATCCCTCAAAGAAGGTCTAGTCGGTTTTCCCGCCAGTGTTCGCACCATCACAAGTCGGACATTTTTGGTAGTGGGATCATAAAATTGAGGTGCTGCCAATTCTTTCCGACTAGGTGGGTTCGAGTCGGACTCTTACTGCGGAAACACTCGGTAAGCTAGACGGGTCTATCACAACGGTTCTGGGGCTCAGGTAAAAGTCGGATGGGAGTCGGGGCATGTGATGCCACCTGTCCAACAGGAGTCGTATGAGATGCGATTGACAAGGAGTTGTCTACCTAGATCACTTGGCGGCTAGAGGTGATGCTAAAGCTCACTAGCCGACTTGATTATTTAGGATCCTGAATCACTATGCAACCATCATAGGGGTGTTGGTTCTAGTGGGAGCATAAAATATTAAAATATTTATTATGCTTGCTCTTTTATGAATACATGTCTTAAGTGTTTTGCATATTTTCTGTTTTAGATCATGGCACCAAGTAGCAGTCACTCTCAGATATCTGGTTTTGCTTTGAGAACCATCCTTGAGAAAGATAAACAGAATGACACTAATTTTACCAACTGGTATCGAAATCTGAGAATTGTTCTCAAACAAGAAAAGAAGGACCATGTCCTAGAAAACCCACTTGCAGATTAGCCGAATGAGAATGCGACTGTCGCTGCCACCAATGCCTACCGTCGGGCTAAGGATAAGTCCACGGATATTAGCTGTCTTATGCTTGCTCACATGGAACCGAACTTGCAAAAGCAGTTCGAGCATGTTGAGGACTACGATATGATCGAAAGCCTCAAAAGTATGTTCCAGGCTCAGGCGAAGACTGAGAGGTATCAAGTCTCTCAGGCTTTGCCGAGTTGCAAGCTTAAGGATGGTGATCCACTGAGCCCGCATGTGATCAAAATGGTTTATTATGTGCAGTCTCTGGAGAGGATTGGCTACCCCATTAGCGAAGAGGTCGCTATAGATATAATTCTGAACTCTCTTCCTAGTGCATATGGGCAGTTCATTTCGAACTACCACATGCATGGTATGGATAAGAAGCTCACTGAATTGCATGGGATGCTCAAGCAGGCAGAGGCGGATCTCAAGAAGGGTGCCAACCAAGTGTTGATGGTGCAGAATAAGGCTAAGTTCAAGAAGAGTTCTTGGACTAATAAGAAGTCTAAGTCGGGAGGAAAGCAGGCTTAGGACCCAGTCCCAAGCGCTTCCTCAGGGACTAAGCCATCTCCTTCAGTCGGATCCACTTGCTTCTACTGCAAGGCGGATTGCCACTGGAAGAGGAACTGCAGCAAGTATTTGGCTAATAAAGCCAAGAGTGGAGGTATGACTTCCGACTCAGTTACACTTGTTTGCAATGTTATAGACATTTATCTTGCTGATGAACCTAATAGTTCTTGGGTATATGATACCAGATTAGTTATTCACATCTGCAACTCGTTGCAGGGACTGGGAAGAACTAGCTTAGGAGCGTGGCAAGATGCAAGGTTGATATTCGAGTCGGTGACAAAGCAAGAGTTGCTGTGTTAGAGGTCGGCACGATGCAACTTCATTTACCTTCCGGATTCATTATGGAACTGAATAATTGTTATTATGTTCGAGTGCTCAGTCGAAACATTATTTCTGCTTCATGTTTGATGAGGCAAGGCTATGAGTCGAATATCAAGAATAATGGTTGTTCTTTGTATTTGAATGATATGTTTCACGGCTTTGCACCCGTACAGGACGGGTTATTTTGAATCTTGATGGTTAGTCAGTTTATAACATAAATGTTAAAAGGTTGAAACCAAATGATATGAATATGACTTACTTTTGGCACTGTCGGCTTGGTCATAAAAGTTGGAAATGCATGAAGAAGATCCATGATGATGGACTCCTAACTTTGTTCGACTTGGAGTCATCCGAGACATGCGAATCTTGCCTACTCGGCAAAATGACCAATAAACCACTAAAAGGAATGTGTCAGCTTGTGACCTTTTGATAGTGATTGTGGACAAAATCATCATAGATATATGACAATTGTGCACCAGATGGTCATAAGCCGTTTGGCAGGTTCAAATCCTTATTAAACTATGACGATTTCACTACAGAACGTCGTAATTTCTATGGACGGAATCGTCATAATTGCTAAGGCTGATCGGGATATAAGAGAAGAACAATATTAGCCGTTGGATGTAAACATGATGAATGGATAGGATGGCGATATGTGGAAACTTGTTGTGGATCGATGACCTGGTGGGTCGCACATCCAACCCTAGGTCCACATCTACCACATCGCGCAGACTCCTTCTCATCTCTCCGCCGCCACCCCCACTGCTCCCGAATCCCGATCCCATCGACATCGCCATTGCCGATCTCCGCTCGCCCCTACCCTCCACAGCGACCCCCATCGCCGATCTCCTCCTTGGAAGGGCCACGATCAAGATCTCGTGGCTGCCAGGGACCAAGATGTTGCCGTCCATCTTTAGCTGCAATGGCGCCTTAGGCTCGCCGACTAGGTCACCCAAGGCCTCACTGCCATCATCACCGGTAACGCCCCTCCTGTCCCCTCCTGCCTCCTTAGTTTCCCCTTGCCATCGCTGCCCACTTTTTGAGGGATCTGATTCTGGAACCCAGGGGCGTCCAGCGGGATTGGCACCGAGACAACGCGAGTCTTGGCAGAGCGCAGGGCCGATGTCTTCATGAACTCTAGGAACCTCGCCGCCACTGACTACATGCGCAAGGCCTTCTTCGCCGACACCCCCTCTCCCACCCTCGACGTCATGGAGCTCGACCTCGCCTCCATGGCCTCCGTCTGCAAGTTCACTGCTTACTTAAATGCTAAGGTACTCCCTCTCAACATCCTCATGTACCTACTACACCTGCACGCTCCCTTCCCACCTTCACCTTATTCTAATTCCACCACTGCAACTTGCTGCTTCCAATCATACATACGCAATCCTGGTAGTTTGGATGCAGTGGTACCATCTGGCTGCTTGTATGCAGCTAGCTTCCGTACAATTTAATACCTTTAGGTTATTCTGATTCCTTTCTTAATGTGCTTGGATGCGCCACCAAGGTAATTTGCAGTCAGATTTCTTATCTAGTTATATGATGTCAGTCATATCCTTGATGTGCAAACTAGGTCATTTTAGTTAAGCATGCTTCATAGAGGAAGTGCCAACATAACTTTGCCCTGTGTTATTCTATCATTGTTGTCGGACATATCTACATTTGCTATGCTTTATGCAACTTTTTCTATAACAACTACTAGTTGCTAGGTAAAGCAAGATCTTAATATATTTATACTTGAAACACTCTCTTCTTCATATGTCTTTATCCTGGACCTAAATATGTCCTATGGATCATTTAATCCTTTGGTAGTGGTATTACTCCAATAAAATGGTCACTTGCTTTATTTTCCCTTTTAACCTGTACCTGACTTTTTTAGGTTAATAAAATGGTATTACTCCAATAAAATGGACCTAATGTTCCATATTCAGCATAACAATTTTTTATAAAGCATGCGTTCTCACATTGGCTCGATGTTTTATTTAGCTATCTATAATCACCACCATCGGATTTGTCAAAGGTGCCCCCAACACTGATGTACGAGGGTTCAACGTTTACCACAAGAATCATTTAACGATGAGAGCTTTGTTCTTTTCTAGCACACTCACAAACCTAGACTATTAATAACGTTGTTTCTTCAAGCCATGCCTTTATCTTGGTATACACTTGATTGACATACTTCTGCGGCTGGGTATACACATATCTAGATAGACCTGAGAGAATGAGCCTACTTGTACCAATTAATTTTTGTTTTAGTGTTTTACATAACAAAGTCTAGTTATTTGATTGCAGACTTGTAAATCTTTTCATTACCTGTGAGTGTGATGTGATAAGTGGCTATTAATTGCTATGGCACTCATATGTATGTTGTATGTACTTTATAAGCCATCTATAAATGTCCCTTGTGAATGCAACAATTTCATGTTTAGTTTTGGCAATATATTACATGGTTTAAGATCACTGATCTCTACAATAATGTTTGGTAATGGAACATTTTCTTGATCGGGGAGTAGCATGTCTTCACATTGTGATATATTATGTAGCATGTGTATAGTGTGTACTCGAACATATGTCGCCATTCTATAGTAATCTAGTTTCTTGCATCTTGTAGAAATTTATGAAGGTAGTTAGAAAAGAGTTATCATTAGTCTTATCTGGAACAATAAATTGATGTTTCTATTTTAGTTATGCTAGAGTAATGCAGTGTTGAATCAGTTCACATGTTTTATGTTTAATATTGGTAGTGTGACAAACACATTAGTAAATATGAATAACTTTGACACAATTACTAAGTTACCTTGTTCTGGATCGGTACCTATCATTGCCATGTACAAATACTCAAGTTTGAGGATACTCGAGGTGGTTTTATTGTAGTTGAACTGCTTCTATGCTAGCTTTGAGATAGTTCAACAAATGGAAAATGGCCCTTTTTTGTTCTAACCACGTTTAGGGTTTTTTGTGCAGAATAATCCAACATAAAGTGGCAATTTGGCTTCAATCTTAGTATAGATTGATCTATCTGCTGCCACGTGTGGTCCCATTAATTCTCGATGGTATTGTTTATGAATCTGAGTACTAATTGATGCTACAAAGATCGAATTTTTCTTGTCTCTTTTTTCTGTTTGATCCTGGTAGTTTTGCATGTCATGGCATCCGAGATGGTGTCCAGCTAGGAATTTGGTACTCGTGTATAAGCGGAGCAGGCATAGTCAATAGAATTAGTAATGCTTGTTGTAGCACTATCTTTTTTAAAGCCACTAGATGGTATTGTTTACGAATCTAAGTACTAATTGAATATATCTCTATTTTGTCTGTCGGGATATCAGTAGCTGTGCCTATGAATAGAAACTTTGTTCCTCCTAGTATAGTTTCATCTTCCGGAACATGTTTTAGACATGCAGTTTGTTTAATAAAGTCTTAACTTATAACCTTTATTTTGCTTTACTAGATACCATAATCTTCATTTATAACCTTGCGCCTTAGGGGCCTCCTCGACTAGATCCTCTCCGGTTAGATCTTCCTCGACAAGTACCTGCAGTAAGATGCCTGTGACCAAGGTTCAAAAAAGCGCTGAGAGAGCATTTTCCAGCCGCTTTTTTACATAATGAAGGCCTTAGTGCTAAGCGCAATTAAATGCTCAAGCAACCTGAGAATTTGCCCTCCACTTACCGCTTAAGCATACGCATAACACTGCTAAGGTTGCACCGCCTCTGCTATGTACTTTTCTTTGGTCAGGATGGCTGAAGATTTTGGTTGTGCTCTGTATTATTGATTGCCACAAATTATACTTGACTTACTTAATGTGACTTATCAGTAGTTGTGCTGATGAATAGAAACTTTGTTCCTCTTAGTATAGTTTTATCTGCCAGACATGTTTCAGACCTGCAGTTTTGTTTAATGAAGGCTTAACTTACAACCTTTATTTTTTTGCTTTACTAGATACTATCATCTTTATTTATCACCTTGCGCCTCAGGGGCCTCCTTGACTAGATCCTCTTCGGCTACTTCCTCGACAAGTACATGTAGTAAGATGCCTGCGACAGTGGTGCCTTGAGGTAATAAGATTGCGCGGCCTCTTCTCTGTATTTTCTTTGGTGAAGATGACCGAAGCTTTTGGTTGTGCTCTGTATTATTTATTGTCACAAATTGTACTTGACTTGCTTAGTGTGGCTTTTCATAGTTAGTTCACAAACCTGAACATGATGCATCTGAACTACTTGATCTTCTATGGTTTTGCATATGACATTGCCTTTTTCATTCTATAATCTTTGCTTGTTCTTAGTTGGTTAACCTGAACCCAAATGCATGTAACTTGAGTAAAATGCTGCAAAACCGTGTTGTGATTGGTATTTTATCACAATGAATGGTGCTTATTTCACTGTTTGATTCCAGCTGTTTTAGGGAAAGTAGATGCTTGTAGAATACTGGTAGTATGTTTTTATAAGTGATTTACCAGGTTGAGTGTTCCCTTCATAGAGATTGAAAATGTGGTGCTTCCTCTTTTACAGGAGCTCCAGGCCTAAGAAAGTTGGAAGTGTGGAGCTGTGAAAGAAAGTGGGGGATTTCCACTAAGATCAGTGTTACGAATAAATATGAATCATGTGCTTGGTCAGATCAAAAACTGATTGGCGTGGTCCTGTAGCTATATGATAGGTAGGTAAACATTGTAGCATGAATCCTGGTTGTTACATCTCAAAGTTTTAGGATACTGATCCTTATATTTTGCTAGAGTTATTCCGTGCGAAATTAATAAGTTGGTAGTTGTGACATTCATCTCTAAATTTATCTATGTATCACATTTATTGTGTCTACTTAGTGTTCATGAGAGAATAAATTATGTTGCTTCTTATTAGGTTTGCTTTAAGTTGATCATATCTTTGAGCTTTTATGCCTTGTAGCTTCAGTTGATTACATCAGGTCTTGCAAGAAAGAAGATGTCATGGTTATTTCGCTGCTCTCCCCCAACACATGCTCGGTGTGTAGCTCAAGATCGTCTTCAATGACTTTTAGAGAGTGTTCAACATCTACCACAAGATATACATCATCCTCTCTATCCTGTCCACCGATGCCTGGAAACTGTGAGTCAACTACCACTTCAATCCCTCCACTCTTGTTAGCATGTTAGTGCTGCCATAAATCAATATGCATTCTTGTAGATACATGGTTGATGCACTGGTTGCTTTTACTAATTTCGATGCCCTGCATCCTTCCCTGCAATCATGCTACAATACCTGTGCACCTTTCACTTCCTTCTCTCTTATGCACATTTTGTACCTGGTGCATTAAAGAAACTAAATCAAGAAATTTCAGATTCTATAATAATCTATACCTAGTTTTCTCATGTGTACTTGATCAGATTCTCTCTGCATTGGTCTTTCTCAAACATATATGGTCCTTATGCTTGATGCATGCATCATGTGTTGCCTATTCGTTAAGTTGTTTTTGCACATGCTATGGCCTCTCACTTATGTTATACTATTTTGTTCATACATAAGAATATTTCGTATCGCCTTCTGTCAATATATCCATTTATATGAACTCAGTCCTTATTTTTTGGATGAATGTGCTGTTTTACAGGTTGTTGGTGCCAAGGCTTAATAAGTTAGACAAAGTGGAAGTGTGAAGAAGTTCTGAAATATCAAAAAAGAGCTAGCTTGTATACTGTCTGAATGTTTGGTTGTATTTTGGTTGCTCCACCTAATGTGAACATGTGTGTGATTGTAATGTTTCGATGTTATCTAAAATATTATTCGTGAATGTGACATGTTTGAATCTAATTAATTTCGTGTATTATGTTGGTATTGGTTAAATTATTATCTGTTGGGACCAGCCCAAAATAAGAAGGCCCAAAGTAAGAATCTATTCATATAAAAGTCCCATGCAAAAGAAATAAAAATGCCAGAATGTTGGGCTTGGCCCATATAGCCGACCAGATTTGACATGAAAAGCAATCCAGAATAGTATAAAAAACAATCTAGAATAGTTGGGCCGAGCCCATGTGGAACCTAGAAATGGGCTGGGCTGATTTTAATTTAAGACGATTTAATTTTGTCACAATTCTGCCACGTAGGATCGGCCACGTAAGATCTGACTTGGCCAGGCTAGATGGCCCGTGACGATATTGGATCGTCATAGACTTTATGACGATTCAATATCGTCATGGACGGTTATGACGATTTTATCAAAAACGTTGTTATAGTTCATTTGCGACGCCTAGCTTTGGACGATCTCAAAATCGTCATAGAATCGTCATAAAAGGACTATTATGACGATTCTGTGACGAAAATGGATGGTCATATATAGCCAGATTCCTTGTAGTGCACCTTTTGCAAAGAGTTGCGGAAGGGCGTCCGACTTGTTGGGACTAGTACATAGTGATGTATGTGGACCAATGAGCACGACAACCAGGGGTGGTTATGAGTACTTCATTACCTTCACTGATGATTTGAGTAGGTATAGATATATCTACTTGATGAAATATAAGTCGGAAGCCTTTGAAAAGTTCAAAGAATTCCAGAATGAAGCACAAAATCAACTCGGCAAGAAAATAAAGTTCCTTCGGTCAGGCCGAGGAGGCGAGTACATGATACATGAGTTTGATGACTATCTGAAAAGTTGTGGAATAGTTCCTCAACTTACTCTGCCAGGAACTCCACAAAGGAACGGTGTTTCGGAAAGGCGGAATCGAACCTTGTTGGACATGGTACGATCAATGATGAGTTGGACAGATCTTCCTTTATCATTTTGGGGTTATTGTCTAGAAATACCGGCGTTCATGCTAAACAAAGTACCATCAAAATCGGTAGAGAAGACACCGCATGAGATGTGGACAGGCAAAAAGCCAAGTTTATCTTTTCTTAAGATTTGGGGCTGTGAAGCATTTGTCAAGCGACTCCACTCGGACAAGCTTACATCCAAGTCAGATAAGTGTATTTTCGTGGGGTATCCGAGGGAAACCTTGGGTTACTACTTCTACAACCGAGAAGAGGGCAAAGTGTTTGTCGCTCGAAACGGTGTCTTCCTTGAGAAAGAGATTCTCAGTCGGGGAGTAAGTGGGAGCATAGTGCAACTCGAAGAAATTCGAGAGGAACCGGCTAGTAGCGAGTCGGCAAACACCTTGGAGGTTGAGCCGGTTGTGGTAGCTGAGCCGGCAGCAGCACCTGTACTACGAAGATCGGCAAGATTACAAAGTGTTTGTGGTGTATTACTATTAGACAGTGATGTGCCGGAAAATTATTCGGAAGCGATGGTGGGATCTGATTCCGAGTCATTTCTTGGAGTCATGAGATCCGGGTTCAAGTCCATGGATGAAAATCAAGTTTGGAACTTGGTTGATCTGCCAGACGATGCAAGACCTGTCGAGTGCAAATGGGTCTTTAAAAGGAAAACTGATATGGATGGAAAAGTTTCCGTTTATAAAGCACGTCTTGTCGTGAAGGGGTTCCGACAAGTTCAAGGAGTTGATTACGTCGAGACTTTCTTGCCCGTAGCGATGCTTAAATCAGTTCGGATCATGTTAGCTATAGCTGCCTATTTCGACTATGCGATTTGGTAGATGGATGTCAAAACGGCTTTCCTTAATGGAAATTTAACCGAGGACGTGTATATGATACAGCCCGAGGGTTTTGTCGATCCGTCTAATGCTGACAAGGTGTGCAAACTTAATAAATCCATTTATGGGTTGAAGCAAGCATCTCGGAGTTGGAATATTCACTTTGATGAGGTAGTCAAATCGTTTGTCTTCATCAAGAGTGATCATGATTCTTGTTTGTACAAGAAGTTTAGTGGAAACAAAGTAAACTTTCTAATATTATATGTGGATGACATATTATTGATTGGAAATGATGTCCAGATGTTGCAAGAAACCAAGGAATCATTGGAAAGGAGTTTCTCAATGAAAGACTTGGGTGAGGCAACATATATTCTCGGAATCCGGATCTATAGAGATAGATCAAGATGGCTCATTGGATTGAGTCATAATAATTATTTGGACAAAGTGTTGAAGAAGTTCAACATGGAATCGTCTAAGAAGGGGTTCTTACTGATGTCCCATGTTGTAAAACTTAGCAAAACTTAGTGTCCTTCGACAACTGATGAGCGAAGTCCGATGAGTGAGATTCCGTATGCTTCTGTAGTAGGATCCATCATGTACGCCATGATTTGTACTAGGCCAGATGTTTCATATGCTCTAAGTGTTGTGAGCAGATACCAGGCTGATCCTAGAGAAATCCACTGGACAACGGCTAAAAATATCCTAAAGTACTTGAGAAGGACTAAGGATATGTTCTTGGTTTATGGTGGTGAAGATGAACTCAATGTAAAGGGTTACACGTATGCGAGTTATCTTACTGACTCTAATGATTCTCATTTGCAATCTAGATACATGTTTATCATAAACGGAGGTGCTGTGAGCTGGAAGAGTTCCAAGCAAGAGACTATGTCTACATCTACAACAGAGGCTGAGTATATTGCCGCCTCGGAGGCAGCAAAGGACGCTGTTTGGATGAGGAATTTCCTCATGGATCTTGGTGTGGTTCAGGGCTCGTCCAATCCGTTAGACGTGTATTGTGACAACAATGGTGCTATTGCACAAGCCAAGGAACCTAGGCAACACCAGAAGAACAAGCACATACTCATGCGGTACCACCTGATTCGCCAGTTCATGGATCAGGGTGATATCAAGTTATGCAAGGTACACACAAATGCAAACATACGGATCCGTTGACAAAGCCGTTACCACAGCTGAAGCATGACGCGCATCTGAGAGCCAAGGGAATTAGATGCTTAGACATGTGATGTCGGAAGATTGACTTTAGTGCAAGTGGGAGACTGTTGGGAATATGCCCTAGAGGCAATCATGTAGGATGATATTTCCCATTGTATTCATAAAGATATTAACTTGTCCTTGTATGAGCATCTGATGTATATCATTGAATATGTGATTCAGTTGTGGAACTATGCATTCATGTTGTTCATACTAAATATCCTTGGTCATCGAGGTTGTGCTGGACACACAACTTAGACCAATGCGAAAGTCGGATTGATGACTCGGTTCCACTTGTCATGGGCATGGAGAGGCCATTCCGACTTACACAGATTCGGCTAAAGAGTTTAGCGAGTCAGATTGACCCATATTGAGGTACAACGAACAAGTTGTCATTTGTATATCTCAATCAATGTAATCCTTAGACCTGAGGTTATTGCATAGTTCGAGTTGAGGATCACTGACTTAGGTTCTGTCAAACACTGATCCGTAACTGGGCAGTTATAAAGGCAGAGTTCGGGTCGACTGAGAATCAAGCTGCGTGAGCCTGCACATTCTGCTAGGAGTCGCTAACGACTGATCGATTGAGAGTCGGACTTCAATCGTGTCCAAGTTGCCGTGAGCCTGCAGGGTCACACACTTAAGAGCGGGAGCAAGTTCGGATTGGATCGGAACTGGAAATTTGGTTGGGTTGGACCCGAGCCAGATTTGGACTGAGTCAGTGAGTCAGACTTGCGGTGACTAGTGTTATATGGGCTTTAGTGAATGGGCCACGAAAGTGGAGCCCACGTTCACTCCCTATATATAGCGGAGCACAGTAACCTAGAAGGGTTAATCATTGATCGGTTAGGTCATTCCATGTGTTGGAAACTGACATGGTTATACCCTACGGGTACATGACCTTAGCATACCTAGTCCAGCCCAAGGAAGGCCCACGAGAACATGCGCCAGCCCATGAAGACTTTCGGGTGGCCGGGGCCCATAACGCCTTCGGATCCTTGGAAAGCAAGACTAGAGTAGATAGAAAATTCAAAGGGGTAAACCCTAAAACCTGTAACCGACTCGATCTGTGCCTGGGACCTGCCTATCACTATATAAAGGCCAGGAGGGAACAACGAGGAGGCTCTCTTACAATCTCTCGCACAGCACTGCATACACACCTCCATGCCAGATTGCATCTGCACACCTCTGTACTTTTTGGTTCCGCCGTAATCAAGAGCAGACAAGCAGGAGTAGGGTTTTCCCTCCGGGGGCCTGAACCTGGGTAAACCTCGTGTCCCCGTGTTTCTTGTTTGCTAACCGTTCCGTGATCTCCAACATCCCCATCTTCTCCAAATCCCAAGTCCATAACAATGGGCATTGACGAGATTAAACCTCGTCAATTGGCGCCGTCTGTGGGAATTGGGGGCGCTGATTGTGCGATCGTGACGGTCCCAACCAAAGCGATCTACAACTCCGCGGCGACGGAGAGTCATCTCCTCTTCGGCGCCTTCGACTTCACCGCTCACTCGCCAGCCACCCTAAAGGACTTCGAGCACGTTGGCGATGGACTCGAAATCCTGTTCGAGAGCTTCTGCTTCTAGGTGCGGCAGACCGGCACTCTCCGCCTCCTAGAGCGGGTGCCCCTGCCATCGATCAGGCCTGCTTCATGGGCTCCACACCCCGTGCTACGCACATCTACATCGACAGATGAGTTCTATGGCAGCAGCAGCTGCAACTCAGATCTGTGCGATCCACCATCGGACGAAGGGACCTACGGTTCCGGATCCGAAAGATACAGTAGCAGCAATCCGATCTACGAGCGCTACCAGTGCGCTGCAGTCATCCAGAGTGACGTGGATCAGGAACACAATCTGCCACCCAACCCGCAGGGTAGAAACGGTGGGAACAGAAGAAGCCAGTCCCCCCCGCCCAACAGGAACGACACCGATCGGGTCATCCACCTCAGCGAGAAAGGATGGGCTCAAGCACGCGAATCCGTAGCAGACAACAAGATCCTGCCCCTAGATGCCTCACGGGATCTGCTGATGGCATACACATGCTCCTAATCGAGGAGCACAAGAAGCAGGTGAAGATGCAAGAGGTGCTTGACAAACGCAAGCAAGCAGCCTCAGAGTCCAGTGCGCGGCGAGCTGCGCTCTCCGCCATGGGCATCGGCTCTAGCTGGCACGTTAACCATGGCAACAAGCACCGTTCTCGCATAGAAAACATGGATCCCAAGGCACGTCGCGAGGTGACTCGGGCCCTCAATGCGTCCTTCATGGAGATTGATGTCGACGACAACGTCATCCCGAAGACACCACAAGCTGCATTCATGGCGGCCACCGCGTACCTCGCGTCCCATCCACATCCAGAGGGGGACCCGAAAAGGTCCATGCATAAGTCCGCGCTTACCGGACTCGGACTAGTTAGAGCTGCGCTCCACGGAGAAGCTCCTGCGGAGCCAAAGAAGAAGGTTGCGGTCAGGTTCAACCGCAGCCCCACGCCCTCATCTGAAGATGAAGATGTAGGGGTTCGTAGCATGGAAAACAAAAAATTTCTATCGCATGAACACACACAAGCCAAGAACTATATACTAGATTGCAGCAACGAGTCGATAGAGTACTAACCCTCGAAGATCCAAAGCGGTTAACGAGAGCAGATTCTCGTGGGTGATGTAGTCGTACACTTGCCGATCTTAAGATCGCGTAGACGATCCTTCCGGCGCTGCGTTCCGGCAGCGCTTCCGCAGTCGGTCACACGTTCGGTACTTGATGAAGACCTTCCTCTCCCTTGTTCCAGCAGGCAGCGGAGGTTGTAGTTCTCCCCTCGCGATTCCGGCAGCACGACGGCGTGGTGTCGGAAGTAGAGGGAAGATCCCGCAGGGCTTCGCCTAAGCCGAAGCGAGTATGGTGGAGTAAGAGAGGGCCTTGGCGATCTATGGATTAGAGGCACCAAGGGGGGTGGCTTGGCCGGCGGCTAGGGTTTGGGGAAACCCTAATTCGGCGGCTAGAGGATCCCTAGGTGGCGGCAACACTTGGAGGGGTGTTGTGGCGCCTAGAGCTAGGGTTTGGGTGTGAGGGGTAGGGGTGCGCCCTACCCCTCCTTATATAGGTGGGGAGAGGAGGTTTGGGGAGGAGGGAGTCCTCCCCCAACTCCTCTTCATGGACGGCAGGTGGAGGGAGTGGGATTCCTACCCTAGGTAGGTTTCCTACTCTCCCTCCACCAAGCAATGTTCGGATTTGACTTTTTCAAATTGGCGTTTGACTTTCAAACATGAATTTGATTTCTCTATTCATATTGCCCAGCCAAGTGACCTAGTACATGATGCAACCATTCCACATTGTCATGACACATCCATGTACCCTTCCCCTTTCGGAGTGCCGGACCTTCCAGACCCTTCTAGAACATTCCCGGTGAAAACACCGAAATCATTTCCGAACTCCGAAACAGGACTTTCCTTATATGAATATTATTCTCTGGATCTCCTCGTGATATCCCGGATCCCATCCGAGACTCCGAACAACATTCGGTCTCTTTACTCACTTTCCATATCTACTAAACAACATCAAATCCTTAATTGTGTCTCCCTACGGTTCGTGAATTATGCGGACATGACCGAGACACTTCTCCGATCAATAACCAATAGAGGAATCTAGAAATTCATATGGCTCCCACATATTTCTACGATTACTTTGTGATCGAATGAACCACTTACATACGATACCAATTTCCCTTTGTCTCACGATAGTTTACTTATCCGAGGTTTTGATCGTCGGTATCTCTGCATACCTAGTTTAACCTCATTACTGATAAGTACTCTTTTCTTGTTCCCATGATATGTGATCCCTTGTGAGACATTCACATGCTTGAAAGCCAATTGGATGACATTCACCGAGAGGGCCCAGAGTATATCTATCCGTCATATGGATGGACAAATCCCACTCTTGATGCATGTGCCTCAACACATACTTTCCGAACACTCAATGCCACCTTTATAGCCACCTAGTTACGGTGTGGTGTTTGATGTCATCAAAGCATCCTTGCGGTGATGGTGATTAGCATGATCTCATGGTCGAAGGAATTAGGTTAATATGTATCAGAAAGCTTATAGCAAATGAACTATATTAAATGACTTGATCTTTATGCTACGCTTAACTATAGGAGTAAGTCCATCACATCATTCTCCTAATTATATGACCCTGTTGTTAATAACATCTCTATGTTCATGATCAGGAAACCATGATCATATATTAACCAACAAGCTAGTTTAACAAGAGGCTTTACTAGGGACTCTTTTATGTTTACAAATCACACAAGTATTAATGTTTCCTGTTAATACAATTATAGCATGGTATGTAAACATTTATTATAAGCATGAAGATATGATAATAACAACTTTATTATTGCCTCTTGGGAATATCTCCAACATAAGAGCACGACCTTCCTCGAAGGCACAATATCTCACGCCATCGCATCCGCGATTACGACACTTGAAGTGAGCTAACCCAGCGCAAGATCGACAAGGCACGCGCCAAGCGCGTATGCTCGTCTGAATCTGAGGAGGATGATGACGAAGGAGAACTCTGCGGAGCCCGATGCTTCAGCAGATCTGTTTGACGGACACGGATTCTGTGAAACTTCAAGCTTCCTGCGGACACTCCAAAGTTCGATGGCACACAGGACCCCAAGGCGTGGCTCAGCGACCACTTGTCGTCCGTCAAGTTACACGGCTGAAACAAGGAAACCACCATGAAATGCCTAAAGCTGTAGCTGACACGCGCAGCTCGGATCTGGCTCAGCAGCCTATCCTCGAGATCCATCCGAAGCTGGGAGGAGCTGGCGTACAGTTTCTTCCGAAACTTCAAGGGCACCAGCAAGAGGCCTGCCTCGATCGAGGAGCTGCGGGCCTGCACCCAATGAACGGGCGAATCCATTCGCTCGTACATACTGCGCTGGTCCAACACCAAGAACTCCGTGGCGCACATCTCTGAGGAGAGAGCTATCGATGCCTTCAAGGACGGCGTCAAATGCCAGGACTTCAAAGAAGAACTTGGGCGCGTCAAGCCCAAGACACTCGATCACCTCATGGACATCGCCAACAGGTGGGCCGACAGCGAGGACTCCATCCACCGAGCGCACTCGGAGGAGGAAGACGACTACGGCCGGTGACATGAACGCCGTAGCAAGAGAAGATCGTGCGTCTACAACAATCGCGATGGGCCCGACATAGTCGCGGATGGCTACGCCGACCGCCGCAGTGACGGCAACCGCAGAAACCGGCAGATACTGTGGAAGCAACTTCCACGATGGAGGACGCCCAACGCAGTCATGGCAATGCCGTGGCCTTGACGACAGACCCTCAGCATACCAAAAACTGTCGGGTCCATGCACCATCCACTTCTACATCGACAAGCAGGATGGTTAAAATAAGGCAAGCCACATGCTCAAAGATTGCCGCGAGTTCCAGAAACTCAGCGAGAGCATGGCTTAGATGAGGCAGCAAGCCCCAAACCCTGGATACGGGAACGCACCCGCACCAGGCGAGATCGCACATGGAGCTCCTCCACCACCACCTGCGGGACCTTCGAACCACCCAATAACGGTGGGCACGGGTACCCCGCGCCGAAAGGATCACTAATGATCCAAAAAGGGCGCCCAACAAACAGGGTGTAGAAGAAAATCACCCGCCAAATCAACCTGGCCGTGACCGCTCCACCCGATATCCCTGAGTACCTCAGCGGATCGGAGTCCTGCATCAAGTTCAGCCGTTCCGATCACCCTTGCCAGGTCCCTCGCCCAGGTCATGCTGCCCTGGTGCTCGAGGCGCAGATCGGAGGGTTCGACATGAGCCGCGTCTTCATGGACGGCGGCAACGGCATCAATCTGATGTTCGCCAGTACCTTAGCAGCAATGCGGATCCCGTTGTGCAGCCTGGAACAATCCGACACAACGTTCCACGACATCGTCCCAGGGAAGGGCATATTTCCCCTGGGAAAGATATGGCTCGACGTCATCTTCGGCAAGCCGGATAACTTTCGATGCGAGTGACTCGAGTTCGAAGTGGTGGACTGGCCATCACAATACCATGCCATCCTTGGGCGTGTGGCATTCACACGATTCCTGGCGGTACCGCACTATGCGTACCTGCTACTCAAGATGCTAGGACCCAGGGGCGTCATCACGGTCCACGGGAGCTTCACCCGATCGGACCACTGCAACAGGGACTTCAACAGAATCTCCCAGTCATTCGGCATGCAGGAGGAGCTCATAAGGCTCTGCGAGGTGACGGACGACGGGGCACCCCCAGTCGCAAGACAGAACGCTCCAGATATGTCCTTCGACTCCACCGTCAACACAAAGAAGGTGCAGGTCCATCCGATGGATGCCTCCTAGACGGCGCTGATCGCCAAAAACCTCAGCTCCGCATAGGAAAGCGCGCTCATTGAATTCCTCCGTGAGCGTTGGGAAATATTTGCCTGGTGTCCTGCGGACATACCAGGAGTTCCTAGGAAATTCGCGGAGCACGCACTCAACGTCTTTCCATACGCCAAGCCCGTCAAACAGTCCATCCGACGACTGTCCGAACCATGGGCTGAAGCAATCGTAGTCGAAGTCAACAGACTACTCGATGCAAACTTCATCAGGGAGATCAAGGAGAGCGAATGGCTTGCCAACACCGTGATGGTCCCCAAAAAGGACACGGACATCCTGCGGATGTGCGTGGATTTCACATCGCTGAACAAGCACTACCCGAAGGATCACTTCCCTCTCCCTCGGATCGATTAGATCATCAATTTGACTGCAGGATGCGAAAAACTCTCATTCCTCGATGCCTACTCAGGCTACAACCAGATCCGACTAAAGGTCAAAGATCAGGAGAAAATGGCGTTCATCACGCCGTTCGTAGTGTTTTACTACAACACAATGCCCTTCGGGATGAAGAATGCAGGCGCCACATACCAACGGTGCATGCAGGCATGCCTGAAGGACCAGATCGGCCGCAACATCCAAGTCTATGTCGACGACATAGTCATCAAAAAAAGGTAGGCCAAGACGCTCATCGACGATCTCCGCGAGATGTTTGATAACCTCGATCGATACAAGATCAAGTTAAATCTAAAAAAATGCGCCTTTGGCGTCCCATCTGGTCAGCTGCTAGGCTACTTCATCTCCCAGCGAGGGATCGAGGCGAACCCGAAGAAAATCCGGGCCATAATGGCCATGGAGAAGCCGAAGAACCTCAAGGGTGTCTAGCATCTTGCTGGGCGAATCGCGGCATTGAGCAGGTTCATCAGCCGCATGGGCGAAAATGCTCTACCGTTCTATCAGCTGCTACGCAAGGCAGACAAATTCGAGTGGACGCCCGAGGCGGACGACGCATTCGAAGATCTAAAGCGGCTGCTCTCTACCTCGCCCGTCTTGGTCACGCCAAAGGAGCGCGAGCCTTTACTGCTATACATAGCAGCCACACACCAGGTGTTAAGCACCGTACTGGTGGTCGAGCGACCCGAAGATGGCAAGACCCATGGGGTTCAACGCCCAATCTACTACCTCAGCGAGGTATTGACAACAAAGCAGAGATACCCTCACTACCAGAAACTCGCCTACGGCGTGTTCATGACGGCTCGTCGGCTCAATCACTACTTCCAGGAGCATCAGGTGATGGTCGTCAATGAGGCACCCCTGAATAGCATCCTGAACAACCCGGAGGCCATAGGACGTGTGGCTCTGTGGGGCATCGAGCTGTCACCTCTAGACATCATCTACGAGAAGTGCCACGCGATCAAGTCTCGGGTCCTTCCAGACTTCCTTGTCCACTGGATGGAACTACAGCTGCCAGATACGCCGGACATGACACAGTCATGGACGATGCACTTCGACGGCTCCAAGTGCGAAGCCGGAGCAGGAGCCTGGGTCATACTGACCTCCCCGCGGGGTGACAAGATGAAGTACATCCTCTGGATGAAATTTCAAGCTTCCAACAACGAAGCCGAATACGAGGCCCTCATCCACAGCATGAGGATGGCCAAGATCTGCGGCACAACGCGCCTGGTCATCTACGGAGACTCGAACCTCGTCGTCCAGCAGACGATGAACGAGTGCGATGCACATGCCGCCAACATGATTGCGTACCGCGCACTCTACAACACACTCAAAGGAGACTTCGACGGCTGCGAGCTTCGGCACGTTGGTAGAGAAAGCAATGAAGAGGCCGACAGACTCGCCAACATCGGCTCCACCTGCGCACGAGTGCCACCAGGTGTGTTCCTCGAACAGATCTACGTGCCATCCATCAAACGGAAATTCCCAAAGGGATCACCCGAAGAAGCAGAGCACTCGGGGGCTGCACTACCCGACGGTCAGGAAGGACCCAAAAAACCCGACACAGAGGTCGCAGTGGTCAACCTGATGCAGGTCATGGCAGTCGAAGAAACTTGTACACGACCATACCTAAGGTACCTGATATACGGAGAACTGCCTGATAGCCCAACAGATGCCCGGCGCATATCTCGCCGGTCCAAGGCCTTCACCATCATCAATGGCGAGCTGTACAAGCGCATCATTTCGGGTGTACTCCAAAGGTGCGTCACCATCGGTGACGGCAAAACCATCCTCCAAGACATCCATGAGGGCATCTGTGGCCATCATGCGGGAAGCCGCGCCCTTGTCACCAAAGCTCTACGAGCTGGATTCTACTAGCCAACGGCAATGAACGATGCCAAGGACATCGTCCAAAGATGCAACGGGTGCCAAAGGTTCGCAGATAAACCGCACGCACCCGGATCAGAGCTCAGGCCCATACCTTTGGCCTGGCCCTTCGCCTAATGGAACCTCGACATGATCAGCAAAATGCCAAGGTCCTCGAAAGGAGGTCACGTCTACCTCCTGGTCACAGTCGACAAATTCACCAAGTGGATTGAGGCCATGCCCTCACTAACCAAAAAGGCAAAACGGACATCAAATTCTTCGAATCCATTGTCTACAGGTTCGGCATGCCGCACAGCATCATCACCGACAATGGGTCGAACTTCATCTCCAAAGAATTCCAGAACTTCTGCGAAGACCTCAGAATCAAAATCACATATGCCTCCGTGACGCACCCGCAAACGAACGGGCAGGTCGAAAAGGCCAACGGCCTCGTAGGTGCTAGCATGAAGAAGCGCCTAGTGAGCCCACTCGAGCGACTCGCAGGAGCCTGGACACAAGAGCTACCCTCGGTCATGTGGAGCCTGCGCACAACGCCAAATAGCTCAACTGGCTACACGCCTTTCTTCATGGTGCACGGAGCCGAAGCCGTTCTACGAGTAGAGGAACGCCACAAGGCCCCACGGGTCATTGCTTACAGCGAAGCCGAATCTACGGCCGCACTCGAAGACGTCGTCGACACACTCGACGAGGCGCGTGACATAGCAGCAGATAGATCAGCGGTGTACCAACAGAGCCTCCGCAACTACCACAGCCGACGGCTGCGCCCAAGGTCCTTCGTCGAAGGAGACCTAGTCTTGCGACTCAAGCAAGAGCGGCCGAGAAATTCGAATCACCATGGGAAGGACCCTACATCGTCACTAAAGTCATCCCAGGTGGCGCCTATCGCCTCAAGCACGTCGAATCTGGAGTCGCATACTCCAACCCATGGAACGTCGCACAACTGCGACGCTTCTACCCCTAGCTACCTCCCTCTTTTACTTTCAATAAGGCTATTCAGCCAAGGCTACTCAGCCGAACAATGTACCTCCTCCTTAAGATATGAATAAAGCTAAATGTCTCGCCCCAAAATTTTCACCTATTGTCTGCATTTTACTCCATGTTACAACACACTCGGGGGCTCCCTCCACCTCACGACTTCGTCGACTGAGGATAATGCGTGTACACCTGAGTAGCTGACCACGTCAGGCTAACGAAAAGGGCACGCATACAAACAAAGCACCACGTGCTAAACAACAATAAACCTTTACAATAAAGGGCACAACACGCCCAGTCGAATATATACCAATTTTACATCTATATTTTTTACAGGTCCTACTTATTCTGAAGAATAACCTGAGCACGCTGCTCAAACAGATCTACAATTTGTTTAGCATGCTGCCTTACAGCCGCATAATGTGGACGCATATCCCACTCGCCACCATCCGGCCGAAGAGGCGGCCCAGCCGCTATAGCAGACAGATCTACATCGGGATGATGTAACCGCACAAGGGAAAGTGCGGCCTTCACCCCCGCAACAAGTTGATGCCGCACCAGTTCCCTGACATGATGCACATTTCAAAACTTCGCTAGAAGACCCCAGAGGGTCGATGGCGCCTCATCTAGCGGAAACATCACGTGCAGAACCGACGCCAACGAAGCCTTTGCCTGACGCAGCACCCGCGACACCTGGTGAACACGATCCTGCACAGTCACAAGGACCATAGCACGATCACGGTCCATCCAGAAGAACCCGTCGGCCTCCATGTCCTGCCGGGTCAGGCAGTTGATCCGAACAACAACACGCTCCTTTTCCTCCTTCGGAGCAAGTTTAGCACCTGCAATACTCGCAAAAAGTAAGATGAAAGGCCAACAGGCGCATCCGAAATAATGAGCAACAGCTCGAGAAGCTCACATTGAAGCTGTTCGGACAAACGATGCAACTCCCCATCAAATAATCCTCTCTAGCAGTGCCTCGCTCTACCTTCGATTTCCAAACATCGGTGTGGCCACGCACTCCAATCAATTCTTTCTCAAGACTACGGATGCGGTCTCGAAGAAACACAAACTGCGACGCACCATACAAGGATGGCCGTTGCTGTGGTGCAGACGAAGTGTCAACGAGATCTTCACCCGAAGGCCCCTAGAGTAAAAGAAGACAAGGATATAAACAAGCAGACGAATGAACACAGAAATCGGAAATTCATTATGTACAGCAAAAAGCCACTGCGTGGCGCAAGGACTGTTCATAGATATAATTGCAAGAGCTGGAAACAAAAGCTATCCTACAACTATAAGACCTAAGAAGCTGCATCCTGAGTAGCCTCGGAGCCGGATTGCCTGCCCTTGTTCTCTCCCTGCCGCCTCAACGCGTACTCAGCCAGCAAGTCAATCAACTTCAACCCATAACGTTTACAGCGGGCAGCGTAGATGGCGAAGGCTACCTCGGATCCGTCAACAGCCGTTGGCATCCGGGAGGTGACCTGATGACGATCCAGCTCCGCTCCAGATGCCAGGGCCATTGCCAGCCCGACGGACACACCAATGCCTTTCTTCTTGCGCTTGTACGCCACAGGCGCTTCGGCTGGTAGCACATCCGCCAAGGCATCGACATCCTCGAGGGCAACGCCCTTGGGAACGAGCTCCTTATAGAATGGCCCAAGAGCCTCCTTGGCCTTGGCAAGTGAGCCGAGACCACGGTACTGCAGTGGTCTTCGACCGCCGCAGTGGCATCATCCAGAGCACTTCCGTGCTCCAGAGCACCGCAGTCAAACTCGATGCCTGCGGCATCTAAAAAAACGAAAAAGGCGGCGTGAATAAAAAGCGAAGCAAGAAAGGACAAGGAAGCCAAAAAGGAAAATATGAAACCACTCACCCAAAATAGCCTTGGCAGCCGCCATCAGCTTGCCGGCTACCTCCTTCTCCCGCGAGGCTGCAGCGGTGGCGAGTTGCTCCTCGTGGTCTGTAGCCTCCTGCTGCAGGCGCTCCTTAGCCGCGGCTGCGTTGGCTAGCTCCTGTTCGAGGCGCTCCTTCGCACCAACAGCGTCCTCGGCCTTCTTCTCCGCTCTCCCAAGGCTCTTTTTGAGAGCATCAAGCTCGCGGAGAGTGGTATTGTTGTCCTCTGCAAATAGCAGAACACTTATTAGATCGAACAAAAGGAAAATAGAAGAAGACGCAAAAAGATCAACTCGTGAATGTACCTTAAGCTGTTTGAAGCTGGCCTCCAACGCTAGGTGCTGCTGCACCAGCTGGTTGGCGCCTTGCACAAAAGGCTGCAAAAGGCACTACTCGTCAAATGAAAGGCTCGGGGGCTATGCCCAAAAACGTGCAAAACAAGTTACACATACGAAAAACACTCGGGGGCTCCCCCCGAGACTCGAAGAAAAAACGATCAGCAGATCATCCTACAGATGCTCGGGGGATCCCCCCGAGACTAGAAGCAAAAACAAAAGTGATCAGCAGATCACCCGAAAACACCCGGGGGATCCCCCCGTAGCGAAAGCAAAGAAACTTACGTGATCAGACGGCGACTCCGACGGTCCAGCTGAAGTCTTCTAGGGAACAACCACCCGAGCCTCCTGCAGAGAAGGGTTCAGAGCAGCGCCCTCAGAGGTGCCCACCGTCTGAGGAGGAGGAGGAACAACCTTCGACTCCCCCACCATCTCCCGAGCGCCATCGCTGAAGGAGCCGTCGGTGGATTGGATACAAAATAAAAAGTCAGCCAAGTACAAACCAAATAGACAAGAGAAAGCAAAAAGCAACCGAAGAAAACTTACGAATCGAGATCGCTCAAGTCGAAGATAGGAGGGGTTCTCCTCCCTTCTTCTCCTCTTTCTTCTCTTCCTTCTTCTCTTCCTTCTTTCGCTTCTCCGGCGGATGCGGAGCCACAGCCCGCACGGGCACAGACGGAATAGGAGAGGAAGAGCCCCCATGACCCCCACTGTGGCGCTCAAGGCATAGTGGGTTCCTAGGCGTCGGCGAAGTCAAAGCATCCGACGATTCGCTCGAACTCCGCGTCCGCTTCTGAGTCTGCTCCTTGCTAGACTCAACAGCCTCCTCAGCCGGCGACCGGGCCAAAGGAAGCTCAGACATGGAGTCCACTACTCATTGTCCGGTGCATCCGGAAACAGTTCGGGTAGTGGCGGCGACATGCCCGACACTTTGAACTCCTGCGCAAAAGGAAAAGAAAATTTGTAAGCACGCAAGCAAATACAAGGAAAAATGCAGTCGAAAAAAAGCGCTACGCGCACGTCCCAGATCTACACCTGCGGAACCGGACGAGAAGCAGCGAATGGAGGAGTCAGCGACTTCCCCAAAATATCCTCCCCAGCCTTGTACTTCAGCAATGGACGAAGAATCCCGTCGAGATCCCCCTTGGAAAACTCCGCAGTCATAACCCTAGTCGGATCATGACGACCAGAATAAACGAACATCGGATGCGCCCTAGCCTGGAGCGGCTGCACCTGACGTTTAAGGAAGGTGCGGATGATATCCACACCGTTTGTTGGAATTATGCCCTAGAGGCAATAATAAAGACGTTATTATTATAATTCTTGTTCATGATAAAGTTTATATTCCATGCTAGAATTGTATTAAGCGGAAACTTTAATACTTGTGTGGTTTGTGAACAACACCGTGTCCCTAGTACACCTCTATCGAGTAGCTTGTTGATTAATGATGGTTAAGGTTTCCTAACCATAGACATGAGTTGTCGATTAATAATGAGATCATATCATTGGGAGAATGATATGATGGACAGACCCAAACTAAGCGGAGCAATTAGATCGTGTCATCGTGTTCATCTTTGCGAAGCTTTTCTTATGTCAAATATTGTATTCCTTAGACCATGAGATAATACAACTCCCTAGTATCGGAAGAAAGCTTTAAGGTCATCAAACATCATCCTATGAGAGGGTGATCATAAAGGTGTATCTCAAGTGATCGGAAAGTACCTGTTGGGTTGTATGTATTGAGATGGGATTTGTCCCTCCCAAGTCAGAGAGATATACTTCGGGCCCACTCGGTAATCGATATCAACACCGCTTGCAAGCATGTGGTTAAGGAGTTAATCACAAAGTGATATCGGATTACGGAACGAGTAAAGTACTTGCTGTGAACGAGATTGAACTAGGTATGACGGTACCGACGATCAAATCTCGGGCAAGTAAAATATCGCGCGACGAAGGGAATATATATATGGGATTGATTGAATCCTGGCATCGTGGTTCATCCGATATGATCATCGATGAATGTGTGGGAGTCAATATGGGTTTCCAGACCCCGCTGTTGATTATTGATATAAGATCATGTCTGCATATTCTCGAACCCGAAGGGTCACACACTTAACGTGTCTCAACGCTAGGATAAATTGGATAATTGGTTTATGAGTTTTTGTTCGGAGTCTCAGATGAGATCCGGGACATCACGAGAGGTTCCGGAATGGTCCGGAGAATAAGATTCATATAAGGCAATGCAGTTTTTGGAGTTCGGAATTGTTTCGGGTTAATCGGTATTGTACCGGAAGCTTCTAGAACCTTCCGGAGGGGGACCAACGTGGCCCCACCTTCCGGGAGGGGTATGGGCCTATGAGGGAGTGCCCTGGCCGCATTGGGCCAGGGGCACAAGGCCCCATAGGGCCCAGCCGGCCAAGCCTAGGGCAAAACCCTAGGAGAGCTTCTAGAAGGAGGGGGGAAACTTGCCCCCCACTCCTCCCTCCTTGGCCGCCGGCCCTAGGGCTTGGGGGAGGGGCAAGGGCCACCCGACCACCCCTCTATATAAAGAGGGCCAGGGGCGCACCCTCCCCACACCTCCTCCTCAAGCCCTAGCCGCCCTGCTGCCCTCCTCTCTCTCTCTCCCTCCCGACTGCGCGTAGGCGAAGCCCTGCCGTAGTAACTCTCCACCGCTTGCACCGCGCCGTCGTGTTGTAGATCCAATCCATCTCTCCACCCCACTTGCTGGACCGAGGAAGGAGGAGACGTCGATGTACCGCACGTGTGCATCTCTCGGAGGCATCGCCAATTGCGGTGTTAGATCAGATCGGATCGCGAGTAGAAGAAGCGAGTACGACTACATCACCCACGTTACGTCGAACGTTCCGCTGTGCGAATCTTCAAGGGTATGAAGATCTCATCTATCCCCCCTCGTTGTTTGCATCTTCTAGATTAGATCTTGGCTTTCCTGTTCGCATCCGTAGAAAATTTTCGATTTACTATGCTGCGAAACCCTTCAGTGGTATCAGAGCTAGATCTATGCGTAGATGTGTTTCACGAGTAGAACGCAACATGGTTGTTGCGGGCATTGATGTTTTCTGTTGCAAGCCTCTTGTTTGTGTACTTCTTATGACGCGGGATAGTGAGATCGAAGCGGTCCAGGCCAACCTTACGCGACATCGTTCGCGAGACCGGCTCCGCACTTGACGTGTGGCTTGTTCCACACATGCGGCTGGTGGATGCCAGTTTCTTGTCATGGGATTTACACTGGAGTTTGGCAACCATAATATCACCGTTGTGGCTTTCCGTAGGTAAGAATCGTTCTTAGCTTGCTACTCCAATAAGCCACATAAAACATGCAACAACAAAGTAGAGGCGTCTAACTTGTTTTTGCAGGGAGTGTTTTCTGTGATATGGTATGGCCCAAGATGTGATGTGTATGTTGTATGCAATGATCCTGTTTTGTAATGTTTCATGACTTGCATGTCGATGAGTACACAACCGGCAGGAGCCATATGGTTGTCTTTATAATTGTGTATGACCTGTGTGTCAACTTCTTATACGCCATGTAATAGCTTTACTTCATCGCTAAGTAGTTAGCAATAATTGTAGTTGCTATTCGTGGTGGACGCAATCATGGTGGAGTGATGGATATCATGCCGGCACGCACAAGATGGAGATCATGGCGCGAAGTTGGCTATACCATGTCACATAAAGTTATATGCATGTGATGTTTATCTTTTTATGTATCTTATTTTGCTTAGATCGCGACGGTAGCATTATAAGATGATTCCTCACTTAAAGATCAAGATAAAACTATGTTCTCCCTATGTATGCACAGTTGCGAAAGTTCGTCATGTTCAAGCATCACGTGATGATCGGGTGCTATAAACTCTACGTTCACATAAAACGGGTGCAAGCCAGTTTTTGCACACGCGGAAATACTTGGGTTTGACTTGACGAGCCTAGCATGTACAGACATGGCCTCGGAACACATGAACCGAAAGGTTAAGCATGAGTCATATGAATGATATGATCGACACTTCCTTGTCCACCATTGAAACCACGTCTCTTCTCATGAAGATCGGATTAGGTGTGGTGAATTTGGATCATGTTCACTAAACAACTCGAGGGATGTTGAATTTAGTGGGAGTTCATCTAATAATTTGATTAAGTTGAACTAGTCTAAATTGTACTTGAAAATTTTGTAGATCAAATGGCTAAGTCCAACTTCAACTTCAACGTTTTTGCTGAGAAAGAAAAGCTTAGAAATAATGGGTCTAACTTCACCAACTGGTTCCGCAATCTGAGAATCATTCTCGCTCGAGGACAAAAGGACTATGTCCTTGAGAATGCGCTAGGTGATGCCCCTGCTGTAGATGCGCCGGCTAATGAGAAAGCTGTTTATCAGTCACGCAAAGATGATTATGGTGTGATTAAGAGCACCATGTTGTTTGCTATGGAATCGGACCTTCAAAATCATTTTGAAGATTACCCCGGGCCCTTTGAGATTCTTGAGGAACTGAAAACTATGTTCCAGACTCAGGCCCGTTCTGAGAGATATGAGATCTCTGAGAAATTCTTTAACTGCAAGATGGAGGAAGGGAGTTCCGTTAGTGAGCACACCATAAAGATGTCGGGCTACAATCAACGCCTTGAGCAACTAGACTGCAAGATTCCAGAGGAGCTCAAGATTGACAGGGTTCTGCAATCACTCCCTCCTAGCTACAAAAGTTTTGTAGTTACTCATAATCAGATTGGTTCCACTGATACGATCACCGAGCTCTTCGCTAAGCTGAAAGCTGCGGAGGTGGACATCAAAAAGGATAATCATGTGTTGATGGTCAACAAGCCCCCCAGCTTTAAGAAAGGTAAGGGTGCAAAGAAGCCCTTCAAGAAAGGCAGCGGCAAGCGCGTTACCCCTGCTGAGAAGAAGCTCAAGTCTAGACCTAAGCCGGACACTGAGTGCTTCTATTGCAAGGATAAGGGTCACTGGAAGCGCAACTGTCCAAAGTACTTAGCGGACAAGAAGGCTGGCACCATCAAAGGTATATTTGATATACATGTTATTGATATTTTGCTTACTATCCCTCATTGTAGTGCCTGGGTATTTGATACTGGTTCAGTTGCTAATATTTGTAACTCGAAACAGAAGCTACGGAATAGACGGCGGCTTGCGAGGGATGGGGTGACGATGCGCATTGGCAACGGATCAAGAGTTGATGTGATGGCCATCGGCACGCTCTCCTTAGTTTTACCTTCGAGATTAGTTTTAAACCTTAATAAATGTTATTATGTGCCTGCGTTGAGCATGAACATCATATCTGGATCGTGTTTATTGCAAGACGGTTATTCATTTAAATCTGAGAATAATGGTTGTTCTATTTATATGAGTAACATCTTTTATGGTCATGCACCTGCTGTGAATGGTTTATTTCTTCTGGATCTTGAAAGGGATGAAACACACATCCATAACATTGAGGCTAAGAGATGCAAGGTAGATAGTGATAATACTACTTATTTGTAACCGCTGCCTAGGTCATATTGGTGTAAAACGCATGAAGAAACTCCATTCTGATGGACTTTTGGAGTCTCTTGATTTTTAATCATTTGACACATGTGAACCATGCCTCATGGGCAATATGATCAAAACCTCGTTCTCCGGAATGATGGAGCGAGCAACGGACTTGTTGGAAATCATACATACCAATGTATGCGGACCGATGAGTGTTTCGACGTGCGGTGGATATCGCTACTTTCTCACTTTTACTGATGACTTAAGTAGATATGGGTATATCTATTTAATGAAACATAAATCTGAAACGTTTGAAAAGTTCAAAGAATTTCAGAATGAAGTGGAGAACCATCATAACAGAAAAATTAAGTTTCTACGATTCGATCGTGGAGGTGAATATTTGAGTTATGATTTTATCACGCATCTTAAAGCAAGCGGAATCGTTTCGCAACTCACGCCACCCGGAACACCACAGCGCAATGGTGTGTCTGAACGCCAGAATCGAACTCTATTAGATATGGTCCGATCAATGATGTCTCTTACTGATTTGCCGTTATCATTTTGGGGTTATGCATTAGAAACCGCTGCATTCACTTTAAATAGGGCACCATCTAAATCCGTTGAGACGACACCGTATGAACTGTGGTTTGGTGCTAAACCTAAGTTGTCGTTTCTTAAAGTTTGGGGGTGTGAAGCTTACGTCAAGAAGTTGATGCCGGACAAGCTCAAACCCAAAGCGGAGAAATGCGTCTCATAGGATACCCTAAGGAAACTATTGGGTATAGCTTATATCACAGAACCGAAGGCAAAGTGTTTGTCGCAAAGAACGGATCCTTTCTTGAGAAGGAGTTTCTCTTGAAAGAAGTGAGTGGGAGGAAAGTAGAGCTAGACGAGGTTGTTGAACCTTCTCTTGAGTTGGAGAGTAGCGCAGCACCTGAAATTGTTCCAGTGCCGCCTGCACCAACAATAGAGGAAGCTAATGACAAGGATCATGAAGCTTCGGACGATTCTACTACTGAACGTCGCAGGTCGACAAGGTCGCGTGCCCCTCCCGAGTGGTACGGCAACCCTGTCTTAACTGTCTTGTTAGTGGACGACACTGAACCTGCGAACTATGAGGAAGCGATGATGAGCCTAGACTCTGAGAAATGGCTAGAGGCCATGAGATCCGAATTGGGATCCATGAGCGAAAACCAAGTATGGACTTTGGTGGACCCTCCTAGCGACCGAACGGCCGTCGAGTTCAAATGGATCTTCAAGAGGAAAACGGACGCGAATGGTAATGTTACCGTCTATAAAGCACGACTTGTCGCGAAAGGTTTTTGACAAGTTCAAGGTATTGACTACGATGAGACTTTCTCTCCCGTAGCGATGTTTAAGTCCATTCGGATTTTATTAGCAATTGCTGCGTTTCATGATTATGAAATATGGCAGATGGATGTCAAGACGGCGTTCCTCAATGGAAACATTGATGAAGAGTTGTATATGATGCAACCCGAAGGTTTTGTCGATCCTAAGGATGCTGACAAAGTGTGCAAACTTCAGCGTTCCATTTATGGACTGAAGCAAGCATCTCGGAGTTGGAACCTTCGTTTTGATCAATTGATCAAGAGCTTTGGATTTGTTCCAAATTGCTACGAAGCTTGTATCTACAAGAAAGTGAGTGGGAGCTCAGTGACATTTCTGGTACTATATGTGGATGACATATTGATTATTGGAAATGACATTAACATGCTTAACAATGTGAAGAGTTATTTGAACAAATGTTTTTCAATGAAAGACCTAGGGGAAGCTGCTTATATATTGGGCATCAAGATCTATAGAGATAGACAAAGACGCCTGATATCTTTAAGACAGAGTACATACCTAGACAAAGTTCTGAAAAGGTTCAGAATGGATAAGGCAAAGAAAGGTTCAGCGCCTATGTTGTCAGGTAAGATATTGAGCAAGGCCCAGTGTCCAGCTACGGTAAATGATAGAGAAGCTATGAGCAAAGTGCCTTATGCCTCGGCCATAAGTTCTATCATGTATGCCATGTTGTGTACTAGACCGAATGTGTCCAATGCTCTTAGTTTGACGAGCAGATACCAAAGTGATCCAGGAGTGGAACACTGGACAGCCGTGAAGAACATCCTAAAGTACCTAAATAGGACTAAAGAAATTGTAAGATCCCTCCTTTATAAAGGATAAGGATCCCTGTGATTGCAATGCTAGTCCCTGGATCAATGCTAGCATCCACAGTTTAAGATGAAGTACATAGAAACAAAGGTAATTATTATAGTCATTCCAGAGACAACATAGTCTTTACAACTCCAAGGCTGCACGCCTAGTACAAGAGTTTGAATAAGTAAATAAAATAAAAGTATTCATCTTCATGTGCCACAGGCAAACATGTTGAGTGTAGACTCATGACTCCTAATCTTCATCAAAGTAACCTGCAACATCACAAGTTACAGCCACAGTGGGTCAATACATTGGAATAGTATTGGCAAGTGATACCTTAGTATAATTTAGGTGGACTAGATACTATATGCAATTTGGCTAAGTGTAGCTTGGCTTGCTTTGCTCAAAATAGGTTTTGCCTATTAGTTGAAATCACTAAGTTTTTCTTTGTCAAAACTTTTCCCAAGGAACCACCAATAGACATGAGGTCCTTCACCCTTGTTCACCCACAAGTTTATAACTTAGAAATTGGGATGATGAGATTCTTGATAGCTTCCATGCCTTGATGCTCAAGTTGTCCTTTTCCAGGGACATGGCTAAGTACTTAGATTCTTCCATCTACAGAGGTTGTGCACTTTCCCCACAAGACTTGATTTTCACCAAGACAGGACCTTTCAGAAGCCTTCCCTTAGACCAAATGGATGCGCTCCAACCTATCATTCCCACTACCACCAACTGTCCAAATGGCTAAGTTCTAGCAACCTATGTGATCCAGGCAGAGCCCATATTGCCAAGTGGCTGCACTAGAAGCTTCTTAACACTTGGACTCTAAAATCTCTTTGATCCTGGGTGGCTTTCCACAAGTGAGATACACAAGGTAAGCCATAGAAATGGGCCTTGTGTAACCACTCAACATAAACCATTACTTCCATTCCACCCAGGTGTTATATTTACTTAGTTGTTTTATTAGGCAAAACACAAGTCAAAAGACTTTGAAATATTTTCATCATAGCATGTATATTTCACCAACCCTTGGTTGCTACTAGCTAGGCTAAGCATGGCATAGATAAGCATCTTAACTTAGAAGTTTCTAGCAATTCTACAACTACTAGGATTTCCCAACATGGCATATAAGCAAAACATAGTATGCAAGTCTAACAAAATATTTCTAATGCTTAGTAGAAAACATAGGGATAAAAATATTCATGAAGAACCACTTGCCTTGGTAGTTTGGATAGTATCTACACTCCTCACAATCACAATCACTAGCACCAAAATCTACACAAAGAAACATAGCCACAAATCACATACAAAACATATACAAGAAAAAATATATGCATGCATGCAATATGGTATGTGATGATTTTCAAAACTCAACAAAGCAAGTGTACAATACTGGTTCAAAAACAAGTTCAAAACTTGCCAAACATCAATTATTTAGACCTTAAAACATTTCCTAAACAATTCATATCCTCAAATAAGCCCTACACAAGTTTCTGCAAATAAAACCATTTTAACAGAAGCAAAACATTAAACACATTGCATATTTAGAAAGGGCTTGCTCTCCTGATTCCGTTGATATAAAATTTGTCAAATTCTAACATGGGGATCAAAAGTTATAGCCAAAACAAATTTAAACTTCTAATAGATTCAAATTCTCTTTTTAAACTCTAACAGATGCCACGCGTCTTAATCTGATTGGCCCGTACCGCTTCGCGTTGGATCACGCTTCTGAGCTATTAGATCAACATAATCTGCACGGCCCAGATCTACTCGTAACGGTTCGTTAAGTGATCTAATCTCGCGCGCTGGATCCAGATCGAACGGGTCTGGATCAAACGGCCAAAGCTGGGCGGCGCTGGCGGTGGCTACTGGCAGCAGCGAGCTCTGCCTACAGCGGCGCTACAGGTGGTTCTAGGGTCGTCAGAGGCGCTTACCAGAACCACAACGACGTGCCGATGCTCAACCTGGCGACGGCTTGGCAAGGGGCGCTCTGGAGTGGCCGAGGGAGCTCGTCGAAGTTGCTGGCGGCGTCGGGCTTGGGTGGACGACGACGTTGGCGACGCTCCTGGTCACCCTAGCGCAAATAAACGGCATCAGAAGACACACAAAACTACGGCGAACATGCTCGTGTGAAACAGAGGCGAAGGGGAACAAAGGGCTCACCGAATTTGATCGCCGGAGTTGAGGATGCCGTCGGGAGCTTGCAGCGTTTGACGCAGTCGACGACCTGGGGCAATACAGGATGAACCAGTGGGGTCAGTAGGTGCGCGAGGAAGTTGTGAAGCGGCTCGCATGAACCAGAGAGAGAGGGCGCACGGGGCTCACCGGAATTGGTCGCCGGAGAGCTCTCTGTCTGCGGCGGTGCGAGGATGAATGCGGGCAGCCTGGGGGCGCTTTGTGCTCGGAGTTTGGGGGGAATGGAGAGGGGGCAGAGGGGGTTTAAGTAGGCCAAGCGGGGGCAAGGATCGCGCATGGAATCAACGGCAATTAAGCGAGGAATCAACGCGGCACTGAAGGGCAGAGGAAACGGCCGGCGACGTGGTCGGGCGCGATTTGGGGAAGACGGGGATGAGCTGGCAAGGTCCACCAGTCAGCGAGTGAAACAGAGTGGGAGTGGGGTCGTGTGGTCAGTGACCTGCTGGGTCCGCGGGTGAGAGAGAGAGAGGGGGGGACCCCGGGTGGGCTTAGTGGGCTGGATTCCTAGTTGGACCAGTTTGGCAGCGCAGGCCTTTTTCTATTTCTTCTCTCCTTTTCTTTTTCTGTTTTGATTTTCTGGAATGATTTTCAAATCCAAATCAATTGAGTTTGAATTTCAAAATTTTCTAGGTTTTTGTACTGCAAACCTTGCATTCAAATGTGTGTCCAACACTACTGTCCCATCCAAACACTTTGATCAAGTGAAAATAAAATAAAACCAAGCCTTTATGATATATATTCAAATAGGCATATGTTATCGCCATATTTTGGCCAAAGAAGGAGATGGGCCGTGATCAAGATGGGCCTGGGAGATATATATATTCAACGTGTTGTTGGATCGGCCTAGTGCGTGGATTTGGGCTAAATTGCCCGTGTATCTTGTATCATAGTAGGTTCCGTTTTAGTTTAGGTAAAGATAGAGTTGTAGAGTTATTCCAAAGATAGAAAGTCTCCAGACTATAAATATGTACCTAGGGTTATCAAGAAAAAGAGGACAATCACGTTCACAACAAACACAATCTCGGCGCATCGCCACCCCTTGTTTCTAGGGTTTCTTTCGGGTAAGTGTCATGCTGCCTAGATCGCATCTTGCGATCTAGGCAGTATTTTTACTTATGCGTTATTTAGTGTTACTCGTACTGAAGCCTTGTTGATGGCGAGTAACACTACTATCATGGATTTTGTTGAGGCTAGCATCGGTGCTTTTCGCTATAATTATTCAAAGTTACGCTGCCTCTAGTTACCTCGCTACCTTTGCACCTTTTCCCAAGTGCAAGGGTAGCATCTTGCTTGTTCTTTACTTAGCTGATTCGATATGTTATGGTTGTGCCTTGTCCACCAAGGATTAGTTTGATATCTACGTAGTCAGGCCTTACAAACGGGTTGAACGATCCATTAGTATGTAAGAACGTGGCTTACTAGTTCTAGAGAAGTTGTTCCGGTAATTGACTTCACGTCGGTTATTAGGCCTCCTCTAGGGTTAGTTTTCTTCATCTTTTGTATCTACCGTGCTCGATTCGTAGGACGTTCCAATTACGTGGTGAAAACATTAAACTGTTGTAGATCGATTTAACTTGTAATGATGAAGCAAAACCCCATGTTATCGTAAATCTAATACAGAACCATGGGATAATCGGCTCTAGGAGCCGATTCACAGGGAAACCTGGGAGCCGGTCACGGCTCGAATTTTACGTATACTTGTTTACCATGCAGGAAATCAATCGGAGCAATCCTTCACCTTCCTGACCAGGTATAGGTCAGGTGGCATCTCGAACCAAGCCGGGACGTGTGCGAGTTTTGCGGCCGTTGCCCAAGGGACCAGGGCCCACCAGCAGCCTGGAGCCTCCCGGCTCTTCGTGTTGCCCGTCCGCTTCGCCGTGGGTTTTGGTAGGCAACACATTTCGCATGCCGGTGGGACATTCAACAACGTCTACATCAACATCCGACGCTGCGATGGAGAATGCATCCACGCACGACGAGCTGCCTGAGGAGCACAAGGCGAAGTATGATGACATCAAAGCTCTCTTCGAAGACGATCTCATCGGCTCTTTTGAGAGGACTCGTAAGCATGGCATCAGGTGGAAAGGGTTCTCACCTGAGGGTGCTCTAGATGAGGTGGATCTGTCTGTTCCCTCAGAGGAGCGCACTAGAGCTCTGCGGCAGGAAGTCAATTACATGGTGGCTCATTCTCTTCACCGCCATTCTGAGAGCCTGGTGAACGCTTTCGAACGGATTGCAGTTCGCGTAGTTCAGGAGATCATGAAACATCAGTACTCTCCATCGGGGCCTACTCTGGGGAATCACCAGGGGGAAAGACCGCTCCAGACCAGGCCGCCGCTGCCGTTCACACTTGCAGCTCCGGAGCCACCAGGGGCAGCGGCATACGTCGTCTACAAGGTCGGAGGCGACCCAGGTGATTGCCAGTTCCTGTTTGAACCACCTAAAGAAATCCCACATGGATATGTGTGCACTTACGCGTTTGGACTGCAATAACTCGACGCAGACCAGATTGCAACCGCAGGGATTGCTGGGGCAGGAGTTTCTGGAGCAGTGGCTTCGGGGGCAGGTGTTTCCGGAGCAGGAATCTCTGGGATGGACGCCGACAAACAGGCGTGGCTAGCCAAGTATGCCACTGGAACGAGTCATGAGAATCTAGCCCCTGCAGCCCAAACAACGGAACAAATCCGTACCATCTTGAGAGACCAGTTCGGCTTCGTGCCGAAGAGAAGGACAATCGGCTATTCAAAGCCGTACCCCAACGAGTTTGACCTGATCCCGCTGCCACCCAAGTATCGGCTCCCTGAGTTCTCAAGGTTTAGCGGGTCAGAAGGGTCGAGCTCAATCGAGCACGTGAGCCGATACCTGGCACAGTTAGGCATGATTTCAGCATCGGATCAGTTGCGCGTAAGGTTCTTTGCGCAATCCCTTACAGGACCAGCTTTTGGGTGGTACACCTCGCTGCCACCTGATTCAATTCAGACCTGGAAGCAGCTGGAGGAGCAGTTCCACATCCAGTATCATTCAGAGGCCACCGAGGCTGGCATTGCACTGCACAAAGTGCGGGAGAAACCGTAGCCGAGTACATCCAGCGCTTCAGGACCGTCAAGAACCGATGTTACTCAGCTCGTTTAACTGAGAAAGAAGCAGTCGAGCTAGCAGTGTTGGGTCTCTCAGCACCCATCAAGGATCTGGCTTTCCAGGTAGAGTACAACTCGTTGGCGCACATGGCCCAGAAGCTGACAATGTATGAGCAGCACCACCCTGAGTTGTACCAAGACAAGTTCAAACGTCCGATAGGCCTAGTCGACACAGAAGAAGATGATCCTACACAAGACCAGGAGGTGGCCGTAGCTGAATGGGCTCGGGGGGCAGATCCTATATCCTGCAAATGGGTGAAACAGCAAGGGCCTGCAAAAGGGTTCGACTTCGATGTGAGCAAAGCCGAGCATATATTCGATTTACTGCTGAAGGAGAAGCAGTTGAGGTTACCCGAAGGCCACAAAATCCCTACGGCTCAGGAAATGAACGGGAGACCATACTGCAAGTGGCATCACTCGTTCACCCACACCACCAATGATTGCAAAGAGCTACGTCGCCAGATCCAAACAGCGATAGAACAAGGCCGTCTGATCCTTGGGCAGTTCGCCATGAAAGTGGACACAAACCCATTTCCCGGCGTCAACATGGTAGAACTCAGTCGCTCCGCGAGGCGTCAGCTGGATTTTTCGTTCGGTGTTAATATGGCGGTGCAGGTACCACCATGACACGTATAAGGAGGAAAGTGGTCGCTCTGGGCAAAGAAAGAAAGGAGGCTGGTCCATGCGACCGCCCAGCCACAATGACAAAGCGTACTTAACAGAGGAACATGTGAGGAGAGTGCGTATCGAAGCCACATTCCACATCTCCTTAACAAGTATGAGCGCCAAGATGACCAACGGCCGCGCGATGAAGACGATGAAGGATATGAGCACCTCGCTAGGGGACCGTCAAAAAAGAAAAGGAAGGCGCAGACAAACATTGGGATTGTCCCTTCTTCAAGTATTGCTGGACGCGGAATGAGCCGATTACCTAATCGACAACTGCCCGAATGCGACAGAAGGAGGACACGAGGCCGCCACGTGTTCAAACGTCTAGGGCCTCTCCCACCTGAGCCACATAGGATCCGCCGAGCGAAGACCTCGAGAAGCCAAGGGATAACAAAGAAGAAGACAGATATCACCGTCCAAGGTGGTGTCCGACGACTCGATATACCCAAAAGCGAGAGTGCAGCTTGTGTAACTTGGAAGAAGCTGAAGCGCAGATATCCACGCTTTAAGAAAAGCGCCCGATCCGCCGTCAAAATTAGGC
This sequence comes from Avena longiglumis, assembly GCA_030063025.1. Lineage (NCBI taxonomy): Eukaryota > Viridiplantae > Streptophyta > Magnoliopsida > Poales > Poaceae > Avena > Avena longiglumis. Next base: position 593,557,967 of record CP125973.1, read on the forward strand.
AGATCTTGGAAACGGAGACCGCCGACAAGGAAAGAGTGGCGCCCCAAAGGTAAAAGCCGATGCACGACATCGGCCGCACAAACATGGTGTTCATACTCCGCCGAATTTCGCGCCAAGAACCAATGAGCTACCAGTGGCACGGTTCGATCGCGCCCACGGCGGTTATCTTTGAGAAGCCACGTGAGAAGGGTTACAAACATCCGAAAGCCCTGCATCACGAGGTTACATCAATGGGCAACCAAGCCAAGATGTTGGTGGACACCGAGCGGCGATCAATATCATGCCATACTCCATGCTACGACGCTTGGGATGCTCACGCAGATCCGATCAAAACCAACGCCACGTTAAGCGACTTCAACGGTCGACTTGAAATGCAAGGCGATCAACGTGGATCTGACCGTGGGCAGAAAAACCGTACCCACGTCATTTTTCGTCGTAGACAGCAAAAGCACCTACGCTGTCTTGCTAGGGAGAGATTGGATTCACGCGAACTGCTGCATTCCGTCCACGATGCACCAGTTCCTAATACAATGGGATGGAGATGAAGTGGAGGTCATCCATGCAGATGATTCTATCGAGATCTCCATAGCTGGCATGAACGTCTGGGAAGCAGAAGACCAAGAGCCGATCTCTGGAATCAGTCTAGACGGCTGTGAGCGCATTGAAGCTACAAAAAACGGGGTGAGGCTGGTCTTATCCACTGGCCTGACAGAGTAGCAAAGTCCACGATCATACGTGGCACGGCCGATCCCTGCGATCGGCCACAAAAAATAAAAAGCAGCAATCATACGACAAGCAGATCACGCAGTCGCAGCAGGGAGATGCCCTGCCATTGTAAAACAATAAGGTGTAAGCCGTCCTTGACTAATGCAATCAAAAAGGGGGCCGATTCAGGCAATCGGCCCAAATTATTTTTGTTATCCTCACCTACCTTTTGCCCTGTGTTTAGCATCGATTTGACAGGTGACGGAAAGCTAGGGTATGGGTTTACATCCGCTGATGAACTAGAAGAAATCGACATTGGTCCTGGGGATAAGCCACGACCAACATTTATCAGCAAGAAGTTAGATCCGAGTATGCGGGGTCCTATGATAGCCCTGTTGAAAAAATATCCAGCATCGCTTCTGGGACTACAGAGATGCAGGTTAGACAGAGCATCATTGAGCATCGACTCCGCTAAAAGGATTTCGCCATTTCAGCAGCGAGCACATGATGAAGGCAAATTCGGAAGAAGTCAAGAAGGAGGTCGAGAAAATGTTGATGCCAAGTTAATCAGCCATGCGGTATGCTGAGTGGATTTCTAGTATCGCACTGAGAGAAAAAGGATGGCCGTTGGCGTGTTGCCATAGATTTTCGGGATCTCAACAGAGCTACCCCAAAGGATGAGTATCCGATGCCAGTGGCAGAGACGTTAATCAACGCAGCGGCTGGTCATAAGATCTTGAGCTTCATGGATGGCAATGCAGGTTACAACCAAATTTTTATGGCTCCGGAAGACATACACAAGACTGCGTCAGAGTCCTGTTCGTGGGGTTGTTCGAGTATGTAGTCATGACGTTGACTGAAGAATGCCGCCACGCACAAAGAGCCATGAATTATATTTTCCATGATCCGATCGGCAAGCTGGTGGAAATTTACATCGATGATGTGGTGGTCAAGTCTGCTTCATTGCAAGGACATTTGGACGATTCGCAACGTCTGGACCGAACAAGAAAATTCGGCCTACGGATGAATCCAAAGAAGTGCGCCTTCGGGGTGACGGCCGGTCAGTTCTTGGGTTTTTTGGTCCATGAAAGAGGAATTGAGATCGTCCTGAAAAGTCAGGAGGCAGTACGAACAATGAAGCCACCTACCACAAAGAAAGAACCGCAGTCTCTCATCGGCAAGATCAACTTCGTCAGAAGATTCATCTCCAATCTGTCAGGAAGAATAGAACCGTTCATGGGACTGGTGAAAATTAAATCTGACGAGAAATTCCGCTGGGGGGTAGAACAACAACGAGCCTTCGACAAGATGAAAGAATATCTGACGAAGCCGCCAGTGTTGGTTCCACCCCAGCCGGACAGACCGTTCTACATTTACTTGTCAGTAGCCGACACGTCCATCGCCTCGGTGGTGGTGCAAGTTTATGATGGGCTGGAGCGAGTCGTATTTTACATAAGCGTATGATGGACGCAGAGACAAGGTATCCCGATATCGATAAGTTGTGCCTCTGCTTTTTCACTGCACCAAGCTGCGCCACATTTTGCTATCGCGAGATCATCATCATATGCAAATCGGGCGTCATAAAGCACATGCCGCTCCCTATGTTGAAAGGCCGACCGGGCAAATGGATGTTTGCATTATCGAGTTTGACATCCGTATCAACCCGCGAAAGGAGTTAAGGGACAAAGCGTTGGCACTTGATCGCTGAAAGGATCAACACTAACATAAAGACCGTCTATAAGAGCGTGGGCTATGTTTTTCGATGGATCGGTTTGTGACGATGGTTGCGGCATCGGCATTTTACTCGTGTCGCCCCGGGGGGCAACATTTTCCTTCTCCATCGGATTGTCTACCTCCCGCACCAACAATGTCACTGAGTACGAGGCGATACGCAAGGGAATGGAGTTACTCCTCGAAGCCGGAGCGGAAGCAGTGGAAATTTTTGGAGACTCCAAGTTGGTGATTTCCCAACTCACGGAGGAGTACAAGTGTGAGAGCGAGTCCCTCTTCCCATTATGGTTTAATCGCCGTGAGCGATGGCGCAGTTCGGTACATAAACTTCACCGGATCCCGCGGTCGCAGAATGAGGCAAATGATCTTGCGCAAATGGCTTCAGCTACAAAGATGTAGCAGAGGAGCCGATGTTCGTGCATGCCTCGAAGTCGACGATCGAGAGCCGATATCTTCAATTACTTGAAGGATTCGCTGGGGCACCTAAACGGATAAGGTACAAGGCCATGAAGTATGTGCTTATTGGGGATGACATGTTTTACAGGACTCGGAAGGGTTATTGCTCAAATGTCCGGGGACCGAGGCCAATCGGCCCTACACGAGGTACACGAAGGGGCCTGTGGAACTCACCAATCGGCTCACAAGATGAAATGGTTGATCAGGCGATCAGGGTTTTATTGGCCCACCATGCTTGAGGACTGTTTCAAGTACTACAGAGGGTGTCAAGCATGTCAGAAATTTGGGAAAATTCATATGGTACCACACAAGAATGAACCCCATCATCAAGCCTTGGCCATTCCGAGGTTGGGGCATGGATATGATCGGCAAAATCAATCCTCCATCAAGCAAAGGCCACATGTGGATTTTGGCCATCACTGATTATTTCACTAAATGGGTGGAGGCTGTCCCGATGAAATCAAGAAACTCAAAGGATATTATCAACTTTGTGAAAGAACATGTCATCCATAGATTCGGATTCTAAACTATCATGACCGATGGAGGTTCGGTCTTTATTTCTCAAGAGATTACAAAGTTCTGCGAGGACATGGGGATTAAGCTGATCAGATCATCTCCATACTATGCTCAGGCGAATGGGCAAGCTGAAGCATCCAACCGAGCCTCATCAAGTCGATCAAGAGAAAAGTCGATGAGCACCCTAGGCGTTGGCACGAGGTTTTGTCAGAGGCATTGTGGGCTTATCGCATGTCATGCCATGGGGCGATTAAAACCTCGCCATACCATATAGTATATGGACAATAAGCCGTATTGCCCTGGGAAATTACGGCTGGATCGAGACGTGTCACTTTTCAGGACAATCTAACAACTGAAGAATATGCAACCCTGATGAGTGATAGTGTCGAGGATTTAACTGAGCTCAGGCTGTGGTCGCTTGAGAAAATCAAAGAGAACAAGGCCAAGGTAGCTCGTGCATATAACAAGAAAGTGAGGCCAAAGGAGTTCCACGTTGGTGATCTGGTATGGGAAGCTGTGTTGCCATTAGTGTTGGAGATATGCCCTAGAGGCAATAATAAATGTAGTTATTATTATATCTTTGTGTTTATGATAAATTTTTACATTCATGCTATAATAGTATTAACAAGGAAACATTAATACTTGTGTGATTTGTAAACTTAATTTGAAGTCCCTAGTATAGCCTCTATACTTCACTAGCTTGTTGGTTGATTAATGATTGTGGTTTCCCTATCATGAACATTGAGATGTTATCAACAACAAGATCATATCGTTAGGAGAATGATATGGTGGACATACTCCTATAGATAAGCGTAGCATAAAGATCAAGTCATTTCAATAGTTCAATTGCTATATGCTTTCTGATACATAGTAACCTAATTCCTTCGACCATGAGATCATGCATATCACCTTTACCGGATGGATGCTTTGATGACATCAAACACCACACCGTAACTGGGTGGTTATAAAGATGGCATTGAGTGTTCGGAAAGTATTGGTTGAGACACATGGATCAAGAGTGGGATTTGTCCATCCACATGACGGATAGATATACTCTGGGCCCTCTCGGTGGAATGTCATCCAATTAGCTTGCAAGCATGTGACTTGGTCACAAGGGATCACATATCACGGGAACGAGAAAAGAGTACTTATCAGTAACGAGGTTGAACTAGGTATACAGAGATACCGACGATCATAACCTCGGATAAGTAACATATCGTGAGACAAAGGGAAATTGGTATCGTATGTAAGTGGTTCATTCGATCACAAAGTAATTGTAGAAATATGTGGGAGCCATATGAATTTCCAGATTCCTCTATTGGTTATTGTTCGGAGAAGTGTCTCGATCATGTCCGCATAATTCACGAACCGTAGGGAGACACACTTAAGGATTCGACGTTGTTTGAGTAGTTATGGTATTATGAGAAAGAGACTGAATGTTGTTCGGAGTCTCGGATGGGATCCGGGATATCACGAGGTGATCCGGAATGGTCCGGAGAATAAGATTCATATAAGGAAAGTCCCATTTCGGAGTTCGGGAATGATTCCGGTGTTTTCATCGGGAATGTTCTAGAAGGTTCCGGATTATCCGGCACTCCAAGGGGGAAGGGGTACATGATTGTGTCATTACACATTGGAATGATTGCATCATGTACTAAGTGTTCTTGCTGTCCCAAATAAAGGATTAAATTGAATCCTAAAACAGAAAAGTCAAATGTCCAGTTTGAAAGTCAAACGGCTAAAACAAGAAACTGTGGGAAACAAGAAAGAGGAGTTGGGAACCGACTTGAGGGAGGAGTCTCCTCCCCAAGCCGGCGCGCCACCCAAGGCCGACTTGGGGAGGGACTCCCCTCCCCTGGCCGCGCCTCCCCTCCCATAAAAGGAGGGGCAGGGCTCCCCTCCTAGTGACACAACTTTCTACCTCTAATCTCCGGTTTAGAGCCGTTTTGGTTTAGAGCTTCTAATTGCTTTAGCCATGGTTTAGAGCCTTCTAATTGGTTTAGAACCTTCTAATTGGTGTGTCTAATTACTAGACCACTAATAGCCTCTCTCATAAGCTCCACCATACCGCACCGGCTTAAGGCGAAGCCTCATGGATTTCCCTCTACTTCCGTACCACGCCAGTTGCCGGAATCGCGAGGAGAGTGCTACAACCTCCACGTCTTTGGAACAAGGGAGAGGAAGGTCTTCGCCGTACCGAACGTGTGACCGACTGCGGGAGCGCTGCCGGAACGCAGCGCCGGAAGGATCGTCTACACGATCTTGAGATCGGAAAGAGTACGACTACATCACCCACGAGAATCCTCTCTCGTTAAATGCTTTGGAATCTTCGAGGGTAAGTTATTCCATCGACTCGTTGCTACAATCTAGTAGATAGATCTTGGCTTGTTTGTTTGTATGCGATAGAAAATTTTTGTTTTCCATGCTACGAACCCCTACAGTGGTATCAGAGCCGTGTCTATATGTAGATCTGTTGCATGAGTAGAACACAATGGTCATTGTGGGCGTTGATGCTTTATTGTCGATTGCTTCTTGTGTACTTTGCATCTTGCGGTATGTTGGGATGAAGCGGCTCGGGCTAACCTTACATGACATCGTTCATGAGACTTGCTCCACGCTTGACATGCAACTTGTATTGCATAAGTGGCTTTGCGGGTGCATGTTTCTCGATCCAATTTACAACGGGTGATTAACAATACTAGTATCAATGTTGTGGTTCTTGTTCGTAAGTTAGAACGACACTTATTGAAAGCCCCAAACCACGTAAAATATGCAAAGAAAGTAGAGGCATCTAACTTTGTTTTGCAGGGTGTCTGATGATGTGATATGGCCATGATTGTGATTATATTTGATGTATGCAATGTTCCTTATTGTAAGTCGGCAACCGCGTGAGCCATATGGTTGTCTTTAATTTATGTTAATACCGTGTGTCTATTCAAAGTAGTTGTAATAGTTGAAACCGTGGACGACAACCATGGAGTAGCGCCATTGACCTTGATGCAATGCGGTGATGATGGAGATCATGTTCCTTGAAGATGGAGATCGGAAGCACAAAGAAGAAAGGCCATATCATATCACATAAATATTGAATTGCATGTGATGTTAATCCTTTATGCATCTTGTATTGCTTAGTAGACACGGTAGCATTATAAGATGATCCCTCATGCACATGAATTTCAAGTCATAAAGTGTTCACCCTTAGTTAGCACCGTTGCTAAAGCTTGTTGTTTCAAGCACCACGTGATGATCGGTGTGTTAGATTCCGCAAGTGTATACAACGTGAGCAAGCCAGTTGCTCATGCGAAACTAAGGTTTGATCTTGACGAGCCTAGCATGTATGACATGGTCTCGAACACGGATCACCGAATGGTAAAGCATGAATCATATAGTAGATATGATGAACATGATGATTGTTCGCCATTGAAACTATATCAACTCGTGATGATCGGTTGATGTAGTGGATTTGGTTCGTGATCACTAAAACAATGTGAGGATATTGTTTTGAGTGGGAGTTCACCTAGTTTAATTACATTAATTAATTTGAACTCAATTTGTCATAAACTTAGTCTAAACTATTGCAAATATGTTGTAGATCAATGGCAGCCCCTACCATCAATTTTAATGCGTTCCTAGAGAAAGAAAAGTTGAAAACAATGGAAGCAACTTCATGGATTGGTTCCGAATTTGAGGATTGTCCTCACATGGTAATTTGACCTATGTCTGGATGCACATTGGGTGACCCACCTGGAATTGATGCTCCGATGTAGTAAAGAATGTTTACCTCGCTCGGAAGAATCAAGACTCCATAGTTCAGGTGCTATCTTGTATGGTTTGGAATCGAGCTTGTAAAAGGTTTGAGGATTCAGACCCATATGATATTGTCGAGGATCTCAAATTGATTTTTGAGACTCATGCGGCAATTGAAAGCTATGAGGCTTCTGAAAAGTTCTTTAACTGCAAGATGGAAGAGGGCAGCTCCGTCAGTGAGCATGTGCTTAAGATGTCTGGGCACGCAAATAAACTTCAAAGCTTGGGTATAGTGATTCCTAATGCTTTGGGGATTTATCGTGTCCTCCAATCACTACCACCAAGTTACAAGAACTTTGTGATGAACTACAACATGCAGAACATGAACAAGACGTTGCCAGAACTCTTTGCCATGTTGAAATCTGCAGAAGTGGAGATCAAGAAAGAGCACCAAGTGTTGTTGGTCAATAAGACCACCAAATTCAAGAAAGGCAAGTCTAAGCCAAAGGGACACTTCAAGAAGGGTGGTAAGAAAGTTACCACGCCGGCGAAGAAGACCAAGGCTGGACCTAAGCCTGATACTGAGTGCTTTTACTGCAAGGGAGAAGGTCACTGGAAGCGGAATTGCCCAAAGTACTTGGCGGATTTGAAGAACGGCAACATCAAGAAGAAAGGTATATCTGATATACATGTTATTGATGTGTATCTCACTAGTACTCGTAGTAGTGCTCGGTATTTGATACTTGGTTCGGTTGCTCATATTTGTAACTCAAACAAAAGGTATCAAACGGAAGCTAGCGAAGAACGAGGTGACGATGCGTGGGAAACGGATCAAAGGTTGATGTGATCGTGTCGGCACGCTACCCCTTCATCTACCATCGGGATTAGTTTTATACTTAAATAATTGTTATTTGGTGCTGCGTTGAGCATGAACATTATATCGGATCTTGTTTATTGTAGACGGTTACTTGTTTAAATCCGAGAATAATGGTTGTTCGATTTATATGAGTAATATGTTTTATGCACATGCACCTTTGATAGATGGTCTATTCTTATTGAATCTCGATAGTGGAAATACACATATCAACAACATTGAGGCTAAACGTTTGAAATCAAGCGATAATTCGACCTATATGTGGCAATCGCTGCCTTGGTCACATTGAGTGAAACGATGAAGAAACTCCATTCGATGGACTTCTTGAATCACTTGATTTTGAATCACTTGAAAGATGCGAAGCATGTCGATGGGAAAATGACTAAGACTCCATTTTCGGTATGATGGAGCGAGCTACGGACTTATTGGAAATTATACATACCGATGTGTGTGGTCCAATGAGTGTAGCATCGCTGATGGTTATCGTTATGTTCTTACCTTCACGGATGACTTGAGTAGATATGGGTATATCTATTTCATGAAACATAAGTCCGAAACTTTCGAGAAGTTTAAGGAGTTTCAAAGTGAGGTAGAGAATCAACGTAACAAGAAGATTAAATTTCTACGCTCATCGTGGAGGTGAATATCTAAGTTACGAGTTTGGCGAGCATTTAAAGAAGTGCGGAATACTTTCACAATTGACACCTGGGAACACCACAACAGAATGGTGTGTCCGAACGTCGAATCGAACTCTCTTAGATATGGTTCGTTCTCTATGATGTCACTTATGATTTACCGCTATCATTTTGGGGTTATGCATTAGAAACAATGCATTCACTTTAAATAGGGCACCGTCTAAATCCGCTGAAACGACACCGTATGAATTATGGTTTGGGAAGAAACCTAAATTGTCGTTCCTTAAAGTTTGGGGATGCGAAGCCTATGTAAAGAAGTTACAGCCGGACAAGCTTGAACCCAAAGCGGAAAAATGCGTCTTCATAGGATACCCGAAGGAAACTATTGGGTATACCTTCTATCATAGATCCGAAGGCAAAATCTTCGTTGCCAAGAATGGATCCTTTCTAGAGAAGGAATTTCTCTCGAAAGAAGTGACTGGAAGGAAAGTAGAACTCGACGAGGTTGTCGAACCTTCTCTCGAAATTGCGAGTAGCGCAGCACCGAAAGAAGTTCCTGTGGTGCCTGCACCAATTAGAGAGGGAGCTAATGATGGTGATCATGAAACTTCGGTTGAAGTTGCTACAGAGCCTCGGAGATCAACGAGAAATCGTACCACTCCAGATTGGTATGATTCCTTTATGAATGTCATGTTGGTGGACAACACTGATGACCCCGAGACATATGAGGAAGCGATGATGAGCCCAGATTCCAATAAATGGCAAGAAGCCATGAAATCCGAGATTGGATCCATGTACGAAAACCAAGTATGGACTTTGGTGGACTTACCGGATGGCAAAGGTCTGTCGAGAACAAATGGATTTTCAAGAAGAAAACAGATCTCGATGGTAATGTTATCGTCTATAAAGCTCGACTTGTCGCAAAAGGGTTTCGACAAATTCAAGGAGTTGACTACGATGAGACTTTCACCAAGAGAAGCTAAAGTCCGTGGAGGATTATGTTAGCAATCGCTGCATATTATGATTATGAGATATGGCAGATGGATGTCAAAACAACATTCCTCAATGGAGACATTGATGAAGAGTTGTATATGATGCAACCCAAAGGTTTTGTCGATCCTAAAGATGCTAACAAGGTATGCAAACTTCAACGGTCCATCTATGGATTGAAGCAAGCATCCCGAAGTTGGAATCAACGTTTTGATAAGGTAATCAAAAGTTTTGGTTTTATACAAACTTATGGAGAAGCTTGTATTTACAAGAAAGTAGTGGGAGCTCTGTAGCATTCTTAATACTATATGTGGATGACATATTGTTGATTGGGAATGATGTAGACCTTCTTAATAGTGTCAAGGAATATTTGAATAATAGTTTTTCAATGAAGGATCTTGGCGAAGCAGCTTACATATTAGGCATAAAGATTTATAGAGATAGATCGAACGCCAAATATCATTGTCACAGTACATATTTGGACAAAGTTCTAAAGAGGTTTGGAATGGAAGAAAGCAAGAAAGGGTTCTTGCCCATGTTGCTATCGACCTTGAGTAAAACTCAAAGTCCGACATCGGGAAGATAGAGAAAGGATGAGTAAGACTCCTATGCCTCGACCAGCCATAGGATCTCTAATGTATGCCATGCTATGTACTAGACCCGACATTGCATATGCTGTTAGTTTAACTAGCAGATATCAAAGTGATCCAGGAGTGGATCATTGGACAGCGGTAAAAAACATCGTTAAGTACTTGAGAAGAACTAAGGATATGGTTCTTTCTTATGGAGGTGATGAACAGCTCGTTGTTAATGGTTACACCGATGCTAGTTGGAACACAGATCCGGATGACTCTAAATCACAATCCGGATACGTATTTATTTTGAATGGTGCAGCAGTTAGCTGGAGGAGTGCAAAGCAAAGCGTTGTGGCGAGATCTTCAACTGAATCAGCATACATGGCTGCTTCGGAGGCTTCACAAGAAGCGATATGGATGAAAGAGTTCATTGCAGAGCTGGGTGTGGTTCCTAGTGCGCTGGACCCAATGTCTATCTACTGTGATAACATGGGCGCCATAGCCAATGCGCAAGAACCAAGGTCACACAAGAAGCTGAAGCATATCAAGCTATGTTTTCACGCTATTCAAGAACATATCCAGGATGGGGATATAAAGATTTGCAAAGTACACACAGATCTGAATGTGGCGGATCCGTTGACTAAACCTCTCCCGAGGGCAAAACATGACCAACACCAAACTGCCATGGGTGTTCGGTATATTACCATGTAATCTAGATTAGATGACTCTAGTGCAAGTGGGAGACTGTTGGAGATATGCCCTAGAGGCAATAATAAATGTAGTTATTATTATATCTTTGTGTTTATGATAAATGTTTACATTCATGCTATAATAGTATTAACAAGGAAACATTAATACTTGTGTGATTTGTAAACTTAATTTGAAGTCCCTAGTATAGCCTCTATACTTCACTAGCTTGTTGGTTGATTAATGATTGTGGTTTCCCTATCATGAACATTGAGATGTTATCAACAACAAGATCATATCGTTAGGAGAATGATATGGTGGACATACTCCTATAGATAAGCGTAGCATAAAGATCAAGTCATTTCAATAGTTCAATTGCTATATGCTTTCTGATACATAGTAACCTAATTCCTTCGACCATGAGATCATGCATATCACCTTTACCGGATGGATGCTTTGATGACATCAAACACCACACCGTAACTGGGTGGTTATAAAGGTGGCATTGAGTGTTCGGAAAGTATTGTTTGAGACACATGGATCAAGAGTGGGATTTGTCCATCCACATGACGGATAGATATACTCTGGGCCCTCTTGGTGGAATGTCATCCAATTAGCTTGCAAGCATGTGACTTGGTCACAAGGGATCACATATCACGGGAACGAGAAAAGAGTACTTATCAGTAACGAGGTTGAACTAGGTATACAGAGATACCGACGATCATAACCTCGTATAAGTAACATATCGTGAGACAAAGGGAAATTGGTATCGTATGTAAGTGGTTCATTCGATCGCAAAGTAATCGTAGAAATATGTGGGAGCCATATGAATTTCCAGATTCCTCTATTGGTTATTGTTCGGAGAAGTTTCTCGATCATGTCCGCATAATTCACGAACCGTAGGGAGACACACTTAAGGATTCGACGTTGTTTGAGTAGTTATGGTATTATGAGAAAGAGACTGAATGTTGTTCGGAGTCTCGGATGGGATCCGGGATATCACGAGGTGATCCGGAATGGTCCGGAGAATAAGATTCATATAAGGAAAGTCCCATTTCGGAGTTCGGGAATGATTCCGGTGTTTTCATCGGGAATGTTCTAGAAGGTTCCGGATTATCCGGCACTCCAAGGGGGAAGGGGTACATGATTGTGTCATTACACATTGGAATGATTGCATCATGTACTAAGTGTTCTTGCTGTCCCAAATAAAGGATTAAATTGAATCCTAAAACAGAAAAGTCAAATGTCCAGTTTGAAAGTCAAACGGCTAAAACAAGAAACTGTGGGAAACAAGAAAGAGGAGTTGGGAACCGACTTGAGGGAGGAGTCTCCTCCCCAAGCCGGCGCGCCACCCAAGGCCGACTTGGGGAGGGACTCCCCTCCCCTGGCCGCGCCTCCCCTCCCATAAAAGGAGGGGCAGGGCTCCCCTCCTAGTGACACAACTTTCTACCTCTGATCTCCGGTTTAGAGCCGTTTTGGTTTAGAGCTTCTAATTGCTTTAGCCAGCGGTTTAGAGCCTTCTAATTGGTTTAGAACCTTCTAATTGGTGTTTCTAATTACTAGACCACTAATAGCCTCTCTCATAAGCTCCACCATACTCGCACCGGCTTAAGGCGAAGCCCTGCGGGATTTCCCCTCTACTTCCGGTACCACGCCGTTGTGCTGCCGGAATCGCGAGGAGAGTGCTACAACCTCCGCTGCTTTGGAACAAGGAGAGGAAGGTCTTGCCGAGTACAACGTGACCGACTGCGGGAGCGCTGCCGGAACGCAGCGCCGGAAGGATCGTCTACACGATCTTGAGATCGTAAAGAGTACGACTACATCACCCACGATAATCCTCTCTCGTTAAACGCTTTGGAATCTTCGAGGGTAAGTTATTCCATCGACTCGTTGCTACAATCTAGTAGATAGATCTTGGCTTGTTTGTTTGTATGCGATAGAAAATTTTTGTTTTCCATGCTACGAACCCCTACAATTAGGGACTAAGGATGCAACATATGGTAAATGGTCTCCAAATTGGCACGGGCCGTACAGGGTCGATCAAGTTTTAAGAGGAAACGCATACATGCTTGAGGAGCTGGACGGCGTGAAATTCCCAGTGGCGGTCAACGGTCAACATCTCAAGAAATATTTCCCAAGCATGTGGGATGATGGACAGTAAAACATGGGGGCCGATACATGAAATCGGCCAAATAAAAGCACGTGAGACGTTGGACAGTAAAAATGTGGGGGCCGATGCTGGAAATCGGCCGAATAAAAGCAAAAATATATAGCCGATGCATGGTCATCGACTCTAGAGGTTCACACATGTTACAAACAGGTGCGGTTTACATACGAGCCATCAAGAAATGCTTGAAGGCGTGGAGCGTCAAGACGGACACGATCCACCTCGGCGATCTCGGCCGTCATCTTCATCCTTGCACGTCACGATGCTTGTTCGAGGCACGTATTTCGAGATCGGTCTTGATTGGGCTTTGAGGCTTCCGCCTCGTCTTGGGAGCGGCGATGGATTCTTCCTTGTCGCGGATGAGCTGTTTAGTCGCCCGGACCTTCTCTTCAAGATCTTCCAACTCCCGTTTCAAGGATGCGAGCTCGGCGGCACTGACAGAGGTGTCAGTTTTGGCATCCAGAGACGCCTTTTTCTTGTTGAGCTGCTGACATCTGCCGGCGATATTGGCTTTCAGTGGGAGTTGGGCGCGGCGCAGGCTGATCCTCTCGCGAGCTAACTTCACCCTTGGCCCGTAGAAAGACAGGGTCACAACTGGCCAAAGCTTCACCTGCAAAGCTACTAGGAGATGGTCTTTTATTTCAGCCAGAACGCTCTTCACCTCCTCAGAACCCTCGATCAACTCTTCGATTGGGGAGGACAGCAGGGCTTTAAGACGCTGGAATTGAGGTGGAACAACCCTGGCTCGTGGTTCATCAGCAGCAACGGAGGGAGTTGGTTCAATGGATTCAGGGTCGAAAGTCAGCAAACCTGAAATATCACAACTCTGGCAGCCCGAAAAGGCGTCAGCATGCATCCAAACATGTAAAGATGAGCCGAAAGGAGCTAACGTACCTCTCCTAAGATCGGGGGGAGAGCCGATGAGGAGGCGATCGACTTGTGTAGGGTTGCTGGGGGCTTGGCCGGAGTGGTAGCCGTTTCATCTGCACCTTCGGGGATTGCTAGGTCCGGTTTGGCTAAAGGCATCGGCACTGCCCCAGCTTTCCCGCTAGAAACATCAGTCGTCTGCATGGAAGGTGTTTAGCCGATTGAAATAAGGATTAATCGGCAGATCAAAAGAAACAAGTAATAAGAGCGTGAAGGGTGATGATTTTCGAAACCTCCTGGCTCGACGAAGAAGCTTGCAGTCCTTGCGAGCTCTCTTAGGACCTACGGCTGGCCCCGCCTCGACTGGTGCTCGGGGGGCAGTAGGTTCAGGAAAAGACCTTTTCCTGGAAGCCGATGGTGATGAATCTGGCTGGCTCGGTGTGATGGTCCTCTCAGAATCTGTTGGGTCCAGTTCTCCTCGATTGGTCTGAGTGTTCTCGCTGGAGGTGTCTTCGACGGAAGCCTGTAAAAAAAAAGAGGAGAACCAGTGAGCACAAGCAGGTCTGCAAAGATGGAAGAATTAGAAGGATCGACCAAGGCATAGATCACCCTACATGCGAGCTTTCTGGAGAAGGGCTCCGGCGCTTCAAGGTCTTCCTGGCAGCTACCTTCCTCGTCGTCGTTCTTGTTTTAGTTGGAACTCGAGGGGTAGCTGTCTTAGAGGTTGCTGGGTTCTTGGAAGCCGATTGTGGGGATATCGGCTGTTTCTGCATTATGACCTTTTTTAGAGGTGGCGAGTTTTTGCAGAAAAGAACCACAGGAGCTGGCGGAAAGAACTCGAAGGGGGAGCCATCACTGTGCGTAGGCTCAGGGCCATCTTGTTGCTGCAAAGAGAAAGAATGGATTAATAAAAGGATCAATTGCAAGCTGCATCAAGAAAATTTGCAAGTAGTGGTACCTGTTCCACGGGGATGTCATAGTCAGCGTCGAGCTGTTTCAGCAACGGTCCCAGAGCTCTCCTGAAGGCGTGAGTCTTCCACATCGACCACCAGTCTTCAAAGCCATCGGTTGATGAGGCAAAGGTGAGGTCTTTGGGAATTGGGATGGTCAGAGCATCAAAAAAGGAGTAACACCTTTGGCTGGTGAGAGGATCGTGCGGTCGGCTCGCTTCTCTGTAAGGTGATGGAGAAAGAAGTGGGAGCTACTTGTCCAAGGCCAAATTGGCGGGCCACTACGACCGGCTGGTAGAATTCATACCCAGGTTTGATTATTCATTGGACGTACTCATGCCAACCGGAAGGAAACAGGACGAATCACGGTGGAAAAGAGCCGAAGTGCTAGTGTCATCGGCAAAATTGTCCACTCAAGGAGAGTGGATTTTCAAAGTGTTCAGATTCCTCCATGTAAGGGAAGAAGGTAGGGTTGTCCAGGCCTTGGAAGAAAGTCTTGAACCATTTGGATGCCTCGAGGGGTCTGCCATGGCGATCGATACAAAGCTTGGCCATAGCTGGTGCATCGGATCTTCTTCCCTTTACATCCGGAAAGGTGCAGCTCGCCAAAAGGGGAAGTGCAGGATGTGATTTTGAAAATACATGAGCCCATAGCTGAATAAACCACCAAGGACCACCTGCTTTTGACTGCTACACGGAGAACAGCTTGATGGACATCAACTGAGGTATCGATAGACTTCTCCAAGGAACAGTTTGCCGAGGCCAAGTTGAGTACCTTTGGCCAGTTCATGGGCTAAGGAGAGATAGTTTTTGGTGGGAGCAAGGGAAGGGCCACAAAATATGAAATGCTCCAGCCAGAAGTTGAGAAAGGTTGTGTGTTCTTTTTCTGAGACAGGGCCCTTTGTTTTCATATGGCATTGGAGGTAGGCACCCGATTAATGCGATCTGCTTTTAGAAGACAGTTTGTAGGGGACTTTGGTCAGTTTAAAGGCAGAAGGGCTGGGTGATGTAACATCCAGACCAGTAATCATCACCACGTCCAACAGAGTTGGTGACATGGGGCCATGACCGAACATGAAGCAGTTTAGAGCGTCAGACCAGAAATAGCCGATGGTTTTGAGAAGATTCTCGTGTTTCTCAAGAGGAGACAATGATAGATGCAAGGCATCGGCTATTCCCGTAGTTTCCCATTGGGATTGGTAAGCTCTAGCTACCCTACTGAACCAAGAAACCCAATGTTCGGGGGGATTAGGCCAGGCTCTCAAGCAGTCGGCCCAAGAGTTCAGATCTAGGTCTTGGCTTACGAAGGGGATTCTATTTGCTTCGCAAGAAATCAGATGGGGCAGGACTAGAATCTGTACGAGGGCCAAGACAGAGGGAATTTGGGAGAGAAGGATGCGGCAGCAGGATGTCTGAAAACTAGAAAGTTTAATGGTGGAGTAAAGGCATTAGTTCAGGTGTTCGCCATTAAATTCTAACATCACGTTCAGATTGCGAGGAGTAGGCGTACCTTCAGACCGGAGACCTCTGGATTGGTGTTGGACGATTCCGCCATCTAGTTTGCCGGCGGAGATGGATCTATGCAGTTGAGGATTGAGGGTTCTTGTTGCTGTGAGCTCGATCTGGTCGGTGGGCAATTGGAGATCTAGGTCACCCTTTTTGAAGAGGGTCGCAGGTTACCGTTTGAAACTAAGAAGTGGCCGTTTAGCTTTGCCTAAATATGCGACCAAGTTTGACCTTGTCAACGTTTTTGGGAAAGCCGATGTGCATCGGCTCTTTGAGCTGTGGCTTGGTTGACTGTGTGAACGTAACAAGGTGAAAGCCGATACGTTGCTATCGGCTTCTGGAGCATCGACCTATTGTGGCTATCGGCAAAATTGGGGCGAAAAAGACAATCTTCGAGAAACGGATTTTCATTCATTCATTCGGAAGCTGAGTGCTTACAAAAGATTGATTACAAAAGGGAGCTTACTACTACTACTACTACTACTACTACTGGTTCCTAATCTAAAGGTCGAGATCGTCGCCGCTGTCGTCGCCGCCGTCTTGTTCGCTGTCTTGCTCGCTGCGCCGTCGTCTTTTGCCGCTTCTGAAGAAGAGCGGGGGCCTCCTCGTCCTGCCGTCTTCGGTGTCCTCGCTGACCCGCGCGAAGCGCTTCGGCGGGTACTGCCGAGGAGGTGTCCTCCTCGATTCCTCCTCGTCGGAGGACTCGACGCAATCCCAAGACCAAGGCGTCGCTGCGCTTCGCTTCCCCGTCAACGAATCAGGCTCTCCTCGCCGTCGTGGACGCATCGCCCGACCAGACGGCGACCAGAATCCTTTCGTCCCACCATCGTGGGGCGAAAGTACTGTACGCTGCCGTGGGCGGGTGCTCTGGCGTCGGCTCTCGGTCACTGATGCTGTTGGAAGACTGGGAGGAACGGGCGGAAGAGGAAGAGGCCATGGTGGAGGAGGAGGGTTTTTTCGGCGGAGGAAGAGGGTTTTCTGGCTACTGGAGGAAGATGGGGACTGCGAACTGCTCGGACGAATTTAAATAAGGGGAATAGTATGAAGCGGTTCAATGCCATAGCGGTTTCCCAGAATGTACTGCCAAAATCGTCAAATCATGCACTGCGAAGGAGTTGAGGAGACAGGGCATCATGATGAAGGGGTAGCGTGACGATCCTGTTCTGCAACGCATTCTGTCAACGCGCAACCCGATACCAAAAAAAAATATCAGCAGAGTGGTTTTGGAATTATTATTGCCAAAACCAGGGGGGCATGTGTTATCGCCATATTTTGGCCAAAGAAGGAGATGGGCCGTGATCAAGATGGGCCTGGAAGATATATATATTCAACGTGTTGTTGGATCGGCCTAGTGCGTGGATTTGGGCTAAATTGCCCGTGTATCTTGTATCATAGTAGGTTCCGTTTTAGTTTAGGTAAAGATAGAGTTGTAGAGTTATTCCAAAGATAGAAAGTCTCCGGACTATAAATATGTACCTAGGGTTATCAAGAAAAAGAGGACAATCACGTTCACAACAAACACAATCTCGGCGCATCGCCACCCCTTATTTCTAGGGTTTCTTTCGGGTAAGTGTCATGTTGCCTAGATCGCATCTTGCGATCTAGGCAGTATTTTTACTTATGTTATTTAGTGTTACTCGTACTGAAGCCTTGTTGATGGCGAGTAACACTACTATCATGGATTTTGTTGAGGCTAGCATCGGTGCTTTTCGCTATAATTATTCAAAGTTACGCTGCCTCTAGTTACCTCGCTACCTTTGCACCTTTTCCCAAGTGCAAGGGTAGCATCTTGCTTGATCTTTACTTAGCTGATTCGATCTGTTATGGTTGTGCCTTGTCCACCAAGGTTTAGTTTGATATCTACGTAGTCAGGCCTTACAAACGGGTTGAACGATCCAGTAGTACGTAAGAACGTGGCTTACTAGTTCTAGAGAAGTTGTTCCGGTAATTGACTTCACGTCGGTTATTAGGCCTCCTCTAGGGTTAGTTTTCTTCATCTTTTGTATCTACCAGGCTCAGTTACGTGTAGGACGTTCCAATTACGTGGTGAAAACATTAAACTGTTGTAGATCGATTTAACTTGTAATGATGAAGCAAAACCCCATGTTATCGTAAATCTAATACAGAACCATGGGATAATCGGCTCTAGGAGCCGATTCACAGGGAACACAGGGCGGTCACGGCTCAATTTTACGTATACTTGTTTACCATGCAGAAATCAATGAGCAATCCTTCACCTTCCGACCAGGTATAGGTCAAGTGGCACGCCTCGAACCAAGCCAGGGCGTGTCGGAGTTTTGCGGGCGTTGCCGAGGACCAGGCCCACCAGTTACAGGAGCCTCCCGGCTCTTCGTGTTGCCCGTCGCTGCTCGCCGGTGGGTTTTGGTAGGCAACAGCATAATATTGGTTTTATTACTCATTTTGTTTTTGAAACTTGTTCAAATTTTTGTAAGTGCCTAAGTTTGGATTCCAAACCTTACTGAACCAAAACAAGTATTCTTCCCTTTGGAAGATAGCACTAAGGTTAGGGAAAACTTACATGAAAATAATAAGCATGGAAGCTTCTGTTTTGAAATGATTTGTTTGAAATGAGAATCATATGATCATGGTTGCATGGATGATATGCGTAAGTTTGAATCATGATTTTAGGGATGTTACAAATCTAACCCCCTTAAGGTGAATCTCGCCCTCGAGATTCGGATTGGCTAGCAAATAGGTGAGGGTGGTCTTTCCGAAAATCATCTTCTCTTTCCCATGTTGCTTCCTCTTCGGAATGATGGTTCCACTGAACTTTGCAAAACTTGATAGTCTTTGTCTGTGTGACTATTTCTGCCGTCTCAAGAATCTTGATAGGTTTCTCCTCATAGGTAAGATCACTTTCCAATTGTACCTCTTCCAAAGGTATAGTATCCTTCAAGGAAGTTTCTTCCATTTCTGGATGACATTTCTTAAGCTGACTCACATGGAACACATTATGAACAGCTGACAAAGACTTCGGTAATTCAATTTCATAAGCAACTTCTCCTTTGCGACTCAGAATCCTGAACGGTCCGACATATCTTGGGGCCAACTTTCCTTTGACTCCAAACCTTTTCACTCCACGAAGTGGTGACACTCTAAGGTAAGCTCTATCACCAACTTCGTAGGTGACTTCTCTACGCTTAGGATCCGCGTAGCTTTTCTGTCGGGACTGTGCTATCTTCAATCTGTCCTTAACCAACTTGACCTTCTCTTCAGCTTCTTTGATAAGTTCTGATCCGAACAAACTTCTTTCTCCCACACCATTCCATAATAATGGGGTGGTACACTTTCTTCCGTAGAGAAACTCAAATGGTGCCATCTCAATGCTGGCTTAATAGCTGTTGTTATAAGAAAATTCTGCGTAAGGCAGACTTTCATCCCAATTGGCTCCATAGTCTAGGGCACATGCCCTCAACATGTCTTCAAGAATCTGATTAGTCCTTTCTGTCTGTCCATCAGTTTGAGGATGAAAAGCAGTGCTGAATTCCAACCTCGTTCCTAATGACTCATGTAGCTGTCTCCAAAAATGGGAAGTGAATTGAGTTCCCCTATCAGACACAATACTCTTGGGCACTCCATGCAGACATACAATTTTACTCATGTATATCTTGGCCAACTTAGCACTTGTATAGGTTGTCTTTACGGGTATGAAATGAGCCACTTTAGTTAGGTGATCCACTACTACCCAAATAGAATCATATCCCGACCTGGTTCTTGGTAATCCTGTAATGAAATCCATACCAATCTTGTCCCACTTCCAATCAGGAATATGTAGTGGTTGAAGCAAACCTGCTGGTTTCTGATGTTCCGCTTTCACTCTACTACACACATCACACAAAGCAATATGTTCGGCGATGTCTTTCTTGAGATTATTTCACCAAAATGTTTCCTTCATGTCCATGTACATTTTGGTGTTACCCGGATGAATGGAATACGGAGAGTTGTGTGCTTCTTACAAAATCAGTTTCCGAAGCTCCGGATCTTTTGGAATACAGATACGTTTCCCATGCCATAAAGTACCCTGTTCGTCTTCATGGAATCCTTTGGCTTTTCCCTTACAAATCTTTTCCTTAATCTCTTCAATTTCCTTATCAATCTTCTGGGCTTCTTTGATCTTGTCCAACAAAGTGGGTTGAAACTCTAAAGACATGAGATGTCCTTCAGGTACAATCTCCAATCTAAGATCTTTAAATTGGGCACACAAATCATCGGGAAATTCTCCCTTGGTAAGGCCATTTACAAAAACCTTACGGCTTAAAGCATCCGCTACAACATTTGCTTTACCGGGGTGGTATTGCAAACTTAAGTCATAGTCCTTGATGAGTTCTAGCCATCTTCTTTATCTCATATTAATTTCCTTCTGGGTGAAGATATACTTCAAACTTTTGTGATCCGTGAACACTTCACAACGCTTTCCCAAAATATAGTGTCTCCATGTTTTGAGTGCATGGACAACAGAGGCTAACTCTAAATCATGAGTAGGGTAGTTCACTTCATGAGTTTTGAGTTGTCTCGAGGCATAAGCCACAACTTTCCCTTCTTGCATAAGCACTGCACCCAAACCATGATGAGATGCATCACAATATACTTGGAAATCTTTTTCCAAGTCTGGCAAACACAAGACTGGTGCTGTCACAAATCTCTTCTTCAATTCCTGAAAGCTAAGTTCACAACCTTCAGACCAAGAAAATTTCTTGTCTTTCTTTAGCAGTTCTGTCATAGGCTTAGCAACTTTGGAGAAATTTTCAATGAACCTTCTGTAGTAACCTGCTAAGCCAAGAAAACTGCGAACTTCTTTCACTGACTTGGGAGATTCCCATTCAGTTACAGCTGAAACCTTTGTAGGATCAACTGCTACACCATCTTTTGTCATAACATGACCTAGAAAACCAACTTCATTCAACCAGAATTCACACTTGCTGAATTTGGCATACAGTTTATGCTCTCTAAGCTTCTCAAGTATCAAACACAAATTTCCTTCATGTTCCTCTTTGCTCTTGGAGTAGATCAAAATGTCATCGATGAAAACGACAACAAACTTATCAAGAAACTCCATGAACACCTTGTTCATCATATTCATAAAGTATGCTGGAGCATTGGTAAATCCAAATGGCATCACAGTATACTCATACAATCCATACCTTGTGGTGAAAGTTGTCTTAGGTATGTCTTGCTCCCTTATTTTGAGTTGAAAATAACCTGACCGGAGATCAATCTTTGTGAACACACAAGCTCCTTCTAGTTGATCAAACAAATCATTGATTCTAGGCAAAGGGTATTTGTTCTTGATAGTTACCTCATTGAGTGAACGGTAATCTATGCATAACCTTTGACTTCTATCTTTCTTCTCCACAAACAAAACTGGGGCTCCCCAAGATGAAGAACTTGGTTGAATAAATCCTTTCTGCAACTGTTCTCCAAGTTGTTTCTTGAGCTCTTTCATTTCATCAACTGCAATCTTGTAAGGTCTCTTTGCTATTGGTCCAGATCCTGGTAGCAAATCAATAAGGAACTCCACAACTCTATCTAGTGGCATTCCCGGTAATTCTTCCGGAAACACATCCGGATATTCACTCACAATTGGCACACTGTCTATGCTAACCCCCTTAAGAGAATTTAGCTTACTCCCTTTTGGTTCAAAGTTAGACTTGAATTTAATCGTTTTCCTTCTGGGGTTGTGAGTGCAACAGTACGATTAGCACAATCTAGTACTCCTTCATACTTAGCCATCCAATCCATCCCCAATATTACGTCCAGTCCTTGGGAATCTAGGATTATCAAGCTTACTGGAAACTTATGCTTTCCAAACTCTATTACTAGATCCCGGCATCCAAGACTTACTATCATGTCTCCTCCAGGAGAACTAACTTTTATTGGACACCCAATGTTTTCAGTTGGAAACCCATTTCTATCAACAAATGCTTTTGATATGAATGAATGCGATGCTCCAGTATCAAAAAGAACAAATGCTGGAATAGAATTGAGTCTAAACTTACCAGCAACAGCATCAGGCTCCTCATAGATTTCCTCTACATTGATGTGGTTCACTTGTCCCTTCTGAAAAGGGTTGGGCTTGTTGGGTCCTTCAACTTTCTTTTCTGGGCACTCATTTGCATAATGCCCCATTTTCTTGCACTTGAAGCATTCAACCTGACTAATGTCTTTTTTGACAGGCTGGCTTCCACTGCCACTTCCATTACCACTTTGGTGGCTCTTATATCCATCCTTGTGGTTCTTGTACTTGTCATTGTCATGACTACGGTGATGCTTGTTGTCATGACGGTTGTGGTTGTGGTGCTTGTTGAATTTCCCATGCTTGTGGGATCCTGTTCTTCCACTTTCATCATAATGGGAACGCTTGTGAGACAATCCCGAGCTGTGCTTGTCCGAGTGTTTCCTCTTCCTGCTTTCAACCTGCTTCATTTTGCTCTCCAGAATAACAGCCTTATCACAGAGAGACTGATAAGTGGGAACATAGGCCACTGATAGCTGCAAGTTTAGTTCATCATTCAGGCCTTCAAGGAACTTTTCCTTCCTCTTAGCATCAGTGTCAACTTCATCCGGTGCATAACGCGCCAGATTGTTGAACTCCTCAATATATTCAGCCACGCTGCGGTGGCGCTGCTTTAGATTATGGAACTCTTTCTTTTTCAGACTCATCACCCCAGATGAGATATGAGCAGTACGAAAGCCATCCTCAAAGATTGCCCATGTCACATCTTCTATGGGAGTGGTGATCTGGAAGTTATCCCACCAAGTGGCGGCTGGTCCTTCCAACAAATGTGCTGCAAATCTGACTTTTTCTGCATCAGTACAGCCCACAGTTACCAAGTCCTTGTTCACAGAGCGTATCCAATCATTGGCCACCATGGGATATGTTGTTCCTGAGAACTTTGCTGGCCTCAATCTCAAGAACCTGGTAAGCATGTCAAAACCCGGTGGGTTGTTCTAATTGTTGTTGGTGTTGTTGTTGTTATTGTTGTTGTTGTTTCGGTTCTGGATGAACATCGTCATCATTTGCATCAGCTGAGTCTGAGCTTTCATCATTTGCTGCATTTCTGGAGTGATGTTGTTGTTGTTGGGGTTGGGATTGGCACGACGGGGAGGCATCTGTGGTTTGTTCAATAGAGATAAGAATGAGATACCCATAGATGCTTACATGCACATTACATCACATAAACAATCACAAAGCATGCAACATAATGATAAAGATTCAACAACCGGATAAACAAGTTCGCAAAGTAAAACGCACACAAATAACAAGCCATCCACATGTTGGACGGTCAAACAACAAGTTCTCAACAACAAGTATGATAATAAACGATAAATGAGTAGTCAAATCTACTCCTCGGCATCAACCTCCTCCTCGACAAAGGTAAGACCGGCGTTCTCCATCGCGGTCTTGTATTCCTCGATGCTGGTGGTCAAGGTCTCTATCTTGGCTTTGAGAGCCCTCTTCTGAGAACGAAGCCTCTCAATCACCGTCTGCTGATGCTCGAGCTTGAAGTCCTTGGCCTGTAGTTCTTCAGTCATGTCCCGGATCTTCTTGTTCCTATCCTGGACTCGCTTCTCCGGACTCTTGAACTTTCTGTCCTGGCTCTCGAACTTCGCCTCCATCTCCTTGACTATATCGTCTTGCTCCGCGAAGAGCTTGTCCTTCTCGCGAAGCTGCACCTGGAGTTCGTCATTGCTAAGCATGACGTTGGTCCTATCAGAGTCCACATGCCTAATGAGAGCCTATAAGTCCTGGAGGTATAGGCGAATCAGCTCGGCTGTATCCCTCGCAGTGTCCTCGAAGTCAATGGACTCTCCATCCTCATCACGTCTACCGAAGACGTGCAAGTGAGTACCTCTAACCTGTCGGGAGTGTCTCCCTAGCAGACGTCCTATCAGATCCTGCATGACTACCTCAAGGCCTCTCTCCTTGTCATCATGCATGAGCTTGAAGATGATGGCCTCCGTAGTAGGCTCTGTCTGGCGTCCGGGCTGGTTGACCTTGAAGCCCCAAAGGTCTTTCCTCTCAAACTTGGTGAGGGGAAGTACCATGATGGTGGGAAGAGGGAGATTGAGCAAAGTAGTAAGCTCAACAATACAAGGACCAAAGCGAGTTCCCTGGAACTCCTCAACAGTGCTGATGGTAATAGTAGGCATCTAATTAGAACAACACAATTCAAGATAAAACACAAGGCAAAACATCACATACATATCTTTGGAATTCAAAACACACAAGTCATGGCACACATGGATCCATTACAACAACCAAGGTTCAACTTATTTTAAAGCAACATTTGGAAAATAAGGTGATAAGTGGTGGTCCAACTAACGAAGTACGTTTACAATCCTATCTCACTGGATCTGTTGGCTAACACAATGTTTCTAGAAGCAATCAGTCTATCTTGCTCGCATGACTCCATCACTAAGTCTATAATGTCTCCTCTTAAGGTTTGGTTGGTGGCTTCCAACTCTTGGGTATATTTCTTCTCTTCCTTTAAGTCATTTTGAAGGTTGAGCATTCTGCACTTGACTCTATCACCAAGTTCTTTGATGGTCCTCCAAGCTGCATCCCTTGCTGATTCAAAGAATGTAGGGTGCACCACAGAATTGGTGAACATGCAGAATCCTGAGTCCTTGTGGTTGTCTTCCTTGTTTTTGTACAAGTGAAGTTGCACCCACCAGTACTCAACTCCTTCATCCATCACAGGAAAACCTTTGTACACAGCTGCACCATGTATTTCCATTGCAGCCATGAGGTCCTTGAGTGCCTTGGGGAATTCTTTCTCACACTCCAAAGTCATTGTCATTAGTGGTCCTTTCCTTACGACTTCGTTGATGGAGTTCATCTACAATTAGAGATGAGAAAGAATATTAGAAAAGTTCACGAGAGGAATAGACAAGTGTAGAAGTTGTTGAAATTTTTTCCTTAGTGGTTTCCAATCCTAGGGTCATAATCCTACAGGCAACACAGTGCTGTGATACCATCTGTAAGATCCCTCCTTTATAAAGGATAAGGATCCCTGTGATTGCAATTCTAGTCCCTGGATCAATGCTAGCATCCACAGTTTAAGATGAAGTACACAGAAACAAAGGTCATTATTACAGTCATTCTAGAGACAAATAGTCTTTACAACTCCAAGGCCGTAGGCCTAGTACAAGAGTTTGAAAAAGTAAATAAAATAAAAGTCTTCATCTTCATGTGCCACAGGCAAACATGTTGAGTGTAGACTCATGACTCCTAATCTTCATCAAAGTAACCTGCAACATCACAAGTTACAGCCACAGTGGGTCAATACATTGGAATAGTATTGGCAAGTGATACCTTAGTATAATTTAGGTGGACTAGATACTATATGCAATTTGGCTAAGTGTAGCTTGGCTTGCTTTGCTCAAAATAGGTTTTGCCTATTAGTTGAAATCACTAAGTTTTTCTTTGTGAAAACTTTTCCCAAGGAACCACCAATAGACATTGAGGTCCTTCACCCTTGTTCACGCACAAGTTTTTAACTTAGAAATTGGGATGATGAGATTCTTGATAGCTTCCATGCCTTGATGCTCAAGTTGTCCTTTTCCAGGGACATGGCTAAGTACTTAGATTCTTCCATCTACAGAGGTTGTGCACTTTCCCCACAAGACTTGATTTTCACCAAGACAGGACCTTTCAGAAGCCTTCCCTTAGACCAAATGGACGCGCTCCAACCTATCATTCCCACTACCACCAACTGTCCAAATGGCTAAGTTCTAGCAACCTATGTGATCCAGGCAGAGCCCATATTGCCAAGTGGCTGCACTAGAAGCTTCTTAACACTTGGCCTCTAAAATCTCTTTGATCCTGGGTGGCTTTCCACAAGTGAGATACACAAGGTAAGCCATAGAAATGGGCCTTGTGTAACCACTCAACATAAACCATTACTTCCATTCCACCCAGGTGTTATATTTACTTAGTTGTTTTATTAGGCAAAACACAAGTCAAAAGACTTTGAAATATTTTCATCATAGCATGTATATTTCACCAACCCTTGGTTGCTACTAGCTAGGCTAAGCATGGCATAGATAAGCATCTTAACTTAGAAGTTTCTAGCAATTCTACAACTACTAGGATTTCCCAACATGGCATATAAGCAAAACATAGTATGCAAGTCTAACAAAATATTTCTAATGCTTAGTAGAAAACATAGGGATAAAAATATTCATGAAGCACCACTTGCCTTGGTAGTTTGGATAGTAGCTACACTCCTCACAATCACAATCACTAGCACCAAAATCTACACAAAGAAACATAGCCACAAATCACATACAAAACATATACAAGCAAAAATATATGCATGCATGCAATATGATATGTGATGATTTTCAAAACTCAACAAAGCAAGTGTACAATATTGGTTCAAAAAGAAGTTCAAAACTTGCCAAACATCAATTATTTAGACCTTAAAACATTTCCTAAACAATTCATAACCTCAAATTAGTCCTACACAAGTTTCTGCAAATAAAACCATTTTAACAGAAGCAAAACATTAAACACATTGCATATTTATAAAGGGCTTGCTCTCCTGATTCCATTGATATAAAATTTGTCAAATTCTAACATGGGGATCAAAAGTTATAGCCAAAACAAATTTAAACTTCTAATAGATTCAAATTCTCTTTTTAAACTCTAACAGGTGCCACGCGTCTTAATCTGATTGTCCCGTACCGCTTCGCGCTGGATCACGCTTCTGAGCCGTTAGATAAACATAATCTGCACGGCCCAGATCTACTCGTAACGGTTCGTTAAGTGATCTAATCTCGCGCGCTGGATCCAGATCCAACGGCTTTGGATCAAACGACCAAAGCTGGGCGGCGCTGGCGGTGCCTACTGGTAGCAGCGAGCTCTGCCTACGGAGGCACGGCGCTACAGGTGGTTCTAGGGTCGTCGGAGGCGCTTAGCAGAACCACGGCGACGTGCTGATGCTCAACCTGGCGACGGCTTGGCAAGGGGCACTCTGGAGTGGCCGAGGGAGCTCGTCGGAGTTGCTAGCGGCGTCGGGCTTGTGTGGACGACGACGTTGGCGACGCTCCTAGTCACCCTAGTGCGAATAAACGGCATCAGAAGACGCACAAAACTACGGCGAACATGCTCGTGTGAAACAGAGGCGAAGGGGAACAAAGGGCTCACCGAATTTGATCGCCGGAGTTGAGGATGCCGTCGGGAGCTTGCGTTTTGACGCAATGACGACTGGGCAATACAGGATGAACCAAGGGGAATGAGGTGCGAGGAAGTTGTGAAGCGGCTCGCATGAACCAGAGAGAGAGGGCGCACGGGGCTCACCGGAATTGGTCGCCGGAGAGCTCTCTGTCTGCGGCGGTGCGAGGATGAATGCGGGCAGCCTGGGGGCGCTTTGTGCTCGGAGTTTGGGGGGAATGGAGAGGGGGCAGAGGGGGTTTAAGTAGGCCAAGCGGGGGCAAGGATCGCGCATGGAATCAACGGCAATTAAGCGAGGAATCAACGCGGCAGTGAAGGGCAGAGGAAACGGCCGGCGACGTGGTCGGGCGTGATTTGGGGAAGACGGGGATGAGCTGGCGAGGTCCACCAGTCAGCGAGTGAAACAGAGTGGGAGTGGGGTCGTGTGGTCAGTGACCTGCTGGGTTCGTCCGCGAGTGAGAGAGAGAGAGGGGGACCCCGGGTGGGCTTAGTGGGCTGGATTCCTAGTTGGACCAGTTTGGCAGCGCAGGCCTTTTTCTATTTCTTCTCTCCTTTTCTTTTTCTATTTTGATTTTCTGGAATGATTTTCAAATCAAAATCAATTGAGTTTGAATTTCAAAATTTTCTAGGTTTTTGTACTGCAAACCTTGCATTCAAATGTGTGTCCAACACTACTGTCCCATCCAAACACTATGATCAAGTGAAAATAAAATAAAACCAAGCCTTTATGATATATATTCAAATAGGCATAATATTGGTTTTATTACTCATTTTGTTTTTGAAACTTGTTCAAATTTTTGTAAGTGCCTAAGTTTGGATTCCAAACTTTACTGAACCAAAACAAGTATTCTTCCCTTTGGAAGACAGCACTAAGGTTAGGGCAAACTTACATGAAAATAATAAGCATGGAAGCTTCTGTTTTGAAATGATTTGTTTGAAATGAAAATCATATGATCATGGATGCATGGATGATATGCATAAGTTTGAATCATGATTTTAGGGATGTTACAGAAATGTTCTTAGTCTATGGAGGTGATGAACATCTCGTCGTAAAGGGTTATGTCGACGCTAGTTTCGACACCGACAAGGATGATTCTAAATCTCAGACAGGATACGTTTATATTTTGAATGGAGGAGCTGTGAGCTGGAGAAGCTGCAAGCAAAGCGTGATCGCGGTATCTACAGTAGAAGCGGAATACATGGCTACTACAGAACCGTCAAGTGAAGAAGTTTGGATCAGGAACTTCATCACTGAGCTTGGCGTGGTTCCAAGTGCCTTGGACCCACTGGAGATATTGTGTGACAACACTGGCGCCATAGCACTAGCTAAGGAACCAAGATATCATCCAAAGACCAAGCATATCAATCGCAAGTTTCATATAATCCAAGATTATATAGCAGATGGAGATCTGAATATTAGCAAAGTACATACAGATCTGAATGTCGCAGATCCATTGACTAAACCTCTTCCATGTGCAAAACATTATCAGCACCTTAGTGCCATGGGTGTTAGATTGTTGCCAGATGTAAACCAGATTACTGACTCTAGTGCAAGTGGGAGACTGTTGGAATTATGCCCTACAGGCAATAATAAAGATGTTATTATTATAATTCTTGTTCATGATAAAGTTTATATTCCATGCTAGAATTGTATTAAGCGGAAACTTTAATACTTGTGTGGTTTGTGAACAACACCGTGTCCCTAGTACGCCTCTATGGACTAGCTCATTGATTAATGATGGTTCAGGTTTCCTAACAATAGACATGAGTTGTCGATTAATAATGAGATCATATCATTGGGAGAATGATATGATGGACAGACCCAAACTAAGCGGAGCAATTAGATCGTGTCATCGTGTTCATCTTTGCGAAGCTTTTCTTATGTCAAATATTATATTCCTTAGACCATGAGATAATACAACTCCCTGGTATCGGAACAAAGCTTTGAGGTCATCAAACGTCATCCTATGAGAGGGTGATCATAAAGGTGTCTCTCAGGTGATCGGAAACTACCTTTTGGGTTGTATGTATTGAGATGGGATTTGTCCCTCCCAAGTCAGAGAGATATACTTCGGGCCCACTCGGTAATAGATATCAACACTGCTTGCAAGCATGTGGTTAAGGAGTTAATCACAAAGTAATATCGGATTACGGAACGAGTAAAGTACTTTCTATGAACGAGATTGAACTAGGTATGACGGTACCGACGATCAAATCTCGGGCAAGTAAAATATCGCGTGATGAAGGGAATATATATATGGGATTGATTGAATCCTGGCATCGTGGTTCATCCGATATGATCATCGATTAATGTGTGGGAGTCAATATGGGTTTCCATAACCCGCTTGTCGTAGGAATGACCACGGCAGATGCTGCAATCGGCAGCGAGTAGTAGAACGAGGGGCAAGGGCGGCCAGCCATCTGCGGTGCGAGATGAGGGCAAAGACACAGGGTTTTACCCAGGTTCGGCCCCCCGGAGGGTAAAGACCTACTCCTGCTAGATTGTATTATGGAGGTGTTTACAATGGGCGAACTCGGCGACTAGGCGGCGAGTTGCTTGGGTGTATGAGGGAACGTATCTCTACTCACCCCGTAGGGAGGTTTATATAAGCTCACCTCCCCTAGGGTTTACATATCTCAACCGATTCAGTTACAGCTTCGGTAATCGTTTAACCTAGACCGACTGGGCCTATCTGCTCGCCTGGGCCTTCAACTTCCAGTCGCCTGATACCTTGCTGGGCTTTGATCCACTCGCCGTTCTGCAGGCCCACTCGCCAGCCCTTGGGCCAGTCGGAAACGTCCCGCTGAGTATACCCCAGTAAGCGTATCCCCATCAGTAGTCCCCGAGGCCGTCGTTGATTAGGCGTGAGTGGCTGCTGGCAGTCGGAGTATACGGCTTCAAGTTGGCATCCAGTCGAATCGTCGACGGGCTCCTGTATAAAGGAAAAAATCCGGTGAACCGAGTCGCGTCTTGGGCGAGTCGAGCCAACGAGACGCGGTCTCGGCGAGTGACTTAACGAGCCGAGTGGCTGGAGTTGGACCGTCAGGCGTGGTCAAACTAGCCGTTAAGGTAACTCAACGGTAACTTCTGGCGTAATCATCGCGCGGTAACCCCTCGATTTGGCGGGCAACTCCGCTATATAAGAGGAATGGTAGGCTATCGCAGCCAACCACCCACCATCTCTTCCGATACGCACATCTTCCTTCCTTTGATTCCGCGATCCAATCGACCCAATCCTCCGACCTCCAAACAAATCCTCGCCATGGCCCTCTCCACCGAACCTTGGGTAGATCCAAATGCACAGGTAGCAGCTGGCCTCCTTCGAGGAGGCCGGAATCCTGGGCCGGCTGGCGTATTCCGCAACCGAGAAACGACCCCAAACCCATGAGAGAGAGTTCGTCTGTTTCACCAGTCCTCGGCGGGGTTAGGGTTTCCTACATCCTTGTTCTTCCGGCGTTTCTGCGCCTACTACGGGATCCAGCCCTCAGATCTGGGTCCCCACAGCATCGAGCAGCTCGCCATCTTCGTGGCGTTCTGCGAGTGCTACTTGGGCTGCCGGCCCTACTTTCCCTTGTGGCAAGATCTGTTCCATGGACGGATCAGCGAGGCGGGCGGCCAATGCTAGCTGGGCGGCTTAACCTTCCAACTCAAATCCAAAGCTTCCTTCTTGACTGATCTGCCGCCAAAGCAGCGGAGCGAAAAGTCATGGTTCTACGTGACCGAGGCGACTCCGGAGGACGAGGCGGCGATCCCGCGGTACTCGGCCAATCGTTCCGAGCCACGCCATCTCCAGGTCGGCAAGCTCCCCGACGACCAGCGGATGGTCGTCGACGAGATGCTCCAGACCATCCGTGGTCCAAGAAGAAGGGCTCAGACGGTAAACTTGTACAATTGTTGGCTTGGCGGCTCGTTCCGCCGCCTAACGCGACCATTACATGTACCAGTACACGGTCGGGAGACTCGAAAGCCTGCCTCGACGAGTGGAAGCTGGAGGACTACCTCTCAGCGCTGAAGAAGATCACCCAAGCGGCATACGCGGATGCGCAGGCTGGGGTCCCTCCCTACACCGCGAAGCGTCCGGCTCCGACGGTAATCTTTTTATCTTGTTCGCAGTCGCAGCGTGTGCAGTCGCGGTAATTCTAACTCTGTTTCGTGTTTAACGCAGCTGTTCCAAGTGGTGGAAGGGTGGCTACCACCCGCCGACGACGAGAGCCCCGGGCCATCCGCCCAGGATACAAGCGAGTCGCCACCCGCCAAGGGTAACGAGGACGACGAGGACGAGTCTGACGAGGAGATTGTCCCATCGCCCGAAGACCCTGGCAACGCGTCGAAATCGGCGAGCAGAGCCTCGGCGTCATGACGACGACGAACCCCCAGAGACCACCTCGCGCTGTCAGGCCACTCCCGCGAAGAAGAAGAAGAAGGAAAAGGAGGCGAGGGCCCCCCTGAGAAGGAAGACGAAGCCGCCGAAAGCGGCCTCACCGCCGCACTCAACGAGCAGCTCTGATGCTCATAGCTCGGCCGGTGACGGCGCAGCCCCGGCGACAACCGCGCTAGATGCGCCATCTACGGAAGCGCCGCTGGCCTCAATGCCTCCACCTTTCGCGCCGGTTTCTGGGCTAGGGAAGCCTCCGGTTGTGTCGACTTCGCCTCGCAAGGAGGTCCCGAGCGTGGCGGTCTCGCCCCATAAGGAGGTTCCGGCCGCGGTAGCCCCAATTCGCGAGGAGGCCTCTGCCGAAGGCGCCCCGGAGGCGCCAACCGCTACCTCAACGTCAAAGAAGCCGTCCGTATCCTGGGCCCCCGACGCCACAGGCGGGGCTTAGTCGCCGATTGGGCCCGCTGGAAAAACCAGCGGCCTTCGACAGGATGCGTTTCATCCCATCGCCAAGTGAGCGATTCGCCTTCTCTACTTTCTTTAGTACTTGATTGTCTTTTATTGATTTGATTCGATGCGGACCGGAGTGAAGAAGATGGGTCACCCGACCGTGGCCAAGGTATCCTCCGCCGCTAGCGAGGAGGACCCTTCCCGCAAGAGGAAAGGTGACGAGGTCGCCGCCTCAGCGGAAGGCAGCAAGAAGGCCAAGGGCGACGACATCGTCGCCGTCTCTAACGACGTGGCGGCCGCGCCGGTTGGACCCGCAGCGGAAGCAACCGCGTCTACGAAGGAGGGCGTTTCCTTGCCTAGACCGGAAGAAGTGACTTCCTTTGGGGCGGGCGCCTCGATTGCTACCTTCCCCCGCTTCATGACCAAGGCGGCCACGGCGAGTGGGGCTGCGACCCCGAGCCTCGCTCCAGGGACCGCCGACGCTGAAATCCACCAACGTCGCGGGCACGCCGCGCGCTGCGTCTGTGGACGCGGTACAACTTCACGGCATGCTTGGTGCGGCCATCCAGGTACCTCTAGTCCCCGAGGATCAGGTCGGTGCTTAGCAGCGGTTTGATTCTTATAGTTATTTGTTTTGTACTTTCGAATCCAGTCCCCGAGTGCGTATGCGCTAAATTTTAGCGGGTATGCACGAGGAATTTCGTGGTCGCTAGGTCCCGAAGTGCGCTTTTCGCTAAATTTTAGCGGTGGGCAGAGTAATTTTCATGTGTTGACTTTGAAGATGTATGGTCTGCGGTGGAGTCGTGAGCGATTGGCTGCGAAGCAGCGTCTTTGAGCTGGCCACTATCCAAGAAGCAAACAAGGAGCTTCAGGCTGTTGTGCGCAGCGGAGGTGGCTCGCCAGAGCTTGTCCTGCTGGTGAGCTGGTGGCGGTCTGATGCGTTAACGCCGAAGCAGAGAGGATCGCCGACCTCGGCCGAAGCGGAGGCAAAAGAAGCAAGCTCGGCGAGCAGGCGGCGAAGGCCGCCATTGCGGCGCGGAGGAAGAAAAGCGCCGGAAGCCCTCATTGTTGGGCTTCGTGACGATCATACATCGCTTCGAGTTTCATCACGAGACTCGCCCGCCCGCTGCTTGGTGAGTGCGTCTTTCTCTTCGGTTGTACTGTTTGGTTTCCATGGTACTCATAATTGTCTCCTTCGCAGGTCATGTTATTGGTAGCCAAGAAGAAGCGAGCTCTCTTGACGCAAGGGAGTGCGTAAGCATGCTTGTCGACTCGGCGACAGTCGGCGGCGTGCATCCGCGCCTACCTTCAAGAGATGTCGCCCGGAGGTTATTCGGTGACCTCGTTGAGGTGTGGGAGTACTTGGAAGGCGCCCGCGGTCGAGAGTTCATGACGGTCGGCGTTTGGCGGAGCGTCGGCCTGAGCCTTGGACTCGCCCACTTCCCGAGGACTTGACCTCGACGATGTGAGTGGGTATCCTTCGTCGACCGGAGCGGTGGATCTGTCCGAGGTTCTCAAGCTGCAGGAACGTGCCGCCGCGTACTCGGAGCGTGTCTGGGCGATGGGCGACCTCCTTCCCTACCAGGAAACGGTCGTCGCGCCAAACGACCCCGAGCCGCCGCATCGTGACTTCAAGGTCGAGCAGCCTTTCCGTGCGGCGATGGCGGGTGAGCTGACGACGTATCCGTCAAACCCGTACCGCGTTCATCCGTAGGCGCGGGATTCAGTGCGTCGTCGTCGAAGCCTGCAGAATAGGGTAGTGTGCCTAGATATGTTAGCAGCAGTTCTGCCGAGCAGGCATAATTTGTAATGTAAGACAACGCGATGTGCGATTTGAATGGGATGTCGTTTCCATTTTGCTAGTTATTTGTGTGTTTTGGATTGATTTTGGATGAGTCCCCGAGCGCGTCCGCCCTTTTGTGGGGTTCACCTTGTATATGATGTTTGTTGTTATCATGTGTTTTGTTAATTTAGTCGACTACTTGAGCTCGGAGAGCCGATCGCAAGCGACTCCCTTGAGTGCTCAGATTACCGTTTTCCGTCTGTGACGCGAACGGTCGGTGGCCGAGTCCCCGGCGTGGTACTTGGTAGTTCAAGGCGCGACTCGAGGGTGGTTGAGGATCGAGCTCGTTGGTGTGGCGTCACTCCTCTGGCCTCGTGGGTCATCGCATGGCGAGTCTGGGCATGCTCTCTTACTTGGCGTTTTCACGACCGATCGCGACGAACTGGTATTCAGTCCCGGCGTGGTACTTAGCCGCTCGAGTCGCTACGCCGAGGATGCGGAGGACCAAGGTCGCTGTGAGAAGCGAGGGCAGTTGTCTTGGTTCGCAAAACCAGTCGAGCTAGGCGACTCCAATGGGGCTCCGGATTGGCGTTTTTCGTGGACGAAGCAAGACCTGAAATGAATCAGTGCCCTTACATCGCACTACTTAGCCGTTCCGGTCGCTGTACCAAAGGTTGACTTCTGCATTTTAGCATGACGCTGTTTATTACGAGTGCGAGTGGCACAAGGCATGGAGAGTAGACGAAATTTGCGATGCGTTTCTTTTATTTCATAGTTGGAGAATACATGTGGGGTTCTAGGAGTAGAACTTCCGGAGATTTACATTCCATGGCCGCTTGACGAGTTCGCCATCCCGCGACGTCGATGAGGTAGTAGGCGTCGTTGCTGTCTGGCGCCCGATAGCGAAACGGCCTTCCCACGGAGGGGAGAGCTTGTGCATGCCCTTCTTGTCCTGGATGAGGCGTAACACCAGGTCGCCTTCCTGGAAGGTGCGGGTTTTCACCCGTCGGCTGTGGTAGCGACGGAGTCCTTGCTGGTAAATGGCGGTGCGCGATCGAGCGAGGTCGCGTGCTTCGTCGAGCTGGTCGAGTCCATCTTGGCGGGCCAGCTCGTTTGCGGCCTCCGTATAGTGGACGACCCGTGGCGAGTCGTGTTCGAGGTCGGTGGGCATGACTGCTTCGGCGCCGTATACCATGAAGAAGGGAGTGAATCCCGTCGACCTGTTCACCGAGGTGCGAATTCCCCAGATGACGGAGGGCAGCTCGTCGACCCAGCATCCAGCGGTGCGCTCGAGTGGTACTTGGAGTCGCGGCTTCAGGCCGTGGAGGATGCTTTGGTTGGCTCGTTCCGCCTGGCCGTTGGATTCCGGGTGTGCGACGCGAGGTCGAGCCGGATGTGGTGCTCTTCGCAGAATTCGGCCATTGCTCCCTTGGCGAAGTTTGTGCCGTTGTCCGTGATGATGCTGTTGGGGAACCCGTAGCGGTATATGAGCTCGCGTAGGAACTTAGTGGCGGTCTTCCCGTCGCATTTCGGACTGGCCTCCACCCACTTCGTGAATTTGTCGACGGCGACTAGCAAGTGGGTGTAGCCAGAGGGGGCCTTCTTGAAGGGGCCTACCATGTCCATGCCCCACACAGCGAATGGCCAGGTGATGGGGATTGTTTTGAGCGCCGAGCTCGGTACGTGCGTCTGATTGGCGTACTTCTGGCACCCGGCGCATCGCTGGACGATGTCGACAGCGTCGGCGTGTGCGGTGGGCCTGTAGAAGCCGTGTCGCATAGCCTTGGCGACTAGGGAGCGAGCGGCGGCGTGGTGGCCGCAGTCGCCTGAGTGGATGTCGCGGAGGATTTTGCGTCCTTCAGCTGGTTGGACGCAACGTTGGAACACGCCGGTGACGCTGCGCTTGTGTAGCTCGCCGTCGATGATGGTGTAAGACTTGCATCGGCGAGCGATCATTCGAGCGTTTGTCTCGTCTGCTGGCGGTGCGGTTTCGGTAGGCGATGTAGGGCTTGGTCGATCGTCGCTCGGTGACGAGTGCGACCAAGGCTGCCTCTGGTTGGAGCGGGACTCCGATGTCGATCTCCCTCGGGGGAGAGACTGATGGTTTGAAGATTGTGTCGAGGAACACGCCGGCGGGTGGTGCGAGTCGAGCCGACCCGATGCGAGAGAGGGCGTCGGCCTCCTCGTTTTTTCTCCTGTCGATCCACTCGACAGAGTAGCCGGTGAAGTGACCGCCCACCTTGTCCACCTCTTGGCGGTACGCCGCCATGGTGGGGGAGACGGCGTCGCAGGTGCCGGCGACTTGTCCCGCAACGAGGTCGGAGTCTCCGTAGCATCGAAGGCGATTGACGCTCATCTCCTTTGCGGCTCGCATGCCGTGGAGTAGGGCCTCGTATTCAGCCATGTTGTTGGTGCAGGGCGTGAATTCGAGGCGGAGGATGTAGCGGAGCTTGTCGCCCTTTGGTGAGGTCAGCACTATCCCCGCTCCTGCGCCGTCTGCGTTCTTGGACCCGTCGAAGTGCAGGCTCCAGTAATGGAGGTGCGGCGGCTTCTCTGGTTGCTGGGCCTCTTCCCAGTCGGCGATGAAGTCTGCCAGTGCCTGCGACTTGATCGCCCTTCGTGGCTCGTATTTAATGTTGTGGACGCCAATCTCGACGGCCCACTTGGCGACCCGCCCGGTCGCCTCGCGATTGCGGATGATGTCTTGTAGTGGTGCTGAGGAGACGACCGTGATCGGGTGCTCCTGGAAGTAGTGCGGCAGGCGCCGCTGAGCCCTGAAGACCGCGTATACCAGCTTTTGATACTGTGGGTATCGCTGGCGCGACTCGGTGAGAACCTCGCTGATGTAGTACACCGGCCGCTGGACCGGGCGCCTCCTTTCCTCCTGGTCGTTCTCGACCATTACGGCACTGACGACGCGTTCGGATGCCGCGACGTAAACCAGCATAGGCTCTTTGTCAGCGGGTGCGGCGAGTAGTGGTGCGGCGAGTAGCACCTTTTTAAGGTCGCGGAGCGCGTCGTCTGCCTCCTTGTCCCACTGGAAGGTGGGGTTCTTGCGCATCAGGCGGTATAGGGGCATCGCCTTTTCGCCCAGGCGGGGGATGAAGCGGCTGAGATCCGCTACACGCCAGCCACGGGCGTCGCGCAAGCACTCGGGTTTGCCGAGTCGGCGATCGTGTCGATCTCGTTGGGTTTGCCTCGATCCCTCGTTTGGAGACGACGTGTCGATGGTTGCCCGGCGGTACGAAGGTGCACTTGCTCGGGTTGAGCTTTATCTTGTACCTCCGCAGATTGGCGAAGGTCTCCGCTTCGGGCGTAGGTCTCCTTGGCGAGTGGATTTCACGACCACGTCGTCGATGTAGACGTGGATGTTGCGGCCAATTTGGCTCGCGAGGCATTCTTGCATGCACCGCTGATAGGTTGCCCCGGTGTTCTTGAGGCCGAAGGTCATGGCGGTGTAGCAGAATGCTCGAATGGCGTGATGAACGCCGTCTTTCCTCATCCTCGACAGCCATTTTGATCTGGTTGTACCCGAGTAAGCGTCGAGGAAACAGCAATGACTCGAACCGCGGTTGAATCGATTATCGATCGATCCGCGGGAGGACAAACTGCTCCTTTGGGCAGGCGTTGTTCAGGTTTGTGTAGTCGATACACATTCTCCAGGTCCCGTTTTTCTTCTCGACCAGGACTGGGTTTGCTAGCCACTTGGAGTATTTAATTGGCCGGATGAAGCCGGCAGCAGGCGCACTTCCTCGGCGATTGCTCGACGCGCTCTTCATTGAAGGGCCGTAGCGACTGCTTGACGGGTCGCACTTTGGGGTCGGCGTTTAGTTTGTGCTCAGCGAGCTCCCTAGGGACACCAGGCATGTCGGAGGGTTTCCATGCGAAGATGTCCCTATTCTCACGAAGGAACTCGATGAGCACGCCTTCCTATGCTGGGCTCATGCTGTCCCGATCGTCACCGTCTGGGGTCGCTGGGACCAGCTCGACGGTGCGGTGTGCGTCGTGGCCTCAAAGGTTGAGGTGTTTGTGCCCTCGAGTTGGGCTTCTTGAGTATTATGGGGTCGTCATTGTTGACCCCTCGCGTGTTGGCGAGCTCGTCGGCGTGATTAGTTTCGGCCGCGATGACGGCGTCGGCGAGTTCGGCTCCTTTGGCCTCGCATTCGGCGGCCATGTCGGGGTCGCCGTTGATGGTGATGACGCCGCACGGCCCGGGGAGCTTCATCGCGTTGTACGCGTAGTGGGGCGCCGCCATGAATTTGGCGAACGCCTGGCGCCCCAGGACGCAGTGGTAAGGGCTGTCGAAGGGCACCAGCTCGAAGACGATCCGCTCGGTGCGGAAGTTTGCCGGAGTGCCGAAGGTGACGGGTAGCGTGACTTTGCCGATCGGGTACGCCTTCCGACCGGGGACGATGCCGTGGAACGTGGTGTGGGTTGTCTCGATCATCGACTGCGGGAGCCGCAACCGCCTGAAGGTGTCGAGGTAGAGGATGTTGATGGAGCTGCCGCCGTCCATCAGTGTCTTGGGGAGCCAGTAGTCGCCAACCTTGGGCTTGACCACCAAGGCGACTCGTCCTGGGTACTCGATGCGTGGCGAGTGGTCTTGCCGGCTCCAGGTGATGGGATGTTCCGACCAGTTGAGGAACTGGGGGACGTCTGTTTGGGCCACCGCGTTGACGGCAGCGCTGGCGATGACCTTCTTCTCGCTTCGTTGAAGCCTGTGAAGGTGTGGAGCGAGCCGGCTACTTTGCCGAATTTTCCGCCACTTGGCGGGTCGTTGTCGGTGTCTTCCCGCGCGTGCCGTGCCTTCTCGATTTCCCTGAGGGTGTGGCAGTCGGCGGTGGTGTGCGTGGCGGGTTTTCCTTCCCTGCTGTGAAACGCACATGGTTGGTTAAGGAGGGCCGCGGGATCGAACCTTGGCTTGTTCTTGTAGTTCCCGCCATCGCGTCATTGCCCTCCGTCGCGGCGGTAGCTCTTGGGGTCGCGTTGTGCGTGCCCAGCGTTGGCGACGAAGTCGACTCGCCCGTCGTTGCGGCGCTTGCCTGTGAGGCGGGTGCCGCTGTAGCGTAGATCGGTTCGGCGGCCGCCGTCGTTGCCGCCCGTGCGGCGTTGCCCTCCGGACTCGTCGTCGACGTCTTGGTTGGGATCCTCCTCGGCGTACCGTTTGGCGATCTCGAGGAGGTCGGGGATGTTGTCTAGTGTGCGGGCGTGTCGCTTGAGCTTGGCGACTAGAGGCTCGTAGCGTCACGAGGTCTTGAAGCAATGGATCGCGGTGTCCGGGTGGATGCCGACCGCGTTGTACCAGAGCTCTTGCCACCGTTGGACCCGATTCGGGTCGACTCGCGGGATCCCCGGACATCGTTCCAGGTCCTCGATGGTGGTGGCGCGAGTGTAGGAGCACTCGAAGTGCACGACGGCGTCTCGCATTTCCTCCCGAGTCGACATCGTCTGGGAGCGTGTTGATCCATTGCCCGCACGCCCCTCCATCATCGGTGGGAGGTAACGGGCGAGTAGATCAGTGTGACCCGCGATCCCCATTGCCATGAGGTATGTGTCAAGCCAGACTGCGGGGTCGTACGAGGAGTCGTATTTTTCTATCTCCTTTGGCGCCTTGAAGTTTGGCGGGTACTTTTCGCCTCGGATCATTGGTCCGAAGAACTTAGGCCCTAGTCGACTGAGCGACCCCATAGGCTCGCCATCGCGGCGAGTAGTTAGGGTGTGCCGCAAGTCGCCGGGCCGTCTTGGCCGCCGCTTTGGTTGTTGATGATGTGAGTGCGGGTCGATGGGTTCTCCGTTAAGCGGCGAAGTTGGTCGCCGGCACAGGATCGTTGGTGGAAGTGCGCGTTGGCGGGCGTTGGAGCTGCAGTGGCTCTGGTGGCGGGCAATTGAGGGTGTTCGCCGCCGCTGGGCGGCCGCTTGAGGCCGCCCTGCTTCCCGAGGAGCGCGAGTATACTCGCCCTTGCGAGTCGGCGCCCGCTCTTTGCTGCTCCACGGCTTTTGCGAGCAGGGCCTTGACGTACTGGATCTGTAAGGCGCCGTCGCCGGTGGCCGCGATGCTATCGGCTGCCGCTGCCACGAGGTTGTCCATCGGGTGGAGAACGTGGGCCGCGTCTCGCTCCCGTGAGGAGACGACTATCCGCGCTGGTCTGGGAGGGTGCGGTTGGGTGGTGGTGGGCACCCATCGCTTGATCTGGCGGGGCGGCGCTTCCTCACGGTGGCGCTGCTTCGCAGATCGCGCGCTCGGCTATGCGAAGTGGTCGTTGCGTCGTCGAAGTTCAGCGCGCTGAACGGTGGGGTTCAGCGTGACTGATCCGCTGCTGGTGGTAGCGTGGCAGTTCCTGCATTGTCACTTGCTCGAGGCGAAATTTCGCTCGGCATGCTCTTTTCGTCGCCTCCGCCAATTTCAGTGAGTTCCTCGACCTCCGTTGTGGCGTTAGGAGGATTGGGGTGGAGAAAGGATCCTCCGGCGGATCGGCGCGGTGGCCATGTAGGTCGCGGCATGGCGACCGGTTCCGTCGTGGAAGTCGGCGGAGTTTTCCGACCCGAGTCGGTCAAGATCCCGAGGATGGAGGGTCCTCGAAATCTCTGCGTTGGAGACCTGGCGATGGAGCCCGGGACGAGGTCAGCGTGATGGATCCGGAGTGACGCCGGTCGCCGAGTCGGCGTCGTCGGTGAGGGCGCATCTTCGCGGCTGAGTTCCAGCCACGCGTTGCGTGGGCGAGTTGTACTTTCGGAGGCGAGGCGGTGGATCGTGCGAACCTGGCTCTCGAGAGCCGATCGCGTGGTGGCGACTTCGAGGATGCGAGCCGAGTCCTCCGAGGGTGATGACGTCGGTGAGGCCGACGAAGAGCGATCGTGCCGATCGGCAAGATTACGCTGGCGTGACGGGTCGCGCCGCCGGACGTAGCTGCTGGCAAGATCTGGAGCATCTCGCCGATCGCTATCATACGGCGGTGGCGGCCTCGTTGATGGGCAGATTGGATCTCGCCGCGACACCGCCAGACCGGCCAGGCCCCACGGTGGGCGCCATGCCGAGGAATGACCACGGCAGATGCCGCAATCGGCAAGTAGTAGAAACGAGGGCAAGGCGGCCAGCCATCTGCGGTCGAGATGAGGGCAAAGACACGAGGTTTTACCCAGGTTCGGCCCTGAGGGTAAAGACCTACTCTGCTAGATTGTATTATGGAGGTGTTTACAATGGGCGAACTCGGACTAGGCGGCGAGTTGCTTGGGTGTATGAGGAACGTGTCTCTACTCACCCGTAGGGAGGTTTATATAAGCTCACCTCCCTAGGGTTTACATATCTCAACCGATTCGATTCTGCCTTCGTAATCGTTTAACCTAGACCGACTGGGCCTATCTGCTCGCCTGGGCCTTCAAATTCCAGTCGCCTGATACCTTGCTGGGCTTTGATCCACTCGCCGTTCTGCAGGCCCACTCGCCAGCCCTTGGGCCAGTCGGAAACGTCCCGCTGAGCATACCCCAGTAAGCGTATCCCCATCACCGCTGTTGATTATTGATATAAGATCATGTCTGCATATTCTCGAACCCGAAGGGTCACACACTTAACGTGTCTCGACACTAGGATAAATTGGATACTTAGTTTATGATTTTTTGTTCGGAGTCTCGGATGAGATCCGGGACATCACGAGAGGTTCTGGAATGGTCTGGAGAATAAGATTCATATAAGGCAATGCAGTTTTTGGAGTTCGGAATTGTTTTGGGTTAATCGATATTGTATCGGAAGCTTCTAGAACCTTCTATAGGGGGACCAACGTGGCCCCACCTACCGGGAGGGGGCATGGGCCTATGAGGGAGTGCCCTGGCTGCATTGGTCCAGGGGCACAAGGCCCCATAGGGCCCAGCCGGCCAATCCTAGGGCAAAACCCTAGGGGAGCTTCTAGAAGGAGGGGGGAAACTTGCCCCCCACTCCTCCCTCCTTGGCCGTCGGCCCTAGGGCTTGGGGGAGGGGCAAGGGCCAGCCACCCACCCCTCTATATAAATAGGGATGGGGGAGCACCCTCCCCACACCTCCTCCTCAAGCCCTGCTGCCCTCCTCTCTCTTTCCCTCCCGACTGCGCGTAGGCGAAGCCCTGCCGTAGAAACTCTCCACCGCTTGCATCGCGCCATCGCGTTGTAGATCCAGTCCATCTTTCCACCCCACTTGCTGGACCGAGGAAGGAGGAGACGTCGAGGTACCACACGTGTGCATCTCTCGGAGGCATCGCCACTTGCGGTGTTAGATCGGATCAGATCGCGAGCAGGAGAAGCGAGTACGACTACACACCCACATTCCGTCGAACGTTCCGCTGTGCGAATCTTTAAGGGTATGAAGATCTCATCTATCCCCCCTCGTTGTTTGCATCTTCTAGATTAGATCTTGGCTTTCCCGTTCGCATCCGTAGAAATTTTTTGATTTACTATGCTGCGAAACCCTTCACCGTTCACCTCTTTATCCGAAATCAACTAGAGATCCTCCACCCGACGATAGATCCCCTCTATCTCCGCCACCTTGCCATCCAATATCTGGTTCTTCCGGGACCTCTTCGGCTCGATTGTCTGGGAGGGGTCGAAAGGAGCAAGACCAAATTCCTGTCCATCCATCGTGGAGTCGCGGATGTAAAACCATCGCCTCCTCTAGTACTGGACAGATTCGGACATAGAAAAGGAGAAGAAAAGAAGATTGGATTTGAGGGAAATGATGCAGCCCCCAATGGAATAAACACCATCGGAGCCAGATTGCCTCTTCACGGAATAGAGTTTCCGGAAGAGGACAAAGTGCGGCTCGATACCGAGCCAACACTCGCAGAAAGTGATGAAACAGGCGACATGAAGAAGAGAGTTGGGCGAAAGATGATGAAGCTGGATACCATAAAGGAAAAGCAATCGACGAAGAAAATCGTGGACGGGGAAGGAAAGGCCCCGAAGGACAAAGGCAACAAACATAACTCGAAACCCAATGGGAGGACGGGGAATTACCTCATCGCCGGGAACTTTTACGGCCTCCCTATCCTGCGGGATCAGGCCCCGCTCACGGAGCTTGCTGAGGTCACCCTCATGCGTCTCCGATCGCCGCCAGCCACCATCGGTGACGCGGGTGGCGGCGGAACCCTTCTTGCCACCGGCGGCAGCACTGGTACCAACTGCAGAGGAGGAATTATTGGGCTTCCCCATCGCAATGCGGCGGTGATGACGATGAGCACGAAAAATCAACAATGGAAAAGTGCGAGGAAATTCCAGAGCACAACGAGGAAAACTCAAGAAGATGAAAGATGAAAGTAGGAAAACTCAAGAAGATGAAAGTAGTGAAACTCGGGGGCTACTCCTATCAGGAGCGCTTGCCGCACACCCGAAAATTAATCAAAATACTATACCATGAAAATATTCTTCGAGTCCTACATCGAGTCTGCGACTCCACTACGGACTCGGAGGCTACTCCCATAGTGAGGATGGATTCAAGCATCCGAAAAATTTGTGTCCTACGGACCTGAAGCCAAACAACGGCTGAGTTAAAGTCTCTGCTCGAGTCTACGACTCGAACAGACACTCGGGGGCTACTCCCATAGGGAGCGCTGGTCGCGCACCCTATGATTTCTTCGACTGCGATCCTTCGGATCAACATGCAAAAACTTTTCGACAACTCTGCCCCAATTAACGCTAAGTGAGAAGCATCCTCCTTAGCCACCTGAAACACCTCCGCGGTGATAAACATTCGGATGCTGCGTTTGCGACGCAAAGATAAGACCTACAGATACCATCTGATGGCTTGGTAACGCACACGACTGCGCTCTGCTAGTAAAAATCTGTGCCAGCAGGCAGGATGAAAAATCCCGACGGACGCATTGGGTACATCATTTAAACTTACTAGAATTACACTCATGTAAGTCCTCTGTGGCCTGAGTCGAATTGCGCCAGCATATGTTCCAGATTCGAGTCGAGGGACTCGAATCTAAAGAAGATCGTTTTGTTTTGTCCTAATACAGTTAACTGACCCTGATCTGTTGGGAGAGTCAGGCACACGCATCAACAATCCCTAGACATTCAAATCATTCTCTAGCAAACAGAGA
Source organism: Avena longiglumis (assembly GCA_030063025.1). NCBI lineage: Eukaryota > Viridiplantae > Streptophyta > Magnoliopsida > Poales > Poaceae > Avena > Avena longiglumis. Next base: position 593,602,249 of record CP125973.1, read on the forward strand.
TAGCCGCACCCAAAATAATGAGGAGTCCTCAGCCGAATCTACGATTCTACTGAACACTCGAGGGCTATTGGCATGGTTATACCCTATGGGTACACGACCTTACCATACCTAGTCCAGCCCAAGGAAGGCCAACGGGAACATGTGCCAGCCCATGAAGACTTTCGGGTGGCCAGGGCCCATGACGCCTTCGGATCCTTGGAAAGCAAGACTAGAGTAGATAGAAAATTCAAAGGGGTAAACCCTAAAATCTGTGCCTGGGACCTACCTATCTCTATATAAAGGCCAAGAGGGCACGACGAGGAGGCTCTCTTACAATCTCTCGCACACCACCGCATACACACCTCCACGCCAGATTGCATCTGCGCACCCCTGTACTTTTTGGTTCCACCGTAATCAAGAGAAGACAAGCAGGAGTAGGGTTTTCCCTCCGGGGGCCTGAACCTGGGTAAACCTCGTGTCCCCATGTTGCTTGTTTGCTAACCGTTCTGTGATCTCCAGCATCCCCATCTTCTCCAAAACCCAAGTCCATAACAATGGGCTTTGACGAGATTAAACCTCGTCATAAACCCTAGCTCCACAGCAGTCCTGCCGTCGTAACGAACCTAGCAGTTTGCCACCGGTGCTCCTCCTTGTACGTGTGGATACCAGCAGAGGTGTTGTACGATTAGCACTAGGACGACCGGATCACAAAGGACTGCACTGCATCAACTGACGCGCTTCATCAGTAATCCGCAACTGCGCGTCTAGTGGTAAACCTCGTGGCTTTCTACCTCAGCTAGATCTTGGGATCACCACATTAGAGGAAAAAGTTTTGTTTTATCTCTACGTGGCCCAACATAAACATACCATTGACTTGAGAATGCTCTTAAGCAATTCCCTAGAGCTCAGTGTCATTACTGTGCCCATCCGGGCTCAAGGAAATCCCTAGCGTAGTTGTGGTAGAGCCTTCAATTGATGTGATCCACGTGCCTAACCTCAACTTATGATTTTCGATGGCATTAACCTTTTGGCCACATTATCGTGGGACTTCATTAAGCGCTCTATGGTAACTCAGAGCTCTTTGCAGCTGGGATAATTTTGATTTGTTGTCTCTGTAGTAGATGCCAATCCCGACAGCACGTTTCTCATCTAAGCCATCAGGTCCTCCACCGATAGTTCCAGGGTTGCTAGTCCTTGCTTCACCGCCGTAACCCGCACCTTCAAGGTCGGAGGACCCGCTGTGTGGTGAATGTCCACCAACACCAATTCTACCACCTCTGGACCAACGAGTACTTAGAGGGTCCCAATCCGCCTCCTGAATACACCAATTCGATCGAGATAGCAGAATTACGAGAAACCTCCTCTCACCGTCAGATAATCCATAGCTGAACGGAGCCCGTCGCCGGGAGTGCGGGCTGCCATAGCGGACGGCGAAGATGGGATGACTGGTGGACCTCTGGTGGGTGTGGTCGCCTGGCCCTTGGCCCAGATGTGCCTGGTCCCGCATCCGATCTTCGGATTTCGGAGGATCTCCGTAGGTCTCTTGGCTCCAGGTTGCGGTCGTGATGGACCTGATGTCTACTCCTCTGCTGGCCTAGCTGGTGGGGAATTGGGCGGCCGGTCCCATGGGGAGCCGGAAGGCGGCGTCGTGGGGGCCGCCGATCTGCCTAATAAAGGCGGCGGTCTTTGATCCCTTTCAAGCCAAGACGAAGATCCGCCTGATGTTTCTCTATATTGATCTGGTTAATGTGTCATGTTTCGGAATGCTCCGCCGGCGTACTGCATAAGTGCGATCATGCCGAGAGATTGCTGAATTGGATGAGATTCGGTCGTGCTCATCCATGTTTTACTCTGACCGTTTGGTTTCAGAGGGTGCGCTTCGAAGCTTTGTTGGATGTTAAGATCATGAAGCATGTTTTCTCGTTCCATGGTACCGACGAAGAATGTCATGAAGACCAAGATCTGTGGACTGACAATGGTGGTTCGAGTGTGGGTGATAATGACGAATTGGCTTGGTAATTCGTGACATGGAGCAGTGGCATGCAAGTTGGGGCGGCTGCACAAGAGAGGTTTACAGTTCTATATTTTAGGGTGAAAACCTAGGGTCTGGCCTTAACTAGCTAGTTGTGCCTAGCAATGGTCTTGTTGAAGGCATTGTTTTGAGAGTGTGGACTTTTTTTAGGGTGAAAACCTAAGATCTTTGATCGGTCGATAAAATTGTTTGTGCACTGTTTCCTTTTTGGAGGAGTTGTTTTTGGAGAAGCTGGACTTCTGGTGTTGTCTTATGGAGTAGTACTGCTGTTCCAATGAATGAATCACTATAGCGGGACTTTTTTTTGTATTTTTTCTTTTTTAACTTTATGCATCCATATGGCCGCTAGAGAAATGCGTTGTTGCAGAGACTAGATGTAATTGGTATATTTTAATATTAATATATATGCTTCTTTCCAAAAAAAAATAAAAATAAAAAATCACGCAATATGATCTTGGATGCTTTTCCCTACCACCCACGGCCCACCGCGTGATAAGAGAAGTGGCCTGCTTCTTTGGCGCAGCCAGTATTTCCTCCTTTTGGGCCTGGGCTTCCTTGGGTCACGGCCCAGTCCATGCCATGGTAGTGTACCCTAAAAAAAAATCCAAGACTGGTGTAGCGGCATAGTATATATAGTAGTATATATATATAAGTAGCTATAAGGTGACGGTGCTACGTAGGCAGGGTATATCTGTGTCAGAAGAATAGAGGGGTTTTGCTTGCAAGGTCATCGATCGATCCTGCTTGCTACTGATGCTGAGGCTGGGAGGCATAGCCGGCCGGAGAGTGAGGTCATCCTGCTGGATCCTCTCCGGCAGGAACAGGAAGCAGCGATTTCCATGGGCAGGTGGTGGGGCATACTGTACATACGAGCGAGCATCGGCACCCGCGGAGGAGTGGGTGTACGCGGTAAGGCGGTGTGGTCCGGAGCTCGTCGGCCCGGCTTCCGAGACTCCAAGGGAGACCAAGCGCCTGTCGGACCTCGACGACTTGCACCCCATGCGCATTCACTTCTCGCTAGCTCTCTTGTACCGTGGTGGCGTAGAAGGCCTTGGGGTACGCTTACACCCGGCCGCCGTCATCCGACGCGCCCTGGGCGAGGCGCTGGTGCAGTACTACCCGCTGGCCGGTCGGCTGAGAGAGATGGAGGGTCGGAGGCTGGTGGTGGACTGCACCGGCGAGGGGGTGCTGTTTGTGCAGGCCGACGCCGACGTGAAGCTGGCAGACCTGGAGGCGGCCGGCAGGCTCAATCCACCGTTCCCTTGCTGGGACCAGCTGCTGTTCGATGTGGAGGGCTCCAGCGGCATGCTCAACTGTCCTTTGCTGCTCATCCAGGTTGGTTAGTTCATGTTTTTCATGGCATGGCGTCTCTAACGTACCCGTCAGGTAACACACACACACACACACACACACACACACACACACACACACACACACACCATGTCACCATATGTCATATGAATATGATATCGATGCAGGTAACGCGGCTGCTGTGCGGCGGCTTCGTATTCGCGCTTCGCTTCAACCACACCATATGTGACGGATGCGGCATCGGCCAGTTCCTGAACGCCGTCAGCGCGCTCGCTCGTGGCCTCCCGACCACCGTCGTCCCGCCCGTCGTCTGGTCCCGCGAGCTCATCAAGGCCAGTCCTAGCGCATCCTTTCCACTTCCACCACGCCGCGACTACCACGGACGGCCGCCTCCGCCACCAGATGCAGCCGATCTGGTCACGCGTTCTTTCACTTTCAGCAAGTCAGACGTCGCCGCGATCAAGAAAAGCTGCGTCGTCACCCCCACCACCTCCACCTTCGAGGCCCTCACCGCGTTCCTCTGGCGTGCTCGCACCTCGGCCCTAGACGTCCCACCGGGACAGGATGCTCCGCTGGCTATCGCCGCCAACTTCAGGGGCGCCGTCGGGATGAGTCTGCCACCGGGGTACTACGGCAACGCCAGTCCTCCGTCGGTGGTTCACGTGTGTGCTGCGGCGCTGCGCCACGGCTCCCTGAGCGACGCTGTGGTGCTGGTGCGGCTAGCCAAGGCCGCGGTGACCGCCGAGTACTTCCGTTCAATTCTCGACGCCGTGGTCGCCGGCCGGTTTGTCGTGCCGGCCAACTTGTTATTCATCTCTGACGCCCGGCGTCTCGGTTTAGCTCGGGTGGACTTCGGGTGGGGCGAGCCTGTGTTTTCTGGACCGGTCCACACTTTATTCGGTTCAACATTCTTCAGCCATGTTAAGGATGGCCATGGGGATGACGCAATTGTTGCGCCCATGGTGCTGCCGCGGCTGCCAATGGATCGGTTTACGGCTGAGGTGGACAAGTTATTAGCCGTTGATGCCCAGTCGTCGTGCCGCAGATATATATAATATATACTACTCCTTTCGTCTCCAAATAGATGTCTCAAGATTTATTCAAATTTTAAAAAATCTAAGACATCTATTTTAGACGGAGGGAGTAGCTACTATATAGGATATATGAGCAAAGAGAAATGTTGTGGAATGTTCATTCGCAAAAAAAAAAGTGTCGCGGAAATAATGTTGAAATACCTAAAACCCATCTGCCAAGTGTGACCTCAGAAATTAAATTTCAGTTAGAAGGTTATGGACGTATATAACTGAAAAATTCCCACTACGGGTCGACCCGGAAGGAATCTTGTGTCAAGCCGACTATACTCACTGGTTACACTGGTATGGTTTATGAAGTTAGGTAGGTGGACGGCACATGGCCGCGCTCTCGTGGATTTATAATGGAATAATAAGATATATATGGTCCGACTCAACACAATTCATAGTCGCTTCATAGGAGTTGCAGGGACATCTCGAGACTTAGACTTGAAGTACTACAAGACAAGTAGTTAGTAATCGGTACCTATTAGTACTTCGGCTCTCCTATTGTTTCGAGAGCCTTGTAAAGTCTAAGCCGGTCAGCGTCTCTAGCAGTGTCCTTAAAACAAGAAACATAAATTCATGAATACAGGACATTGAATATATATTTTGCATTCCGACTTGTGCCGGCGCAACACTAGTAGAAAACGGGCCTTTCGTCGAGAGAATTAGTTCCGATTCCGCCACAAACTGGGACTAATGCTCGCGTTTAAGCGGCCGATGCGTCGCTCGGGAGGGGGGGGGGGGGCATCCATCCCGGTTTGTAAGGGAGCATACGCGGGACTAAAGGTATTGCGCCAGACACGTGGCCTGCAGCACATCTTTAGTTTCGGTTTGTGTTACAAACCGGAGGCATGCTCCGGCCTATAAATATGCCGCCCAGGCCCTCTCCCTCCTTTGTTTTTTCTTGGTGAAAGGTGTGTGCTAATTTATTATTTTTCCTATGCACGTGAGGTGTTTGATGAAATGCTTGAGTGAATGATACCGTTTGATTTCTCACAAAAAAAAATTATATGAGGTGCCCGAGCCACGCTTGAGCTTTCTCCTCTTTCTTTCCTTCTCATTCGCGGTTAGCAACCTTATCTTTTCATCACTCATTGATACAATGCATGTGTGTCGATGTGAAGTGGTCATTTTACTATTTATGATGTTCTGTAATAGTTTTGAATAAACTTAAGTATATGATGCAGATGAACAGGCGGGAATGGTTGTACGATGACCGATGTGAACCCGAGTACACAAGGGAGTGGATAAATTTATCGATGTGGCTATGGCAAACAAAGAGAATGGTTTTATGCGTTGTACATGTGTTAAATGTCGGAACAAGGAGTACTCTTTCTTAAAAATCATTCGCGGCCACCTAGTTATGAAAAGTTTCATGCCCAGCTATAATTTTTGGAGCAAGCACGGAGAAAGAGGAGTTATGATGAAAGACAATGAAAAAGAAGAGGATGATGATAACAACTATCACCATATGTTTCCTGAATACGGTGATAGTACAATGGAAGACAATGAAGAGGAAGGAGGTGAACGGGCATCAGATGAGCCCGCTGATGATGTTGGTCGGGTCATTTCTGATGCAAAGCAAGACTGTGAAACATAAAAGGAGAAGTTGAAGTTGGTGGGCATGTTAGAAGATCAAAAAAATGTTTTACCCAAATTGCGAAGATGGCAGCAGAAAGTTCGGTACCACACTGGACTTGTTGCGATGGAAGACAGAGTGTGGTCTAGCTGACTCTGCATTTGAAAAGTTGCTAAAAATAAGGAAGTCTAAACTTCGAAAGCATAACAAATTTCCCGAGAGTACGTACGAAGCAAAAAATACTCTATTCCCTCTAGGATTAGATGCGCAGAAGATACATCCATGCATTAATGATTGTATCCTATACCACGGTGAGGAGTACAAAAATTTAGATAAATCCCTGGTATGAACTGCATTGCGGTATAAGATCAGACGAGATGACCCTGGTGATGTTGAGGAAGAGCCCCCAGAAGATGGTTCCTGCTAAGGTTATATGGTATGCTACTATAATACCATGGTTGAAACGCATGTTCAGAAACAAAGAGCACGCCAACTTGTTGCGATGGCACAAAGAAGACTGTAAGAAAGACGGGAAGTTGAGACACCCTGTTGATGGGTTGCAGTGGAGAAAATCGAGAGGGACTTCCCGGACTTTGCAGGTGATGCAAGAAACTTATGGTTTGGTCTAAGTATGGATGGCATGTATCCTTTTGGGAAGCAGAGCTGCAGTCACAACACCTGGCATGTGACTCTATGTATCTATAACTTTCCTCCTTGGTTGTGCATGAAGCATAAGTTCATTATTATGCCAGTGCTCATCCAAGGCCCGAAACAACCTAGCAATGACATTGATGTGTACCTAAGGCCATTAGTTGAAGAACTCTTATAGTTGCGGGGCAAACCAGGTATACGTGTGTGGCATGAGCACAAACCGAAACCATTTTACCTACGCGGGTTGCTTTTCGTAACCATCAATGATTGACTTGTTCTTAGTAACGTTTCAGGACAGACAAACAAAGGATATAAGACATGCACGCACTGTTTAGATAAGACTGAAGGTACATATTTGCATAAATGCAAGAAGGTTGTGTACCCGGGGAATCGATGATTTCTTCCGACCAATCATTCCGTAAGAAAGAAAGGCAAGCATTTCAAAGGTGAGGCAGATCACCGGAAGAAGCCTGACCTCCCTACTGGTGATGATGTATTTGGTATGGTCAAGCACATATAAGTAATCTTTGGAAAGGGTCCTGTCCGTCAATCTTTTCTGAACGACGTCGCTACCGGACACGCACCCATGTGGAACAAAAAATCTATATTTTGGGAGCTACCCTATTGTAAAGTCCTACATGTACGCTCTTCAATAGACATGATGCACGTGACGAAGAATCTTTGCGTGAACCTACTAGGATTCCTGGGCGTGTATGGGAAAACAAAAGATACACTAGAAACACGGGAGGACCAGCAACTTATGAAAGACCCAAAGAACATGCATACACAGAACAAGACGGATAAAGGGCGTCACTTAAGTCGTGCTAGCTATGCTCTTACCAAAGAAGGGAAGGAAATCTTCTTTAAAGTCATTTACAATATTCAAGGTGCTGTCTGGCTTCTCCTCTAATATAAAGGGGATAATAAATATGGCAGAGAAAAAATTCCAGAACCTGAAGTCTCATGACTGTCACGTGATTATGATGCAGTTACATCCGGTTACATTGAGGGGGATCCTACCCGAGTACCCATTGTGAAGCTGTGTGCATTCGTCAATGCAATATCTCAGAAGGTAATTAATCCAGATATTCTGCCAAGGTTACAGAAGGATGTGGTACAATGTCTTCTTAGTTTTGAGTTGGTGTTCCCACCATCCTTCTTCAATATTATGACGCATCTCCTGGTTGACCTAGTGGAAGAGATTGCCATTCTCGGTCATGTATTTCTACACAATATGTTCTCCTTTGAGAGGTTCATGGGAGTCTTAAAGAAATATGTTCATAACTGTGCTAGGCCAGAAGGAAGCATCTCCAAGGGTTATGGAACATAGGAGGTCATTGTGTTTTGTGTTAACTTTATTCCTGACCTTAAGACGATTGGTGTTACTAACTCGCGACATGAGGGGAGACTGAGTGAAAAAGGCACGCTGGGAAAGAAAACAATGATATGTGGGGACGGGGAATCTTTCACTCAAGCACACTACACAGTTCTACAGAATTCCACCTTGGCAGCTTCGTATATCGAGGAACACAAGAATATTGTGTTGGAATTTTTGCCTAAATAGGCCCAGCCCATTTATTATATGCCAATAAATTCCTGAAATCCTAGAGGCCCATTTGGCCCATTCATGCAAGGCAAGAGCTGGGACAAATGTTTAGTCTCACATTTCTAGTTGAGTGAAAGTTGGACCAGCTTATCAGGTGAGCTCTCCTACCACTTGGTAAAAGGATGAGAAGGAGAAGGAGAGAGTTCCACACGCGCGCTCCTCCTCCTCGCTCGCCTCGCCACGCCACGCCTCGCCTCGCCTCGCCTCGCCTCGTCACGTCACGACGCGCGCGCGCGCCGCGGGTTGCGGGAATCTCGCCTAGCCGAGCTTTATTTTGCCACGCATGAATGGTATATGAACAGATGTACAGAAGCTGAAATGTTTGCTTTAAGTGGACTTTTAATACGAGGTAAATGAATACGAATTGAGTGGAGGCTGTCCGGTGGACTGCCGCCTGTTCGCTTCATCTACCGTCAGTCTGTCTACCTTCCCCTCTTTGCCTATAAGAGAGAGAGGTCGCACCTCCTCTCAGTTACACTGCCACACATCCTTTGCGCCTCCAGTTCTAGAGCACTGCGCTACCTAGATCTTCCCCATTCCGTCTTGTGGCGTGCACCGCGAGCCGGGACAGTAGGCGAACCACGACTAGTGCTAGCACTAGTCCCGGGCCGTGAGGCCTCCAACGGCTAGAAATGGCCAAAGACACTAGTCCCGGGCCGGACCAGAGCTCTAGTCCTGGTCCGTAATACGGCCCGGGACTATTAAGCTGGAGCGGGGCAACAGCTCTTTTCGGGTACTATTAGTCCCGGGTCGTATCATGGCCCGAGACTAATTTTCCATCACTATATATACAGCTCCCTGGCCAGCTGCCCTAAAGCATATGGTGGCCATTTTTCTCATAGAAGCAAGAGAGTTCATGCCATTTTTTTCTCAAGATTTAGTTTGCAACACCTAAACCAAAGCTTTAAAAGGTTAGAACTTCATTCTTTTATCTCTTATTGCTACTTTAGCTCTATAATGCTCTAGAAGTATAGAGATATGGATCAAATGCATGCATGCTCTAGAAGTAGCTAGAAGGATTTTGATATATATGTGTAACAAATTTTGATTAGGCACATAGTTAATAAAAATTGAAATGTGTAATTTTAGAGTTTAAGAGGTTAGAATGGAATGAGGTTTTCACCGATGAACAATAATAAAAACTCCACATTTATCATGTTGATTGTTTTCTCCAATTCACAACTTGGTGCATGTAAATTTTTCAAAATTCAAAATTAATGCTCTAGAAGATCTCAATATAACTTGTAATAATTTTATCATGTTTTGTAATGGTTTTTGATATACTTTTACTATAATACAGATGGTCCGTGAATGGATGTACAGTGCATCGACCGACGCTCTGGCGAGTTCATTAATGGCGTGCATGAATTCATACGTTCTTGATGCAAACAAGCACAATGGTTTTGTATTATGTCCATGTAATGGATGTAGGAATCGAAGGATTACTCGAATCAAAACCCTTCACAGAACTTTGTTGAAGTCCGGCTTCATTCCCAGTTATAATTGTTGGACCAAGCACGGAGAGAGAGGGGTTATAATGGAAGACAATGAAGAAGAGGAGGAGGATGACAACTATCATGGTTTACCTGAGTACGGAGATACTTCCATGGGGGATGCTGAAGGGGAGGATGAAGAAGAGACACATGATGAACCCGCTGATGATCTTGGTCGGACCATTGCCGATGCACGAAGAGATTGTCAAACTGAAAAGGATAGGGAGTAGTTTAATCACATGCTATAGGATCACAAAAAGTTGTTGTACCCAAATTGAGAAAATGGTCTGAAAAAGCTGGGCAACACAATGGAATTGCTGCGATGGAAGGCTGAGTGTGCTATACCCTACTCCTTATTTGAAAAGTTGCTGAAAATGATGAAGAATATGCTTCCAAAAGATAACGTAGTGTCCGTCAGTACGTACGAAGCAAAGAAGGTTGTCTGCCCTCTAGGTTTAGAGGTTCAGAAGATACATGCATGCCCTAATGACTGCATCCTCTACCGCGGTGAGGAGTATGAGAATTTAGATGCATGCCCGGTATGCACTTCACTTCGGTATAAGATTAGACGAGATGACCCTTGTGACGTTGAGGGCGAGCCCCCCGGAAGAGGGTTCCTACGAAGGTGATGTGGTATGCTCCTATAATACCACGGTTGAAACGCTTATTGAGAAATAAAGAGCACGCCAAGTTGTTGCGATGGCATAAAGAGGAACGTAAGTCAGATGGGATGTTGAGACACCCCACTGATGGGTCGCAACGGAGAAAAATCGATAAAAAGTACCCGGACTTGGCAGATGACGCAAGGAGTTTAAGGTTTGGTCTAAGTACAGATGGTATGAATCCCTTTGGGGAGCAGAGCTCCATTCGCAGCACCTGGCCCATGACTCTATGCATCTATGACCTTCCTCCTTGGTTGTGCATGAAGCGGAAGTTCATTATGATGCCAGTGTTGATCCAAGTTCCGAAGCAACTCGGTAACGACGTTTATGTGTACCTAAGGCCATTAGTGGAAGAACTTTTACGGTTGGCACGAACCGGGATCTGGCGTGTGGGATGAGCACAAGGAAGAATTTAACCTCTGAGCATTGCTTTTCGTAACAATCAATGATTGGCTGCTCTTAGTAACCTTCGGGACGGTCAACAAGGGATACAATGCATGCACACACTGTTTAGATGAGACTGAAAGTATATATTTGGAACATTGTAAGAAGAATGTATACAATGAGCATCGTCGATTTCTTTTGGCCAAGCATCCCTTAAGAAAGAAAGGCAAGCATTTCAACGGTCTGGCATGTCACCAGACGAAGCCTAAGGAGCGTACTGGTGCTGATATATTTGATATGGTCAAAGATTTGGATCAACTGGTAACCTTTGGAAAGGGTCCTGGAGGAAAATCTGTTCCGGAAGATGTGAAGGACACACACCCAAGTGGAAGAAGAAATCTATATTTTGGGAGCTACCATATTGGAAATTCTTAGAGGTCCGCTCTGCAATCGATGTGATGCATGTGACGAAGAATCTTTGCGTGAACCTGCTAGGCTTCTTGGGCGTGTATGGGAAGACAAAAGATACACCGGAAGCACGAAAGGACCGTCAACATATGAAAGACCCAGATGGCATGCATCCAGAATGGTTTCAAGGTCATGCCAACTACGCTCTTACAAAACAAGAGAAGGAAATATTTTTTGAATGCCTAAGCAGTATTAAGGTCCCGTCTGGCATCTCGTCGAATATAAAGGGGATAATAAATATGGCAGAAAAAAAGTTCCAAAACCTAAAGTCTCATGGCTGCCACGTGATTATGACGCAAATGCTTCCGATTGCAGTGAGGGGGCTTCTACCAGATAATGTTCGAGTACCCATTGTGAAGCTATGTGCATTTCTCAATGGAATCTCTCAGAAGATAATCAATCCTGAAGATCTACCACGGTTATAGAATGATGTGGTCCAATGTCTTGTTAGTTTTGAGTTGGTGTTCCCACCATCCTTCTTCAATATTATGGCCTTTTCTGGTTCACCTAGTCGAAGAGATTTCCATTCTCGGTCCTGTATTTCTACACAATATGTTTCCCTTTGAGAGGTTCATGGGAATCTTAAAGAAATATGTTCGTAATCGTGCTAGGCCAGAAGGAAGCATCTCCAAGGGCTATGGAACAGAGGAGGTCATTGAATTTTGTGTTGACTTTGTTCCTGACCTTAAGCCGATTGGTCTTCCTCAATCGCGGTATGAGGGGAGCCTAAGTGGAAAGGGTACTCTAGGAAGGAAATCAATAATATGTAGAGACGGAAATTCTTACACCGAAGCACATTACACCGTTCTACAGAATTCTATCTTGGCAGCCCCATATATCGAGGAACACAAGAAAATCTTATGCTCCAACAACCCTGGAAAGCATGACTCTTGGATAAGCGATGAACACATGAAGAGTTTTGGCGGTTGGTTGCAACATCTCATCAAAAACAACACTCTTGGAGATCAGCTATACTTGTTGTATAGGTCACCATATTCGACTATATCGACTTTCCAAGGGTACGAGATGAATGGGTATACATTTTACACGATAGCCCAAGATAAAAAGAGCACCAACCAAAACAGTGGTGTCCGCTTTGATGCAACAGACAACAATGGGTCAAAGACCACATATTATGGTTACATAGAGGAGATATGGGAACTTGACTATGGACCTACTTTTAAGGTCCCCTTGTTTCAGTGCAAATGGGTCAAGCTGACAGGAGGAGGGGTTGAGGTAGACAAGAAATACGGAATGACGTCATTGGATCTCAACAATCTTCGGTACTTAGACGAACCATTCGTCCTAGACAATGATGTGGCTTAGGTTTTCTATGTTAAGGACATTTCTACCAAACCTAGAAAAAGAAAAAATAAGAAAAATAATACATCATACGATGAGCCAAAGCGCCACATAGTTCTTTCAGGAAAAAGAAACATCGTGGGAGTGGAGGACAAGACAGACATGTCAGAAGATTGTGATAATTTTCATGAAATTCCGCCCTTCGCGGTGAAGGATGACCCAAGCATCATGTTAATGAATGAAGATGCTCCATGGATATGACGGGATCAAAAAGGAACACACGTGAAGAAATGATATGTAATAATTGTAACATTTTATGAGTGAAGATGCTCCATGCATGTGTCCATTTTTATAGTGTTGTCTGCAAACAATCTTGAGTGTGTTAGCCATGTTTTGTGGCTGGACCGGGACTAAAGGAGGGCCTTTAGTACCGATTCATACTTATCATTAAGATCTGATCTCCAAACGCGTGATGTCACATATTAGGGAGTGCCTCTATTTACAGTTTCTCGGAGATGCCGGAGGACTAGGCTCCGTCGGCATCTCCCTGAAACTGGCCTTAATGGTGTCCCTGCTCTCGAAAACCATCTTGCAGCTTGTAACTTCTCTAACTAGATCAATACGCCTGGGAGCTAACTAATTTCACATATTAGGGAGTGCCTCTATGACCAGTTTCTCGAGATGCCGGCTGAGGCTCGTCGGCATCTCCCTGAAACTGGACGTAGTGGTGTCCCTTCTCTCGAAAACCATCTTGGAGATGCCTCAAACTGGCTGGAGGACTAGACTCGCAAGGATGCCTATTTATATTTCAAGCAGCTCGGCATAATGTCGACACTCACGACATAACGTCGACACTCACCCCTATTATTAGTGCTGACTCACGTTTAGTCCCGGTTGGTGTCTCCAACCGGGACTAAAGGTTCATCTTTAGTCCCGGTCGGTGACACCATCCGGGACAAGGTACAAGCCACACGACATAATGTCGACACTCACCCCTATTATTAGTGTTGCTCGCGATCGCGCAATCCTTGATCGCGGTTGGTTTCTCCAACCGGGACTAAAGATGAACCGGGACACTTCCCTCTATTTATTAGGTAACACTCAAGACATTTATTAATATTAAAAACTGGGACAAACCGGGACTAGCTAACACTCAGGACTAAAGCCGCCCCCTTTAGTCATAATCGTGCCTAGTCCTATAGTACGCAGCTTCAGGGTCTTCTTCGTTATCGTCATCATCATCGTCATCGTCACCTGCCACTCCGGGGATCCTCATCCCATCCATGGCATATACCAGGGGCCATTCCAGCCTCGGATTCACGGCGGGAGGGGGAGGGGGTCTCCTAGAAGACGATGCCGCTACCGCCGGGACGGTGTGGGGCCTTTTTGTGGCTCTGTGGCGGGTGTACTCGTGGGCACCGCATGCGAGGATGGTCTCCCCAGCGATGTAGCGCATCACTCTGATGATAGTACGGTTCACCCACCATAGACGATGGTCGGCTTCGTTGTGGTTCACCGGTGGTGGGCCATCACCCTCGTACCTGGCAAGCTCCCTTTCCCGCCTATTAGCGAAGAAGGCATTGCATGTGTCGTAGTTGTCGGGATCCCACTTGGGATCCATCCGCTGCTCCGGCGTGAGCTCATGGTAGAATTGGTTTGTGATGGCCGCCTGGCGTGCGGAACCTTGAGGGACAGGAGGGACATGAACCCTCCAACTCGGCATCCACCGTGGGCGGTAGCCAGTGGACAAGGGTAGTTGGAGGCGCACAGCGCCTCGGTCTCCTTGAGGGTCAGAATGGCCCCGTAGGCGTTGTCCATTGTTCTAAGAGAGTAAGGTGTGGATGTGTGGATATCCATGGCGCGATCGCCCTAAATATAGAGGAAAGGCGGAAAACATGGCGTGAAGCTTTGGGAAATGGCGGAAATATCTTTAGTCCCGTTAGTGACTACATCCGGGACTAAAAGCTCTAAAGAAAGGAAAGGCGGAAAACTTGGCGGAAGCGGTGAGAAATGGCGGAAAATAAAAGATATGATTTTCCAAAGTTTTATATTAGTTTTGAATTAAAAAAAGAAAATTTACAAATTAAAAAAATTATAAATGATGAAAACAGATAAATGGATATTATATTAAGATTCTTTATATTTTTCTGATAATAATAGACATATTATTTGTTTTATTTGGATTATTGCAATAAAAGATATGATTTTCCAAAGTTTTTATATTTGATTTGAATAAAAAAGAAAATTTACAAATGAAATAATTTATAAATGATGCAAACGGATAAATGGATATTATATTAAAATTCTTTATATTTTTCTGATAATAATAGACATATTATTTGTTTTATTTGGATTATTACAATAAAAGATATGATTTTTCAAAGTTTTTATATTTGATTTGAATAAAAATAGAAAATTTACAAATGAAATAATTTATAAATGATGCAAACAGATAAATGGATATTATATTAAAATTCTTTATATTTTTATGATAATAATAGACATATTATTTGTTTTATTTGGATTATTACAATAAAAGATATGATTTTCCGTTTAAGTTTTTATATTTGATTTGAATTAGAAAAGAAAATTTACAAAAAAACAATTAGTCGCGGGTCGTGGCTGGACCCGGGACTAAAGGGTGAGTGCGCGCGCGAAAACGAAGCAGCCAAAAAGACCCTTTAGTCCCGGGCCGTGGATTAACCCGCGACTAAAGGTGGGGTCTTTAGTCGCGGGTTAAGCCACGGCCCGCGACTAAAGACCCTTTAGTCGCGGGCGGTGGCTTAGCCCGAGACTAAAGGGGGGGTCCCTATATATACGCGCCTTCAGCACGCCGAGCCAAAGACTTAGCACGATTAAGCGAAAGACGAGCAGGCGCCATCGACGCAGAGAACACAGGGGAGGTGCTGCCCGCCGGCCGGCCGATTCCCGCGCCGCCGCCGACCTCGTCTCCGTACCGCAGAGCCTCACCGAAGGAATCGAAGCCCCGCGCCCCCAGTCGAGCTCCCCGTCCGCTCCTTCCCCGTCTCCGGCCGCCGCGTCCGTCGCCGATTCCGGCCACCCTCGACCTCCCTCGGCCTCGCTGACCTCAGGCACCCTCCTGCTTCCTTCCTCTTCCTCTGGCTTGCCTCCCTGTCAAACACCTGCCGCCGACGCCGTTGTCCGTAATAGCCGTCGTTGCTCCGATGACCTCCCGCTAGCGGCGCCGCTAGGGTTAGGTCCCTCTTGGTGAGCTCGTTTGAACCCGCCCCTTCGCGCTTCCCAGTTCGCCGTCAATCGCCGTCCCGCGCCGCCGTCAACTGCCTCGGTGAAAATAATCAACCAGCCCCCCGGTCCCTCTTGCTTGCGTGGCATGCTGAGGTGGCCAGTACCCCACTGGTCAGTCATAGTGGCTAGGCTCAGTAGCGGTGCAAAAAGTTTAACCCCCTCTGCTGATGTCATAATGATGAAATAACCCTTTTTAATAATTCCAGAATTTGATTAAATATTGTAAATTCAATAACTTTTAATTTATAAGTCAGAAAAATACAAATAATATATCAAAATGTTCAGAAAATTGAAACCTAGCTATCTATATAATCATGCATTATTAATCAACTTTAATGACAAGTTTAATTAGAAGAACAAATGCACCCCTCTCATATGTTCCGGAGTTTACCCGAGTTAGGGTTTTCACCCCTCGGAACCCCGATTAATTTGCCGAGCATGTTTTTGGGTTTCAATTCAATGCAATTCAACTTTTCATATCATCATACTTGCTTGACCATTGCATCGATGCCATGTGTTGATTGTTTCCCCTTTATTTTTTCTGGTGTTTGGTTCTTCTCGGTAGAATACGATATCGAGATCGAGATCGAAGCCCTTTAGGATTAGGGTTATTTTTTTGTTTAAGTTGTTATAATTAGGATTATATTGTTTTAGTTATTAGTATTATTGTTTTTTCTAACCTGTTTAACTCTCTTTTTGTTATAGATAATTAAGTCATGGATCCATCCGAAGATCCTTGTCGCATCGGTGAAGGTTTTCTTCAGGGCATGATAAGAGGTGAAATTCCTCTTATTACTACCGGCGCCGAAGATATTTTGCTCGAGGAAGAGATATCCTCATATCTGAATCCATCGGTGATGGACAAGAGGAAAACCTAATGTACCAAGGGGAAGACCAGATGGACGAAGGGCAAACAAATAACAACAATAAAGATGGCCCCTCGACAGGATCCGGCGAGGTACATATATATATATATATATGTATAAAGTCTCGTGTTACCTCTATTCATTAACTGATCTAGATATATATTAATCACTCTCTCTTCTTATTTTAGCCCACCGGATCGAAGCAATCAACAGCTCGAACGAAACGAGGGCCGAACAAAAATTTGGATGGTAATCAGAGGTTCACCATCGAAGAAATAGATGATGATGGTGAATCTATTGCTCCAGAGAAGCACCGGAGGATGTTTATAAATCAATGCGGGGTGCTTGTTAGGGACAACCTGCCGATCACCATCCAAGAATGGAATAAGTCAAAGAAAGCCGGTGAAGAATCCAATAGCTATGTCACCGATGATGCCAAAGATGACCTTTGGCAGAAGCTCATAGCGCATTTCATACTACCTCCAGAGCATGAGGAATTTGAGGTAGATGGTATTACTCCAAGGCCGGGTGGGCTTGAAAATAGAGCAAAAGTCAAGGAGTGGGCACTAAGCAAGATGGCTGAACTGTACCGGAACCACAAGAAAAGTTTATACGCGAAATATGTCGTGAAAAAGAAAACTCCAGACTTCAAAGAAGTAAACGAGAAGTTGAGAGAACAGTGGCCCGATTGTGTACAGTGCAAGCAATCTAATAAAGCAAAGGCAAAGTCGGGAAAGAACGCGTTAAATTCTGCCAACAAGAAATACCATCATAAAATGGGGACAGGTGGCTACAAGAGTGCCATCCCTAAGTGGGAAACTATGGAGAAGGATATGAGGGCTAGAGGCGTCACTCCTGGTACAGATGGATGGCCCGAGAGGTCAAAGCACTGGTGGTACGGGCACAGGGGATCCTTGGACCCAGAAACATGGAAGACATTATTTCATGATAAAATTCTAAAACCCTCCCAAGACCTTATTCAAGCAATGAACGATGCTCAATTGGGATTGTTCCGTCCCGAGAGAGAGAACGATGAGCTGACACGCGCCCTAGGGAATCCTGAAAAGGGAGGACAAACATGAGGCAAAGGACCGGAGGCGCCGGATCTCGTGGTAGAGCGAACCTAGCTGATCGAAGAACCTCATGCATGAAATTAGCCAAAGGCCGCCATCGTCAACTCACCCAGTCGATGATCCTGCATTGGATCTTAGCGAACGGAGAATCAGCGTCGCTTCCACGAAGGTCCGTGCTGATGATCAAGCACTGCTGGATGATGCACCGGCTCCTCACTACCCCGTGGATGATGTCAAAGAGATGGCACAACGTGAGCTACATCAGCCAAGGAACAATCTGTCCTTCAAGGTGGCGATCATCACTGCTTTACCTTGTCTACCTGGAGCACTCCACCATTCACTTCCGATTCCACCAGGCTATGCTCGTGTCACAGTGGATGACATAGTGGAGGATTTTGCGGACCTAGAGATTGAAATCGCTACGCCTGAAGGCCTTACGAAACTAGGAGATGTCAAGCGCAACATCATTCTATGGAATAAGAAGTACATCAAGTTTCCAGGCTCGGCGCCAAGGCCACCGACTCCAAGGAATCCAAATCCACCCCGCATCTAATATCGTCAACCTCCAAGTCTACCTCAACTCGATTATTGCCAACCTCCAAGTCCACCCCGCCCCGCTGACGATCGCCGCAGCAGAAGTACATCAACTCGATCTCCGCCTCCGCCTCCGTGCAATACTACTACCTCGTCGAAGAAACGGAAGTTCGACGGTCCCCCGTTCCCCACATCGAAGAAAGGTCAAACGCCGAAGATAGTCGATATCCCGCCGGCTCTTCCAAAGAGACCTTATGACAAGACCGATGAGGAAACTAACGCGGATGTGGCTGCCCAAGTTAAGGCGCATTTTGCACCAAAAAAGCCTGAGCCAAAGCCGGTATATAACGAAAAAACCAAAAAGTGGGCTAAGTCCTTTCTTGAGCAACCATCCCAGATATCGATGAATCTGGAATCAGACTATGACCGGGAGATTATTAAGCAAGCACAGAAGAAAAAAATCACAAGTGCAAAAAGCGGGAAGCAAGTTGCCCAGCTCGAAGCACATAAGAATCAATCGGTCGCCCCGCTCAAAGTCATTTCAGACCTCGACAACGCCTTCAGAGCTGAAATGGATATGGACATGCAAATAATGGACCCTAGAGCCCGTAATAATGCTGCACTTATGGGAATCACTCTATCGGAGGCCAAAGCACTTGCTAACGAAGCAAATATGTCTCTTGGTCAATATTTAGGCTATGAAGATACGCCAGTGGGTCAGATAGTACGGCAGTATGTCCAAGGGCAGCCTCTAGTCAGTAATGAGGAGCTCGCGCGTCTATCCACACATATGCGAAATCTGCATGAATGGTACATGTCGCAAGCAGAAAAAAAGCATCATAAAGATTGGTTTCTGGTGGACGTTAGAAAGGAGCATCACTTCAAACCATACTAGATACAGGTTCAAATGATCGAACTGTTTCAGTTATATAACCAGCGCGCCCTCGACAAATCTATCATTGGTTGCTACTGTCTGTAAGTTATTTATTTCTATAATTAAGTTTGTAGCTTTAGCTCGTTCATTGCATTTAATATATTATCCTAACTATATATCCTTTTGTATGATGATATTATATTCCGCAGAATGAAGATGCTTGAATGCAAAAGAGCTAGAAGATACGACGTTGGGTTCATTGACCCATATATCATTAATGAATATACGTTAAAGAATCACCCCAAAGACGTGGAGGAAGACCTGTCCAGGTTCTTAACCGAGCATAATTTTGTTAAGGAAATACTATTTACTTACAACTTCAAGTGATTGTTTATATCTTGTACACATTTTATTTTTGCTTACTGGATGAGCTATGCATGTATGCTTATGTAAATGTCCGCAGATTCCACTGGATCTTGTTAAACATTCAAGTTCACAACTCCTTAGTTGAAGTCCACGACTCATTAAGTTGGGACCAAGAGCAGTGGAGCAACATGAAAGCAATGCTCCATAAGTAATTTCAATCATTATCGCATTATATCGTCCTCTTTCATTCATTTCCTGCTATCAAGTAACTAATAACACCTTTGTTAATTTTCTTTGCCGAGCAGGTGTTGGACATGGTTCAGACAGAAAATACCAGGTCCATTCAAAGAGGAGCTAACTTATAAAATGGCGAAGAGTTTACAGCAGCCACCGGGAACTCATTTATGTGGATACTACGTCTGCGAGTACATCCGCGAGTTGACCAGTGAGCGGAAAGTTGACTCACATTATATTTATGATTTGCGAGAGAAACTAGAGCCAGACCAACGCATAAGAGAAATTCAAGAGGAGCTGGCGGGATTTATGATGAAGGAAGTCCTTGATGTACATGGAGAGCATTATGCGGATGACATGGAACTCGATTTGCCTTAGTCATCTCCATGTAGCTCATATGATATATATATATATATTCATCAATGACCATGTAATTTCAAAACATTTCTTCCTTTTGATATGATTGATTATATGTATTCTTGCAAGGGATCGATTAATTATATAAATGCATCGACGTGTAGTGTGTATGTAGTAGCGTATAATATGTATACTGAAATATATGTTTGTTATAGTGAAACACAAAGCGAAAAAGGAACAAAATGGCAAAAAAAGGAAATACAATGTACGCCACGGCAGAGAAATGTGGTGTTTCTTGCGCAAGAAAAACCTTTAGTCCGGGTGGTGTTACAGCGGGACTAGAGGATTTTTCCATGGCGCTGAAATAGCCACGTGACTTTTATCGTCCGGGATGTTGCGAGCAGGACTAGAGGAGGGCCTCTAGTCCGTTTTATGATCCCGCCAAAACCGACTAGAGCCCGCTATGCCCGGGACTAGAGGCCTGTTTTCCACCAGTGTCTCTCACAGATAGCGACGTCTTCCCCGACGAGGACTTCTTCCCCAACATTAGCACCCTCTTCCTCAACGACAGAGGTTGTTTCACTGGTTTACAGTTTGGGTCAATGTTTAAGCTGTGCTCGGCAAGTTCCCTAGGTACACCTTTCATGTCAGCAGGTTGCCAGGCAAAGATGTCCCTATTCTCACGGAGGAACTCGATGAGCGCTCTTTCCTATAAGGGGTCCAGGTTCGTCTACCACAAGTTCCACTGGCTTGGTCTCGATGGCGGCC
This sequence comes from Avena longiglumis, assembly GCA_030063025.1. Classification (NCBI taxonomy): domain Eukaryota; kingdom Viridiplantae; phylum Streptophyta; class Magnoliopsida; order Poales; family Poaceae; genus Avena; species Avena longiglumis. The sequence continues at coordinate 593,623,131 of CP125973.1, forward strand.
TTGAACACAGGAGCGGAGTCGGAGATCTGCTTCTTCGACGCGGCCATCTCTGAGTCATCGACCTTGCTCTGGATCTCCTTGAATTCTTCGCTGTAGTGGATACCGCTTCGCCGTTGATCTCACAGTCCCTTGCCTTGGTAAATCTTCCGGATACGGTGATGATGCCGTTTGGTCCGGGAATCTTGAGTTTGTTGTAGACGAAGCATGGCTTGGCCATGAACATGTGGAAAATATCGCGGTTGAATATGACGTGGTACACGCTCTTGAAGGGGACCACCTCAAAGGTCATGCGCTCTTGGCAGTAATTATTAACATCGCCAAACGCAACCTTAAGTGTAATGCACCCAAGGGACTAAGCCTCCCGACCAGGAACTACGCCATGGAAGATGGTGTTGGTCCGCCTTAGGTTTGCCTCTGTCAAGTTCATATTCTGCAATGTATCCAGGTACATGATGTTGATGCTGCTTCCACTATCCACCATACACTTAGTGAACTCCACGCCGTCAATCAAAGGGTTGATGACCATGGCGTACTGGTTCTCCGTGGGTATAAGGTCTGGGTGGTCCACCCTGTCCCAAGTTATTGGAACCGCCGACTAGCGCAGGTACTGGGGAACTGGGGGGAGAGTGGCCATCAGGATCCTTAGAGAGGTCTTCTGTTGTCGGACGGTGGGGGTGCCAAGGAAAGTGTGGTAGACTGGGGCCTTCTTTGTGAATGGGTTCTTTACCTGGTCGTCGCTCTTGGCGGTGTGCTTGGGGTCAACATCCTCGTCCTTGTCACTTGAATCCTTGGACTCCTCCTCCTTCTTCTTCCCCTTGCCCTTGCCTCGTGGTCTGTTCTTCCGACTTCTCTTGTAGCCGGACTCTGGGTCTTCCTTGAGGTCGTTCACGAACTTGCAGTGTCGATTGGTATGGGTGGCCTTGCCGTTGGCGTCGAGGTGTACGAGGCACCGCATATCGCGGTACTCCTCATAGGTTTGGGGAACACGGAGCGGCGCCGAGGTGGTTTCACTTCCTCGCTCCTGCCCACGACCAGCTCCTCTTCCTCGGCCACATTGTCCGCCTTCTCCTCGTCCTGCAAAAGTCATAGCGACCATGTCGGTAGATTACTTTTCTTCTGGAAAGGTTTTCCGCTTTGTATTACTGTTCCTCCAGGCTTGAGTTGGAACGGACGTTGCCGGCAATGAGCCACGAGCATCGTCGTCGGCAGCTGCGAACTCACTAGCCAACTGAATCATCTGGTTCAAGTCAAGATGGTGATTGTCCTGCAAGCGCTTCAGCTTATGTCGGATCAGCGTGCCCCTTTCCAACCCATCAATGAAGGCAGCCATGGCGGTCTGAGCGTGTACTCCTGCATAGGAATTCTTCATGTCCAGCCAGCGGGAGAGGTAGGCGTGAGATGTCTCGTCTTTCTCTTGCACGCACCGCTGTAGGTCGCCCATGGTGCAGGGATGCTTGTATGTACCCTCAAAGTTCTTAGTGAACGCTTCTTGCATGTCCAGCCAGTTGTAGATAGATTTCTCCGGCAAGTTGACGATCCATTGACGGGCCGTGCCTGCCAACATTAATGGGAGGTATTGACAACGATGTTGGGATTGCCACCGGAAATCTCCACCGCGTTGTCGTAGTCTTGCAACCATGTGGCTGGTTTGTTGGTGCCGTCATAGGGCTTGATGGTCTTGTCAATCCGGAAACCTTTGGGGTAAGTTGCGGACCGTATTGCAGGTCCAAAGCAACGTGGTCCCAGTTATGGTCCTTCCTGGGCCTCGTGGATCTTATCTATCCATGACGTGCATCGTATGGCTCGGGTTCTTCTTCTTTTGTCAACGGGGATGGGCTGCATGAGCGACACGGGCCCCTCGCCATGGTGACTGCCAGTGGTGATGGAGGCGGAGGTAGCGGTGGGTTAGCCTTCTTGCTGTTACCCTCCTGCGAAGCCTCACGCCTGTCACGGTTTCTTGTCGGACGCGGAGGGTCATGGCGTGACCTACTATTGTGTCCTTGGTTGCGCTCTCCGTCATGACGGTTCTGCTCCGCGTTGTCGCGGATGACGATGCCGCACTGCTTTGGTGGGGGCATATCCGTACGATGGTGAGCCTTGTAATCTTCGCGATGCCGGGGAGATCGGGGCGGTGCCGATGGGCGACGAGGTCGGGCCTTTTCTCCGTGGTCAGAGGATATGGGGATGGCATCCTTCCTGTTGCGCGCATCCCTCCGTCTTCGTTCCGATGAACCTGTCTGGGACCCGACATCAAGAGGAGATCTGTCCCTTGGCGGCTTGTATTGGCTAGATTGGCAGAGCGCTGGGTCAGACTCAAGCCTCTAAGAGGTGGCCTTTTCCTGCTGCTTCACCGCCTTGGCCACTAGGTCATAGACATGTTCCACTGCCTCAGGAGATCTATCCTACTCTAGAAGGGTCTTGGCGACGGCGAGGTTAAGGAGTGGGGTGGGAATCACCTGCTTGCCTTCACTGTCAATGTATGGTTTGGCCTGTGCCGGCTTCGAGGGAGCCCATCCTAGGTTGCGCCGTACACCAGGATCGTTGATGACGCAAGCTGGAGCTTTCTTAGCCGTCTGCTGCTGCAGTAAAGTCTTGTACTCGGCCTCCATTTCTCTAGCTTTCTCTATGGACTTCTGCGCATTGACCATATCTCGATCTAGTTTAGCGCCTTGCTCCGCGATGGCTTGCGCTTCCTCCAGCAGCTGCTGGCGCTTCTCATTAAGCTGAGTCACATTCCGGAATAACTCAACGGTCAGTGGCTCGACGAGGAGATTGTCGTACATTACTCTATCAGCTAGAGTAACTTGGGCTGCTGCAGATGTAGATGCTGGAGGCGGCAAGTTTGCGGTGTTGTTGTTGCTCGGGCCGGTGCCGAGTTCCTGCGGCTGCTGCACTGGGTTAGACGGAGGAGGCATGACTTTTATGCGATCATCGTCAGCAGCAATAAGTGGCCCCTTCCCCTTTTCTAGCACCATAGGCCGAGCTCATCCGGGTTGATCTTCATCCATCGTCGTCCCAATGGTGACGAACACCCCTCGAGACGTGATGGCGTTGTTGGCTTGCTCGTCGCACAAGTACTCCTCCTCCATCTCCTGCATAGCAGAGTCTAACTCTTCTAGACTGAAGTCTATCTCCTCTGAATCTGCACTGAAGTCACCATAAAGCGCGTCAATGACAGAGTCGGAGGGTGCCAGGACTTTCTCGATGACAGGCGGTGGAGGTGCAACGGCCTCGATGATGACTGGAGGTGGTGGTTCTGCTGCGACGATGGCGGCGAGAGGCGGTGGCGGCGGCTGTTGAATCGGAGGTTCTCCGTCTCTGAGCGCAAGCTCCATCTGGGCTGTTGCGTCAGCTGCCGCATAGCTGTTTGACGGTGCTCACCATCTCTTCGAGGGTAAGGCGTCTTGTTGCCTGCTGCCGTCTTAAAGAATTTCAGAGAAGCGTGCCGCGGTGCAGTCCTTCCACCAAGTGAGACAAAGCATTATCATCGGGGTAGTGGGCTAGATCGGCTCGTATACGGAGCCACCTGGCCAGGTAATCGCGGGGTTTTTTTGCCCTCTCTCTGAACGCAGTGCGCCAGATCGAAGATGGTAACCACACCGACGAACTTGCATCTCTGCTGTCCAGACGCACGGACGAAGCCGGTGGATTTGCAGTGATCTTCCACCTTTATATCCTGCACAGGGGCGGTTTGGGTGGGCCTTGAATTTTTGTGATCTTTGCCGGCAAACTCCGAGGAGAGATCCGACATTGATCCTTCCGCGAACGTATCCTGCCCGTAGGCGGTCCGTGTGGGCCTTGGTGATTTCCGATATTTGTCGGCAAACTCCGAAAAGAGATCCTACATCAATCCTACCGCGAACGTATCCTGCCTGTAGGCGGTCCGTGCGGGCCTTGATGCTCCTCCGACTCCCAGGGAAGTAGTGCCCGAGTCGGTTTCGCCGATGAAGAGGTGGATGTCACCGATAGGAACGATTGAACACACCGTCTATCACTCACTACAAGGAATGTGTCAAACTTTGACGTTTTGGTAGTGAACCTGAATGAAATCGTCATAAATTTATGACGATTCTATACTATATGGTTGTAAGCTATTTGGAAGGGCCAAATCCTTATTAAACTATGACGATTTCGTGAAAACGTCGTAATTTCTATGAACAAAATCGTCATAATTTCTAGACGGGTTGAGATATAAGAGAGGGTCAATATCAACCGTAGGATGTAAACGTAATAAACGGATAGGATTTGAAGTGTGGAAACTTGTTGTGGATCGGTGACCTGGCATACAGCACGCACAAAATCCCCCGCCCCCAGGACCCCTCCATCCTCTAACCCTAATCTCTCCCCAGCCGCCACACCACTCCCATCTCCCCAGCCGCCACACCACGCCCATCTCCGGTCGCCCCTTCTCCCCTGGCCGACAGCTCCCCTGGCCGCCGCTTCTCCTCCTCCTCCTCCTTCCAGATCGAATGCTGCCGCCGCTTCTCCCCTGGCCGACAGCTCCCCTCCGGCGCCGCCCTTCTCCCCAAGCCACGGCCGTCCTCCCCTCCGCCGTCCCAGTAACCATGTCCCTGCTCGATCCCGAGGACGTCCTTGACGGCTACTTCCCGGATCCACAGTTCCGCTGGGTCTAGCGGGGACGACCAGTACGCCGGGACGGTGGCGCTCTGCCACAAGGATGCTCCAGCGGCGGCGGGCGTCGTCCTCCATGCGTCTACTTGCTCGCAAGCAGGAACGACAGCAGAGGAGACGGCGGCCAGCACAACGTCTGGGATCTGTCCTGGTGCCTCCTCCCCTCGGCAACCTCACCCACCTACTCGCCAAGGTAGCGTCCCGCCTCTCCTACTGCGTGGCTCCCTCTAGCCCCTGCTCTCCTCCTCCTTCCCAGATCCCATCGGGCGTCCTCCTCTACTCCACCTCTCTGCTCGTCCCTCACTTGACCTTGCAGGCGCTAATCCCATCTCTCGCTTTTTTCACCTCGCAAGCACCAAAGAAGGAAAGGCAACACCGTGGAGCCAGTGCCGCCCCCAATATCCTCGTCCCAGTGGAGCAGAAGTGCGTCATCCTCGTACCCGTGGATCCAGGTGTGCTGCAGATGAGGGAAGATGGAGTCCTCCACTCCTGACTACCAGCCGCTCGGCCTTCTGCCTCTGGCATCCAGGGAGCGTCCTCACCCCTGGGCGCATCCCGGGTGCATGCTCACCAGTACGAACTTCCTCCATGCCCTTTTTTGGACAAATTCCTCTGCTCCTCCGCGTGTGCCTGGTTGCTGTTGCCTCTCCTCTCGGTTCTAGCTTCATGTGCGTGTGGATGCTATGATATGGATCTGATTGATATCTGATTCCTAGCTGATTGTATGTGGATGATACTTGTACATGCTACAATTGCAAATAATTGATTTGCAATGTCAAATCTATTTAATTTTCAAAAAATACCGCATCTTAATTCCTCCCGTTTGTCTTTCTTCACAAACTCTAGCATACAGGCAAATAGTCTAGATAAATGGATAGATTTCCTGGCTATACAATCTGTTAGTAGGGTGAAGAAACAATAAGAAATTAATAGGTGTTCAGGTGAGCGGTAGCGAACATGAAAAAAATGACATATCTGCTGATGTTGGGGCTTAGATTGTTTTCATGATTCTTGCTTGTTTTGGTCGTTGGTTTCAGTTAGCGTAGGGCTGGTACTGTGAGATGCTATGGAGATACGTACACGGGTTCATTCTAGAGTATGATGTGTTGTGCAATTGTGTAGAGATACTAGTTGTACTTTTGAAGGAGGAGCCCCCTGGTGCTGTGTGTGTTTGAATGGTGTCTATCTTGTGTTTGTGCGTGCTTGTAATTCACTTTGCTGGTCTTAAATGGAAATGGCTTTTTAATGTCCGAGTGAACATTTTGGTAGCATTACTACATGTTCCCGTTCCTATAAATCTCTTATATGATAATTACTATTGTTATAATGTTTTTTCTTGATTTGATACAAGCACAAGTTCTTAACCATTGCAAGATTTTTGATACAAGCACAAGTGATACATGTGTGTGTATGCTTGGCAAGGAACAGATGTGACAAGATTAGCTCTACTATACCCTATAGTCTCATTTCTTTATAGCGAGCATTTGAGTATATAAGGTCTGGACATGGTTAGCTTTAGTGGCAATTTGGCTTCAATCTTAGTACATATTGATCTATCTGTAGTTTGGTCAGAGCCCCAATTGTGAGAGCATTCAGTATACTTTTGTTTAGTGTTAATTTTCTGTTATTAGTTCTGCAGTTTTAGTATCTTATGGTACTTAGCTGAGTATACTTTTAATCACACTTGTTTCGTTGTTGTTGGTTTTTATTTGGTTTTCAGGTAATTGGACTAGCAGCATACATCTGCGCTCGTCATCGATGCTGTCCGCCTCGCCACCTACTTCCTTGCCCCTAAGATTGCCTTCATCGCCAAGGTAAGAAAACTTCAGGATTGTTAAATCCATTAGGAAATATGGACATGTCCCTGTTCTCCTGTCTCCATACCCTGTACCTGAGTTATCCTTTTTGCGTCTGCGTGAGGTGAGGACACGCCCCTGTTGTACTGTCTCCATACCCTGTACCTGTGTTTGCGTCAATGTGAGATGGTTCTGGGATGGTAGAATGTGCGACTTTTTACAGCAGTTTATGCCACCAGATGTCTGTTTAGCTGGGTGTTCTGTAAATCTATATGCTATGACTTCATAGCATGGTTCCATGATATATTATTTTTACTGGCTAAGAATGGCTCGATGATTGGTATGGAATCTTATAATTTGCTTCACATTGACCATCTGTGTGGGTTCCTTGATTGCGCCTTGACTAAACTCTGTTGCGTATAAAACAATGTAGTTGAATTATGTTTTGCAAAAGCTTCTTGTAGTTAACTAAGCTAGTTTTTTGTTTTATTCAAGTGTCATCGTTTCTGTTTCTGCTCTCAATTTGTTTGTTGTTCCTTGGTTCTCTTAATATGTTGACCTTCTTGAGAAATCATGTTTGGTTATTCACAGGCAACCAATGTCAACTCAGTCTCCTTCTCTCCTCTAAGGAAGGATAATGTAGCCTTCCGTCTGCAGAAAGCTCCCCTAAGGTCTGCTGTTTCCTGTGCTGTAAGTGTCATCCTTCTCTCACATTGCTATAATCACACAATTAGTCAAATGATCTGTTTTTCATTCTATTTCAAATGTGTCATCCTTTCTCTGGAATTGCAATCACTTAATTAATCATGCATGTTACCTGTAGCTATGCGTCTCAACTTCTTTCAATCTATTTCAGTCCAATTGTTTTATGTGAAGTCAACAAACCAAACACATTTGCATTTCATCATGTCTCTTGTTAAAGTAATTTCGAGATAACTCCAGTAAATGTAGGTACTTTCTGGCTGTGCATTTTGCATGAGTGGACTAGAATTTGACTTTAAGTAGGAACTGTTACTTTGTCACATTGATTCAACCATTACTTTATCTGGTATATTTGATTTGATAAGCAGCCACAGTTATTACCATTCAATATTTCTTAACGCTTACTATCCATCATAGGGTTTTGTTGCTATGATTCTAACTGCCTCCTACTGGTGTTGTAATTGAACAGGCCAAGAAGGAGACAGTAGACAAGGTTTGTGATATTGTGAAGAGCCAGCTTGCGCTTGCTGATGATGCTGAAGTTTCTGGTGCTTCCAAGTTTACTGATCTTGGTGCCGATTCTTTGGATACGGTAAGTCGCTGTATACTGCAATGTTGGTTGACAACACCCATTTTTAACCCTAGCCAAACCTAGCCTCCACTCAAGAAATATAAACTCTTTAAGTTTGTGTAGCATTGATCTGTGTACAGAACTTAAAAAATCTCTTGCAGGCCTTTGGTAATAGTTTCTTGTTTCTTAAAAAATCTGTGTACAGAACTACATTGGCTAAGTAATGGATAAGAATAGCTTATATGCTATGATTTCATACACAAATTATAAGATTTCATCCCCGTGTTAGTATTTTTACTGCTTTTGGTTGTTTTGGGAAGTACAGATTACGACTTTGACAGTGTATATCCACTCCGAAGCTTTGTTCAGAGTGTACTGTTCAGAGAGTTCCAGGAAGAGGAAGCATGAAGAAGTTCCAGGAAGAGAAAGCGTGAAGAAGTTTGGATTTTATTCTTTCTGTAAATTTTTTTATTGTATTTTGGTAGCTCCACTGATGTGAACTATGTAGAATTGTGTATGATTGTAATGTGCCGATCATAATGTGCTCTGTTTGAAGCAAAATGATTTTGTATATTCTGTTGGTCTTGATTAAATTGTTAGATTTTAATTACTGAGAAAATATATACTGGCAACTGGCCCAAAATAAGAAGGCCCAAAGTAAAAATCTGTCCAAAGAAAAGGCCAATGCAACGAAACAAAAAACATGCTTGAATGATAGGCTTGGCCCATGTAGCTAACCAGATTTGATGAGAAAATCAATCCAGAATAGTTGGGCTAAGCCCATGTGGAATCCAGAAATGGACTGGACTGATTTTGATTTAAGACGATTTAATTTCGTCACAATTTTGCCACGTAGGATCAGCCACGTAGGATCTGACTTGGCATGCTAGATGGCCCGTGACGATATTGGATCATCATAGACGTTATGACGATCCAATATCGTCATAGAAGGTTATGACGATTTTATCAAAAGCGTTATAGTTCGCTTCTGACGCCTTTTCGACGATCTCAAAATCGTCATAAAATAAATCATAAGCAGACTATTATGATTGAACGAAAATAGAGGGTCATATATTGCGATTTTGTAGTGACTAGTCTTGTGTATCTTGCACTCCAAGGCTCAGATGCGTTGGTGACTCCACCGTAGCCTTCCTTTATCCCAAGATGGGCCTCCCTGCTAGATCCATCTAACTAGGCCGCCCAGCAGGCCATAGGCCATGCTACCGACTATGGGCCACCCGGGTTATCCTGATAAGTGACATGCTATGAGGCTACCCATATAGCATATCCCCAACAGGTAGTTTTTTGAATTATCCATTTGGTGGTTGCTTCACAAAACCGTCCGTTTTTTATCCTCGAAAAATGCCTTTTTGGTGCGACAGACAGGAAAACTTCCTCTTGCAACATTGTTTGCCATGCGCTGATGCACATGTATGCACAATATGGCCACATTATCACAAAATATGCCTTGATTCTATCCATAACATTGGTCATTTGAACCGAAAGCCAAGAAACCTCGAATGAGATAGGTCATTTTGTGAAGGTTTTTTGAGACATAATCAATATACCAAGTTTGATATTTTTCCTTCTAACTATGTCACATAATATAACACCACGCGAAGCTTTTGCATTGTTTCGATCGTTTTTTAATTTTTTATCCCCGTTTTAAACTATCGTTAAACTTTGTCGAACAACGGGCATGAAGATTCTTAGCTCGGGGACAAGCCTCGTTCAACTTGCATTGGATTTTTGATAAAATAGCATATTGTGAACCTAAAAATGATTTTTTTAAAAATCATGAGCATCGTATCATGAACCTGTAGTTCATATCTGACCCACTTCCTATCGATTTGGCAGGAATTTGTCTTTTTCACCAGAGGTGGACGGAAAGGTTTCAGATCCCCCTGTTGGTACATTGTCCATATAAGGTGGTCTAGTATTTTTGGAAAATGTGGTGGTAGTTTTTTGAATTAGCCATTTGGTGGTTGCTTCACAAAATCGTCCGTTTTTTATGCTCGGAAAATGGAAAATGCCTTTTTGGTGCGACAAAAAAGGAAAACTTCCTCTTGCAACATTGTTTGCCATGCCATGATGCACATGTATGCACAATATGGCCACATTATCACAAACTTCCTCTTGCAACATTGTTTGCCATCCCAAGTTTGATATTTTTATTATGATAGAACTGGAATTAAAGTACAGAATGAAACTAACAGTAAGTTACATAAAGCACGACTAAAAATTAAGATACATAAAGAACTGAAAATTAAGATACATGGCCACATTAAGTCACAATCAGTCGAACTTGTTTTGGAATGTTGGATTGATTCAGTCATGCTCCTGCCTACACCTGTACTACTCGCTAAATCGTAGTCGTAAATGCCGTCGTCGTCGTCCGCCGTCAGCGTAATTGAACCTTGAAGGCTGAGTACGCGTGGGCTGGACTAGAGGGTAGTGCAGACGGGGGTTAGAGTCGGCGACAGTTTCATAGGCCATGACGCTCTGGAGAGTCCGACCGCGCCACCATAGCCGACGACCGGCCTCGTTGAAGTTCGGAGGAGGTGGGCCGTCCTCCTCGTGCCTGGCGAGCGCCCTCTCACGCCGATCCCCGAAGAAGGCTTCCCAAGTAGGGAAATAGTCGGGATGCCATCTGGGATTCCTCCGCTGCTCCGGCATGAGCTCGAAGTAGTAGTGGTTCATGATGGCCATCCGGCGCGCCACACCTAGAGGGACAGGAGGAACCGGCATGCCTCCCAAGACTCAAGATCCACCGACGGGACACAAGAGGCTGACGGGGTAGTTCGAGGCGCAGCGCCTCGCCTCAAGGGGTTAGTGCTACGGTGTAAGCCATGGGAAAGAGTGATGAGGTTGCAGATATGAGTCTAGAGATGTGCAATGACAATGGAGGCCAACCCTACATATATATAGTGAGAAATGGTGGAGGGAAGAACTAGCGGGAAGAAAAATGGCGGGAAAAAATGGCGGGAAGAAATGGCAGGAAGAAAAATGCCTCATTTAATACATATACTGTTAACAGAAGAAATATGACATTGATTTCCATGTTGAGATACGTATGTGTGCCAAAAATGGCTCAATTAATACATATAGTCAATCTTATGATCGCGTCGGGTGTAACCATGGAGTATCAGCACCGTTTAACAGGATGGTTGGGTCAGTCTTCACTCTGAACGGCGGAATTTCATCAAACTTATTATAATCTTCTGACATGTCTATCTTGTCCTCCACTCCCACGATGTTTCTTTTCCCTGAAAGAACTATGTGACGCTTTGGCTCATCGTGTGATGTATCTGTTTGCTTATTTTTTCTTTTTTTCGGTTTGGTAGGCATTTCCTTCACATAGAAAACCTGAGCCACATCATTGGCTAAGACGAATGGTTCGTCTAAGTTCTTTTCTACCTTCATAAGATTTTTGAGATCCACTGTTGTCATTCTGCACTTCTTGTCTACCTCAACCCCTCCTCCTGTTAGCATGACCCATTTGCATCGAAACAAGGGGACCTTAAAATTAGGTCCATAGTTAAGTTCCCATATCTCCTCTATGAACCCATAATACGTGGTCTTTTGCCCATTGTCTTCCGCTGCATCGAAGCAGACACAACTGTTTTGGTTGGTGCTCATTTTATCTTGGCCTATCGTGTAAAATGTATTCTCATTTATCTCGTACCCTTGGAAAGTACATACAGTCGAAGATGGTGTCCTGGCCAACAAGTACAGCTGATCCCCAACATTGGTGTTATTCGTGAGAAGTCTTTGCAGCCAGCCGCCAAAACTCGCCATGTGTTCACTTATAATCCATTCATCATACTTCCCTGGGTGTTTGAGGCGTATTAAATTCTCATGTTCATTGGTATACGGGGAAACCAAGATAGATCTTCGTAAAACCGTTTAGTGTGCTTGATTGAGAGAATGCCCATCCCTACATATCATTGCTTTACATCCTAGGGTGCCTTTTCCACGCAGTCTCCCCTCATGTCGTGATTCTGGAACACCAATCGCCTTAAGGTCAAGAATAAAATCAACACAGAACTCAATGACCTCCTCTGTTACATAGCCCTTGGAGATGCTTCCTTCTGGCCTAGCATGGTTATGAACATATTACTTTAAGACTCCCATGTACCTATCAAAGGGGAACATATTGTGTAGAAATACAGGACCGAGAATGGCAATCTCTTCTACTAGGTGAACCAGGAGATGCGTCATAATATTGAAGAAGGATGGTGGGAACACCAACTCAAAGCTGACAAGACATGGGGCCACATCTGTCTGTAACCCTGGTAGGCTTTCTGGATCGAATACCTTTTGATATATTGCATTGAGGAATGCACATAGCTTCACAATGGGTACTCGAACATTTTCAGGTAGAAGCCCCCTCAATGCAATTGGAAGCAATTGTGTCATAATCACGTGGCAGTCATGAGACTTCAGGTTTTAGAATTTTTTCTCTGCCATATTTATTATTCCCTTTATATTCGACGAGAAGCCAGACGGGACCTTGATAATGCTCAGGCATTCAAAAAAGATTTCCTTCTCTGCTTTGGTAAGAGCGTAGCTGGCAGGAGTTAAGTGGCATCGTTTACCCTTCTCGTTCTCAGGATGCATAGGATCTTCAGGGTCTTTCAAATGTTGCTGGTCCTGCCGTGCTTCCGGTGTATCTTTTGTCTTCCCATACACTCCTAGGAAACCTAGCAGGTTCACGCAAACATTCTTCGTCACGTGCATCACTTTGATTGAAGAGCGGACCTCTAAGACTTTCCAATAGGGTAGGTCCCAAAATATAGATTGCTTCTTCTACATGGGCGCATGTCCGGCATCGTCATTTGGAATAGATAGACTGCCAGGACCTTTTCCAAAGATTACTTCTAGGTCCTTGACCATACCAAATACCTCCTCAACGGTACGGAGGACATGCTTCCTCTGGGGTTCTGCCAGACGTTTGAAATGCTAGCCTTTCTTTCTTACTGGATGCAGGTTCGGAAGAAATCGACGATACCCTAGGTACACAACCTTCTTACATTTCTCCAAATATACACTTTCAGTCTCATCTAAACAGTGTGGGCATGCATTGTATCCCTTGTTTGTCTGTCCTGAAATGTTACTAAGAGCTGGCCAATCATTGATGGTTACGAAAAGCAACGCTCGTAGGTCAAATGGCTCCCCTTTGTGCTCATCCCACATACGTACATCTGGTTTGGCCCACAGCTGTAAAAGTTCTTCAACTAATGGCCTTAGGTACACATCAATGTCGTTGTCGGGTTGCCTCGGGCCTTGGATGAGCACTGGCATCATAATGAACTTCCTCTTCATGCACAACCAAGGAGGAAGGTTATAGATACATAGAGTCATAGGCCAGGTGCTGTGACTGTAGCTCTGCTCACCAAAAGGATTCACGCCATCTGTACTTAGACCAAATCTTAAGTTCCTTGCGTCACATGCGAAGTCCGGGTACTCTCGCTCGACTTTTCTCCCCTGTGACCCATCAGCGGGGTGTCTCAACATCGCTTCTTTCTTTCGGTCTTCCATGTGCCATCGCAACAACTTGGCATGCTCTTTATTTCTGAAGAGACGTTTTAACCGTGGTATTCTAGGAGCATACCACATAACCTTGTCAGGAACCTTTTTCGTAGGGGCCTCGCCCTCAACATCGCCAGGATCGTCTCGTCTGATCTTATACCGCAGTGCAGTGCATACCGGGCATGCATCCAAATTCTCGTACTTCACACCGCTCTAGAGGATGCAGTCATTAATGCAGGCATGTATCTTCTGCACGTCTAATCCTAGAGGGTAGACAACCTCCTTTGCTTGGTATGTACTGTCGGGCAACTCATTATTTCTTGGAAGAAAATTCTTCATTTTTACCAACAACTTTGAAAATGCGCTGTCAGTCACACCGTTCTCTGCCTTCTATTGCAGCAAATCCAGTGTGGTACCTAGCTTTTTTTGGCCATCTTCGCAAGTTGGGCACAACAATGTTTTGTGGTCCTTTAACATCTGCTCCAGCTTCTCCTTCTCCTTTTCAGTTTCAGATTCTTCCTTTGCATCAGTAATGGCCCGACCAAGATCATCAGCAGGCCCATCTGCTGCCTCTTGATCTTCATTATCTACCCCCGTTGCAGTATCATCATATTCAGGATACATATTATGATAGTTTTCATCAACCTCTTCTTCTTTGTTGTCTTCCATCACAACCCCTTTTTCTCCGTGCTTGGTCCAACAATTATAGCTAGGCATGAAACCGGATCGAAGCAGGTGGGCGTGAATGGTTCTGGTATTTCAGTAGTCTTTCTTGTTCTGATAGTGAACACACGGAAAACACAAAAAACCATTGTGACCACGGTTTGCATTAGCCACAAAGATGAAATTTTGGAGGCCCATAATGTACTGGGAAGTGTGTTGGTCACCGTACATCCATTGTCGGTTCATCTGTATTAATATATAGTATATATCAAAAATTAATAGGGAGATGACCATTTATATATAGTACATCAATGACACATGAAAGGATAGTTGCCGACCTCGACCGAGAAGGAAAGAGCAACGAGAAAACTTATTTTGAGCTCTCGGGCATTTCACCGAACACCTCTTGTGCATAGGAAAAAAACACAAACTAGCACACCTCTCACCCTCTTGCTAGGCTCCAAAATGATAGAGTGAAAAAATGGAAGAGAGGGGTGTGGGCTGCGGTGTGTTATATAGCCCCCCCCCTTTAACACGGGTTCAAGCCACGAACCGGTGTTAAAGGGGGGGCTACGCGGGCCCCTGGTGCAGGGCCTTTAACACTGGTTCGTGGCACGAACCGGTGTTAAAGAAACTCCTTTGTCGCACGAGCCACTGATCGGCACCCCTTTTACACCGGTTTGTAGAAGAACCGGTGTTAAAGCCCATTTCCAGGCTCAACCAAAGGCCTCGTTTCCACTAGTGCTCTACCTCCTCGATCCAGCGATGCAGTGGAAGCACAACTCTTTCTTGCCTAATATCCACCGGGAACATGTATCTTGCTAGTCCGAGACCATGGGGAATAAATTCTAGAGGGGGAGAGAGATCCTTCATGAGGAGGTGTACTTTGAGAGGAGGAGAGGGGGGCACCCCAAGGGGCATGTCGCCATCCATGGTGGCTTCCCCCACCTCTTCCACATTCATGTGGGTGGAGCTCCCACTCAAAATTAAAAGCCTCCACTTCCATAAAAGAGCCTCCACTCAAAAATCCACTCACATGTATTAAATTTCCACCAAATTTAATGCAAGCTCTCATTTAAATAAAAATCTTTTATTTATTTATTCAGAATTTTGTTAATTAATTTAATTAACAAAGATTCACATAAAACCCCTTGCTAGTATTCAATTTCATATGCAGAACCAGTTTCAGCAATTTCAACCCAAACAGTTTCGGTGTCTAGTCAAATAAATTCCTGGGCTTGTTATTATTTCCGGCATGAAACTTTTGCTCCAATTGGATGCCAGTGTACCTTAAGTGTGCCACCCTAGGGTTCGCGAATAATGCGGACATGATCGAGACCCTTCTCCGATCAATAATCAGAAGCAGGACCTGGAGATCCATACTGACTCCCACACATTCAACGATGACTTTCCTATGATCGTCGGAACCATATATGCTATTATCTTAATCCCTTTGTTTCACAATATATTACATGTCTGATATTCGATCAACGGTATCTCCATACCTAGTTTGATCTTGTTACTGACATGCACTCTTTTCTTGTTCCCATGATATAACATTCTAGTGATCAAATCACTTGCTTACAAGCTAACCAATGTGATATCACCAAGAGGGCCTAGAGTATATCTATCCGTCATCGGGATGAAAAAATTCCACTCTTGATCCATGAGCCTCAACATAACACTTTAGTAGTTCTGAAGCCATCTTTATAATCACCCAATTACGGTGTGATGTTTGATGTCATAAAAAAACTCTTCCGGTTTTAGCGATTGACATGATCTCATGGTCTAAGGATTAGGATCACTTCGTAAGTTGTTATAGCAATATAAACTCAATGACTTTGATCGTAATTCTATACTTCGGATGAATGTTCATCACATCATTACACTAATGTTGTGACCTCGTTATTAACAACATCCAATGTCCATGATCAGGAAACCTCTGATCATCTTGTTAATCAACGAGCTAGTTTATAAGAGAGGCATAACTAGGAACTTCCTTTTTGTTTATTAAACACACATGTATTAATGTTTCGTATTAATATAGTTATAGCATGCAAAATAAACATTTATCATAAATAAGGAATACGATAATAACCACTTTATTATTGCCTCTCGGGCATATTCCCTTCAGATCTCGTCATCTCCGCACAAGAAAATCTCATCTCTTATATGCGCCGTGATCCATTCTTCCTCTCTCGTCTTGCATAAATCAATATACCACTTGTGCAATCTTTGCATATTTGTTGGTAGATTCTTGAGCTCCTCTTTCTTGACGAGATTCTTCCCATACTTCCATGGCTGTATGGGGTTGACACCGCCTTTGGGCAAGTTGTCTCCCATGATGTTAAAGTATGCAGTGTAAGTCATCCCCATCTCATTGTCCTTTCTTTGTAGCTCTTCCTCGTCATCATTTACAGAAGGAGCTATCCATGTGTCGAACACTTGGAGCGGGGCTCATGATTGGTTTTCCTGCTCTTCGAGCATCGGAACTGTTTTCTGGGGTGCCGCACGACTGCTACTTTTAGACTCCCTCCGCCTTGCATCCTCCTTCATAATTTGGCGCTCGTAGTCCGGCACAAGTGGGGTTTTAGGTTTCAAAAGATTATTGTAAAACTTCTCCACCACCGCCGGATCTAGTTTCTCCTTTGGCTCGGCCTGTCTAGGTGCAAAGAATTTCTTGACCTCTTCTTCTGAGATCCTATCGGTCTCCTCGTTAATGTGTTTCCACGGTAATACCAGCAATGGCTTTGCGGAAGGCTGCGGGACGTAGTTTCTTGAACTCTTTCTTATATAATACATACACTTTCTTATGTATATATAGGAAAAGGACCTATATAAAGAAAATATACATACCCTTTATTTTTGCACAAATATATGCACCATTTATACAGAACATTTATATATGCACTTTCATACACAAATAACATTACTCATACACAAATATACACAAAAAAATATACACTTTGATACACAAATAACATTATTCATACACAAATATACACAACAAATATACACTTTCATACACAACATTTATTCATACACAAATAAAATTATTCATACACAAATATATGCACCATTTATTCATACAACATTTATATACAAACAACATTTATATATACAACATTTATATACAAACAACATTTATTCATACAAATTAACAATATATACAAATTATAGTAATTATAATTAAGGAGCTCGGGGAGTGGCGGCACCGGTTGTGGCGGGAAGTGGCGGCACCGGTTGTGGACGGCGGGGTCGGTGGCGAGTGGCAGAGCGTGGCGGCGAAGGCTCCGAGAGTTTGCGGCGGCGCGGCGGTGTCTCCGCGAGTGCACAGGGGTGGCGGACGGCCAAGGGTGATGGCGGATGGCGCTGATGGCGGATGGAGAAGCGCGATCTCTGTTTCGCCATGGCCTCTGCTCAATCGACTTCGCTGGGGCGAGGAAGAGGAAGGCGACGCTTTATACACCCTTTAACACCGGTTTCAGCCACGAAACGGTGTTAAAGGGGGGCTGGAACCGGTGTTAAAGGGGGGTGGAATTCGTTTCGCGCGTGCACCCCCTCTTTCACACCGGTTCCAGCAATGAACCGGCGTTAAAGGGGGGGGGGTGCGCGCGCGAAACGAAATAAATGCCCCCCCTTTAACATCGGTTCGTGGCTAGAACCGGTGTTAAAGGGGGGTATTTTATTTCGTACATTAAAGGGGTGGGGGCTTTTCTAATTCAAAAAATAGGATATAATTAAGAAAATTCATATCTTTTTCATTATAACTCAGAAAAATATGAATAATATATTATAATTTTCAGAAAAATAAGATCTATTCATTCATATAAAAACATTTTATAGTTACTGTAGATGAAAATTTTCAAAATGATTAAAACACTTACATATAAATTTGGATTATTCAATTAAGACAAAAATAAAATAGTCAAACCCTAAAACTTTGAACTTAAGAAATATTAAGCATCTGAAAAGGAATATAACCATATTTTATTAGAGAAAATATTATTTTATTTTGTATTAACATTTTTGAATTGTTCGGATATTTAAATTTAGCATCTTTTGTACACTTTGGAATCTAACAAAACTTTCAACATGAAAATTGTTTGTATTTGAATAATTAATCCTAAAACATTTTTTTTAAAAAAGTAAAATTCTAACTATTCAAACTAGTAACATATGGGAAAGGGCGGGCAGAATGCGCAGAAGGAAAAGGGAGGGAAGATAATTTTATTACAATATAACTGGAATTAAAGTACATAACACAACTAACAAAGAATGACTGAAAATTAAGATACACAGAAGAACTGAAAAATTAAGATACATCCAGATTAAGTCACAATCGGCCGAACTTGTTTTGGAATGTTGGAGTGATTCAGTCATGCTCCTGCCTACACCTGTAATACTCGCCACTGTAGTCGTCGTACTCGCCGTGGCCATCGTCGCTGTCGTCGTCGGAGTCGCCATAATTGAACTTTAAAGGCTGAGTACGTGTGGGCTGGACTTGAGGGTAGCGCAGACGGGGGTTAGAGTCGGCGACAGTGTCATAGGCCATGACGCTCTGTAGAGTCCGACCGCGTCACCACAGTCGACGGCCGGCCTCGTTGAAGTTCAGAGGAGGTGGGCCGTCCTCCTCGTGCCTGGCGAGCGCCCTCTCACGCCGATCCCTGAAGAAGGCTTCTACTAGGTGAACCAGGAGATGCGTGATAATATTGAAGAAGGATGGTGGGAACACCAACTCACAGCTAACAAGACATTGGGCCACATCTGTCTGAAACCCTGGTAGGCTTTCTGGATCGATTAACTTCTAAGATATTGCATTGAGGAATGCACATAGATCCACAATGGGTACTCGAACATTTTCAGATAGAAGCCCCCTCAATGCAATCAGAAGCAATTGTGTCATAATAACGTGGCAGTCATGAGACTTCAGGTTTTCGAATTTTTTCTCTGCCATATTTATTATTCCCTTTATATTCGACGAGAAGCCAGACGGGACCTTGATAACTCTTAGGCATTCAAAAAAGATTTCCTTCTCTGCTTTGGTAAGAGCATAGTTGACAGGAGTTAAGTGGCATCGTTTACCCTTCTCGTTATCAAGATGCATAGGCTCTTCAGGGTCTTTCATACGTTGCTGGTCCTTCTGTACTTCCGGTGTATATTTTGTCTTCCCATACACTCCTAGGAAGCCTAGCAGGTTCACACAAACATTCTTCGTCACGTGTATCACGTCGATTGAAGAGCAGACCTCTAGGACTTTCCAATAGGGTAGGTCCCAAAATAAAGATTGTTTCTTACACATGGGCGCGTGTCCGGCATCGTCATTCGGAACAGATAGACTGCCAGGACCTTTTCCAAAGATTACTTCTAGGTCCTTGACCATACCAAATACCTCCTCACCGGTACGGAGGACAGGCTTCCTCCGGGGTTCTGCTAGACGTTTGAAATGCTTGCCTTTCTTTCTTACGGGATGTAGGTTCGGAAGAAATCGACGATACACTAGGTACACAACCTGCTTACATTTATCCAAATATACACTTTCAGTCTCATCTAAACAGTGTGTGCATGCTTTGAATCCCTTGTTTTTCTGCCCTGAAATGTTACTAAGAGCAGGCCAATCATTGATGGTTACGAAAAGCAATGCTCGTAGGTCAAATGGCTCCCCTTTGTGCATATCCCACATACGTACACCTGGTTTGGCCCACAGCTGTAAAAGTTCTTCAACTAATGGACTTAGGTACACATCAATGTCGTTGCCGGGTTGCCTCGGGCCTTGGATGAGCACTGGCATCATAATGAACTTCCTCTTCATGCACAACCAAGGAGGAAGGTTATAGATACATAGAGTCATAGGCAGTCTTTGGTTGTAGCTCTGCTCACCAAAAGGATTCATGTCATTTGTACTTAGACCAAAACTTAAGTTCCTTGCATCACGTGCGAAGTCCGAGTACTCTCGCTCGACTTTTCTCCACTGTGACCCATCAGCGTGGTGTCTCAACATTGCGTCTTTCTTACGGTCTTCCATGTGCCATCGCAACAACTTGGCATGCTCTTTATTTCTAAAGAGACATTTTAACCGTGGTATTATAGGAGCATACCACATAACCTTGCCAGGAACCTTCTTCCTAGGGGCCTCGCCCTCAACATCGCCAGGATCATATCGTCTGATCTTATACCGCAGTGTAGTGCAGACCGGGCATGCATCCAAATTCTTGTACTTCTCACCGCGGTTGAGGATGCAATCATTAATGCAGGCATGTATCTTTTGCACGTCTAATCTTAGAGGGCAGACAACCTTCTTTGCTTGGTATGTACTGTCGGGCAATTCATTATTTCTTGGAAGTAGATTCTTCATTTTTACCAACAACTTTGAATATATGCTGTCAGTCAGACCGTTCTCTGCCTTCCATTGCAGCAAATCCAGTGTGGTACCTAGATTTTTGTGGCCATCTTTGCAATTTGGGTACAACAATGTTTTGTGATCCTTTAACATCTGCTCCAGCTTCTCCTTCTCCTTTTCGGTTTCACATTCTTCCTTTGCATCAGTAATGTCCTGACCAAGATCGTCATCAGCGGGCCCATCTGCTCCCTCTTGATCTTCATTATCTACCCCCGTTGTAGTATCATCGTATTTAGGATACATATTCTGATAGTTATCATCATCCTCTCCTTCTTCATTGTCTTCCATCACAACCCCTTTTTATCCGTGCTTGGTCCAAAAATTATAGCTGGGCATGAAACCGGATCGAAGAAGGTGGGCGTGAATGGTTCTGGTATTTGAGTAGTCTTTCTTGTTCTGACAGTGAACACACAGACAGCATATAAAACCATTGTGACCATGGTTTGCATATAAAACACACGGACAATGAACACACGGACAGTGCCACAAGATGAAATTTTGGAGACCCGTAATGTACTCGGAAGTGCGTCGGTCACCGTACATCCATTGCCGGTTCATCTGCATTATATAGTACTATATCAAAAATTAATAGGGAGATGAAAACTTATACAGTACATCAATGACAGATGAAAGGATAAAGTTGCCAACCTCGACCGAGAAGGAAAGAGCAACGAGAAAACTTAAATCGAGCTCTCGGGCATTTCACCGAACACCTCTTATGCATAGGAAAAAAACACAAACTAGCACACCTCTCACCCTCTTGCTAAGCTCCAAAATGAGAGAGTGAAAAAATGAGAGAGAGGGGTGTGGGCTGCGGTCTGTTATATAGGCGCACCCCTTTAACACAGTTCAAGCCACGGCGGTGTTAAAGGGGTCGTAACCACTAGCATGGGGCCTTTAACACTGGTTAGGCTCGAACCGGTGTTAAAGGGTGCTCCTTTTGCTCTATGGACCACGCTGGTACGGGCGCCCCCTTTAACACCGGTTCGTAGAAGAACTGGTGTAAAAGCCCATTTCCGACCTCAACCAAAGGCCTCGTTTCCACTAGTGTGACATGATCTCATGTTGTAAGGATTAGGATCACTTTGTAAGTTGTTAATAGCAATATAAACTTAATTACTTTGATCGTAATGCTATACTTCGGATGAATGTTCATAACAGCATTACACTAATGTTGTGATCTCGTTATTAACAACATCCAATGTCTATGATCAGGAAACTGTTATCATCATGTTAATCAATGAACTAGTTTATGAGAGAGGCATAACTAGGAACTTTATGTTTGTTTATTAAACACACATGTATTAACGTTTCTGTATTAATACAATTATAGCATGCAAAATAAACATCTATCATATACTTGGAATACACATAATAAACACTTTATTATTGCCTCTCAGGGCATATTCCCTTCAAGGTGATGCTCTATAAGGGTTCCAAGAATGGTCCTTAGGTGTAGCTCATGTTCGTCTTCTGATTTGAAATAAATCAGAATTTCATCGATGAAAACAACGACAAACTTATCCAGGAAGTCCATAAAAATCTTATTCATGAGGTTCATGAAATAAGCGGGGGCATTGGTTAATCCAAAAGACATGACAGTATACTCGTATAATCCATATCTGGTGGTGAAGGAAGTCTTTGGAATATCCTCTGCGCGAATCTTGAGTTGATGATAGCCAGTTCTAAGATCAATCTTAGAAAACACTTTGGCACCTGTCAACTGGTCAAACAGATCTTCTATCTTTGGCAACGGGTACTTGTTCTTGATGGTGACATCATTCAACTTCCGATAATCCGTACACAAGCGGTTACCTCCATCTTTCTTGTCCACAAACAAAACAGGTGATCTCCATGGTGAAGCACTTGGTTGAATCAGTCCAATTTCCAGCATAGCACCCAATTGCTTCTTCAGTTCCACTAGTTCAGACGGGTTCATACTATATGGCCTCTAGGCTATGGGTACGGTTCTAGGGATTAGTTCAATGATAAACTCGATATCCTGATCTGGGGGCATACTGGGCAAAACATCTGGAAATACATCGGGGTATTCATAGACTATCCGGACTTGGTCAATGGTGGGCTGGGCTAGACTCTTGTTGCACTTGAATTGACGGGGCAAGGTTTCAGATACATGCTCTATTGATATTCCGGCTGTACTGGTCATGGTTATGGCTTTCTTGGCATAGTCAATTAATCCTTTGGGTTTGGACATCCAATCCATTCCTAGTACTACTTCCAAACCTTTCGTTCCGAGTACTATTAGATTAGCATAAAAATCTATGCCATGGATGCAGATAGGGACGACTTTGCAAATTTGTCTAGTTTTGGTGGTTAAACCAGGTATTTGAACAATCATTACATGCTTCAATTTGGTTGGTTGAATCTTCTAGTGCATGCAAATTCTTTAGTAACAAATGAGTGCGATGCTCCAGAATCAAACAACACTCTTTCAAGTACTGAGTTAACAGAAAACATACTCAACACGACATCTGGCGCTTCTTGGGCTTCTTCATCATGCATGAGAAAGAGACGGCTGTTGCAGTTGAGCGAGTTCCCTGGGGCAAACCTTCTTATAGGATGAACACGACGCTGCTGCTGAGCTAGGGCATTTGCATTGGGGGCTGCGGCAATCTTCTTGGGGCACTCATTGGAGTAGTGACCTTTGGTTCCACATTCATAACAAGTCACTTGAGACTTGTCCTTTGCTGCAACAGGCACAACATTGCTTCCAGTCCTTGGGCGTTGTTGGTGTTGTTGTTGTTGAACTTAGGTGGGGCACGGTTGAAATTGCTGGGATTGCCGGGGTTGTTGTTGTTTCCTCCTGGCCTTGTGTTTCCACGGTTGGTATAGGTCGGACGGTTCATCGGGGGTCTGTTGTTTCTTGGGTAAAATCCTGGAGATGGGTTGGGGCGATACTTTGCTGTATGGTGGGTTCCTGGTTGATGCATCATACGACGCTTGCGGTTATCATTATCTTGGTTGATCTTTCCTTCCATATGAATGGCAAAGTCAACTAAGGCTTCAATATCTGCAAAGGGGATATTGACTAACATCGTCTGCATCTCATCGTGCAGACCATTCAGGAATCTCTCCTTCTTCTTGGCTTCAGTATCTATCTCACCCGGAGCATACCTAGCCAATGACAAGAATTTGTCATGGTATTCCACTACTGTCATCCTTCCTTGCTTCAGTTC
Source organism: Avena longiglumis (assembly GCA_030063025.1). Lineage (NCBI taxonomy): Eukaryota > Viridiplantae > Streptophyta > Magnoliopsida > Poales > Poaceae > Avena > Avena longiglumis. Next base: position 593,646,624 of record CP125973.1, read on the forward strand.
CCAGAATTCATCTCTCATCCTATTGATCAAACCCGGTGGCACATGGGTTCTGCTGAACTTTACTTTGAACTCCTCCCAAGTCATTAGCTGACCTCCTGTCATTGCGCGAACGCTGTTCCACCATGCTCTTGCATCTCAGGCCAGATAGTGGGTAGCAAACAACACTTTCTCGTTGGCTTAACTTCCAGATTTTTCTCCATGGTTTGCAACCAATCATCTGCATCTAGAGGTTTTGTAAGATCCCACCTTTATAAAGGTAAAGATCCCTGTGATTGCAATGCTAGTCCCTGGATCAATTCCTAGAATCCATAGTTTAATATGAAGTACACAGAAACAAAGGTCATTATTACATCGTCATTACAGAGATAACATAGTCTTTTACAACTCCATAGCCATAGGCTAGTACAAGAGTTTAACTTAACAATGTAAAAATAGAATTCTTCATCTTCATGTGCCATAGGCAAGCATGTTGAGTGTAGACTCATAACCCCTAATCATCATTAGAGTAACCTGCAACATCACAAGTTACAGCCACAGTGGGTCAATACATTGGAATAGTATTGGCAAGTGATACCTTAGTAGAATATTAGCATCTAGTTACTACATGAATTTGGCTAAGTGTAGCTTAGGCTTGCTTTGCTCAAAATAGGTTTTACCTAACAGATGAAAAACACTAAGTTTTTGTTTGGCAAAACTTTCCCAAGGAACCACCAATAGAAATTGGTGAACCTTCACCCTTGTTCAACAACAAGTTTTAACTTAGAAAATTGGGATGAGGAGATTCTTGATAGCTTCCATGTCTTGATGCTCAAGTTGTCCATTACCGGGGACACGACTAAGTACTTAATTTCTTCCTTCTGCAGAGGTGGTGCACTTTCCCCACAAGACTTGGTTTCACCAAGACAGGACCTTTCAGAAGCCTTCCCTTAGACCAAATGGACGCGTTCCAACCTATCACCCCTCTACCACCAACTGTACAAATGTCCAAGTTATTGCAACCTATATGATCCAGGCAGACCCCATAATGCCATGTGGCTGCACTAGAAGCTTCTTAACATTTGGAATCTCAAATCCCTTTGTTCCTGGGTGGCAATACACAAGTGAGATACACAAGGTAAACCATAGAAATGGGCCTTGTGTAGCCACTCAACCAAAAACCACCAAGCAATTACCAATCCACCCAGGTGTTTCATTCACTTAGTTGTTTTATTAAGCAAAACAAAAGTCAAAGACTTAGCAATGTTTTTCCATAGCATGTATATATTCCACCCTTGGTTACTACTATCTAGACTAAGCATGTCAATAGCAAGTATCTTAACTTACAGGAAATTCCACCACTTCTACAACTACTAGGATTTCCCAAACATAATATATAGATACTTAGCAAAATACTCATGCAAGCCCTATACAAAATATTTCTAATGCATAGTCAAAATATTGGGACAAAAATATGAAGCACCACTTGCCTTGGTAGTTGGGGGAGTAGCAACAATCTTCACAACCACAATCACTATTAGCACCAAAATCTACACATAACATGATAACACCAAAATCACATATCATAATAAGCAAGAAAAAATATATGAATGCATGAAAATGCCATGTGATGATTTTTCTAAATCAAACAAGACAAGTGAAACAGTACTGAATCATAAACAAAACAATTATACACTAAATAAAATTGATTTGGCCCTTAGAATATTTTCCATATAATTTTTATATACAAAATAAGCTTATAAAAGTCGTTGCTATAACAACCCATTTTATAGATGAAATTTATTAAACAAAGTGCATAATTGGATAGAATTATTTCTCCTGATTCCAATGATATAAAATTTACAAAATTTGAATGTGTGGCTCAAAAGTTATGAATTTTGCAAGTTTGAACAACTAATAGATCTAATTTTAGATTTTAAACCAAAGCACAGATACGTGGCACTTTCTGATTCGTCGATACCGTTTCGTGTGGATTGATCAACGAGAGCCGTTGGATTTAAGTGGCAGCGCACGGCCAGATCTGCGCGTACCGGTTCACTTAAGTTATCTAATCCTGAGCATCAGATCTAGATCTAACGGCTACAACACAAGCGACCAAAGACTGGCGCCGCCAATGGGTGCTGGCGGCAGCGCTTCTGTCGGCGACGCTCCGGTGATTCCAGAGGGGGCTAGGGGCTGGGTAGTGGCTTACCAGACTCGCGTGAACACGACGGTGCTCAAGGTGTCGTTGGTGTGGGCGGGGGCGTGCTGCAGAGGTCGCTGGGGCTCGTCGGAGTTGCTGGCGGCGTCGAGTTCTTGCAAACGAGGTCGTTGACGAGGCTCTGGAACTCCCTAGCATGAACCAGATGTATCAGGAGATGCGCATGGTCACGGCGAACACTACAGGGTCAAGGACAAGACAAGGGACGATCGGGTTTTACCTAGATTGCTCGTCGGAGTCGAGCGGTGGTTCTGTCGTTTGCGGGCGTGAACATGGACGGCGACATGGGTCACGAGAAGGCAAACAAATGGCATCAGAAGATGCACATGGACACGAGGGTCTCGATCGTTTGAACCAGAGGCAGAGGGGCGGTCGGAACTTACCGTAATCACACGCCAGAGTTTGTCGGGCAGCGGCGGTGCGACTCGAAATACTGGCAGCCTGGTGGCGACGTGAGGGTGCTGTGTGGGGGAAAATGACCGCAGCGGAGAGGTGTTTAAGTAGCCAGGAGGGGAGAGTGATTTATGCAGTGGTTCAATGCCAATTAAGAGAGCAATCAACGCGGCGCTTCTGCAGAAGCGGTGGCGAGTCTGTGGCGTGGGGTGGAGACGGCGGTGGCGAGTGGGGCCTGACTTTTAGTGAGAGAGAGAGAGATACGGGGTGGGGTCCAATCGTCAGCGACGGCGCGGGTTAAAAACGTGGTGTGAAACGTTTTCTGCGGGGTGGAGGGTTGTTGGGCTAGATGGGCTAGCTGGGCTGGGTTGGGTTAGTTTAGCCAGTTTGTTTATTTTTTTCTCCCTTTCTCTTTTTATTTTTCTGATTTGATTTTACGGTTTGAATTCAAATGCCCAAATCAAATCTGTTTCAAATGAAATTTTCTCCAAACTTTTGTTTTGTGTTTCTTGTATCTGGGTGTGTAAAACATCTATTCACACTCAAATTCAAATTGGGTTTGAAAAAAGTTTAAAACTATGACTTAATTAAATTATTATAATAGGCATAAGAATGGTTTTCATTTCATAATTTGTTTTGAAAACTTTGATCAAGTTTTGAAATACCAATGAACTCTAAGTCCAAATCTTTGGTTTAAAACAAATATTCTCATACTAGAGAGTAGAAGTGGCCATTTCCTTGCTTACATAAAAAAATAGACATTCAAATGCTTTCATTTTTGAAATCTTATTTGAAAATGATCCTAAAATGATTATGAATGCATGAATGATATGCAAGCTTTGAAATCATGATTTTTGGGATGTTACAAATCTAACCCCTTAAGGTGAATCTCGCCCTCGAGATTCGGGTTGTATAGTGTGGCATCCCGCAAAAACCACTACTAGAAAATCGCGTTGAATTTGTGCATCGCATCGTCATCATCATGCATTGTTTGCATAAAACTATTTTCGCCACGCCCGATTTGTTTTCCAAACGCCTCATCTTAATTCAAACGCCAACCCCCGGATGTTCCGGATATTTTGTTTGTCTAAAACTAGTTATAAAAGCTATTTTAAAGTAAATAAAATATTAAATTATTTTTATAGGGGCGTTGAACGGCCGAGTGACCCGATCGACCACCCCAGGAAAAATATAAACGGTCCGCCCCTTTTTCTAAACCTACCAACTAACCTACCCACACCCCCTGGCCACCTCACCCCCTCCAATCCATGTTTGACACCTCACCTCTACCCTCCCTCTAGCCTATCAAAACCCACCTAATCCTAACCCACTCACTCACCTCACCCACCAACCCCAGCTGTCCCCACCTGGCCACACACACCAAACACACGCACGCACCCAGCGGCCACCGCCTCCACTCATCCACCATGGGCCGTCCCCTGGCCCACCCCAGCCCACCTCTCTCACCTCTGCGTGCCCCCTCTCTCTCCCTTCTCTTCTCTCCCACCACCGGCCTCCCTCGCGTCTCCCTCCCGCGATCGCTTGGGACCCCCCGCACCTTCTCGCAGGCGCCATCGCTCCCTCGCCCTCTATCCTGCTCCCTTCCTCGCCGCGCCCGCGCCTCCTCCTCTCCACCTTCCCAGCGCGGCCGCCAGCCTCCTCCGTCGTCCGCTTGGCCCGGCCCGCCTCCCGCGTCGGCCCGAGCCCGCCGGCCCCAAGCACCAACCGTTGCTCCCTCGCCCTTCCCGCCTCAGCAGCGCCCTCTCCGCCGCCCTTCCTTCTGGCCGGGCCCGCTTCCCGGCTCGCCTCCACCCGCAGAGGCCGCGCCTGCAGCCCTCGCGCCCGCGCTCCCCACCTCCTCGGACCTGCCTCCGCCCTCCCACAGGCGCCTTGCGTCTCCGTCGCCGACCGACTCGCCCGCCGGCGTGTGCGCCCAACCCGTCGTCGCGGTCGCCCCCCCGCCGCCTGCCACCACGAGCCTCCCACGGGGCCCCGCCTCTGCCTCGCGAGCCGGTCCCCTCGGCTCCAGGCCCCGTTGTCGCCCTCGGCTCCGTCCAGCCCGCCTGCCGCCTCGGCTCCGTCCAGCCCGCCGTCGCTCTCGCTCTGTCCAGCCCCGCCCGACCCTCCTCGGTAGCGTCGCCTCGGCCAGCGCCTCGGCCCCGCTGCCCGTGTCTGCGCGTTCACAGCGCGTTGGACGTTCTCGGCTTTCGGGCACCTTTCTGCTGCCGTGCGTGTGCAGCGACAAGACACAGGCGCCTTCCTGGTGTTGTCAGGGTCGCCGGTGGTGTTGATGGTACTGCAAGATGGAATCTCGGCATACAATCCTTCCGGTGAGCAAGAGCTGCAAGACGGACTAGTACCCAGATAAGCCATCCGTACATGCGCTGCCAAGACCAAGTTCGCCATCGATAGTTGAAGCCTCGATACCCCAAGCTCTCGCAGCGGTGCAAGACCGATCTTGGGGCGCCATGAACTCCTTCACGGCCGTCGAGGACTCCTACCCAGAACCCGAAGTCACCGAGACCCCAAGGTCGACGACATGGAACGGACAAGGTCTACTACATGGACCCTGAAGACCGATCTAGAGCGCCAAGGCCTTCGCAAGGAGTCGGCAAGATCTTCCGGAAACACCAAGATCAAGCATGCGTACGACAAGAACTCCTTTCCGCATAGACGCCGAGGACCGACGCCAAGATCGCCATGGAGCGACAAGTGCTTCACCCGGACACCGAGTCCCGATCGACAAGTGCTTCAACCCAGAGAGGACCGACAACATGGCCGACCATCGCGAATGCGACAAGAACTACCCCGTTATCCGAGAACGCTTCCGCCAAACCCCGAACCCCAGATCCGTCGAACCCTGAGACCGACCCCGAACCCCGGAACCCAAGATCGTCGAGACCCCTCAAAGTGTGAACCTTTTCCTCGATACCCTATTTTTATAAATGATATTAACTTGTTGCATATTAATTGCCATACTTGCTCGCATGCATATCATTGGTTTGGGGGCCTTACGCCGATTCACCTCTAATTAAATATGGGGCCCATATGCGGGCAAATCTAGTCCCATATTGGCCTCATTTAAATTGGTGTAGCGAACCCGGTACTATCTTCTGCCATGTTAAACAACATTTAACTTGCGGGGGTTCTAAATAACTCGAACCATCTAATAATTGTCGGGACCCCGGTTCCGCTTAATATGACCTAGTTGCATCGCACCTTGCCATATCATGCACCATACATGCATCATGCCCGTTCTTCTGCCGTTGAATTAAATATTGCATCCGGTGTTTCTTCTAGTGTTTTGCTTCTTCGCGGATAAGGCCGTTGAGTTGATGTGAGCTTCGCCCCGATCTTCGGTTAACCCTTCGGCAATGTTTTCAGGCGAGCATCTCCCCCTTTCTACCTATCTTACTTTTATAGTATTTATTCCCTCCTGTTGATCTATTGCTATCTGTGTCGCGATGATCTAGTTTTCCGTACCCTGGATATTCCCTGCAGCCTCATATTGCCTTGGACACATCCTATTACCTGTTGTTTGGTAGATAGTTGGACTTGCGCGTCGTAGTCGCTTGCTCAAGTGATGTTGCGTGTTGTCAAATGCCACAGTTGTTGATGTATTGCCGCATGTTGTTGTTGGAGATGATTCTAGCTTTACTTATCGTCACTTTAATTTCTGTTTAACAACTAAAATTGAAATAAGCAGAGGCATCGGTGGATGATAGAAAATATTTGGTTTCCGAACGCCCACTTGTGTCCCGTAAGACCCCGAGTACTTGATACCTGTTCCTTGTTTTATCGCGCTATCCACATCCGGGAGGTATATGGGACCCCAGGCGAGCTTGATTCAGTCTTATTTCTTGGGGCCACAAACTAGTTTGAGGTTTTATTTACGATCCTGTACTTATGCCATGCTACTTTACGTATTTAAATTGTGCGAGGAGCACCTGTCTTGTTAGGTAAGCGGAATATTTTCGCAGTATCGACACCGAGTTTTCGGGTTCCCGATCGTTCTGACCATTGTCGCAAACCTTGAGTCCGTCTCGGAGCTTGCTTACCGTTCGGGTAGACTCCAAGGGTGGCCCCTGAAATATTCTGAATCCTGTGATTGTTCAGTCGTGAAAGCCTCGTTGGGTTTTGATTTGGTTTTCCGAGGTTGATCGAGCATGTGTTGCTATTGGTGCACCCGCCGGGTAAAACTTTTCAAAGCCGTGTCCGCGGATATGGACGACTTGGAGCACGATATCTCGATCATAGACAAGCATAACTAAAGTTTATTGTTATAAATTTGACTTATAATGACTAGTAATCAGCTTCACTATAACGGAATGGCTAATTAATACTGCCCACTCGCTTGTTTGGGTGTAATGCGACCATTGTACTGACTAGTAAGTATTGCAACTTCTAGCGGAATGGCTGAATAAAAGTACCAACAACTCTTTGGGTTTTGGGTTTATCTCATGCTATCATGCACGACTAGTAAGTCTTTGCAACTATAACGGAATGGATAACTAAAAGTGCCCTTGCTTACTTTATCGGATGATTATCTATACGACTAGTAATTACTGCAGCGATAATCGAATAAATAAAGCGCCAGCTGTGTGAGTTACTCGGTTGACTTCCTCGTTTGGTCTAGAGGGCGCAACACCAGGATGGGTTTGTTTGGTGTTCGCTTCAGGTTGGATCCGGATAGGTCTATCTTACCCTCTCGACCGCCTTGTATCGAGTCTCTATAGGTTGTTTAGTGCATCTTTGCTGCCGCTTGATCCACCATACCTATGTGGCGAGGACCGGAATTCTATCCTCGCCGTGTCTTGGCCTCGATCTTGGCTCCTTCTTTTCCTTTGCCTTTGTCGGCACCTTTTGTTTAAGCAGGTTTGAGATCGGCCGTTAGCAGGGTTACCCTTCCGCTTTGGCAGGTTATGGGCGCCATTGGTTATTCTTGGGCTCTTAGCCCCATTTGCATCTTTCCGTCCGATGGACTCGATCATTCAAGGTGATTTGGATCTTTGTACCCTATATACGTATTCTTGACTCTTTGCGTCGCTGTTGTATATATCTGTTACGTGGGTCCCATCGAGGACTGTTGTGTAATGTTATTACTTGTTTCCACCCGCGAAAGTGCCTGGTGGGCACCTTTGAATCGTTTCTATGTAGGTTTGGCGGATTTCGCTAAAACTTGCATAGGTTCGATTCTGAGGGTGTTACAGAGTGGTATCAGAGCTCAGCAGTTGCGATACCCCACAAGTCCAGCCTGTAGGATAACCTAGCTAACGGCCGAAGTAGAGTGTCAAAACTATTTTGAAAAAATCGGTTGGATAGTTCTGGTTAGGTCTGATTTTACTCCTTACCCCTCTGCTATTCTCCTCTTACCTCTACGTGATTTGAATCTGCTCTCTTCTCTTTCTTCGAGTCCAGGAATTCTCGTGGGTGGGTTTCCGTCGTACCTTCAGGGTTTCGCTTCCTCCTCTGATAACGGTGTTCTATCATCCGGTGTTCAAGCTGCTGAGGAATCCGTCTACTGTGGTACCATTCTTTGTTCCTTGTTTGTGCTTTTCGGCGTTTTCCGACGACATCCTCTCGCCCGGATCCGATCTGATGCGCATCACTCCTTTGATCCGAACCTCGCTTGTCGAGATCTCCAGTCTGAATCCGAGGGTTGGTTGCATAATCTGTCTATTCGTGTACATAGTAATGCTTTGAGTGCGGGATGGAGTCGCGACCATACCACTACTCTTATCATTCGCTTATGTACATTGAATGGTGGATCGATGCAATTTTACTCCTTCCATGAAAGTTGGAGGTGGCCTTACCTTTAACTGCGTCCGTTGTTTATCCGGAGTGTTCTCTTGACGAACGGGATCAACGACCCCTTGTTAGTGGTGTCGCGAGGATCTACACGAAGCGAGAAGACGCAGATCGCCGACCTTCCTTCCGGTACCATGAGGCGGATCTCGAGGGCGAGATCCCTTGTTAGTGGTGTCGAATTGTGGCATCCCGCAAAAACCACTACTAGAAAATCGCGTTGAATTTGTGCATCGCATCGTCATCATCATGCATTGTTTGCATAAAACTATTTTCGCCACGCCCGATTTGTTTTCCAAACGCCTCATCTTAATTCAAACGCCAACCCCCGGATGTTCCGGATATTTTGTTTGTCTAAAACTAGATATAAAAGCTATTTTAAAGTAAATAAAATATTAAATTATTTTTAATAGGGGCAGTCGAACGGGCCGAGTGACCCGATCGACCACCCCAGGAAAAATATAAACGGTCCGCCCCTTTTTCTAAACCTACCAACTAACCTACCCACACCCCCTGGCCACCTCACCCCCTCCAATCCCTGTTTGACACTCACCTCTCCCCTCCCCTCTAGCCTATCAAAACCTGCCACCTAATCCTAACCCACTCCCTCACCTCACCCACCAACCCCATTGTCCCCACCTGTACACACACACCAAACACACGCACGCACCCAGCGGCCACCGCCTCCACTCATCCACCCGCGGGCCCGTCCCCCTGGCCCACCCCCAGCCCCACGCGACCCCACCTCTCCTCACGCGCGTGCCCCCTCTCTCTCCCTTCTCTTCTCTCCCACCACCGGCCTCCCTCGCGTCTCCCTCCCGCCAGTCGCCGCCGGACCCCCGCCCCGCACCTTCTCCGCCGCCCAGCGCCATCGCTCCCTCCGGCCCTCTCTCCCTGCTCCCTTCCTCGCCGCCGCCACCGCCCGGCGCCTCCCTCCTCTCCACCTTCCTCAGCGCCCCTTGGCCTCCTCAAATCGTCACTTGGCGTCGCCCGCGCCTCCCGCGTCGGCCCGAGCCCGGCCCCAGCACCAACCGTCGCTCCCTCGCCCTTCCCGCCTCGAGCTGCTCGCCTTCATGGCCCAGGCTTCGCTTCCTCGCCTCCACCGCAGCAGCAGCGCCTGCAGCCTCGCGCCGCTCCCCCCCTCCTCGCCGGACCTGCCTCCGCCCTCCCCAGCGAGCCGCCCGCGTCCTCCGTCGCCCGCCGCCCGACGACCGACCTCGCCCCGCCGGCGCGTGTTCCGCCCCAACCCGTCGTCGCCGATCGAGCCCCGACCCCGCCGCCTGCCACCACGAGCCTCCCCCGACGGGGCCCCCGCCTCTGCCTCGCCGAGCTCCGGTCCCCTCGGCTCCGTCCAGCCCCGCCGTCGCCCTCGGCTCCGTCCAGCCCCGCCGTCGCCCTCGGCTCCGTCCAGCCCCGCCGTCGCTCTCTGCTGTGTCCAGCCCCGCCGCTGACCCTCCCCTCAGCGCGTCTGCCTCCGGCCAGAAGCCGCCTCGGCCCCGCTGCCCGTGTCCTGCGCGTTCCTGGCTGCGTTGGACGTTCTCGGCCTTCCCGGGCCCGCTCTGCTGCCGTGCGTGTGCAGCGACAAGACACAGGCGCCTTCACGGTGTTGTCAGCGGGGTCGCCGGTGGTGTTGATGGTGCGCAAGATGGAATCTCGGCATACAATCCTTACGGTGAGCAAGAGCTGCAAGGCGGACTAGTACCCGATAAGCCATCCGTATGCTGCCAAGACCAAGTTCGCCATCGATAGTTGAAGCCTCGATACCCAAGCTCTCCTTGGCGGTGCGAAGACCGATCTTGGCGCCATGAACTCCTTCACGGACGTCGAGGACTCCTACCCGAACCGAAGTCACCGAGACCCCAAGGTCGACGACATCGAACGGACAAGGTCTACTACATGGACCCTGAAGACCGATCTAGAGCGCCAAGGCCTTCGCAAGGAGTCGGCAAGATCTTCCGGAAACACCAAGATCAACTGCGCGGCCCCGACAAGAACTCCTTTCCGCATAGACGCCCGAGGACCGACGCCAAGATCGCCATGGAACGACAAGTGCTTCACCCCGGACACCGAGTCCCCGATGCGACAAGTGCTTCAACCCGAACGAGAGGACCGACAACATGGCCGACCATCGCGAATGCGACAAGAACTACCCCGTTATCCGAGAACGCTTCCGCCGAACCCCGAACCCCAGATCCGTCGAACCTTGAGACCGACCCCGAATCCCGGAACCCAAGATCGTCGAGACCCCTCAATGTGTGAACCTTTTCCTCGATACCCTATTTTTATAAATGATATTAACTTGTTGCATATTAATTGCCATACTTGCTCGCATGCATATCATTGGTTTGGGGGCCTTACGCCGATTCACCTCTAATTAAATATGGGGCCCATATGCGGGCAAATCTAGTCCCATATTGGCCTCATTTAAATTGGTGTAGCGAACCCGGTACTATCTTCTGCCATGTTAAACAACATTTATGTAGGGGTCCCAACCTGATAAGGTAGAGTCCTCCTGTGTTTTACAATGCTAGTCCCTGGATCAATAGCTAGCATCCACAGTTAAGATGTAATATCAAGAAACAAAGGTCATAATATAACTTTATAACCAGGAATAACATAATTATTACATCAAACATAGCTCATTGCAGCGGAATAAATATAGTCATGGGTCCTTCATCTTCAAAGTGCCACAGGCAGATGTTGGTTGTAGACTTTGTAACCCTAATCAAACAATCTTCACTAAAATCAATCAAACTGCAACATACAAGTTACTGCCACAAAGGGTCAATACATTTGAATTGTATTGGCAAGTGATACTCTTAGTAGTATGGTGGAGTCTATCATCTATATGCATTTGGCTAAGTGGAGTTGAGGCTTGCATTGCTCAAAATAGATTTTTCCTTAACGTTTTGAAAATAAATAGTTTTGTAAAAAACTTTTCCAATGATTCTCTCAATCAAAGAAAGATCCTTCTCGAGGCATCTACAAATCAAAGACTGAAGTGCTTGGTAAAATCATTTTCCTCAATCCAAGATTTCAAGATCCTTATATCAAGCCATCTTTCCATCAAAGATTGAAGAATACACACAATCCCTTGTTCACCCACAAGTTTTATTTAGAAATTGGAATGATTAGATCCTTGATTGCTTCCATGTCTTGATGCTCAAATTGTCCTTTACCGGGGACACGACTAAGTACTTAGGTTTTACCCTCTCGAGAGGTGGTGCACTTTCCCCACAAGACTTGGTTTCCCAAGACAAAATCTTTGAAGCCTTCCTTAGACCAAAATGGGCGTTCCAACCTATCAAAACACTACCACCCTGTCCATTTGGCTAAGTTCTTGCAACCTATATGATCATGGCGAGCCCATATTGCCAAGTGGTTGCACTTGAAGCTTCTCAACATTTGACATCTCAAATCCCTTTGTTTCTGGGTGGCATTCCACAAGTGAGATACACAAGGTTCGGCCTTGTGTAACCACTCAACCATTCTCCACCAAGCAAGCCCATTCCACCGGGTGATTCATTAACTTAGTTGTTTTATTAAACAAAACTTAAGTCCTCAGACTTAGAATATTTTTCCATAGTGTGAATATATATTCCACCCAAGTTTTCTATTAGCTAGGCTAAGCTTGGTAGTAGTAGGAATCTCTAACTTAGGAAAATCCTACTAAGGATTCATCTACTAGATTTTCCTATAGCAAGATCTATACTTAGCAAAATCCATGCAAGTTTTACTTAACAAAATCACTAATGCATAATGAAAGTAATGGGATAGAAAGTATGAAGCATCACTTGCCTTTTGGTAGAGTATAGGTTCTCTTCTTGATCTTTGCAACAATCACACTCTTCAAGTCACTACAAATCAATCAAGCAAGGCACAAACTCAATCTACCAATCAAGCAAAACAACACACATAAATAACAAAGTCAAAGAAATGCATGCAAGCATGCCAAGCTTTGTTTTGTTTGAAAAAGTGATTCCTAATGGGTCATAGACATTTGGGTACATCTAATGGTCATTTCCTAAAGTATTCAAGTCATTTGCAAAAGGTTTCACTTTTAAACCATTTTCAAAACAAGGTGTTATTTTATGTGGTGTAGAAATATTTTTACTAAGGCATTAGTCCATAGGGTTCACCAAATGAGTTGCTATTGCAAAACTTGGTGTTTTGGTCAGTAGGTTTGGTCCAAACTATTTTCTCAAAGTTTTCTTTCCATACACATTTTTATAAATAAAACTATTCTTTTTATTTGGCTAGAAAATGACTTAGTTAAATAATTCAACTTAAATTTCACAAAAATCATTTTTAACACTATGGGTTGGTTCCTAGGGTCAGTAGGGTCACAATAAACCAATTGGCAAAGGTTTGATCTCAAAATTCATTTTTAAATGATTTTTCTAATGTTAGCAAGCACACAAAAGAATCTGCAAATTCAAACAAGATAACAAATACTATTTGCTAAACTAAGGCCATGGTTGGCTAGGGTTTGTTCTCCTGAATTCATTGATATAAAATTTGCAAAATTTGGACGTGTGGATCAAAAGATATAAGGATTTGAAGTTTGCAATTTTAATCTGATTCAAATCATTTCTAATTCTAACAGGCGACCTGTGGCGTGTTTCTACGGATGATACCGCTTGGTGGATCGCGATCGTACGCTGGATCAAGTTAGATCGGATGGTTACGAGCACATACCCTTGAGAATAAGTGGATCTATCCTATTCGTCCGATCCCGATCTAACGGTGCATCTTGACCGGTCACGGATGGCGTGATTGCGGCGAGCGGTGGTGACGGACGATGACGGCGGCGGCGCTGATGAAACAGGGCGAAGAAGAGGAAAGCAAGCTCCGAAGTCGCGAGGATGAGGTGTTGTCGGTCGGTGATTTTCGAGGAAGGGTGCTCGATGCTGCGGTAATTGCTCGCTCGAGTCGATCTTGGCGACGGCTCTGGTCGTCGAAGGCGAAGCTAGGAGTCACCGGAGACAAGCGAGGCACATGGTCGGGGCGCAAGGATACGAAGGCGTGTGCGTGAGCGAGAGGGGTCGGGTGGTGCAGAATCACTGTGGGCGTCGTCGGAGTTGAGGAAGGCGGCGGTCGAACTTTGTCGAGCAGCTTCTGGGCGCCGCGGTTGAAAGGAGAGTCTGAGAGGAGCTTCAGTGGGGAACTTGTTTGTGTGCTCAGTGTGGCATGGGGTGGTCCGGTTTGGATGGAATCGTCAACGGACCTCGTCGGAGACAGGGAGAGTGGTTGGCGAATTACTGCAGCCTGGGGGCGTGCTCGGGGAAGGAAGCAGAGGGAAACGAGAGAGGAGAGAGGGGCGCTTTAACCTGCGTGGTCAAGTGGCAGATTCATTGCGAGATTAAGGCGTAATTAAGCCAGGAATTTATGTCTGCAACGGCGAGGAGAAGGGAAGAACAGTTCATGGGTGGGTGGGGAAGAAGAGGCCGGTGGTGTCTGTTGTCGATGAGAAAAGGTGAGGAGGAGGGTCCACTTCAGGGGCTTTGCGGGTTGTTTGCAGTGAGGAAAGCAGTTCGGGAGAGGGAGGTGGGCTGGGCTAGGAGTAGTTGAAATTTGGGCTGCTTTTATTTTTATTTCTGTTTTCTTTTTCCTTTTCTAATTTCAATTTCTGTTTTGAATTTCCAAACAAACAATTCACACTCAAACCAAATCAACATTCAGCAAACTTTGAACTTTGAATTTTGGTTCTGTTTATCAACATAAACCAATATTCCAAAATAAATAATATTTTTATTCCTTTTTAGGATCTATTTAATATAAAATAGAACATAGTTATTTAATCAAATATGGTATGATTTATTTAATAAATCTCCTTTTAAAGTCCAAAATATTTCTCCAAATCAAATCAGTAGGTAATAATTGGAAATAAAGAATACTTAAAATACTTGTTTAAAATAAAATAACATTTTATTATAGGGTCCATTAATAATTAAATAAAATGGCCTTAGTTATTAAATCAAATAGGGTTTGATTTTTATTAATAAAATCTTTATTTGAAACCTAAATATTAAAAATAAAAATTAGTAGGTTTAATTTGGGAATATATAATATTGAGAAATTTGTTTTAAAACAAAATAACCTTTTATTTTAGTATCCATTATTAATTATTATAATAGGCTTTCATTATTAAATCCAATAGGATTTGTTTTATTGAAATATTTATTTTGAAATCTAAAACAAAGCCAAAACACTTTAGTGGGTTTTATTAGAGAATATAAAATATTTGGAAAACCTATTTAAAACAATTTAATATGTTTTGATGTTTTAATTAATTTGGTAAAACTTCTTATTTTAATAAAGTTTGGATATTAATTCTTTATTATTTTATTTTAAATAAACCTTTGTTGTTTTTATTCAAAACTAAATGTTTTAATTCCCAAAGTTTGGTCAAGGTTTAAATTGGCCTTTATTAAATAATCTTTATTTATAAAACTTCTATTTCATTTGAAAACAAATCTTTTCATTTAATTGTTTCAAATTAGTATTTCCAAATGTTTTTATTTTCCTTTTATTAAATGTTTATCTTTTTAATTCTCTTTAGGTTTATTTTAATTCAAATGGGTTTGAAGTTCCAATTGAGTTCAAAAAGTTTCTTCTGGCTCTGAAAATCTAACAAAGTTTTATTTTATTAATTTATTTTCACATAACAAGATTTGGAAAATCTTGGGATGTGACAGGCTACCACCCTTAAAATAAATCTCGTCCCGAGATTTGGGAAGGCTGGGGTTACAAGCAAGTTCAAAACAACTAGGGTACTACCACCCTTAAAAGTTTTCAAACAAAAATTACACAATGTCTTTCTTGGGTCCTGGAAAACTTCTCTAAGCAAACTTTTGCTTTATTACTACACTTGACTCATGGGCCAAGGTTGAGTTCCTTCATAGACTTGTTCAACTTTTCTGGACAATTGTTTACATAGTGGCCTAGTTCCTTGCATTTGAAACATGTGACAAGGCTGATATCTCTCAAAGGCTGGTTTATCTTATGCTTCATCTTTTACGGACGATGGTTGCATAATTTCCTAACTCTTTGCGATGTCGCACATCACTTGGCTAAAATTCTTCCTTATCTTGGGTTTCACTAGCTTTTGTTTGTCTTCTTGTCTCTTCTTCTTTTCTGGGCATTCACTGGCATAGTGTCCCATCTCTTTGTAATTGTAACACTGTAATTGGCTTATGTCCTTTTTCTTCTTTTTGGGTCTCTCCAAAGCTAAGAGTTCTTCTAGTTCATGTTCTTCATAGGTGGGAGATCTTTCTCTCTTCTTGAGGCATTGATCTTCATGTTCCTTGGATGCATGATCCTTGTCTCTAAAAATATTGTTAGCTTGGGTTCCTTCTAGAATAACATCTTTGTCATCCTTGTTGTCATTAGCTCCTTGGGAAAAGTTTTCTCTCATGTTGATCATTTGAGTAACTAATCCTTGCAACAATTGGGATTGAAGTTTCAATATCCTTTGTATGGCTGGGTCTAATCCATTGTTGTTGGCTAAAAGCTGAGTTGTCTCTTGGCTCAACTGGTTTTGGGTTGCTATAATATCTCTCATGTTGTCCTCTTGGTTGTTGTTGGTGTCTCTTGGAGTAGTCATCTGTTTGGGTTGAAGGGAGATTAGAATAGGCAAGATATTTCTAAGGAGTCAATCTTAATCACACACATCACAATTCACACAAGCAATGTGCATGCAATCACAAACCAAACTATTCACTCAAACAACAAGGTTCAAGCACATACTTTGGCAACAAAATATTTTTGTTACACCACATAAGTTGGTGGTTTTGACTTAACTAGTATATGGTGGTCCATCTATATGGTTCACTTGTGATCTTTCCTTCCTTCTTGGTTGATTCTTCTTGCATGAGATCTTGGTTTCCTTGAGAAAAGCTCTTGGTTGCAATACTTCAAAGTTGTTGATGGCTCCTTCTTATTTTGCATTCCCTCAGTCTCTAATTCTTGAGCAAGATTTCCTTGTTTCACTTGTAGTCCTTAGTAGTTTCCAAGTTGGAAGTCCTTGGTGAATATGCTGAAGATGTTGAAGTCATTAGAGTTGAAGATGTTGAGAAAGTCTTTTGCACATGGTGTAGTCTTTGGCCATGGGTAGGTTTTTCCATCAAGTTTGAAATAGAAGAGATGTAGAGTTGAAACCAAAATGGTTGAGAAAAGAGCTTACAAGTGTTTTTGTAAATAAGTTTTTGGAACAAAATACAACTCCTATTTTTCTAAGGGTTTTTGTCCAATCCTAGGTTTACAAATCCTACAGGCAACACAATGCTCTGATACCATCTGTAGGGGTCCCAACCTGATAAGGTAGAGTCCTCCCGTGTTTTACAATGCTAGTCCCTGGATCAATAGCTAGCATCCACAGTTAAGATGTAATATCAAGAAACAAAGGTCATAATATAACTTTATAACCAGGAATAACATAATTATTACATCAAACATAGCTCATTGCAGCGGAATAAATATAGTCATGGGTCCTTCATCTTCAAAGTGCCACAGGCAGATGTTGGTTGTAGACTTTGTAACCCTAATCAAACAATCTTCACTAAAATCAATCAAACCTGCAACATACAAGTTACAGCCACAAAGGGTCAATACATTTGAATTGTATTGGCAAGTGATACTCTTAGTAGTATGGTGGAGTCTATCATCTATATGCATTTGGCTAAGTGGAGTTGAGGCTTGCATTGCTCAAAATAGATTTTTCCTTAACGTTTTGAAAATAAATAGTTTTGTCAAAAACTTTTCCAATGCTTCTCTCAATCAAAGGAAGAGCCTTCTCGAGACATCTACAAATCAAAGACTGAAGTGCTTGGTAAAATCATTTTCCTCAATCCAAGAGTTCAAGATCCTTATATCAAGCCATCTTTCCATCAAAGATTGAAGAATACACACAATCCTTGTTCACCCACAAGTTTTTATTTAGAAATTGGAATGATGAGATTCTTGATTGCTTCCATGTCTTGATGCTCAAATTGTCCTTTACCAGGACATGGCTAAGTACTTAGGTTTTACACTCTGCAGAGGTGGTGCACTTTACCCACAAGACTTGGTTTCCCAAGACAAAATCTTTGAAGCCTTCCCTTAGACCAAAATGGACGTTCCAACCTATCAAAACACTACCACCCACTGTCCATTTGGCTAAGTTCTTGCAACCTATATGATCATGGCAGAGCCCATATTGCCAAGTGGTTGCACTTGAAGCTTCTCAACATTTGACATCTCAAATCCCTTTGTTTCTGGGTGGCATTCCACAAGTGAGATACACAAGGTTCACGGCCTTGTGTAACCACTCAACCATTCTCCACCAAGCAAGCCCATTCCACCCAGGTGATTCATTAACTTAGTTGTTTTATTAAACAAAACTTAAGTCCTCAGACTTAGAATATTTTTCCATAGTGTGAATATATATTCCACCCAAGTTTTCTATTAGCTAGGCTAAGCTTGGTAGTAGTAGGAATCTCTAACTTAGGAAAATCCTACTAAGGATTCATCTACTAGATTTTCCTATAGCAAGATCTATACTTAGCAAAATCCATGCAAGTTTTACTTAACAAAATCACTAATGCATAATGAAAGTAATGGGATAGAAAGTATGAAGCATCACTTGCCTTTTTGGTAGAGTATAGGTTCTCTTCTTGATCTTTGCAACAATCACACTCTTCAAGTCACTACAAATCAATCAAGCAAGGCACAAACTCAATCTACCAATCAAGCAAAACAACACACATAAATAACAAAGTCAAAGAAATGCATGCAAGCATGCCAAGCTTTGTTTTGTTTGAAAAAGTGATTCCTAATGGGTCATAGACATTTGGGTACATCTAATGGTCATTTCCTAAAGTATTCAAGTCATTTGCAAAAGGTTTCACTTTTAAACCATTTTCAAAACAAGGTGTTATTTTATGTGGTGTAGAAATATTTTTACTAAGGCATTAGTCCATAGGGTTCACCAAATGAGTTGCTATTGCAAAACTTGGTGTTTTGGTCAGTAGGTTTGGTCCAAACTATTTTCTCAAAGTTTTCTTTCCATACACATTTTCATAAATAAAACTATTCTTTTTATTTGGCTAGAAAATGACTTAGTTAAATAATTCAACTTAAATTTCACAAAAATCATTTTTAACACTATGGGTTGGTTCCTAGGGTCAGTAGGGTCACAATAAACCAATTGGCAAAGGTTTGATCTCAAAATTCATTTTTAAATGATTTTTCTAATGTTAGCAAGCACACAAAAGAATCTGCAAATTCAAACAAGATAAAAAATACTATTTGCTAAACTAAGGCCATGGTTGGCTAGGGTTTGTTCTCCTGAATTCATTGATATAAAATTTGCAAAATTTGGACGTGTGGATCAAAAGATATAAGGATTTGAAGTTTGCAATTTTAATCTGATTCAAATCTGTTTCTAATTCTAACAGACGACACGCGGCGTGTTTCTACTCGCGGATACCGCTTCGGGTGGATCGCGATCGTGGGCCGCTGGATCAAGTTAGATCGGATGGTTCTGAGCACATACCCCTTCGAGAATAAGTGGATCTATCCTATTCGTCCGATCCCGATCTAACGGCTGCTACTGACCGGTCACGGATGGGCGGCGCTGACGGCGGGAACGGTGGTGACAGGATGACGGCGGCGTGATGAAACAGGGCGAAGAAGAGGAAAGCAAGCTCACCAAGTCGCGAGGATGAGGTGTTGTCGGTCGTGTGATTTTCGAGGAAGGTGCTCGGATGCTGCGGTAATTGCTCGCGGAGTCGATCATCGGCGGACGGCTCGGTCAAGTCGAAGACGAAGCTAGAGTCACCGAGACAAGCGAGGCACATGGTCGGGGCGCAAGGATACGAAGAAGGCGTGTGCGTGAACGAGAGGGTCGGGGTGCTGAATCACTGTGGGCGTCGTCGGAGTTGAGGAAGGCGGCGGTCGAACTTTTGTCAAGACAGCTTCTGGGCGCCCGGTTGAAAGGAGAGTCTGGAGGAGCTTCAGGAAGTGGGGAACTTGTTTGTGTGCTCAGTGTGGCATGGGGTGGTCCGGTTTGGATGGAATCGTCAACGGACCTCGTCGGAGACAGGGAGAGTGGTTGGCGAATTACTGCAGCCTGGGGCCGTGCTCGGGGAAGGAAGCAGAGGGAAATGAGAGAGGAGAGAGGGGCGCTTTAACCTGCGTGGTCAAGTGGCAGATTCATTGCGAGATTAAGGCGTAATTAAGCCAGGAATTTATGTGCCTGAACGAGGAGAAGGAAGAACAGTTGCGGGGTGTGGGAAGAAGAAGAGGTGGTGGGGTCATTGTCGTGAGAAAAGGAGTGAGGAGGGTCCACTTGTCGGGATTTGCGGGTTGTTTCCGTGGTGAGGAAAAGCAGTTCGGGAGGAGAGGGGAGCTTTGGGCTAGGAGTAGTTGGGCTTTTGGTAGTTGCTTCTTTATTTTATTTCTGTCTGTTTTCTTTTCCTTTTCTAATTTCAATTTCTTTTGAATTTCCAAACAAACAATTCACACTCAAACCAAATCAACATTCAAACTTTGAACTTTGAATTTTGGTTCTGTTTATCAACATAAACCAATATTCCAAAATAAATAATATTTTTATTCCTTTTTAGGATCTATTTAATATAAAATAGACCATAGTTATTTAATCAAATATGGTATGATTTATTTAATAAATCTCCTTTTAAAGTCCAAAATATTTCTCCAAATCAAATCAGTAGGTAATAATTGGAAATAAAGAATACTTAAAATACTTGTTTAAAATAAAATAACATTTTATTATAGGGTCCATTAATAATTAAATAAAATGGCCTTAGTTATTAAATCAAATAGGGTTTGATTTTTATTAATAAAATCTTTATTTGAAACCTAAATATTAAAAATAAAAATTAGTAGGTTTAATTTGGGAATATATAATATTGAGAAATTTGTTTTAAAACAAAATAACCTTTTATTTTAGTATCCATTATTAATTATTATAATAGACTTTCATTATTAAATCCAATAGGATTTGTTTTATTGAAATATTTATTTTGAAATCTAAAACAAAGCCAAAACACTTTAGTAGGTTTTATTAGAGAATATAAAATATTTGGAAAACCTATTTAAAACAATTTAATATGTTTTGATGTTTTAATTAATTTGGTAAAACTTCTTATTTTAATAAAGTTTGGATATTAATTCTTTATTATTTTATTTTAAATAAACCTTTGTTGTTTTTATTCAAAACTAAATGTTTTAATTCCCAAAGTTTGGTCAAGGTTTAAATTGGCCTTTATTAAATAATCTTTATTTATAAAACTTCTATTTCATTTGAAAACAAATCTTTTCATTTAATTGTTTCAAATTAGTATTTCCAAATGTTTTTATTTTCCTTTTATTAAATGTTTATCTTTTTAATTCTCTTTAGGTTTATTTTAATTCAAATGGGTTTGAAGTTCCAATTGAATTCAAAAAAGTTTCTTCTGGCTCTAAAAATCTAACAAAGTTTTATTTTATTAATTTATTTTCACATAACAAGATTTGGAAAATCTTGGGATGTGACAATTTAACTTGCGGGGGTTCTAAATAACTCGAACCATCTAATAATTGTCGGGACCCCGGTTCCGCTTAATATGACCTAGTTGCATCGCACCTTGCCATGTCATGCACCATACATGCATCATGCCCGTTCTTCTGCCGTTGAATTAAATATTGCATCCGGTGTTTCTTCTAGTGTTTTGCTTCTTCGCGGATAAGGCCGTTGAGTTGATGTGAGCTTACCGATCTTGGTTAACCCTTCGGCAATGTTTTCAGGCGAGCATCTCCCCCTTTCTACCTATCTTACTTTTATAGTATTTATTCCCTCCTGTTGATCTATTGCTATCTGTGTCGTGATGCTCTAGTTTTCCGTACCATGGATATTCCCTGCAGCCTCATATTGCCTTGGACACATCCTATTACCTGTTGTTTGGTAGATAGTTGGACTTGCGCGTCGTAGTCGCTTGCTCAAGTGATGTTGCGTGTTGTCAAATGCCATAGTTGTTGATGTATTGCCGCATGTTGTTATTGGAGATGATTCTAGCTTTACTTATCGTCACTTTAATTTCTGTTTAACAACTAAAATTGAAATAAGCAGAGGCATCGGTGGGTGATAGAAAATATTTGGTTTCCGAACGCCCACTTGTGTCCCGTAAGACCCCGAGTACTTGATACCTGTTCCTTGTTTTATCGCGCTATCCACATCCGGAGGTATATGGGACCCTGAGCGAGCTTGATTCAGTCTTATTTCTTGGGGCCACAAACTAGTTTGAGGTTTTATTTACGATCCTGTACTTATGCCATGCTACTTTCTGTATTTAAATTGTGCGAGGAGCACACTATACTGTTTAGGTAAGCGGAATGTTTTCACGGTATCGACACCCCGAGTTTTCGGGTTCCCAGTCGTTTACAGCCATTGTCGCAAACCTTGAGTCCGTCTCGGAGCTTGCTTACCGTTCGGGTAGACTCAAGGGTGGCCTGAAATATTTCTGAATCCTGATTGTTCGATCGTGAAAGCCTCGTTGGGTTTGATTTGGTTTTTCCGAGGTTGATCGGCGTGTGTTGCTATTGGTGCACCCCGGGTAAAACTTTCAAAGCCGTGTCCATGGATATGGACGACTTGGAGCCGATCTCGATCATAGACAAGCATAACTAAAGTTTATTGTTATAAATTTGACTTATAATGACTAGTAATCAGCTTCACTATAACGGAATGGCTAATTAATACCGCCCTGGCGCTTGTTTGGAGTGTCGCTGCGACCATTGTACTGACTAGTAAGTATTGCAACTTCTAGCGGAATGGCTGAATAAAAGTACCAACAACTTTGGGTTTTGGGTTTATCTCATGCTATCTGCACGACTAGTAAGTCTGCAACTATAACGGAATGGATAACTAAAAGTGCCTTGCTTACTTTATCGGGATGATTATCTATACCGACTAGTAATTCGCAGCGATAACGAATAAATAAAGCGCCAGCGTGTGAGTTCCTCGGTTGACTTCCTCATTTGGTCTCGAGGGGAAACACCAGGATGGGTTTGTTTGTGTTAGCTTCAGTTGGATCCGGATAGGTCTATCTTACCCTCTCATCGCCCGCTTGTATCGAGTCTCTATAGGTTGTTTAGTGCATCTTTGCCGCCGCTTGATCCACCATACCTATGTGGCGAGGACCGCGAATTCTAGCCTCGAGTGTCTTGACCTCGATCTTGGCGCTCCTTCTTTTTCCTTTGCCTTTGTCGGCACCCCTTTTGTTTAAGCAGGTTTGAGATCGGCCGTTAGCAGGGTTACCCTTCCGGCTTGGCACGGGCAGGTTATGGGCCATTGGTTATTCTTGAGGCTCTTAGCCCCATTTGCATCTTGTCCGTAGTCGGACGCTTCGATCATTCAAGGTGATTTGGATCTTTGTACCCTATATCGTATTCTTGACTCTTTGAGTCATGTTGTATATATCTCTACGTGGGTCCCATCGAGGACTGTTGTGTAATGTTATTACTTCGTTTTCCACCCGCACGAAAGTGCCTGGTGGGCACCTTTGAATCGTTTCTATGCAGGTTTGGCGGATTTCGCTAAAACTTGCATAGGTTCGATTCTGAGGGTGTTACATATAGCAAATAGGTGAGGGTGGTCTTTCCGAAGGTCATCTTCTCTTTCCCATGTTGCTTCTTCTTTGGAATGATGGTTCCACTGAACTTTGCAGAATTTGATAGTCTTTGTCCGTGTAACTCTTTCTGCAGTATCAAGAATCTTGATAGGTTTTTCCTCATAAGTGAGATCACTTTCCAATTGGACCCCCTCCAAAGGTATAGTATCCTTCAAAGATGTCTCTTCCATCTCTGGATGGCATTTCTTTAGCTGACTCACATGAAACACATTGTGAATGGCATACAATGATTCCGGCAGTTCAATCTCATAAGATACTTCTCCTTTACGACTTAGAATCTTGAATGGTCCAACGTATCTTGGGGCCAATTTTCCTTTGACTCCAAATCTCTTTACTCCACGAAGTGGTGACACTCTAAGATAAGCTCTATCACCCACCTCATAGGTGACTTCTCTACGCTTAGGATCTACATAGCTCTTTTGTCGGTTCTGTGCTATCTTCAATCTGTCCTTCACTAACTTGACTTTCTCTTCAGCCTCTTTGATTAGTTCTGGCCCGAACAAGTTTCTGTCTCCCACACCATTCTATAGTAACGGGGTAGTACACTTTCTCCCATAGAGAAACTCAAACGGTGTCATCTCAATACTGGCTTGATAGCTATTGTTGTAAGAGAACTATGCGTAAGGAAGAATTTCATCCCAACTAGCTCCATAGTCTAGGGCACATGCCCTCAACATATCCTCTAAAATCTTGTTGGTCCTTTCTGTCTATCCATCAGTCTGGGGATGAAAAGCGGTACTGAATTCTAATCTCGTTCCCAATGATTCATGCAGTTGCCTCCAAAAATGAGAAGTGAATTGAGTTCCCCTATCAGACATAATACTCTTGGGTACTCCATGTAGACACACAATCCTATTCATATAGATCTTGGCCAACTTAGCACTTTTATAGGTTGTCTTCACGGGTATGAAATGAGCCACTTTAGTTAGGCGATCCACTACTACCCAAATAGAATCATATCCTAACCTTGTCCTTGGCAATCCGGTGATGAAATCCATGCCAATCTTGTCCCACTTCCAATCAGGAATAGGTAGTGGTTGTAACAATCCTGCTGGTTTCTGATGTTCCGCTTTCACTCTACTACATACATCACCGAGCAATATGCTCGTGATGTCTTTCTTGAGATTATTCCACAAAATCTTTCCTTCATATCCATGTACATTTTGGTGTTACCGGATGAATGGAATATGGTGAGTTGTGTGCTTCTTGTAAATTAAGTTTGAAGCTCGGATCTTGCGGAGCAGACCGTTTTCCATACCATAAAGTACCTTGTTTGTCTTCATGGAATCCTTTGGCCTTTCCCTTGCCAATCATTTCCTTAATCTCTTCAATTTCCTTGTTCGTCTTTTGGGCTTCCTTGATTTTATCCAATAAGGTGGGTTGAACATATAATGACATGAGATGTCCCTCAGGCACAATCTCCAATCCGAGGTCTCTAAATTGGCCACACAGATCATCTGGCAACTCTCCCTTAGTAAGGCCAATCACAAATACCTTACGATTTAGTGCATCCGCTACAACATTTGCTTTATCGGGGTGGTATTGCAAACTCAAGTCGTAGTCCTTGATGAGGTCTAGCCATCTTGTTTGTCTCATGTTGATTTCTTTCTGAGTGAAGATATACTTCAAACTTTTGTGATCTGTAAACACTTCACATCGCTTTCCCAAAAGAAAATGTCTCCATGTTTTGAGTGCATGGACAATAGAGGCTAACTCTAAATCATGAGTAGGATAATTCACCTCATGAGTTTTGAGTTGTCTCGAGGCATAAGCCACAACTTTCCCATCTTGCATCACAACTGCACCTAATCCATGATGTGATGCATCGCAATAAACTTGGAAATCCTTCACCAAATCTGCCAGACATAGGACTGGTGCTGTCACTAGTCTATTCTTCAATTCTTGGAAACTAAGTTCACATCCTTTAGTCCAAGAAAATTTCTTGTCTTTCTTTAGTAACTCCGTCATTGGCTTAGCTACTTTGGAGAAATTCTCAATGAATCTTCTATAGTATCCTGCCAATCCAAGGAAACTACAGACTTCTTTCACTGACTTAGGAGATTACCATTCAGTTACAACTGACACTTTTGCGGGATCAACTGCTACACCATCTCCTGACACAATGTGTCCAAGAAATCCAACTTCATTCAAGCAGAATTCACACTTGCTGAATTTTGCATACAGTTTATGTTCTCTAAGATTCTCGAGTATCAAACTCAAATGTCCTTCATGCTCTTCTTTGCTCTTGGAGTAGATCAAAATGTCATCGATGAAAACAACCACAAACTTTTCAAGGAACTCCATGAACACCTTGTTCATCATATTCATGATGTAAGCTGGTGCATTGGTCAAACCAAATGGAATCATGGTGTACTCATACAATCCGTACCTAGTGGTGAATGCAGTCTTAGGTATGTCTTGTTCCCTTATCTTAAGTTGAAAATAGCCTGACCGGAGATCAATCTTTGAGAACACACAGGCTCCTTCATCCATCATTGGGAATCCTTTGTACACAGCTGCACCATGTATCCCCATGGTAACCATAAGGTTCTTGAGGGCCTTGGGGAATTCAGTCTCACACTCCAAGGTCATGGTCATGAGTGGTCCCTTCCTCACGGCTTCGTTGATGGAGTTCATCTACAAATGGAGATGAGAAAGAAGATTAGAAAAGTTTACGAGAAGAAAAAGACAAGTGTGGAAATTTGTTGAAATTTTTTCCTTAGTGGTTTCTAATCCAATCCTAGGGTTATAATCCTACAGGCAACACAGTGCTCTGATACCATCTGTAAAATCTCACCTTTATAAAGGTAAAGATCCCTGTGATTGTAATGCTAGTCCCTGGATCAATTGCTAGCATCCATAGTTTAAGATGAAGTACACAGAAACAAAGGTCATTATTATATCGTCATTCCAGAGATAACATAGTCTTTTACAACTCCATAGCCATAGGATAGTACAAGAGTTTAACTTAACAATGTAAAAATAGAAGTCTTCATCTTCATGTGCCACAGGCAAGCATGTTGAGTGTAGACTCATAACCCCTAATCATCATCAGAGTAACCTGCAACATCACAAGTTACAGCCACAGTGGGTGAATACATTAGAATAGTATTGGCAAGTGATACCTTAGTAGAATATTAGCATCTAGTTACTACATGAATTTGGCTAAGTGTAGCTTAGGCTTGCTTTGCTCAAAATAGGTTTTACCTACCAGATGAAAAACACTAAGTTTTTGTTTGGCAAAACTTTCCCAAGTAACCACCAATAGAAATTGGTGAACCTTCACCCTTGTTCAACCACAAGTTTTAACTTAGAAAATTGCGATGAGGAGATTATTGATAGCTTCCATGTCTTGATGCTCAAGTTGTCCATTACCGGGGACACGGCTAAGTACTTAGTTTCTTCCTTCTGAAGAGGTGGTGCACTTTCCCCACAAGACTTGGTTTCACCAAGACAGGATCTTTCAGAAGCCTTCCCTTAGACCAGAATGGACGCGCTCCAACCTATCAATTCCCCTACCACCAACTGTCCATTTGGCTAAGTTATTGCAACCTATATGATCCAGGCAGAGCCCATAATGCCAAGTGGCTGCACTTGAAGCTTCTCAACATTTGACATCTCAAATTTCTTTGTTCCTGGGTGGCAATCCACAAGTGAGATACACAAGGTAAACCATATAAATGGGCGTTGTGTAGCCACTCAACCAAAAACCACCAAGCAATTACCATTCCACACAGGTGTTTCATTCACTTAGTTGTTTTATTAAGCAATACAAAAGTCTAAGACTTAGCAATATTTTTCCATAGCATGTATAGATTATACCCTTGGTTACTACTAGCTAGACTAAGCATGGCAATAGCAAGTATCTTAACTTAGAGGAAATTCCACCACTTCTACAACTACTAGGATTTCCCAAACATAATATATAGATACTTAGCAAAATACTCATGCAAGCCCTATACAAAATATTTCTAATCCATAGTCAAAGTATTGGAACAAAAATATGAAGAACCACTTTCCTTGGTAGTTGGGGGAGTAGCAACAATCTTCACAACCACAATCACAATTAGCACCAAAATCTACACATAAAATGATAGCACCAAAATCACATATCATAATAAACAAGAAAAAATATATGAATGCATGCAAATGCGATATGATGATTTTTCTAAATCAAACAAGACAAGTGAAACAGTACTGAATCATAAACAAAACAATTATAAACTAAATAAAATTTATTTGGCCCTTAGAATATTTTCCATATAATTTTTATATACAAAATAAGCTTATAAAAGTCTCTGCTAAAACAACCCATTTTACAGATGCAATTTATTAAACAAAGTGCATAATTGGATAGAATTCTTTCTCCTGATTCCAATGATATAAAATTTACAAAATTTGAACATGTGGATCAAAAGTTATGAATTTTGCAAGTTTGAACAACTAATAGATCTAATTTCAGATTTTAAATCAAAGCACGACATGGCTTTATGATTCGTCGATACCGTTTCGTGTGGATCGATCAACGAGAGCCGTTGGATTTAAGTGCCAGCACACGGCCAGATCTGCGCGTACCGGTTCACTTAAGTGATCTAATCCTGAGCATCAGACTGAGATCTAACGCCTACGACGCAGGCGACCAAAGACTGGCAGTGCCAATGGGTGCTGGCGGCGGTGGCGCTTCTGCCGGCGACGCTCCGGTGATTCCAGAGGGTGTCGTTGGCGTGGGCGAAGCGTCTTTGCGGTCGGCGGGCTCGTCGAATTCTTGGCATCGGGTTCTTGCAAACGAGGTTGTTGCCGAGGCTCTGGATCGCCCTAGCACAAACCAGATGTATCAGGAGATGCGCACGGTCATGGCGAACACTACAGGGTCAAGGAGAAGACAAGGGGCGGTCAGGTTTTACCTAGATTGCTCATCGAAGTCGAGCGGTGGTTCTGTCGTTTGCGGGCGTGAACAGGGACGGCGACCTGGGTCATGAGAAGGCAAACAAATGGCATCATAGTATGCACATGGACACGAGAGTCTCGATCGTTTGAACCAGAGGCAGAGGGGCGGTCGAAACTCACCGTAATCACATGTCGTATTTCGTCGGGCAGCGGCGGTGCGACTCGAAATACTGGCAGCCTGGTGGCGAGGTGAGGGTGCTGTGTGGGGGAAAATGACCGCGGCGGCGAGGTGTTTAAGTAGCCAGGAGGGGCGAGTGATTTACGCAGTGGTTCAACGCCAATTAAGCGAGCAATCAACGCGACATTTCTGGAGGAAACGGCGGTGGCGACGTAGTCTACGCGCGTGGGGGGTGAGACGATGACTGGAGAGTGGGGCCTGGCGTTCAGTGAGAGAGAGAGATACGGGGTGGGGTCCAATCGTCAGCGACGGCGCGGGTTAACAACGTGGTGCGAAAAGTTTTCTGCAGGGTGGAGGGTTGTTAGGCTAGATGGGCTGGGTTGGGTTAGTTTAGCCAGTTTGTTTATTTTTTTCGTCCTTTCTCTTTTTGTTTTTCTGATTTGATTTTCTGGTTTGAATTCAAATGCCCAAATCAAATCTGTTTCAAATGAAATTCTCCAAACTTTTGTTTTGTGTTTCTTGTATACTGGGTGTGTAAAACATCTATTCACACTCAAATTCAAATTGGGTTTGAAAAAGAAGTTTAAAACTATGCCTTAATTAAATTATTATAATAGGCATAAGAATGGTTTTCATTTCATAATTTGTTTTGAAAACTTTGATCAAGTTTTGGAAATACCAATGAACTCTCAGTTCAAATCTTTCTGGTTTAAAACAAATAATCTCATACTAGAGAGTAGTAGTGGCCATTGCCTTGCTTACGTAAAATAATAGACATTCAAATACTTCTCTTTTTGAAATCTTATTTGAAAATGATCCTAAAATGATTATGCATGCATGAATGATATGCAAGCCTTGAAATCATGATTTTTGGGATGTTACAGGTTCTTCTGACTTAGTGAAAACAGGTGGATTGGTGTTCTGGAAATTCTTGAGCTTAGATCCATGGTTGTCTTGATTTCCATGGCCTTGATTATTGTTGGTCATCTGAGCTATCTTCTGAAGGGTGGCTAAGTTGGCTTGACGTTCGGCTCTTTCAGCATCGCGATCAGAAACCAACATTTGAAAGATTTGCAACATCGGGTCCGGGGCTGATTTGCTTCCTCCACAAGGCATCTGAAGATTGAGATAGATCATGAGAAAAGAGGTAAATTTCTAAGGTTCAGGGTTTGGTGTTTTGAACGGTTTTCAAAATTTGACTCAGATTTTTCTAGCAACTTGCTTTTCATTCATTCATCACACATCATACAACACACACCACAACAAAGGAAAACGGATGGTTTTAAGAACCATTCTGGGAAACTACGATACAGTGGGACCGAATACAACTCACTAACGCTAGTGCTCAAGTGCTACTACTTGAGTCACCGTCCTCATCATCCTCATCATCATCATCGATGAACGCAAAGTCATCCTCATCGGTGAAGAAGTCCATGTTCTGATCCTCCAGAAAGTCATCATCATCGCTGAGATAGGATTGGGGGTCTCCACGAATTTCCTCCCTTGCATTCTCCCTCTCCTCCAACTGCATATCTCTCTCGTGGATGGTCTCCTCCAAATCCTTGATCCGGTGGAGAAGACGGGCAATGATGCGCTCCTTCTTGTCGAGTTGACGTTCACCAGACTTGCGATCCCTCACAAGCATGGCGATGGCTCGATCCTTCTTGACAGCAAGGGCATAGTTGTGGTTGGCATAGGAACGGGCATTGTCCAACTCCTTCTGACGATCATGCATCATGAAGCTGAGGTGGTCCAATTGACTCTTCAGCTCGTGGTGGTATGGGGCCTCCAGTGGCTGTCCCATAACATCACGCCTTGGGTAGAACTCAAAGCGGGTACCCTTGATCTGGTTGATACTCTGCCCACACAGACGGGCAAGAGCTTCCTACATGGCCCTGGCAAGTACATCGAGCCAGTTGTTCTCTCTTAAGATGAACTAAATTCCTTCTACAGTGGGGGTTCAATCTTTCCTTGGAGACTTTCAACAACTATCCACTGCAGATCTTCTCCTTCTTGATCATTGAGAGGAGCTCCAAAGAACTCGGGGTGCGGACGCTCCAGCATCTCCGACAGCTGGTCCATGTCATGCTCAAAGACGAGGTCTCCTCCATTCCCCGACTGATAAAACTTGCTGTACTTCACGTCCATCTATAAGAATATAAGATGAGTAAGTTAGTAGAGTGATCAAGTGTGTCAAATTTTTATATAAGTTTGTAAGAATTTTTGAGGAACATGAATTTTCATGAAAGAATCCAAGTGATAAGAATGAGAATAAGTTTTGTAAATACTCACTTCCGTTGGTTTTGAAACTAAGTTTTTGATTCAAACGTCCATTCTAAACTAGGGTCTCCTATGGTCAGGATGGCTCTGATACCAACTTGTCAACACCCGGATTTTTAATCACATATGCTTGCTATGCCATACATCGCAATCCTAGGATTACCATTTTTGCGAGACATAAAAGATTGGATATCACATTACATCATCCATTACAAACCATACATAAGGTCTTACACAAATAATGATCTCATGATCCAGTTCTTAATACAATTCAAGCAGCGGAATAACGTAATAGTAACGATAGCGTAGGCGAAGCTCCATCTTCAGGGTCACAGGCAATGCTGACGATGGGAGACGCTCCTAGTTGTCGTAACCTTCCTGTTGTCCTTCTTCCCCATACTCCTCTTCATAGTCTGGCCACGGGAATAACCAGGGACAAAGCCATGAGTACTCTTTAAGTACTCGCAAACTAATACTCACAAGTGAAGGGGTTTTGAATAGGATATACTAAGCTCTAGGTTTTTTTTTGCAAAAAGCCAGATTTACCTACTAAGTTCAGAAGCAAACAAAGCTAGTTGAAATTTTTATAACACCTAAGTGGGAACTTGAATTTCATGTCACAACACTATTGTGGTCAAGTCAAAGTAACAAATCATTTCACAAGTCCTTTTGAAAAACATCTGAAGGGGGAACAATATGGCCACTCCAACTGTCCATAACCGCGTACGCGGCTATTCGAATAGTTTGACACTCTGTAGAGATTGTACACTTTCACCACAATATTCGATACATCCGTCAGGAACAATCCTGAATTCACCATACTCAGTATGCGGATAATCAATCCTAACCTTTCAATTACACGCCCTAGTATAGGCACCTCTCCTGTGAGTTTGGCCTCCCAACCATGACCAACTGTCATCTTGGGTACTACACAGGTGGAGAATATTCACAAGGTAGCCTCAACTCAGACCTTGGCCGCAAGGGAACCCATACTAAGGTATATAAATTTCCAGTCAAGCCCTACCCAAATTTCGGGTATTGTGGTTGTACGGTAAAATTCGAATGGTATCGCATCCAGACAACCATCAGTTTTATAAAGGGCTAAGGCTCATCCCTCAACATTTTCATCATCAAAATCATCTGGTGTTCAGAAACACATGTCGAAACATTTCAGTAGAATGACTCATCATTCTAAGGTTTTCATAACCATTTCACCAAGTATTCCCATCTAAAGTTGATCAAGTTTTATGCTTAGCACTAGCATCTACAAGTGGGGGTAAATACTAATGAGGGGTGGTAATCAAGGGTATCTTATCTAAGTTCAATCTCATGCCTCAGGATGACATCAAGATTATTTAACTTAGGTCAAGTTTTATGCTCTTTAGGCTACCTTTAAATATCTCTCTAAAATCTACAAGGCACTAAATAAACTATAATAGAAAGCTTTGATAAAGAAAACAAATACTAAGCTTGCAAGTAAAACTAGGTTTGGGTATAATCCAAATGATATAACCAAGCATGCTTAATGCATTGCATTGGTAGGGTATCTTGCAAGTGTTTAGCTTGCTCAGATAGTAAGTAGCTTGCTACTTCAACTAGTAGTATTAGGCTTGCTAAGATATCAGTATAACCTTGCTAAGTTGCAAGTGTTAGTTTGCCTTGTGCAGAGTAGTGGTTGAAGTTCTCCTCGACTTCTTCCTCATAGTATCCTCCTTCCTCCTCGTATCCTTGGTCAGTACTAGCGTCTATACATCCATACGAGGTACACAATCACCAAACAATACTTAACTATTTCCAAACATCACACGAAGGTTCACACTAGATGATCTAGCATCATCACTAACATTACAAGATTAAAGCACTTGTCTCATTTATTTTATTTTAGAAAAGTAATTTCTACTCATTGAAAAAGTAATTAATATTTAATATTCTCCAACTCAAACATGGGATCATGTTGACACATGTCATCACCACATATTTCAGTACATGGGAAAGTGATTTAAAGTGGTGTCACAATTTAATAAGGTTTAACCTTTTTATTTAAATTAATTAAAGTGACTAGAAATGCCTATGTGGCATTCTTTTATTACTTGATCATTATTTCTGTAAGTAATCATATATTTTTATATATTCTGAAAGGTATGGTTAAATGTGATTTTTGAGAGTTGGAATCAACTCAAAAGCTCTTATGGTTGAATTTTGAAAAATGTTTGAAGGCAGAAAAGCTTCTGCCTTATTATTTTACCATGGATGATATATAAATCTAAATGTTTTGAATCCAACTAGCTTGGATTAAGAATTCCAGTACCTTTCTAACAAAATTGGTTTAATGCATTTTGGTTCGGTGAATCGAAATGGGATGATTTTTGAATCTAGGTACGAGCTGGGTTTGAAATTAAATGAATAAAACTAAATTTTAATCGAGGTCATGGGATGTTTAAGGGCGGCCCACTTGGCGATCCGCACACGTGGGTTGGTTAAGTGAGAGATCCCACTCGTCAGTGAGACAATGAGTGGCGAAGCAGTACGAGGTTATCTAGGCCGCACGATCTAACTCTAATCGAACGGTTGAGGTTCATCGTCCACGTTGGGAAGCACCGGCGAGACAGAACCCTAGTGCGGAAGGTGGAGGTCGTGGGAGGATCACCGGGGCTCAAGCGATGATTGGCGACGGGGGAACGACGAAGTCGACGACGGCGTTTCTCCTGGTACCGGCAGCTTCTCCTGGGGCGGCTCCAATCAACGGCGCCTCTCCTCCTCTACAGCGGCGAACTCCGGTGAAATTCCGACCACCTGGTGTCCTCCTTGCTCCAGGGGTGAGTGGGGGGTATCAGTGAGAGGTGGGGAGTGAAATGGTGTGACAAAAACGAGCGGTGAAGGCCTCCTTTTATAGTGGCTGAAGGGGACCGAATGGCGCAGGTGGAGCTCGTCGGTGTCGACGGCACAGAGTGCTACTAGAATGGGCGGCGATAGGGGACGGTGTGGTGCTCCCTGGCGACGCTCAAAGGCATGGTGGTGAGGCGTGGGGTGGTGCGAGCTGGTTGGAACGTCGCGACACTCTGGGCGGGTCCGACGACAATTTTAATGGTGCACAGTGTGCGTGGTCCGCGCGGCGGACGAGCATGTCTGGCGGGGTGATGGGGTGCTAGTGATCACGTCTGCAAGCGGCGAGGGCGGCGTATTGGGGATATACTATATGGGTATCCTCATAGCATGTCTCCTATCCGGATAACCCGGGTGGCCCATAGTTGGTAGCATGGCCTATGGCCTGCTGGGCGGCCCAGTTAGATGGATCCAGAAGGGAGGCCCATGTCGGATAAAGGAAGGCTACGGTGGAGTCACCAGCATACCCGGAGCCTTGGAGTGCAAGATTCACAAGACTAGTAATAGATGGTGTAGGACCCTGTAACCTGTCCGGCTAGGACTTTCCCCCGTAACCCTTGGACCTGGCGACTACATAAGTCGGGCCTATGGGAGACTTTAGCGCACAACCTAGTATTGATTCATACAACCTCGCACAGCGAACCAATCCATCTAACTGGGCGTATTGCCCTTATAGTTATTTATAGCAGGAGTAGGATTCCGCCACCGTCGTGGGATCTGAACCTGGGTAAGCTATGTTACCTCGTACCCGTCAACCGTCCGCCTTCCCCCACGTCTCTAAACACGCACTGTGAGGACCCCCTCCATGGCGTACTCGTCGGCAATACCACGATAGTTGGTGCCCACCGTGGGGCAAGAGGCGCTTCAGGATCTTCAGAGGGTGAGGACCAAGATCTTCGTGGGAATTGGCGAAACCGTAGCCATTGGTCGCGTTCTCTTCCCTGGCAACATTCCGATCGTCCCTCCCGACGAGTTCTGGATCCCGGCGAAAACAAACCCTACGCGGTGCTCAATCGTTCCTATCGAAGACATCCACCACTTCATTGGCGAAACCGACTCGGGCACCAGTTCCCTGGGAGTCGGAGAAGCATCAAGGCCCGCACGGACCGCCTATGGGCAGGATACGTTCGCGGAAGGATCGATGCCGGGTCTCTCTTTGGAGTTTGCCGGAAAAGATCGGAAAAGTTCAAGGCCCGCACGGACCACCTACGGGCAGGATACGTTCGCGGAAGGATCGATGTCGGATCTCTCTTCTGAGTTTGCCGGCAAAGATCAGAAAAATTCAAGGCCAACCCAAACCGCCCATGTGCAGGATATAAAGGTGGAAGATCGATGCAAATCCACGGGCTTCGCCCGTTCTTCTGAACAACAGTGATACAACTTTGTCGGAGTGGTTACCATCTTCGATCTGGCGCGTTGCATTCCGAGAGAGGGCAAAACCCCCCGCGATTACTTGGCTAGGTGGCTCCATATACGAGCCGATCTCTCCCACTACCCCGATGATAACGCTCTGTATCACTTCATGGAAGGGTTGGACCACGGCACATTCTCCGACATTCATTAAGATGGCAGCAGGCAATAGGACGCCTTACCCTCGAAGACATGGTGAGCACCGTCAACAACTACGCGAAAGCTAACGCAGCAGCCCAGATGGCACTTGTGCTCATTGACGGAGACCCTCCGATTCAGCCGCCGCCACCACCGCCTTCGGCCGCCATCGTCGTAACTGTGCCGCCACCTCCAGTCATCGTCGCCGCTATTGCACCTCCACCGCCCGTCATCGAGGAAGTCCTGGCACCCTCTAACTCTGTTATTGACGCTCTTTATGCTGACATCATTGTAGATTCAGAGGAGATAGATTTCAGTCCAGAAGAGCTAGACTCCGCCATGCAGGAGATGGAGGAGGAATACAGGCGCGACGAGCAAGCCAACAACACCGTCACGTCTCGAGGGGTGTTCGTCACCATCGGGACGGCGATGGATGAAGATCAACCCGGACGAGCTCCGCCTACAGCGTTGGAGAAGGGGAAGGGGCCACTTATTGCTGCTGACGATGATCTCACAAAGGTCATGCCTCCTCCGCCTAACCCAGTGCAGCAGCTGCAGGAACTCAGCACCGGCCCGAGTAACAACAACACCGCAAACTTGCCGCCTCCGGCATCTACATCCGTAGCCTCCCAAGTTACTCCAGCTGATACAGTGATGTACGACAATCTCCTTGTCGAGCCACTAACTGTCGCTCAGATCCGGAACGTGACCTAGCTTGACGAGAAACGCCAGCAGCTGCTGGAGGAAGCGCAGGCCATCGCGAAGCAAGGCGCCAAGCTAGATCGAGATCTGGTCAACGCGCAGAAGTCCATAGAAAAAGCAGAGCAATGGAGGTCGAGTACAAGACTTTGCTGCAGCAGCAGAAGGCCAAGAAAGATCCGGCTCGCATCATCAACGATCCTGGTGTACGGCGCAACCTAGGATGGGCTCCCTCAAAGTCGGCACAAGCCAAGCCATACATTGGCAGTGAAGGCAAGCAGGTGATGCCCACCCCACTCCTTAACCTCGCTGTCACCAAGACCCTTCTGGAGCAGGATAGATCGCCCGAGGCAATGGAACAGGTCTACGACCTAGTGGCCAAGGCGGTAAAGCAGCAGGAAAAGGCCACCTATCAGAGGCTTGAGTCTGACCCAGCGCTCTGCCAATCTAGCCAATATAAGCCGCCAACGGACAGATCTCCTCTTGATGTCGGGTCCCAGACGGGTTCATCAGAATGAACACGGAGGGATGCGCGTAACAGGAAGGATGCTATCCCCATATCCTCCGACCATGGAGAAAAAGCCCGACCTCGTCATCCATCGCCACCGCCCCGATCCCCCCAACATTGCGAAGATTACAAGGCTCACCATCGTACGGATATGCCCCCACCAAAAGTGCGGCATCGTCATCCGCGACAACCCGGAGCAGACCCGTTATGACGGAGAACGCAACCAAGGACACAGGAGCAGGTCACGCCATGACTCCCCGCGTCTGACAAGAAACTGTGACAGGCGCGAGGCGGCGTAGGAGGGTAACAGCAAGAAGGCTAACCCACCGGCACCTCCGCCTCCGTCACCACCAAGCAGTCACCATGGCGGAGGAGGCCCACGTCGTTCACGCAGCCCATCCCCTGTTGACAAGAAGAAGAACCCGGAGCCATACGATGCACGTTCGTGGATTGACAAGATCCACGAGGCCCGGGAAGGACCATACCTGGGACCACGTTGTTTTGGACCTACAATACGGTCCGCAACTTACCCCAAAGGCTTCCGGATTGACAAGACCATCAAGCCCTATGACGGCACCGCCAAGCCAGCCAGATTGTTGCAGGACTACGGCAACGCGGTGGAGATTGCCGGAGGCAACCCCAACGTCGCCGTCAAGTACCTCCTGTTAATGTTGGCGGGCACGGCCCGTCAATGGATCGACGAATTGCCGGAGAAATCTATCTACAACTGGTTGGACATGCAAGAGGCGTTCACCAAGAACTTTGAGGGTACATACAAGCGTCCCTGCACTGTTGGAGATCTATAGTGGTGCGTGCAAGAGAAATACGAGGCATCGCGCGCCTACCTCTCCCGCTGGCTGGACATGAAGAATTCCTGCGCAGGAGTGCACGCTTAGACCGCCATGGCCGCCTTCATTGATGGGTTGGAAAGGGGCACGTTGCTCCGACATAAGCTGAAGCGCTTGCAGGACAATCACCAGCTTGACTTGAACCGGATGATTCAGTTGGCTAGTGAGTTCGCAGCCGCCCACGACGATGCTCGCGGCTCCTTGCTAGCAACAGCCATTCCAACTCAAGATCGGAGGAACAGCAGTACAAAGCGGAAAAACAATCTAGAAGAAAAGCAATCTACCGACATAGTCGCTATGACTTTTATAGGACGAGGTGATGGCGGACAACATGGCCGAGGAAGGGGAGCTGGTCGTGTGCAGCAGCGAGGAAGCCAAACTACCTCGGCGCCGCTCCGCGTTCCCCAAACTTACGAGGAGTACAACAACATGCCGTGCCTCGTACACCTCGACGTCAACGGCAAAGCCACCCATACCAATCGACACTGCAAGTTCGTCAACAACCTCAAGGAAGACCCGGAGTCCGGCTACAAGCGAAGTCGGAAGAACAGACCGCGAGGCAAGGGCAAGGGGAAGAAGGAGGAGGAGTCCAAGGATTCAAGTGACATGGACGAGGACGTTGACCCCAAGCACGCCGCCAAGAAGGACGACAAGGGCAAGAACCCCTTCGCGAAGAAGGCCCCAGTCTACCACACTTTACTTGGCACCTCCACCGCCCGACAACAAAAGACCTCTCTGAGGATCCTGATGTCCACTCTCCCCCCAGTTCCCCAGTTCCTGCGCTAGTCGGAGGTTCCAATCACTTGGGACAGGAGGGACCACCCAGACCTTATACCTACGGAGAACCAGTACGCCATGGTCATCAACCTCTTGATTGACGGCGTGGAGTTCACCAAGTGTATGGTGGATAGTGGAAGCAACATCAACATCATGTACCTGGATACACTGCAGAAGATGAACTTGACGTAGGCAAACCTAAGACGGACCAACACCATCTTCCACGGCGTAGTTCCTGGTCGGGAGGCTCGGTCCCTTTGGTGCATTACACTTCAGGTTGCCTTTGGCGGTGTTAACAATTACCTCCAAGAGTGCATGACCATTGAGGTGGTCCCCTTCAAGAGCGTGTACAACGTCATATTTGGCAGCGACATATTCCACACGTTCATGGCCAAGCCATGCTTCATCTACAACAAACTCAAGATACCCGGACCAAACGGTGTCATATTTGGAAATGTTTTAGATCATGTTATTTTCATCTTTAAACCATTCCTTGCTATTTAGGTTAATCACACAAGTCCATTCATGCATTCATCAAATCATCACATACACACATGCATTCATTTGGTTTTTATTTAATCAAAGTTTTTGTTAACCCTAATTTTAGTGAGTAGAATTTGATGATCATTGTTTCATATTTTTGGGATGTTACAACAAACCTTAGCATGTTTAATCTCATATCACCTCTGATATCATCTCATTACGTTCTCCTGTCATACTAGATTCTCTGCATCTGATACATTATCTGGATGAACTAGACTCAACAACTAAGCATGGCTAAGAAAACACAGATATAAGCTCTAGCAGTGCACACAATCCAAACCTAGTTATGATAGGAGTAGTGGATCAGGTAATATAAGCTCAAGGGAGTAATGCAAAAGATAGGATACTCTATCTATCGATAAAAGACCATCGTAGAATCGTATGCAACATGGCAGGAATTGAAATGCTTTTGAAATCATAGGATTATATCATGGTGGGGCTATGCTTGCCTTTGCCAGTTGATAACAGATAAGTAGATCTTCGGAAGCCTTATACTTGACTTGGTTACAGTTGGTCAAGTATTATTCGGCAATCTTCAAACTTTGACGGTGTTGATCTCGGTCTTCGATCTCGATCTCGATATCGTATTCTACCAGGAAAAACCAAACACCAAAAAGAGAGGGAAACAATCAACACATGGCATCGATGCAATGCTCAAGCAAAGATGATGATATGACAAGTTAAATTGTATTGAATTGAAACCCTAAAACATGCTCGACAGTTTAATCGGGGTTCCGAGGGGTGAAAACCCTAACTCGGGGAATACTCCTGATGTATATGAGAGGGGTTGTTTTGTTCTTCTAGATAAACTTTTCATTTAAGTTTTTTAACAATGCATGCTTATAGCTTAAAAAGGTAGTTCTCATTTTTCTGAACATCTTGATATATTATTTGGATTTTGCTGACTTATAAATATTAAGTTATTGAATTTACAAGATTTAAATCATTTTATGAAATTAAACAAAATTGTGAATACTTTTGTCACTGAGTCTCTCCCTAGCCACAGAGGCTGACAGAGGGGACCCTTGGCCACCTCAGCTTCCACACAGCAAGGTGGGACCTGGGCTGGATTTGACTGCGATGACCGGCGCGGTGACGCTCAGGTGACGTCACCGTGACATCATCGACGACGGTGATCTGCAAAACAGCGTCGGGGCCGGCTATAGGGGGCTCGAGGGGCTACGAGGTTAGACGGGTTCGATGCAGTGGAACAAGGCAAACCAGAAAATGGCGGTGCCGCTAGGTAGAGGTTGCCGGAGTAGTGATTGCGGCGGTGACTAGCGGAAAAGCACGGCGGAGCACGTCGTGGGATGGAAGCAAAGAGGGGGAGAGAAAGGAGGGGTCCTGGAGGACCAGAGACTCACCCTCGATGCGCGGGTACCTCGGTGAGGTCAGAGGAGGCCGGGAGTGATGACACGGTAGATTTCGAGACGGAGAAGAAGTTGATGGTGGTGCCGATTTCGAGCACCCCGGCCCAATTCCTTTTGCAGGGAGGTAGAAAATGGTGGTGCAGTGTCACAACCGTGATCAGAGGGCTTGGGGAAGCGTCAGTCGACGGCGGCAAACGGTGTCTACCCGGGCTAGGGTTTGTTGAGCTCGCGGAGATGAGAGGGGCGAGCGAGGAAGGGATAACTTTTGGAGATATGCCCTAGAGGCAATAATAAAAGTACTTATTGTTATATCTTTATGTTTATGATAAATGTTTACATTCATGCTATAATAGTATTAACTGGAAACATTAATACTTGTGTGATTTGTAAACCAAATAAAGTCCCTAGTAAAGCCTCTGTATAAATACTAGCTTGTTTGGTTAATAGATGATTATGGTTTCCCGATCATGAATATTGAGATGTTATTAACAACAAGATCATATCATTAGGAGAATGGTATGATGGACATACTCCTATAGATAAGCGTAGCATTAAGATCAAGTCATTTCAATAGTTCGTTTGGTATAAGCTTTCTGATACATAGTAACCTAATTCCTTCGACCACCGGAAGGATACTTTGATGACATCAAACACCACACCGTAACTGGGTGGCTATAAAGGTTGCATTGAGTGTTCGGGAAGTATGTGTTGAGGCACATGGATCAAGAGTGGGATTTGTCCATCCATATGACGGATAGATATACTTTGGGCCCTCTCAGTGGAATGTCATCCAATTAGGTTGCAAGCATGTGACTGGCTCACAAGGGATCACATATCACGGGAACAAGACAAGAGTACTTAAAAGTAAACTATCGCGAGACAAAGAGAAATTGGTATCGTATGTAAGTGGTTCATTCGATCGCAAAGTAATCGTAGAAATATGTCGAAGCCATATGAATTTCCAGATTCCTCTGTTGGTTATTGATCGGAGAAGTGTCTCAGTCATGTCTGCATAATTCACGAACTATAGGGAGACACACTTAAGGATTCGATGTTGTTTAGTCGATATGGAATGTAAGTAGGGATACCGAATGTTGTTCAGAGTCTCGGATGGGATCCGAGATATCAGGAGGAGATCCGGAATGGTCTGGAGAATAAGATTCATATAAGGAAAGTCTGATTCCGGAGTTCGGGAATGATTTCGATGTTTTCATCGGAGAGGTTATAGAAGGGTCTAGAAGGTTCACCAGACCGGAAGGGGAATGGTCCATGAATGTGTGATGGGTAAGTGGAATGATTTGATCATGCCCTAGGTCACTTGGTTGGGCATTTGCGAGAGAGAAATAAACCTCTAAATTTAAAGTCAAAATGGAGGTTTGAAAAGTCAAACTGAAACAATGGTTTCCTAGTGGAAGAAGGAAAGAGTCCTTCTTTCTCTCCAACTTGGGTTTGGGGAAGGATTCAAACTCCCCTCTCCCAAGGCTGCCCTCCCTCTCATAAATAGAGGGGAGGGGCTGCCCCAAAGACTACAAGAGCCAGCCCTCCCCACCCGTGTGCCGCTGCCGCCACCCAAGCCACCGCCGCCGTGCCGCTGTCCTGCGCCACCGCCGCCTCGCGCCGCCGCCGGCCCGTCTCCGTCACCCTAGCCACCGCCGACTCCTCCTCCTCCTCTTCGGCCTTCTAAACCTAGATAGCCGGAAACCCTAGATCCACAATAACTCGCACCGGCTTAGGAGAAGCTCTGCGAGATCTTCCCTCTACTTCCGACACCATGCCGTCGTGCTGCCGGAATCGCAAGGGGAGAACTAAAACCTCCGCTGCCTGCTGGAACAAGGGAGAGGAAGGTCTTCATCGAGTACTGAATGTGTGACCGACTGCGGAAGCGCTGCCGGAGCTCGGCGCCAGAAGGATTGTCTACGTGATCTTGAGATTGGCAAGTGTACGACTACATCACCAATGAGAATCTGCTCTCGTTAAACGCTTTGGAATCTTCGAGGGTGAGTACTCTAATCAACTCGTTGGTACAATCTAGTAGATAGATCTTGGCTTGTTTGTGTGCATGCGGTAGAAATTTTTTGTTTTCCATGCTATGAACCCCTATAATAAGACCAGGAGAGGAGAAGGCGGACACGCCGTGGTGCTCTTATCCTTGTCCGGGGGTGGCAGGGCAGCGCGAATTGCAGTGCGAGAGGGCGACGGCGGCGCCGGCGATATGCAGGAGCTTCACCGCGTCCTTCTGGCAGAGGAATAAGAAAGGGAAAAGAAGTGAAGAGGTATCGGGCCGCGCTGGGTCGCTGGCTTGCGCGCGGGCGGCCGGGAGAGGAAAGAGGAAGGGAGAGGGGCAAGCTGGGCCGGCCTGGGCTGCACTGGCTGCTCTGTTGCTCATTTTTTTAGCAAAACCCTTTTTTATTATTATTTCTTTCTTTTTCAAACCCATTTCAAATCTATTTTTGATCATTTCAAAAATACCAGAACAGTTGCAAATGTTAAAATATTGCAGGGACCCTTATAACAATTTGGGTCCATACATTTTGGTAATTTTCAAAATATTCAAAACCACTTTGATGGGATTTCAAAGAGAGAGGTATAACTAGGGTTTGGGGTTTGCATTATTTTCTTTAGTGCACAAATTAAAATATGATGCTCATGAATGCACAAACAATCCTAAATATTGATTAATTAAAACTGAGGTGTTACAGGAGACGCCATAATTCTCGCCACGTCGTGCATGACTAGTCAACTCCAGGTCAAGAAGTGGGACCCACGCTCGTCCAATCACATTACCTCTGGCACCACAGACGATTGAGGTCACCGATCGTCACCAATGACGTCAACTAAACGCGTGTTTGCAACAGCCGGAAATCTTCGGATGATAATCAAGTACTTATTCGAATCTACGATTCGAACAACTACTTGGGGGCTACTCCTATCAGGAGCGCTGGCCACACACCCGAAAGACAATTTTGTGTCCTACGGACATGAAGAACAAACAACTCTTGAACTTCGAGTCCTACGTCAAGTCTACGACTCCACTAGGGACTCGGGGCTACTCCCATAGGGAGGATTGATCAAGCATCCGAAAAAATTGTGTCTTATGGACCTAAAGCTCAATCAACTGAATTAAAGTCTCTGCTCGAGTCTACAACTCAAACAGAAACTCGGGGGCTACTCCCATAGGGAGCGCTGGCCGCGCACCCTTTGAATTCTCCGACTGTGATATTTCCGATCAAACATGACAAAATCTTTTTCTGGCAACGTTGCCCAAACTAATGCTGAGTGAGAAGCATCCTCCTTGGCCACCCGAAACACCTTCATGGTGATAAAATTTCGGATGTTGTGTCTGCGACACAAAGATAAGACCTATAGACATCATCTGATGGCTTGGTAACGCACCTGACTGCGCTCTACCAGAAAATACTGTGTCAACAGACATGACGAAAATCCTGACGGGCACGTTGGGTACATCACTCGAAATGTCTCTGGGATTCGACTCCTATAAGACCTCAGTGGCTTGGGTTGAATCGCACTAGCATCCATTTCAAATTCGAGTCCAGGGACTCGAATTTGATGAAGATCGTGTTGTTTTGTCCTATGACATTTAATTGTCCCTGATCCGTCAGGAGAGTCAGGCACACGCATCAAATTATCCCTGTGAACTAAACATTTGCTCTTACAAACAGATCAAAACAGCACCCAAAATATTGAAGAGTCCTCGGCCAAATCTGCTATTCGACTGAGCACTCGGGGGAAACTGACATGGTTATACCCAACGGGTGCACAACATTAGTATATACGGTCCAGCCCAAGGAAGGCCCACTACGAGCAACACAGCCCATGGAGTTTTCGGGTGGCCCAAGCCCGTGACGTCTCCGGATCCTTGGAGAGCAAGACTATAGTAGATAAAGTATTCAAATGGGCAAACCCTAACTTGTAACTGACTCGATCTGTTCCCGAGACCTGCCTATCTCTATATAAAGGCTAGGAGGGCATGACGAGGCGGACAACTTCACACCGCATACACACCTCCACGCCAGATTACATCTGCGCATCCCTGTACTTTTCGGTTCCACCGTAATCCAGAGCAGACAAGCAGGAGTAGGGTTTTCCTCCGGGGGCCTAAACCTGGGTAAATCTCGTGTCCCTTGGTTGTGTGTCTGTTAACCTTTCTGCGATCTCCAGCATCCCCACCTTCTCCAAAACCCAATCTCATAACAATGGGCATTGACGAGATCGAACCTCGTTAGCTGGCGGGTTTTATTTTCAAAGAGATGGTACACGATGGCGGAGACTTTAGTATAAATAGACTCTAATGATCTCCGTTTAATTGAATAGACGGGCTCTACTCCCGGTAGTTGT
Organism: Avena longiglumis; assembly: GCA_030063025.1. NCBI lineage: Eukaryota > Viridiplantae > Streptophyta > Magnoliopsida > Poales > Poaceae > Avena > Avena longiglumis. The sequence goes on from CP125973.1 coordinate 593,690,568, forward strand.
GATCTTCATGTAACTATGGAAATTGTATATATTTGTACGTTCGATATCGTAATACAAGTTATGTTATATATGCACGAACGTGTATGATACGGTGGAATGGAAATATTCAAAAACTATTTTGAAATGAAAAATAACTAAATGCAAAATGAATTCTCTGTCACGGCATGAAAATGACACAAAATACTGCCGCGGCAGAGAGCCACTACTCCCAGTCCTAAACACCAACCAGGACTAGTGGGGTGTATCCGGAGCGCGCCGCGGTGGACACCTGGGCAGCCATTAATCCCGGCTGGTGACTGAGTCGGGACTAGTGGTTGAGCCTCTAGTCCCGCTTAATTAATCCCGGTTCTAAAACCGGGACTAGAGGCCGTTACAGCCCAGGACTGAAGACCCTATTTCCACTACTGCTCTCGGGTGCTCTTACACGGCCCTTTAGACGTCTATTATACAGTCGAGGCATACCCTGCGTGTATGTGACGTGCAGTATTAGTCCTAGTCCTGCTCAATTAATGCTTCACGTGCCGTCGTTAATCTTTATTTGAGAATTCTAAAAAATCCTGAATTAAAAAATGTTCAGTTTTTTAAAATTGTTTGCCAATTTTAGAATGTTTAAGAATTAAAAAATTGTCTGCGGATCCAAATGTGATCGTCGATCTGAAAATGTCCGTGGATTGTAAATCTATCGAATGTTGTTCTCGATTTCACAAGATGTTCATGAATTTGAAAAGAATATTCATGAACTTTAAAATGTTACTGAATTTAAAATGTGAATTTTGAAAAGCTTTCAACATTGGGTTGCGTCGTGCTGATCAGGTCCAACATTTATATTTGACAACTAGTATTAAAGAGGGCAAATAGCTGAAATGGGCCAGTTCTAAGTAGACCGGTGGGTAATAGCGTTGTCTCTTGTGCCATTAGCTGAAATGCAGGCTTCGGCTGTAGTCTGGACAACTCAAATATTCCTGACATGTTACGACCGAACCGGTTCCTGAGCACAGGAGCTCCGGCGGCTGCCTAAAAACCAATCTAGCGTTTCGGTTTCTCTAGCCGGTGACGTCGCTGGTCCGCTTTGTCCCTAGTGGTCTTATGGTGCAGCTTCTCGCCAGCAGTAGGGTTTTTCGTTTTCTTTGCTTTGACTGTTTTTCATGTCTTCTTCGAAATGCTAAGGCGATGGCTATATCTTGGACTCCACCCTATCCAGCTATCCTCGCTTTGTTGGTGCATCTAGTGTCGATGGAGGGCGCTTGGAGTCGTTTGTCCGGCGGATCTCCCGGGATCTGGTCGGTTTTCGTATTCATTGGTGTGGTTTCATGTCAGTCTCTTCCGATCTACGAGTGTTATCATTGGTGATGGTTACTGCTCTGGTGCGTTGATCATTGGGGTACTTAGCACGATGACTTCACATCTGTGTACTAAAATAACCTCTACTATGACATGATTTGCCTAGTTTCAGTGATGGAGGGGCCAAGACGACGGCGCGCCTTCGGCTCGTGTTAGTGTCAGTAGTCGTCGCTAGGAACCTTCCCATGGGGTGAAGCCTATCCAAGGAACTTTCTCCTATAACCTTCTCCCTCCCGTAACCCAGATCCTGCCACTGCCGCCGGAGGTGCCACCGGGAAGGCCCGGACGGCGTGGCGGTGGTGACGGCCTCCCTCAGCCGCCATTGGCCTCTCCCAAAAGATTTAGTTTGTTCCTCCCCATGGCGGCATGTCCCTTCCCCTGGAAGCCCGGATCCTCCCCATGGGGGCGCCTCTCTTGCCCCGACGGCGTGGCCATGGCGACCCTTCCGCACCGTTGGTGTTGCCGGCGCCCTTAATGGAGGTGCGACCTTGTGCTGTCCAGGTGGAAGCGGCGGCTTCAGAGGCTAGGTAGTCGCAAGATCCGGATGTTCTAGCGGCGGCATGCTGTGTGGATGCGGCGGCCCGGTAATCTCCTGTTGGACGACGACACAAGACATTAGGGTTTCTCCCGCAGCATGAGGATGCCTAGGGCAGCAACTCTAGGTATGATGGTGGACGTGGCTTTCTTCTTTGCCGGAGTTGGTCGTCTTGGGGCTGGTTTGGCGGATCTTGGATTCCGTCATCTAGTCCTGGCAATGAGGCGGGGAGACCTAGGTGCTGGTGAAAACTGAGCCGTTGGCGGGCGATGGCAACATTAATGCGTCGTTACCTTGATGAAGGCATTGCCGTTCAACTAGTCTCGACCTCAATTGTATTGCTCTGGGGGAAACCCTAAGATCTTCGGGTCAGGCGATGGCGCTCTGCGGTGTCGCGTTCTCTATTGGGAGCATCGTTCGTGGAGAAGCGCTGGACGGTAGCTTCATTTTGCACAGATACTTTGGTAGAGATGTCAAGTCATGCCTAGCCGCTAGGTGTTACACTTAGTAATGCCTGGTTCGGTAGGTGCTATGCACAACAGATCTTCCGGAGGTCTATAGTTGTGTCTGTTGGCGGGACCCAGCGACATGGTGTCGAGAGGTCTCGGTGGCGATGACGCGTGCTTGGATGGATCCCCGCAGGACAGCGGCACCATCTGGCGTCATGGTGGCATCGATGGTAAGCCTCGCAAGGTCAGTGCGTTGATCTCTCCGGGAGTTGGGTATGCGAAATAAGGCGGCGACTAGGACTTTCCGGAGCGTGTATGCTGGTACGCGCCGAGGGTATGCTGGATTGGTTGTTCCACTTGCTCGCCATTGGACGACTTGTTGAAGCCTTCGGTTTTAGATGATGCACGTTGGTGGGTTGTCAGGGATGTTGGCCATGTCCATAGACACCCCCTTATCAGCGTTGTAGGATTAGTGAGTTGTCGCTTGTTTTAGTGGGTTTCTGTTTGATCTTTGTAATTCCTCTTGTAAGTTTTCAAGAATAATCTAATAAAACATGTTGTGTGCTTCTCTTGGTTGCAGAGGCCGGGGAGATCTTCCTCCATTTCGAAAAAAAAGTAGCCACCGGGACGGGGCAATCAGGACTAAAGCCCCAACCTTTAGTCCCGGTTGCCCCACCAACCGGGACAAAAGGGCGTACACGTGGCTGTGGCAGAGGGGAAGGAGCATTAGTCCCGGTTCGTGACCGGGACAAATAATCCTCTATCGCGGCAGAGATTTGACACATTTCTTTGCCGCGGCAGAGAATTCATTTTAGCAACTTTTATTGCCGCGGCAGCATTTTTGCCATTTTTTGTGCCGCGGCAGAGAATTCATTTATGTTGTTTTATTGTTTATTTAGTATTTTGCACTCATCAATGAAGGAACCATTATATTACACATGATTATCATGACAATATAGATCCAAGTGTCGAACATATTACATTCGATACACGGATCGAGTTCATGCACTACATACAAAATAAGCTCTTTGTACAATCCCTATTGTTTATACACACCCGAATAGTATTCTCCTTTTGGGTTTAGGACTTCTGCATCCAAGAATCTGCCAATTCCTCCTGAATTGCTCGTACGCGATCCTTTGGCAGAAGACCTTCCCGTAGACGTTCGATCTAATTTAAAAAAGGATTCAACCTATATGAATAAAACATCACACATTTGATGGTAATTAAAAACTATAGAAATTGTTTACGTACGTGGAGTTGCTCTAAATTTCTTCCCTTCTCACAACACGTCTGACGGATGAACTCGCAAACATAATATCCACACAAATTGTTCCCTGGTCCCTGCGTCCGGCACTTTACGATAATAGAGTTCAATCAAAAATATAATGAAGCATGATAATAGCAGTATCAAAACTAGAATCAAAGAGATGCGCGGATATAGCTAGTGGTGCTTACATCTAGTGGTTGAAATGTAAGCTCCTCTTTCCAAACACCCCTATCCTTGTTGGTGAACCGTTTCCAAGCCCTGCTCAGTGAAGAAAACGAATAAAAGAAGTTATTAATTACTTGATATTATAAAATTCACGAACGCTGCCGATATAGTGTCGTAATGATTAGAATTACCGCTGGAGAAGCATCTGCATGTCCTTCCACTGTTCAAGGGGTTTATGTTTTTATTCCATGACTAGTACACGCCCTTTGTCAAGTTGAATGATTAATAGAATATAGTGGAAGCTGTGCATGCATAACTAATCAATTATATACTTAACATCGAGTAAGCGAAATAGAAAGTGTATACAAGACAATAAAACTCACTCGAAGTTGTAAGGAAATAGTATTTCCCTTATGGTTTCTTGAAACCTTAACGCGTGTACGATATTATCCTCCGTATCCTGGGGGTTTGTTTTGAGATTAGCTTGATGAACCCAATATGGGTCAATGAATCCAATGTCATAGATTTGTCCTCTGCTGCATTCGAGAATCTTCATTCTGCATATTATAGTATGATTATATACATGCAATAAAAGAGGTGAGATAGCTAGAGACTAAATTAATTACATAATTAGTACATACAGACAATAGGCACTGATGATCGATTTGTCCAAGACGTCCTGATTGAATAATTGAAATAGTTTATCAAATTCAATGGATATCATGTCATCTATTTCTTTCCTATAATGCTTTTTTATAACCCTCAGCACTATCTAGTTAGCCCGGCCTTTGTGGCATGCATGTACAAGTTATGCAATCTTCGCATTTTTGTTGGAAGATTATTTACCTCCTTAGGTTTGACGAGAGGTTTGCCGTACTGGTATTTGCATGCTACTTCACACACGGGGAATTACTCTAACTGGGATAAGTACTGAGCAATACTCATACCTTGAGCAGCGGTAGCTTCTCCGTATTGTGCAACTACCTCTATAAGGTGGTTTAGTATTTTAGAAAAATGGGACGGTAGAATTCTGAAACAGCATTTTGGTGGTTACTTCACAAAACGACCCTTTTTTGCGCTCGGAAAATGGAAAATGGCTTTTCCGTACGACGAAAAGGAAAACTTCCTCCTGCAACATTGTTCTCCATACCAATGTACACATGCATGCATAATATGGGCACAACATCACAAACTATGCCGTGATTTAGGACATAACATCGGTCATTTGGACTGAAAGCCATGAAACCTCGAACATGATAGGTCATTTTGTGAAGATTTTTTTGAGACATGATCAATATACCAAGTCTGGTATTTTTCCTTTCAACTATGTCACATAATATGACACCACGCGAAGGATTTTTATTGTTCGGATTTGTTTTGAATTTCTTATTCCCGTTTTGAATTTTTTGAATTTCTAACTATGGTCGAACCGGCGTGCATGAATATAGGGGACGAGCATCGTTAGAACTTCCATTGGATCTCTGAAGAAACCACATATTGCGAGTCTAAAAATGACTTTTTCAAAAAATCACAGGCGTTAGATCATGCACCTGTAGTACAAACCGGATCCACTTCCTACCGATTCGGCAGACATTTGTCCTTTTTACCCGGAAAGGACGAAAATGTTTGAGATGTCCCAGTTGGGAGATAGTCCATGTAAGGTGGTCTAGTATTTTAGAAAAATGGGATGGTAGCATTCTAAAACAGCATTTTGGTGGTTACTTCGCAAAACGACCCGTTTTTTGCGCTCGGAAAATGGAAAATGTCTTTTCCGTGCGACGAAAAGGACAACTTCCTCCTTCAACATTGTTCTCCATAACAATTTCCACATGCATGCATAATATGGTCACAGCATCACAAACTATGCCGTAATTCAGCACATAACATCGGTCATTTAGACCGAAAGCCATGAAACCTCGAACATGATAGGTCATTTTGTGAAGGTTTTTTCGAGACATGGTCAATATACCAAGTCTGGTATTTTTCCTTTCAACAATGTCACATATTATGACACCACGCGAAGGATTTTCATTGTTCGGATTTTTTTTGAATTTCTTATGCCCGTTTTGAATTTTTTGAATTTCTAACTATGGTCGAACCGGCGTGCATGAAGATAGGGGACGAGCATCATTAGAACTTGCATTGGATCTCTGAAGAAACCACATATTGCGAGTCTAAAAATGATTTTTTCAAAAAATCATGGGCGTTAGATCATGTACCTGTAGTACAAACCGAACCCACTTCCTACCGATTCAGCAGAGATTTGTCCATTTTACCCGGGATGGACGAAAAGATTTGAGATGTCCTGGTTGGGAGATAGTCCATGTATGGTGGTCTAGTATTTTAGAAAAATGGGACGGTAGTATTCTGAAACAGCATTTTGGTGGTTACTTCACAAAACGACCCGTTTTTTGCGCTCGGAAAATGGAAAATGGCTTTTCCGTGCGACGAAAAGGAAAACTTCCTCCTGCAACATTGTTCTCCATACCAATGTACACATGCATGCATAATATGGGCACAACAACATTGATAGGTTCATCTTTAGTCCCGGTTGGAGGGATTTCGGCAGGCTGGGCCAGGCAGCACTAATAATAGGGGTGAGTGTCGACATTATGTCGTGCGGCGTGTACCTTGTCCCGGATGGTGTCACCAACCGGGACTAAAGATTAAAGTTTAGTCCCGGTTGAAGACACCAACCGGAACAAAAATGAGTCAGCACTAATAATAGGGGTGAGTGTCGACACTATGTCGTAAGTGTCAAAACTATGCCGAGCTGCTTGTACTATAAATAGGCATCCTTATGAGTCCAGTCCTCCAACCAGATTGAGGCATCTCAATATTGTTTTTGAGCGAGGACACCACTACCAGTTTCAGGAGATGCCATCGATCCAGTCCTCGGCATTCTCAGAAACTGGCCATAGAGGCACTCCTAATATGTGAAATTAATTAGCTCCAGGTGTATTGATCTAGTTAGAAGTTACAAGCTGCAAGATGGTGTCGAGCGAGGACACCCTACGAACAGTTTCAGGAGATGCCGCGATCCTCCGACATCTCCAAGAAACTGGTCATAGAGGCACTCCCTAATATGTGACCACACGCGTTTGGAGATCAGATCTTAATGGTAAGTACGAATCGGGACAACTTCTTCATAGTTCGGGAAAGTCGTTCTACGAATCGGGACTAAAGGCCCCCTTTAGTCCTGGTCCAGCCACAAAACGGGACTAACACTCAAGACATTTATTAATATTAAAAATCGAGACTACAAAACCGGGACTAAAGGCCCCCTATATATAGTCCCGGTTAAGCCACAAACCGGGACTAACACTCAATACATTTATTAAACTTGGAAAATTGCAAACATCATAAGATATCCCGGCCAGACATGAACTAGAGTTACACAATATGAGCATGAACTTCTTGGCATATGCCTTCCTTATGATCGCTTCAGACGTAACCATGGAGTAGCTTCTTTACTTAACGTAATGCTTGGGTCAGTTTTCACTGTGAAGGGCGGAATTTCATCAAACTTATTATAATCTTCTAACATGTCTGTCTTGTTCTCTACTCCCACGATGTTTCTTTTCCCTGAAAGAACTATGTGACACTTTGGCTCATCATATGATGTATTCGTTTGCATATTTTTTCTTACGGGATGATTGGTCGGAAGAAATCATCGATTCGCTAGGTACACAACCTTCTTCCATTTATGCAAATATGTACCTTCAGTCTTATATAAGCAGTGCGTGCATGCCTTATATCCCTTGTTTGTATGTCCTGAAAGGTTACTAAGACCAGTCCAATCATTGATGGTTACGAAAAGCAAACCTCGTAGATCAAATGGCTCCTGTTTGTTCTCATCCCACGCATGTACACCTGGTTTGCCCCACAGTTATAAGAGTTCTTCAAATAATGGCCTAAGGTACACATCAATGTTGTTGCCCGGTTGCTTCGCGCCTTGGATGAGCAATGGCATCATAATAAACTTACGCTTCATGCACAACCAAGGAGGCAGGTTATAGATACATGGAGTCACGGGCCAGGTGCTGTGACTGCAGCTCTGCTCCCCAAAAGGATTCATGACATCCGTACTTAGACCAAACCATAAGTTCTTTGCGTCACCTGCAAAGTCCGAGAAGTCTCTCTCGATTTTTCTCCACTGTGACCCATCAGTAGGGTGTCTCAACTTCCCGTCTTTCTTACGGTCTTCTTTGTGCCATCGCAACAACCTAGCATGCTCTTTGTTTCAGAACATGCGTTTCAACCTTGGTATTATAGGAGCATACCACATAACCTTAGCAAGAACCCTCTTCTGGAGGGGCTCTCCCTCAACATCACCAGGGTCATCTCGTCTGATCTTATACCGCAATGCATTGGACACCGGGCATTTATCTAAATTCTCATACTCCTTACATGATGAGGATGCGATCATTAATGCATGCATGTATCTTTTGCACATCTAATCCTAGAGACGAGAGTCTTCTTTGCTTCAGAGGTACTCTCGGGAAGTTTGTTATGTTTGGAAACTTGGCTTCATTATTTTCACATCTTTCAAATGAGGATCCATTAGACCACTCTTCCTTCCATCGCAGCAATTCAAGTGTGGTACGAGATTGTGCTGCCATCTTCACAATTTGGGTACAACAATTTCTTGTGATCTTCTAACATGCCCTCTAACTTCAACTTCTAATTTTCATTTCAGGTCTCGCTTTGCATCGAAATGACCCTACCAAGGTCATCGGTGGGCTCATCCGATGCCCGTTCTTCACCTCCTTCCTCTTCATTGTCTTCCATTGCGGTATCACTATTAGGAAACATATGATGATAGTTGTTATCATCATCTTTTTCTTCACCGTCTTCCATCATAACCCCTCTTTCCCCGTGCTTGGTCCAGCAATTATAGTTGGGCATGAAACCTTTCATAATCAGGTCGCCGCGAATGATTTTCGAGGAAGAGTACTCCCTGTTGTTCCGACATTGAACACATGGACAACGTATAAAACCATTATCTTTGTTTGCCGTAGCCACATCGATAAATTTATCCACGCCTTTAATGTACCCGGGTACACGCCGGTCACCGTACATCCATTCCCAACCATTCATCTGCATCATATAAGTAAGTTTATAAAAAACAGGACATCATAAATAATGAAATGACCAATTCACATCGACACATGCATTGTATCAATGACAGAGAAAAGATAAGATTGCTAACCTCGATCGAGGGGAATAAAGAGGAGAAAGATCAAGTGCGTCTCGGACACCTTCTATATTTTTGTTCTGTGAGAAATTGAACGGGATCATTCACTCAAACATTTCATCAAACACCTTGAATGCATGCATAGGAAAAATATAAACTAGCACACCTCTCACACCTTCCACGAAGAAAAAACAGAGGGAAGGCAGAGGGCTAGGGCCTCGTATTTATAGAGGGCGGGATCATACGTCCCGTTTTGTAACACAAACTGGGATTAAAGGTGTGTGCCACGCCACGTGGCTGACGCCCAACCTTTTGTCCCGGTTGGACGTATGACCCCTTACCAACCGGGACGCATGCCTCCGTCCACCATGCCCGCTCGAACCGGGACGCGTGCCAGCATTAGTTCCGGTTCGTGACACCACCGGGACTAATGCTGTTAGGGGGCACGAACGGATAGCTATTTTTCTACTAGTGTACTACGCTCCGTTAATCTTGCATCTGACTAAACTACCCCTTCTATCTTCTGCCAACCCTTGATATATCTGAAGTCTTTCATACTACAGTGATCTACTCTTATGGTTAATTCATCTTTCTGTAGGCCACCTCTCCATGGAGATACAATCACTAGAGGAAAAAGGGCCATCCGTTCGCGACCCCTCGGAGCATTAGTCCCGGTTGCGCCACCAACCGGGAGTAATCTCAGCACGTCCGGTTGGGCGAGCGCACGCGAGGGCATGGGTCCCGGTTGGTAAGGGGCATGCGTCGGTTGGATCCACCAACCGGGACTAAAGGTTTGCCACAACCACGTGGCGTGTACGCTTTAGTCCCGGTTGCTGGCTTCAACCGGGACTAAAGGCCCCTTGCCCTCTATAAATGCAACGCCCCAGCCCCCTCTGCCTCCACTCTGTTTTTTTGAATGGTGTAAGGTGTGAGGGTGTGTGCTAGTTTTTCTCATGCATGCATTGAAGGTGTTTGTTGAAATGTTTGAGTGAAAAATCCCGTTGAATTTCTCATAGAACAAAAATATAGAAGGTGTTCGAGACGCACTTGAGCTTTCTCCTCTTTATTTCCCTCGATCGAGGTTAGCAATCTTATCTTTTCTAGGTCATTGATACAATTCATGTGTTGGTGAATTGGTTATTTCACTATTTATGATGTCCTGTTTTTGATAAACTTACTTATATGATGCGGATGAACGGTCGGGAATGGATGTCGTGACCGCGGTAGCCGGTATATCAAAGGCGTGGATAAATTAATCGATGTGGCTACGCAAACAAAGAGAATGGATTTATACGTTGTCCATGTGTTCAATGTCGGAACAACAAGGAGTACTCTTCCTCGAAAATCATTCGCGCCACCGATTATGAAAGGTTTCATGCCCAACTATAATTGCTGGACCAAGCACGGGAAAGAGGGGTTATGATGGAAGATGGTGAAGAAGAAGATGATGATAACAACTATCATCATATGTTTCTGAATAAAGTGATACTGCAATGGAAGACAATGGAGGAAAAAGGTGAAGAACGGGCATCGATGAGCCTACTGATGAACTTGGTAGGGTCATTTCGATGCAAAGCGAGACCGTGAAGCGAAAATGAGAAGTTGAAGTTAGAGGGCATGTTAGAAGATCACAAGAAATTGTTGTACCCAAATTGTGAAGATGGCACAAAGCTCGGTACCACACTGGAATTGTTGCAATGGAAGGCAGAGTGTGGTCTAACTGACTCCTCATTTGAAAAGATGCTGAAAATAAGGAAGCCGAAGTTGCCAAAACATAACGAACTTCCCGAGAGTACCTATGAAGCAAAGAAGACTCTCTGTCTCTGGGATTAGATGTGCAAAGATACATGCATGCATTAATGGTGCATCCTCTACCGCGGTAAGGAGTATGAGAATTTAGATAAATGCCGGTATGCAACACGTTGCGGTATAAGATCGACGAGATGACCGGTGATGTTGAGGAGAGCCCCTCGGAAGAGGGTTCTGCTAAGGTTATGTGGTATGCTCCTATAATACCAAGGTTGAAACGCATGTTGAAACAAAGAGCATGCCGGGTTGTTGCGATGGCACAAAGAAGACCGTAAGAAAGGCGGGGAGTTGAGACACCTGGCGATGGGTCACAGTGGAGAAAAATCGAGAGACTTCCAGACTTTGCGGTGACGCAAGGAACTTATGGTTTTGTCTAAGTACGGATGGCATGAATCCTTTTGGGAGCAGAGCTGATCCACAAAGACTGGCCGTGACTCTATGTATCTACAACCTGCCTCCTTGGTTGTGCATGAAGCGTAAGTTCATTATGATGCGTGCTCATCCAAGGCCAAGCAACCGGCAACGACATTGATGTGTACCTTAGGCCATTAGTTGAAGAACTCTTACAGTTGTGGGGAAAACCAGGTGTACGTGCGTGGGATGAGAACAAACAGGAGCCATTTGATCTACGAGTGTTGTTATTCGTAACCATCAATGATTGGCCTGCTCTTAGTAACCTTCGTGATGACAAACAAGGGATATAAGGCATGCACCCACTATTTAGATAAGACCGAAGGTACATATTTGCATAAATGCAAGAAGGTTGTGTACCTGGCGAATCGACGATTTCTTCCGACCAATCATCCCGTAAGAAAGAAAGGCAAGCATTTCAAAGGTGAGGCGGATCAGGAAGAAGCCCGAACTCCTATTTGGTGATGATGTATTTGGTATGGTCAAGGACATAGAAGTAATCTTTGGAAAGGGTCCCGCGGTCAATCAGTTCCGACGACGTCACAGGACACACACCCATGTGGAAGAAGAAATCTATATTTTGGGAGCTGCCATATTGGAAAGTCCTGCGTGTCCGCTCTTCAATCGACGTGATGCACGTGGAAGAATCTCTGCGTGAACCTGCTAGGATTCCTAGGCGTGTATGGGAAGACAAAAGATACACACAGCACGGGAGGACCAACAAATTATGAAAGACCCAAAGAACATGCATCTGAGATAACAAGACGGATAAAGGCGTCACTTAAGTCGTGCCGACTATGCTCTTACCAAAGCGAGAGAAGGAAATCTTTTTGAAGTCCTTTACAGTATCAAGGTGCGTCGGGCTTCTCATCTAATATAAAGGGATAATAAATATGGCGAGAAAAAGTTCCAAAACCTGAAGTCTCATGGATCACATGATTATGATGCGATTGCTTCCGATTGCATTGAGGGGCTTCTACCGGAAAATGTTCGAGTACCCATTGTGAAGCTGTGCATTCCTCAATGCAATATCTCGAAGGTAATCAATCCGGATATTACGCCAAGGTTACTGAAGGATGTGGTACAATGTCTTGTTAGTTTTGAATTGGTGTTCCCACCATCCTTCTTCAATATTATGACGCATCTCTGGTTCATCTAGTGGAAGAGATTGCCATTCTCGGTCGGTATTTCTGCACAATATGTTCCCCTTTGAGAGGTTCATGGAGTCTTAAATAAATATGTTCATAACCGTGCTAGACTGAAGGAAGCATCTCCAAGGGATATGGAGCAGAGGAGGTCATTGAGTTTTGTGTTGACTTTATTCGACCTTAAGCCGATTGGTGTTTCGACTCGCGGCATGAGGGAAGACTAAGTGGAAAAAGGCACTGGGAAAGAAAGCAATGATATGTAGGGACGGGGATTCTTTCACTAAAGCACACTACACAGTTCTACATAATTCCACCTTGGCATCTCCGTATATCGAGGAACACAAGAATATTGTACGCTCCAAAAACCCGGGGAAGCCTGAATCATGGATTACAGATGAACACATGAAGTCTTTCAGTGGTTGGATGCGAACACATCTCTTGAATGACACCACTGTTGGAGATCAGCTATACTTGTTGGCCGCGTCACCATCTTCTACTGTATTGAATTTCCAAGGGTACGAAATAAATGGGAATACATTCTACACGATCGCCCAAGATAAAAAGAGCACCAACCAAAATAGTGGTTTCCGCTTTGATGCAATAGACGAGAATGGACAAAAGGACACATATTATGGGAACTAGACTATGCAGTCTCTTTTAAGGTCCCTTTGTTTCGCTGCAAATGGGTCAACCTGAATGGGGAAGGGGTAAAGATAGACCAGTTGTACGGAATGACAACAGTGGATCTCAACAATCTTGGTTATAGAGATGAACCATTCGTCCTAGCCAATGATGTGTCTCAGGTTTTCTATGTGAAGGACATGTCCTCCAGACCAAAAAAAAGAAAAAATATGCAAACGAATACATCATATGATGAGCCAAAGCGTCACATAGTTCTTTCAGGGAAAAGAAACATCGTGGGAATCGAGGACAAGACAGACATGTCAGAAGATTATAATAAGTTTGATGAAATTCCGCCCTTCACAGTGAAAACTGACCCAAGCATTCCGTTAAGTAAAGAAGATGCTCCATGGTTACGTCTGAAGCGGTCATAAGGAATGACATATGCCAAGAAGTTCATGCTCATATTATGTAACTCTAGTTCATGTCTTTCGCAGTTTGTGGCTTGACCGAAGGATATCTTTCGCGGTTTGTGGCCTTTAGTCCCGGTTTTGTAGTCTCAGTTTTTAATATTAATAAATGTCTTGAGTGTTAGTCCCATTTTCTGGGGACGGGAGTGCCTCTATGACCGTTTCTTGGAGATGCGGAGGGCTGGGCTCGTCGGCATCTCCTCGAAGCTGGTCAAGTGGTGTCCTGCTCTCGAAAACCATCTTGCAGCTTGTAACTTCACTAACTAGATCAATCGCCTCGGAGCTAACTAATTTCACATATTAGGAGTGCCTCTATGACCAGTTCTCGGAGATGCGGAGGCTGGGCTCCACGCATCTCCACAAACTGGCCGAAGTGGTGTCCCTGCTCTCGAAAACCATCTTGCAGCTTGTAACTTCACTAACTAGATCAATACGCCTCGGAGCTAACTAATTTCACATATTAGGGAGTGCCTCTATTATTAGTGTTGTCTGGCCCAGTCTGCCGCAATCCCTTCAGTCGCGGTTGGTTTCTCCAACCGAGACTAAATATGAACCCTCTCTTTATATAGGCATTTCCCTCTATTTATTAGGTAACACTTAAGACATTTATTAATATTAAAAACCGGGACAAATCGGGACTAGCTAACACTCAGGCCTAAAGCCGCCACCTTTAGTCATAATCATGCCTAGTCCTATAACGTGACTTCGTGGTCTTCATCGTCGTCATCATCGCCGTCATCGTCACCGCCACTCCGGGGATCCTCGGCCCATCCATGGCATATACCGGGCCATTCCCTCGGATTCACGGCGGGTGGGAGGGGTCTCTGGAAGATGATGCGCTACACGGAGACAGTGTGGGGCCTGTGGCGGGTGGACTCGTGGGCACCGTGGCGGATGGTCTCCCCCGGCGATGTAGCGCATCACTTCGATGATAGTACGGTTCTCCCACCACAGACGACGGCCGACTTCGTTGTGGTTCACCGGTGGCGGGCCATCACCCTCGTACCTGGCGAGCTCCCTTTCCCGCCTATTAGCGAAGAAGGCATTCCAGGTGTCATAGTTGTCGGGATCCCACTAGGGATCCATCCGCTGCTCCGGCGTGAGCTCGTGGTAGAAGTGGTTTGTGATGGTCGCCTGGAGTACGGAACCTTGAGGGACAGGAGGGACAGGAACCCCTCCAGCGCTCAGCATCCAGCCGGCGGGCGGCCGGTACCTCGGTGGACAAGGGTAGTTGGAGGCGCACAGCGCCTTGGTCTCCTCGAGGGTCAGAATGGCCCAGTAGGCGTTGTCCATTGTTCTAAGAGAGGAAGGTGTGGATGTGTGGATAGCCATGACACGATCACCCTAAATATAGAGGGAAAGGGTAGGAAAACTTGGCGTGAAGCTATGGGAAATGGCGGGAAATATCTTTAGTCCCGGTTAGTGACTACATCCGGGACTAAAAGCTCTAGTAGAAAGGAAAGGGCGGGAAAACTTGGCGGGAAGAGGTGGGAAATGGTGGAAAATATTTTTAGTCCCGGTTTGTGACTACATCCGGGACTAAATGTGTGCCGAACAATGATCATGTTTCGAAAAAACCTTCACAAAATGACATATCATGTTCGAGGTTTCATGGCTTTTGGTCCAAATGACCGATGTTATGTGCTGAATCACGGCATAGTTTGTGATGTTGTGACCATATTATGCATGTGTGTGGACATTGGTATGGAGAACAATGTTGCAGGAGGAAGTTTTCCTTTTTGTCGCACGGAAAATCCCTTTTCCATTTTCCGAGCGCAAAAACGCGCATTTTTGTGAAGTAACCACCAAAATGCCGTTTCAGAATGCTACCGTCCTATTTTCCTACAATACTAGACCTCCTTACATGGACTATATCCCAAACTGTACAACTCAAACCTTTTCGTCCATCCCGGGTAAAACGGACAAATGTCTGCCGAATCGGCAGGAAGTGGGTCCGGTTTGTACTACAGGTACATGATCTACCGCCCGTGATTTTTGAAAAATCATTTTAGACTCAATATGTGGTTTCTTGAGATCCAATGCAAGTTCTAACAATGCCCGTCCCTATCTTCATGCACACCGGTTCGACCATAGTTAGAAATTCAGATAATTCAAACGGGCATAATAAATTCAAAAAATCCGAACAATGAAAATCCTTCGCGTGGTGTCATATTATGTGACATAGTTGAAAGGAAAAATACCAGACTTGGTATATTGATCATATCTCGAAAAAACCTTCACAAAATGGCCTATCATGTTCGAGGTTTCATGACTTTTGGTCCAAATAACCGATGTTATGTGCTGAATCACGGCATAGTTTATGTTGCTGTTCCCATATTATGCATGCGTGTGGACATTGTTATGGAGAACAATGTTGTAGGAGGAAATTTTCCTTTTTGTCGCACGGAAAAGCCCTTTTCCATTTTCCGAGCGCAAAAAACGGGTCGTTTTGTGAAGTAACCACGAAAATGCCGTTTCAGAATGCTACAGTCCCATTTTCCTAAAATACTAGACCACCATACATGGACTATCTCCCAACCGGGACATCTCAAACCTTTTCTTCCATCCGGGTAAAAGGACAAATGTCTGCGAATCGGTAGGAAGTGGTCCGGTTTGTACTATGTACATGATCTATCGCCTGATTTTGAAAAATCATTTTTTCAAAATGAAAAAAAAAAAAAATTGGTGGGTGTCATATTATTATACATGAAAGAAAAAAAAAATACTTTACTTGGTATATCGATCATTCAAAAACCTCAAAAAAAATGACCTATCATGTTCGAGTTTTCATGGCTTTTCCCAAACCGGTACATGATCTATCGCGTGATTTTCTAAATTCTAAATTGATATTAAAAATATATAAGTTAATTCATTTTTAATTGTAAATGGTTCATATTTTAAATGGTTACATTAATTATTTTTAAAAAGTAAAATGTTTTGAATTATTTATTTAAATCCAAACACTTTTTATGTTTAAATTTTTCTAAATTCCAAATTAATATTCAAAAATATAAGTTAATTCATTTTAAAAGGTTACATTAATTATTTTTAAATATAGAATATGTTTTGAATTATTTATTCAAATCCATACACTTCTTATGTTTAAAGTTTTTCTAAATTCCAAATTGATATTAAAAAATATAAGTTAATTCATTTTTAATTGTAAATGGTTCATATTTTAAATGGTTACATTAATTATTTTTAAAATGAAAATGTTTTTGAATTATTTATTTAAATCCAAACACTTTTTATGTTTAAAATTTTCTAAATTCCAAATTAATATTCAAAAATATAAGTTAATTCATTTTAAAAGGTTACATTAATTATTTTTAAATATAGAATATGTTTTTGAATTATTTATTCAAATCCATACACTTCTTATGTTTAAAGTTTTTCTAAATTCCAAATTGATATTAAAAAATATAAGTTAATTCATTTTAATTGTAAATTGTTCATATTTTAAATGGTTACATTAATTATTTTTTAAAACAGAAAATGGTTTTGAATTATTTATTCAAATCCAAACACTTTTTATGTTTAAAGTTTTTCTAAATTCCAAATTAATTATCATTTAAAAAACAATACAAATTTAAACCCCAAAATAAACAAATAAGGAAACAGAGAAATACTTGAAATTTTTTGAAAGCAGAATATGTCCTTGGAGCCACCAACCGGACTAAAGAGCCTCAGCGCCAACCCTTGGTCTGCTGAAAATATTGAGTATAGGTCCCGGTTGGTGGCTCCAATCGACGTCGATTTTTAGTCCAGTTGGAGCCACCAACGGACAAAAGGCCCTTCGTTTATAACGGCTCGCCTCCTCTTCTTCTTCCCATCTCACTTCTCGCTTCATCGACGCTTGCAGACGCCTTCGACGCCCACGGCGCCCGAGCTGCCGCCGCTTGCCGACCACCACGAGCTCGCCGTTTCCCTCTATCTCCCAAAGCAAGAATCGAAGGGAGGCATCGGCAACCGTCGCCATCGACGCCAGCCTTCCGCCGGTGAGACCTATCCTTCCTCCGCCCTACTTTGGCCACCAAGGTCTCATACAGGACCTAGCGCACCCCATTGATGCCCTGTGTTGCTTGCTCGAGCCCCAGATACTCGACATCGTCTTCGTCTGCAAGCGCCGCCCGCAAGCGCAACTCCGGCGAGGAATCTAGGACGAACAGGAGCACCCCTTCCTCAACCGCGACCACCACTGAGCCCACCTCGACCACCGCAACCACTCGTAATAGTCCATGTTCCCCTTACCCCTCTGGAATCGCCGGAGCGCCACCCTCTGACCGTCGCCGCCAGTAGTGAGCTCTTGCCGCCGTCGTGGTGACGTGGTGCCCATGGCCCGGTCCCACTGCCACCTCGGAGGCTAGGTGCCTCATGTGCAGTTAGAAGTGGCCTGGTCTAGGTCCACCCGTCAAGCCCTGGTCTAGGTCCCACCTGCCTGTGTGGAGGCTGAGGTGGCCACGGGCCCCTCTGTCAGCCACTGTGGCTAGCAGTGGGCTCGGTGTAAAAATGTTTTCTGTTTTGTTTAAATTTAGAAATGGTTTAATTAAATCCAGAAATTGATATAATATTGTAAATTCAATAATTAATTATTTATAACTTAGAAAAATACAAATAATATATCAAAATGTTCAGAAAAATGAGATCTAACTATTTAACCTATAATCATGCATTGTTCAACAACTTTCAAGACAAGTTTAATTAGAAAACAAAATCAACCCCTCTCATATACTCCGGAGTTTCACCGAGTTAGGGTTTTCACCCCTCGGAACCCCGTTTAAATTGCCGAGCATGTCTTTGGGTTACTTTTTAATACAAATTAACTTGTTATATCATCATCCTTGTTTGATCATTGCATCGATGCCATGTGTTGATTGTTCCCCTCTCTTTCTGGCGCCCCGGTGTAAAAACTATTTGCCTTTTTTTTAATTCCAGAAAATGATTTAAACTTGTAAATTCAATAACTTATTGTTTATAAGTCGAAAAATGAATAATATATCAAAATGTTCAGAAAAATGAAACCTAGCTATCTAAGCTATAATCATGCATTGTTCAACAACTTAAATTACAAGTTTAATTAGAAGAACAAATCCACCCCTCTCATGTGTTCCGGAGTTTCTCCGAGTTAGGTTTTCACCCCACGGAACCCCGATTAAATCGTCGAGCATTTCTTAGGGTTACATTCCAATGCAAATTAACTTGTCATATCATCATACTTGCTTGAGCATTGCATCGATGCCATGGGTTCGACGATGTGCCTATCTACTACACGGTTTCCCTTTCTCTTCATTTTTATTATTGTGTATGTATATATTAGGGTTTCTCTGAATTAGGGTTTATATCTCTCAACACCGTACTTAACTTTCTCCTTTAGCCACTTTGACTTATTCGTCTTTCCACCTATGCAGAAAATATGGACCCACACGTCAGAGACGAAGAAAAGGAAGAGTTGATCCAAGGTGTGATCCGTGGGGAAGATAATTTAGGCGTATCAACGTTTCGAACAACTCGGTGAGGGTGATCCTCTTTTACGGAGTAGACAACTTGTTTGAGGTTGAAGGTGTTGCCTTCCGCGAGGAAAGCGATGCCTTGTGTAATCGAGAAGACGACCGCTCGCAAGGTGCATGTAATATAAATCAATTCATTAATTAATCATCTGCTATCTATATAGAAATAGTAACGACGATCTTTCTTCTTTTAGCCCTCGGATCGAAGGAATCTCTGAAAAGAGCGAGCGAGGCCCAACCAAAAAGTTGCAAGACCATGAGAGGTTCAGGATCGAAGATGTCATTGTAGCGGCAGAAGACAGACTCGAAGTTGTCGCAACCAAATTTGTGGCACAATGCGAATGTCGTTAGGGACTTAATCCCGATCACCATTAGAAATTGGAATAGGCCTGCTATGCGGATGAAGAGAGAACATGTTTATTTGTACCTAACCACGCCAAAGATTTACTGTGGAAGAGGCTCATGGTTAATTTCAAACTACCGAAGATAGAGCTGGATCCAAATGCGGAGGATCCAGTTGAGGACGCCTTACAACATGGGAGAGCCATGGAGGCTAAGGTCAGGGAGTGGGCTTTGAAGAAGATGGCCTAGTGTTTCACCAACTGGAAGAAAAGATTGCACCTTGACTATGTCGTGAAAAAGAAGACTCCCGATTTCAAGAATATTCAGTTTGAGAAGATAAAACCATTCTGGGATGAGTTTGTGGAATACAAGAAATCAGAAAAAGCTAATAAAATGTCTGAAACGAATAAGCTAAATGCTGCTAAGAAGAAGTATCACCATACTATGGGGCAAGGTGGCTACAAGGTTGGCATTCCTAAGTGGGAGAAACTTGAGCAGGAACTGCGTGATAAAAATATCACCCCAGAGACAGACGATTGGGTAGAACGTGCAAGGAATTGGTTTTACGGGCATGGGGGCACGTTGGACTCGGAAGGGAGGTGTATATATAACATACGACATAAAGAAGACCCCTTGCCAATCGAGAGGATGAGAAAAGCGGTAAAGTCATTAAAGATGGGGACTTCATTCGATAGAGAGAATGATGAGCTCACACTGCCCTTGGAAATAAGGAACATGATGGACGAACACGAGGCACAATAGGCTCCCAATCATGGAGGACTGGGTTTCGAAGAGAGGAAGAAATATCTGATAGAAGCCGTCGAGGAGTAAGGGCAGGCGGCGGTTGAAGCGAAAGTCGAGAAGAGCGAATGCGTTTAATGGAAGAACGATTAAAGCAACAACAAGATGAAATTAACACACTTAAAGAAAAGTACTACGGCGCCCCATCTCAAGACACCTTGCATTCGATGCTACCGCCTATCGAATAATCAAAAAGCAGTGTGGCTTCCACCGAGGTCGGGTGATGACAATGGCGATGGCGATGATGCACCGGCGATGGCTCTGTTGGCTACCCGTGGATGATATCACAGAGATGACACCTGCGAGCTACATGTCAAAGTTGTGAACATATCAATGAAGGTGGCGCGGCTATGCCTTACCAATTGGACCCACATCAACTTACCACATCGTCCGGTTCGAGAGGGCTACTGTTGTTGTCGGCGTGGATGAAATCATGCCCACCTTTGAGGTTTTGGATCTTCACTACCCCTTTGGTGAAGGGGATGTATTTGTCTTGGGTGGCAAAAGCGTCACCATTCTATGGCCGAAGGAATGTATCGTGCTTCGAAATCACACGCCAAGGCCATCTTCGCCGCCGCCTCACCCGTCTCCAGCGAGTTCGTCGCCGCCGCGGCAGCCGTCTTCGTCGCCTCACCCGGCTCCGTCGCCTCACCAATCTTCGGTGTAGCCATCGCCGGCACGTCAGGATAAAAAGCGTAAGCGTACCGCTACTGTGCGTCGTAAGCGATCGCCGAAACGTAAACAAGAGCCTCTTCCAAAAGTACCAAAGGTTCCTCCCAAGAGAGCTTATGGTATCTTGAAGAGGAGGCTGCGGCGATCGTTGATCTTGAAACGACAGCGTTTTAGCTAAGCCGAGGCGGCCGAAGAGCCAGAGTTCCCAGACCAAAGAAGAAAAAGCCAAAGTGTTGAAAATGCTAACGACTCTTCATCAACCCGAGCCAAAGCTGTCATCAGACTATGAGCGTTCTATTCTCAAGTCACATGCAGCACAAAAAGCCTCGAAGAGCAGTACTGATGCAAGCGAGAAATCTGTTGCCCGGCTCGGAGAACAAGCAAAAAAGACTTGCGCCCCTCTCAAGGTGATTTCCCAAACCAATGTGGGGTCGAGCAAATATGGGGCCAAAAGCGTATGATCAGGTAGTTACTGTCTGAGAAGCTGCTGCTCAAGGTATAGTATTGCCCGATACTTATCGATTAGAGTTCTTCCCGTGAGTGAAGTAGCATACCAATACCGATGACGGAAAACCTCTCGTCAAACTGAGGAGGTAAACAATCTTCCAACAAAATGAAGATTGCATAACGGTACATGCATGCCACAAGGGCAGGCTAGCTGGATAGTCTTGAGGGTTACAAAAAGCATCATGGGAAAGATAAGGATGACATGATATCCATTGAATTTGATGAACTATTTCAATTATTCAATCAAGGCGCCTTGGACAAATCGATCATGAGTGCCTATTGTCGTAAGTACTAATTCTGTAATTAATTTAGTCTCCATCTATAATATTTTGTTTATTGCATGTATATAATCATACTTTAATATGCAGAATGAAGATTCTCGAATGCAGAGAGGACAAATCTATGACATTGGCTTCATTGACCCATATTGGGTTCATGAAGCTAATCTCAAAATAAGCCCCGGATACGGAGGATAATATAGTACAGCGTTAAGGTTTCAAGAAACCAAAAGGAAATACTATTTCCTTACAACTTCGATGAGTGTTATTGTCTTGTATACACTTTCTATTTCGCTTACTCGATGTTAAGTATATAATTGATTAGTTCTGCATTCGCAGTACCACTATATTCTGTTAATCATTCAACTTGACAAAGGCGTGTACTAGTCATGGACTCGAAACATAAACCCCTTGAGGCGTGGAAGGACATGCAGATACTTCTCCAGCGGTAATTCTAATCATTACGACACTATATCGGCGTTCGTGAATTTTATGATATCAAGTACTTAATAACTTATTTTATTCGCTTTTTCTCGCAGCGCTTTGGAAGCAGTTCACCAAGAAGGCTAGGGGTGTTTGGAAAGAGGAGCTTACATTTCAACCACTAGATGTAAGCACCACTAGCTATATCCGCGCATCTCTTTGATTCTAGTTTTGATACAGTTATTATCATGCTTGATTATTATTTTGATTGAACTCTGTTGTCGTAAAGTGCCTGACGCAGGGACCAGGTAACAATCTATGTGGATACTATGTATGCGAGTTCATCCGGCAGACGTGCGATGAGAAGGGCAGAAATTTAGAGCAACTCCACGTACGTAAACAATTTCTATAGTTTTTAATTACAATCAAATTGTGTTTAGTTTCATATTCATATAGGCTGACTCCTTTTTTAAATCAGATCGAACGTCTACGGGACGGTCTTCTGCCAAAGGATCGCATACGAGCAATACAGGAGGAATTGGCGGGATTCTTGGATGCAGAAGTCCTAAACACACAAGGGGAATACTACTCGGCTGTGTATAGACAATAGGAATTGTAAAAATAGCAACTTTCAAGAAATTGGCCGGTAGCATCGAATAGCAACTTTTGTATGTAGTGCATGAACTCGATCCGTGTATTGAATGTAAAATGTTGTCATGATGATCTTGTGTAATATAAGGTTCCTTCATTGATAAGTGCAAAACACTAAATAAACAATAAAACAACCTAAATGAATTCTCTACCGCGGCACAAAAAGTGGCGAAAATGCTGCCGCGGCAACAAAATGTGCCAAAATGAATTCTCTGCCGCGGCAGAGAAATGGGCCAAATCTCTGCCGCGGCAGCAGGTTATTAGTCCCAGTTCGTGTTACGAACCGGGACTAATGCTCCACACCCGTCGCGCTCTGATGCCGCCACGTGTGCCTCATTTGTCGGTTGGTGGGGCAACGGGACTAATGAATTAAACTTTAGTCGATTGCCCGTCCGGTTGGGCAACGGGACTAATAACCTACCAACCGGGACATGGGCCCTTTTCTACCAGTGAATGACCCTAATTTGTACGAACTTCAAAATATGCATGTCCAGCCACTTGCTAACGTACTTTATTCATTGTGTCAGGCTTGGATAATTAAGCGTACTCCTAAATATGCTTGACTAGCCACTTGCCTATTTAATGTCGATTATTGATTGTATCAGGCTTGTGTGCAATTAAACGTTCTTTCATCTCCCATCGGTGATCTTGTGCCATTGGTCTCTGATCTTCTATCATCTATCTCTGATTTTCGATCGGTGATCTTGTGCAATGATCTCCAATCTGTGATCTTCTGTCTATGATCTCCAATCTCGGTACAGCATCATATCTTCGCTAGGACGTCAACGACCTCCCAAATATGCCTGACAATACACTTGCTCAATTAATAGCCTTATTGTGCCAGGCTTGTGTGTAATTAAACCTTCTTTCATTGATCTCTGATCGCTGATCTTTTGCTATTGATCTCCGATCTTCTATCATCAATCTTCGATTTCTGCTAGGCATCATGGGTTGGCTAGGACGTCATGTGATCCGACATGTGATCTTCTGTCTATACATTGCATCATGGGTTGGCTAGGACGTCAATCAACCAACTCCCAAATATGCCTGGCAATACACTTGCTCATTTAATAGCTTTATTGTGTCAGGCCTGTGTGTAATTAAACCTTCTTTCATCGATCTCCCATCAATCTCCAATATGTGATCTGCTGTCTGTGATCTCCAATCTATCCATTGCATCATGGGTTGGCTAGGACATCAATCAACCAACTCCCAAATATGCCCCACAACTTGCTCATTTAATAGATTTATTGTGTCAGGCTTGTGTGTAATTAAACCTTCTTTTATTGTTTTGTGATAGCTGATCTTCGTCCATTGATCTCTGATCTTCTATCATCGATCTCCAATTTCTTGTCTCGTGGCATCGATCTCCCAAATATACCTGACATTATACTTGCTCCTTTAATAAATTTGTTCTATTAGGCTTGTCTGCAATTAAACCTTCATTCGTCGATCTCTTGTCACTGATCTTCTGCCATTTTTCTCTGATATTGAATCACCGATCTCCGATTTCTTCTCTCTGGTATACACCTCTGATCTGTGATCTTCTGTCTAGGATCTCCAATCTCTTCATTACATCATGGTTTGGCTTGGACGTCAATAAACGAACTCACAAATATGCCTGGCAATACTCTTTCTCATCTAATAGATTTATTGTGCCAGGCTTGTATGTTATTAGACCTTCTTTCATCGACCTCCAATCGCTGATCTTCTGCCATTCCTCCCTGATCTTCTATCATTGATCTCCGATTCTTGCTCTTGTGGCAATGATCTTCCAAATATGCATGAGAATACACTTGCTCGTTTAATAGCTTGATTGTGTCATGCTTGTTTGTAATTAATCATTCCTGCATCGATCTTCGATCAATGATCTTCTGCCACTAAACGCTGATATTCTATAATTGATATCTGAAATGTACTCCTGTGGCATTGATCTCTTATCTGTGATCTATCATCCACATATAATATGTAAGAACCCAGCGTTTAGGACCAACCCAGGGGTAGAAATAGGAATGTCTGCATTTGCACACATGCATTTGAAAATTACGGGTTTTTTTCATATTAAGTTTAAAACCCTGGCAGATCAAATTTTCTCTCATTATGATGACTTAGGGTTTAGTTTATCAGGTGAGTGCGATGAAATTTGACATGATCTTGGTGGATTTCTTTATTTGGGGGAAGTTATTTGAATTTTAGTGTTTTAGATTGAACATTTGAATTCAAATAATAGTAAACAAGGATAAACTCAAATATACAAACTTTATTACTTTGGAATAATAATTAATATATATTATACAAACAAATGTAAAATATGATTACAATAAATGAAAATATAATACAACAGTGAAGAAAATAAATACTATATATTACAAAAAAGTACATTTTCTTTAAAAAATTAAAGGAAAAATATTATTAAAAAATGAAAATCCCTAAAACTAATCCTAAGCTATTATTCTTCTTGAGCATCTGTTCATGCAAAATTTTAAGACAAAATAAAAACAAAAGCTTGATTAGTGGATTAGATTGCTCAGACTAGCAATGAAGTGCATTACGAGGTTCATCATTGATGTGAATAAGATGCAAGATTTTATAAAAGGTTCATTACGAATTACTCTAATGTTTTTATACCATTGATTAAGCTCTTGCAAAAAGATGCTCAATTTAAGTTCGATGAAAGTTGTCTCACTACTTTTACCATATTAAAACAAGCTCTTCTAAATGCTCTTATTATTAAACGACCACTAGTAGAAAACAGGCCTTTCGTCCAGGCCATTAGCCCGGCTGTGGCTGGGGCCGGGACTAATGGCCCGCGCCGGACGGCCCGAGCCACCCAGAACCATACATTCTGGACCGTTAGACCGCACTACTCCCGGTTTGAGACACAAACCGAGACTAAAGGGCCCTAGCCCTACCGCTTGCTACGGGCACCCCCTTTAGTCCCGGTTTGTATCTCAAACCGGGACTAGTGGTCTGGCCCTATATATATTCACAGCCCCTCCCCCTCTCATCTATTTTTTTCCTCGTGGGAGATAGGTGGTGTTGTTGTGCTATTTTTTTCTTATAAATGCACTAGAGGTGTTCGGTGAAATGTCCATTAGAGCGATGCGAGTTTAGGTCACACAAGACAGACATGATATGAGGTGCCCGAGCCACACTTAAGTTTTCTCATCTTTGTTTCCAAGTGTAATAAAGGTTAGCAACTATTTTCTCGTTTAGACCGTGGTACTAATTTTAGCATAGTGATTGAGTTTGACATATATTTGTATGATACAGATGAGCCATCCATGGATGTACGGCGACCGATGCTCCGCCGTTTTCAGCGAAGGCGTGCGTTCTTTTCGAGTTGTGGCCGAGGAGAAGAAGCGGCAGAATGATTTGAAGTGTTGTCCATGTGTTGACTGTAGTAATGAGAAGGCTCACACTTTCGCAAGATTCATTCAGAGCCACCTGCTTCGGTCTGGTTTTATGTCCGGCTATAATATTTTGACTAAACACGGAGAAAGAGGGTTGTGATGGAAGACGACGATGAAGAAGAGCACGATGATGACAACTACCGATCTATGTTCCCTGAATACGCTGATACTGCAATGGAAGACAATGAAGAAGACGGAGGTGAAGAACGGGAACCAGACCGGCCCGCTGATGGTCTTGGTCGGGTCATTTCTGATGGAAAGCAAGACTGCGACACAGAAAAGGAGAGGTTGCAGTTTGAGCAGATATTACAGGACCACAACAAATTGTTGTACCCAACTTGTGAACATGGCCAGAAGAAGCTGGATAGCACACTGGAATTGCTGAAGTGGAAGGCAGAGACCTGTGTGACTGACTCGGGATTTGAGAAGTTGCTGGTACTCATGAAGAGGTTGCTTTCAAGAAATAACGAATTTCCCGCTAGTACATACGAAACAAAGAAGCTCGTCTTCCCTCTAGGATTAGATGTGCAGAAGATACATGCGTGCCCTACTGACTGCATCCTCTACCGCGGTGAGAAGTACGAGAATTTGGATAAATGCCCCGTATGCACTGCATTGCGGTATAAGATCAAAAAAGATGACCTGGTGATGTTGATGGCGAGCCACCGGGAAGGGTTCTGCCAAGGTGATGTGGTATGCTCCTATAATACCACGATTGAAACGTTGTTCGAAACAAAGAGCATGCCAAGTTGTTACGATGGAACATGGAAGAGCGTAAGAAAAGGCGGGATGTTGAGGCACCCGCTAATGGTCGATAGTGGAGAAAAATCGAGAGAGACTTCCGGACTTTGCTAGTGAGATGCAAGAACCTTATGGTTTGGTCTAAATGATGGCATGAATCCTTTTGGGGATCAGAGCTGCAGTCACAACACCTGGCCTGTCACTCTATGTATCTACAACCTTCCTCCTTGGTTGTGCATGAAGCGGAAGTTCATTATGATGCCAGTGCTCATCCAAGACCCAAAGCAACCCGGCAATGACATTGATGTGTACCTAAGGCCATTAGTTGATGAACTTTTACAGTTGTGGGCCGAACCAGGTTTACGTGTGTGGGATGAGAACAAACAGGAGCCATTCGACCTACGAGTGTTGCTGTTCGTAACCATCAATGATTGGCCTGTTCTTAGTAACATCTTAGGACAGACGAACAAGGGATATAATGCATGCACACACTGTTTAGATGAGACTGAAAGTATATATCTAGATAAATGTAGGACGAATTTGTACCCGTACAATCGTCGTTTTCTTTCGCCTAGACATCCCTTGAGGAAAAAAGGCAAGCATTTCGATGGCGAGGCAGATCGCCGGAAGAAGCCTGTCCCCCCGTGTCGGTGCTGATGTATTTGGTATGGTCAAGGATTTAAATGTAATATTTGGAAAGGGTCCCGGAGGACAACCTGTTCCGAAAAACGCCGACGGACGCAAACCCATGTGGAAGAAGAAATGTATTTTTTGGGAGCTACCCTATTGCGAAGTCCATGAGGTTCGCTCTGCAATCGACGTGATGCACCTGGCAAGAATCTTTGCATGAATATTCTAGGCTTCTTTGGCTTGTATGAGAAGTCAAGAGATACACCGGAAGCACGGGAGGACCAACAACGTCATAAAGGATGCGACGACAAGTATCCAGGGCAGTTTCAAGGGCCTGCCAGCTACTCTCTTACCAAGGAAGAGAAGGAAATCTTTTTTCAAGTCCTTTTAAGTATGAAGGTCCCATCTGGCTTCTCGTCTAACATAAAGGGAATAGTAAATATGAAAGAAAAAATTCCAAAACCTAAAGTCCCATGATGCCACGTGCTTATGATTAATTGCTTCGGTTGCATTGAGAGGATTCTCTTTGGAAAATGTTATTGGCCATGTGAAGGTATGTGCATTCCTCAATGCAATCTCTCAGAAGTTAATCGATCCAGAAAGTCTATCAGGGTTACAGATTGATGTGGTCCAATGTCTGGTCAGCTTCGAGTTGTTGTACCCTCCATCTTTGTTCAATATTATGACGCACCTCCTAGTTCACCTAGTCGAATAGATTAGCATTCTCGGTCCTGTGTTTCTACACAATATGTTCCCCTTCGAAAGGTTCATGGGAGTCTTAAAGAAATATGTTCATAACCGTGCAAGGCCATAAGGAAGCATCTCCAAGGGCTATGGAACAGAGGAGGTCATTGATTTTTGTGTTGACTTTCTTCCTGACCTTGAGCCGATTGGTGTTCCTGAATCTCGGTATGAGGGGAGGCTGATTGGAAAAGGCACACTAGGAAGGAAAACAATGTTATGTATGGACAGAGATTCTTTCAATAAAGCACACTACACAGTTTTACAGAATTCCACCTTGGTGGCTCCGTATATCGAGAAACACAAGATTATTGTACGCTTAGAAAACCCAGGGAAGCTTGACTCCTCGATTAAAGTGGAACACGAGGACACTTTTGGCAGTTGGTTGCAGAAACATCTCATGAATAACAAAACTGTTGAAGGTCAGATGTACTTGTTGGCACGGTTACCATATGTACTTTACAAAGTGCGAGATAAATGGTAATATATTTTACACGATCGCCCAAGATAAAAAGAGCACCAACCAAGCAGTGGTGTCGCTTTGATGCAACAGATGACAATGGGCATAAGTACACATATTATGGGTACATAGAGGAGATATGGGAACTTAAGTATGGACCTACTTTTAAGGTCCCTTTGTTTGATGCAAATGGGTTAAGATAGCGGAGGAGGGGTACATGTAGACAAAAAGTATGGCATGACAACAGTGGATCTCAACAATCTTGCATACATGTACCAACCATTCGTCCTAGACAACGATGTGGCTCAGGTTTTCTATGTGAAGGACATGTCTACGAAACCAAGAAAAAGAAATCAACAAAAGAATACATCGTCCGATGAGCCAAAGCGCCACATAGTTCTTTCAAGGAAAAGAAACATCGTGGGAGTGGATGACAAGACAGATATGTTAGAAGATTATAATAAGTTTCATGAAATCCCGCCCTTCAAAGTAAAAACGGATCCAATCCTCCTGTTAAATGATCAAGGTTCTCCATGGCTACGGCGCAGAAGAAAACAACAACACTAGATAGGGATGTTGGTGTAATATATTAAACCTTTTATGTAATCATATTGTGAGTCAAATATTTTACCGAGATCCACATGCATGCAACATTGGTCATCTTGCTCAATCAAACTGGACGACGACTCCCAGTTCCTAAGCCACGGGAGGTGAAAACCCAAAGATACGGAACCATCAAATGAGCATATCTCGGGTGAGATCCCTGAAGAAACTGCCATGTATCATCGACCCTGGTGTCCAACGCAGCCATATAGCGACGGACGTGCTCGTCCTCCTCCCTGACACGACGACGTACCACCTCCTCGGTGGCCGACTCCCTCTGCACCCTTCCTAGACTAGGTGACCTCCACCAAAGAAGCTCCGGGTCGACGACGACACCCGGATTCCTCACCAAGCTACGCGTCCCAGAAGGTAGCACCATCTAGTGCCAGCCTGGCAGAGCCCGGTCTCGGACATGTCAGGCGGAGCCTAGTACTCCATCGTTGTCGTCGAGTCGACTACGAGGATGCAGGATGTGCATCCTAAAGTAGGTGGCGAGGAATATGTGTATGTGTGGGTGGCCATGATGGTCGCACTATAAATAGAGGGAAAGGGCGGGCCAGGCTGGGCCAGGAAGCCCTAATAATAGGGGTTAAACCTTTAGTACCGGTTGGAGAAACCAACCGCGATTGAAGGGATTGCGGCAGGCTGGGGCAGGCAACACAAATAATAGGGGTTGAACCTTTAGTCCCGGTTGGAGAAACCAACCGCGACTGAAGGGATTGCGGCAGGCTGGGCCAGGTAGCACTAATAATAGGGGTTGAACCTTTAGTCCTGGTTGGAGAAACCAACCGCGACTGAAGGGATTGCGGCAGGCTAGGCCAGGCAGTACTAATAATAGGGGTTGAACCTTTAGTCCCGGATGGAGAAACCAACCTCGACTGAAGGGATTGCGGCAGGCTGGGCCAGGCAGCACTAATAGTAGGGGTTGAACCTTTAGTCCCAGTTGGATGAACCTTTAGTCCCGGTTGGAGACACCAACCGGGACAAGATATGAGTGAGCACTAATAATAGGGGTGAGTGTTGACACTATAAATAGGCATCCTTGTGAGTCCAGTCCTCCAGCCAGTTTGAGGCATCTCCAAGATGGTCTTCAAGATCAGGGACACCACTACGGCCAGTTGAGGAGATGCCGGAGCCAGGTCCGGCATCTCCAAGAAACTGGTCATAGAGGCACTCCCTAATATGTGAAATTAGGTTAGCTCCCAGGCATATTGATCTAGTTAGAGAAGTTACAAGCGGTAAGATGGTATTGAGCGAGGACACCACTCTGACCAGTTCGAGGAGATGCCGCTGGAGCCCAGTCCTCCGGCATCTCCAAGAAACTGGTCATAGAGGCACTCCCTAATATGTGAAATTAGGTTAGCTCCCAGGCATATTGATCTAGTTAGAGAAGTTACAAGCTACAAGATGGTCTTCGAGAGCAGGGACACCACTATGGCCAGTTTCAAGGAGATGCCGCTAGAGCCCAGTCCTCCGGCATCTCCAAGAAACTGGTCATAGAGGCACTCCCTAATATGTGACCGCACGTGTTTGGAGATCAGATCTTCATGGTAAGTATGAATCGGGACAACATCTTTATAGTTTGGGAAAGTCGTTGTACGAATCGGAACTAAAGGCCCCTCTTTAGTCTCGGTCCAACCACAAAATGGGACTAACACTCAAGACATTTATTAATATTTAAAAATTGAGACTACGGAATCGGGACTAAAGGCCCCCTTTAGTCTCGGTCCAGCCACAAACCGGGACTAACACTCAATACATTTATTAATATTAAAAACCGGGACAAATCGGGACTAGCTAACACTCAGGACTAAAGCCGCCCCCTTTAGTCATAATCATGCCTAGTCCTATAGTACGCAGCTTCAGGGTCTTCTTCGTCATCGTCATCGTCATCATCATCGTCATCGTCACCTGCCACTCCGGGGATCCTCAGCCCAGCCATGGCATATACCGGGGGCACCTGCCACTCCGGCCTCGGATTCACGGCGGGCGAGGGAGGGGTCTCCTGGAAGACGATGCCGCTACCGCCGAGCTTGGGAGGGGCCTTATTGTGGCTCTGTGGCGGGTGGACATGTGGGCAACGCAGGCGAGGACGGTCTCTCCCGGTGATGTAGCGCATCACGCCGATGATAGTACGGTTCGCCCACCAAAGACGGCGGCCGGCTTCATTGTGGTTCACCGGGGGGCCATCACCATCGTACCTGGCAAGCTCCCTTTCCCGCCGGTTTGCGAAGAAGGAATTTCAGGTGTCGTAGTTGTCGGGATCCCACTGGGGATCCATCCGCTGCTCCGGCGTGAGCTCGTGGTAGATGTGGTTCGTGATGGCCGCCTGTCGGGCGGAGACTTGAGGCACAGAAGGGACAGGAACCCCTCCAGTGCTCATCATCCAGCCGGTAGCTGGTGGTAAAGGGTAGAATGAGGTGCACAGCTCCTCGGTCTCCTCGAGTGTCAAAATGGCCCAATAGGCGCTGTCCATTTATGTGAGAGAGGAAGGTGTGGATGTGTGCAAAACCATGGCACAGTCGGCCTATATATAGATGGAAAGGGCGAGAAAACATGGCGGGAATCAGTGATAAATGGCGGGAAATATCATTAGTCCCTGTTAGTGGCTACAACTGGGACTAAAAGCTCGGTTCAGAGGAAAGGGCAGAAAAACTTGGTGGGAAGCGGTGAGAAATGACGGGAAAAATCTTTAGTCCCTATTAGTGGATACAACCAATACTAAAGCTTATTCAGAAAATGGATTTGGATTAATTATTCAAATTCAAGAACTTTTCATGTTGAAAGTTTAGTGAGATTCAAAAATATGAAAAAAAAATAGTCAATGCATTTTTAAATTGATAATGGCAAAATGGTTAATAATTTGACTATTTAAAATAATTATTTTATAAAACAGAAAATGGATTCAAGAACTTCTCATGTTGAAAGTTTAGTGAGATTCTAAAATATGCAAAAAATAATAGTTAATGCATTTTTAAATTGATAATGGCAAAATTGTTAATAATTTGACTATTTAAAATAATTATTTTATAAAACAGAAAATATATTTGGATTAAATATCCAATTTCAAGAACTTTTCATGTTGAAAGTTTTCTCAAATTCAGAAGTATGAAAAAAATTATAATTTAAATGTTTTAAATGATATATTCGAAAAAAAACAGCATGGGGTTTTGGCCAGCACAAATTCAAACCTTTAGTCGGCCCAAGTTACCAGCAGAGACTAAAGGTTCTGGCCCAGCGCGCGAAATGAAACGCCCCCCCTCTAGTCCCAGTGCGTGGCACCAGCCGGGACTAGAGACCCCCCTCTAGTCCCGGCTGGTAACACGCACCGGGACTAGAGGGGGGTATAGAATGGGGGCTTCTCCCCCGGTGCGTTCCACGCACCAAGAGAACTCGAGGCCGAGGCGAGGCAGGCACCAGGCTGCCCGCAGCCTCTCTCTCACGCCTTGGCGCCTCCTCTCTAGCGCCGGCATCCGCCACCGCCGAGCCCGCCGTGCCCGCTCGGCCACACACCACCAGCACCACCACCGCCGCCAACTCCGACGAAGCGCACGCTG
Source organism: Avena longiglumis (assembly GCA_030063025.1). Taxonomy (NCBI): domain Eukaryota; kingdom Viridiplantae; phylum Streptophyta; class Magnoliopsida; order Poales; family Poaceae; genus Avena; species Avena longiglumis. The sequence goes on from CP125973.1 coordinate 593,723,310, forward strand.
CCAGGCTGCCACCGCCAACTCCGACCAAGCCAGCTATCACCACCAGCATCACCGCCGCCAACTCCGATGAGGGTTAGGGTTAGGATTTGAATTCGGATTTTTTAATTATATTAGTGTATATATTTAGTTTTGGATTTTGTTATATTAGTGTATATATTTAGTTTAGGAATTTGTTAGTTTAGGATTTTTTTAGTTTATGATTTTGTTATATTAGTGTATATATTTAGGATTAATTAGGATTTGTTCGTTTAGAATTGTTTTAGTTTAGGATTTTGTTATATTAGTGTATATATTTCGTTTAGGATTTTTTTTATCGAAACATGGACTGTCATCCGATATAGCCATCATATGATCCTGCCATATCAGTATCGTCGGTTGATGGCATTATTCCATATGGCGTCCTCTTGCCATCCTTCAAGTTCTGTCAAGAATAGGTCGAAGGAAATGTCATTTGTCTTTTCACTTGTGTAATTAGCCACCATCCTCATATTGCTGTGGTTTTCCTTTGTGTCTTAGAAACCATCGTCACATCGTCGTGGTTTTTGATATGTGCACCGCAATCACTTGTTTTGTGATTTCCAGAGGATGGTATACTCGATACCACATACATTTGTTTATGGCATGTCCGGCCAATTGGCCTCCTTATTTTTGCCGCTCTTTCTATCCTTTCGTTCTGTGACCTATAGCATGTGTGATATGACGCATGTCCTTGGCTATGTGTTTTATCATGTGTGACATGTGAAAAAATACATGATGTTGTCGTAAGTTTTAAAGCCAGATGGAGATAACTTTTGTGTTTGGATGGGTAATACCTTAGGAAGAACTCATGTGTGTCGTAAGTTAGGGTTGGGGTGGTGGTTCTCGCGGGAAGCCGCTTAGTCGCCCGGCTCTCCCGCGGCCACCATCACCGGCCACCGCCACCGCACCTCCAGGTTTAGGGTTTAGGGTTTATTTGTTAAGTTCAAATAAATATTGTGTGCATTTTACAGGAACTATGGATCCACCTAGTCCAATCCGTAGAGACCTAGATTCAGAACACTTGCTCGAGGATATGATTCATGATGTCTATGAGGGATCTCCCTCGAGGTATTTGAACTCATCTGGTGAGGGACAGGAGACCAACAGACAAGAGGAAGAAGCCCATGGACGCGTAATGCAGACCGAAGAGGTATATATATGATGTCTGATGATCGTCGCTAGATGTACCTAGTTGTATATATATTATGTTGATGAATGTTTCTTAACTTAGGCCTCTACATCGAGCAAAAAAACCAAGCGCGGCCCAGCCAAAAAGTTTCCCCAGGGTACTGTTTATGAAATTACAGAGGTTTCAGGAGACGGCGAACCATTGGAACCAAAAAACAAAACAAATATTTGTACAACAATGCAGAGTTGTTGCTAGAGATCACACCCCGATCACTGTTCCAGAGTGGAATAATCCCAAAGAGGCGGCATTGAGTGATGTGTATATCGATGATAGATTCAAAGAGCGACTACTTACTGACCTAATGACACATTTCGAGATGCCAAAATGTGACACTGATGACGAGACGGCTGAAATGAGAAAGAAAGTCAAGCAGTTTGCACTAAAGAAGATGGCCGAACTATTCAAGAACTGGAAGAAGTCATTATGACAACGATGTCGGAAGGACAAGAAAACCGCATTATTCGAAAGCTATCTAGCGAAGCAGCCTTACTAGGATGCATTTACGGGGTATAGGGGTCGAGTTGCGGAGGAAAATTCTGAAAAACAAGATAAATGCCGCAAAGAAGAAATATCACCATAACATCGGGCCAGGGACTCTGCGGCTGCCATGCCTAAGTGGGATGCAAAGAGGAAGAGCTTCATGCTAAAGGGATCATTCTAGAACCAATTCGCGAAGAATGGGATTTGAGGGCAAGAAATTGGTTCCTTGGGCATGGGAGTACATATGATGAACTTACATGGGACCTTGTTTGCAGTGACGGGATAAAGGTACCCAGGAGTGCATGGATAAAAGTGGTGAAAGATATTAAAGATGGAATAAAACTGTTTCATCCCTATAGAGAGAATGACTTGCTGACCTTGGTCCACGGGAATCGCGGACATATAGGACGAGTCCGCTGCCTTGACGGGAGTTTCACGTGGGAGACTGGGTTTCCTAAGGACCAAGGTACCTATAGAAGCCGAGCAAGTGCAAAGCAGCGATGGGAGGCGGAGGAGGAAGACAATTTCAACCAGCTGCTAGCAAGACTTGACAAGCAGCAACAGCAGATCGACGAACTTAGAGGAATAGCGCGCTTGCAAAATCCTCCACTCGATATTACTGCTAACCAATCTCATCGGAAAAGCAGCGTGGCTGAATCGGAGTTCCCGTCTAATGATGCATCCTATACAGATGGCGGTCCTGGCTACCCCGTGGATGGAATTAAGGAGAAGATACCTTGTGAGCTCCATAGTAAATTGAAGAACATATCTGTGAAGGTGGCGATCGGATCGGCTGGAGCTTGACATCTCTGGACCTGATGGTGAGATCACACTCGAAGAAGTACATGGTTGGATCATTCTATGGGACAAGAACAACATACGGTTTCCAAGCTCGGCCCCAAGGATAACACTACCGCCTCCGAGTCGTTGCAGGTATCCTCCACCTCCACCTCCAAGAAGCCCACCCCATGATGACTACGACCACCACATCCCGAGTCCATCTCGATCTCCGCTGTAGGCTTAGCAGTCTTCGCCACCCGCTAAGGACAATAAGCGGAAGCATGCTCTGTCAGTGAGTACTAAAGGACGCGGTAGCCCAAAACGAAAACTGTTTCCCCTCCCAACAGTGCCTCATAAGAATATTCCCATCAGACCTTATGATCGTACTAATGCAGAATCTGCAGCGATAGCAAAGGCCGAAGTGGAGGCACATTTTGAGAAGAAGAAACCCGAGCCCGCTCCGGTATACACCGAGAAGCAAAAGGCAGATGTACTTGATTTTTTGAACACAAAATCGCAATATGAGTTGCACCATCAGCCAGATGATTATCTACGCACACTTCAGAAAGAAGTGGCGAAGAGAAAATCAAGCAAATCAAGTGCAAGCGGTAAAAAATCAGCAAGCACAGGTGCAAGCGGGACCAAAACTGCAATCAGTAAAAAATCAGACGTTCCCCTTCTCAGACAACAGGCCAAACAAACTATCGCACCCCTCAAGGTGGTTTCACAAAATGTTCCACTCCTCGCACGACAACCAGTAGATATGTCAATAGCTGTGGAGTTGGCGGCCAACATGGAAATTAGTCTTGATGAAGTGTTAGGCTCCCAACTCGACCTTCTACCCAAGATGCCAATAGCCCCTAAATATGTCGCGGGTGAGGATTTTGTCAGCAAAGAGAGGCTGAAAGAACTTCAAACACAAATGGTACTCGGCGGTCATAAAGTAGGGGAGAATATTTATCATAGACAATGTCCCACGTGAGTACTACTTCAGACGCAAAGAGGTCCATATTGAGTTTCCAGAACTGTTCCAGTTATACCATCTCGACGACCTGGACAAATCCATCCTCGGCTGCTATTGTCTATAAGTTGTTGAATTCATTGTCTACATGTTCGGTTTTTCAGTTGTTCAGTTCAGAACATGTAATTATCCTTATTATGCAGAATGAAGATGCTGGATTGTAAAATAAAAAGAATCTATAATATCCGGTTCATTGACCCAGATAAAGTGCATATAGCCACGCTAAGGGATAACCCCGAGGATACGGAGGAAAGCATTCTAAGGTTTCTACTAGAGCAAAATTTCTCTGACCACATACTGTCTCCTTACAATTTCAGGTGAGGGTCTTACTCTGTTGTACACATTCACTTTTGATTAGTCGATGCTAATAAGTGTAACTAATGAGTTACTAATGTATATATAAATGTTTGCAGCATAGACATTCAACTTGATAAGGGAAGAGTTGATGTCATGGACCCATCAAAGAGAAGCCTAGAAGATTTCCGCAGCATGCAGGACATGCTCCAGAAGTATGTTTCATGCTATATCGGTCTCTTTCGTTGATTTTCTTAGATATCAGGTAATGAATAACTCATTCATTCATTTTCTTCGTCGGGCAGGGTTTGGATCCGGTTCAAGCGCGAGGTTACAAGTGTATTTAGTGAGAAGCTAACGTTTAAGGCGGTGTCGGTAAGTAGCACGTGATATGTCCGCGCATATCTTTAATTTTAGTTTAAATACAATAATGCTACTAGATTATTATTTTGATTGAATTCTATTCTCGTAAAGTGCACGAAGCAGCCACGAAATCGAATCTATGTGGATTCTACGGTTGCGAGTTCATTCGCACGTTTACCACCGAACACAACGATTATAGAGTTGACGTAAGCAATGCATTCACACCATCATTTTATTTCCATCACCTTTTATTATCATGATTGATATTCATATGAGAATAGTCAATCCTAAACTAGATAAAGCCGGTATATGCGAGGAAGCCAAGGTAATGTTTGATCGGAGGAAGCACGGCGGAAGGGCGGCTAGAACATTCCCTCAAGGAAGAAGCCATATGTTGTCTTACCATGCTGTATCCATTGGTAAAAATGGAAATCATTGGTTCGGAAAAGAGTATCAGTCGGATAAATCCACTTAAGAAGCGCTTCTTTGCTGGGAGCAAGGAACAAGAAAGGTCTTGAGCTGCCAAGAAGAATGTACACAGGTCGGTAATGTAGCGAGAACCGAAGAGAGATCCGATTGACCCGATCTAGCAATAAGAGAAACAAAGCTGGGAAAGCCGAGCATAATGTTACGTACCAAGGCGGGGGAGGCGGATCCGGTTCTTTATGATCGGAGAAAGACACGAGATGATTTTCAATCAATCAAGATTAGGTAATCCTTTCACGCACCAACTTAGGAATGTATTTGGGGAGTCAAAATGACTAGAGGATAAATCGAGTAACACACTTGGCGATGGCCTTGCGGATGACACCACGGAATGAGAGGTCAAGCCGAGTGGAGGACATCCATCTCTTTCGATGAAACCTTTGTTGCCTAGCTTGAATGGAAGGTTTGGCTAAGGATGGGGATCCGTGTCTTCATCTATACCATCGAGAGAAGAAGGCTTTCCAAGAATGGCGAAGGTATGATTCTAGTAAATCTAGATTTGAAAGAAGGAAGCACCGAGGAGCAATCAAGCGGACATTTCTACGAGTGAACTCGCTAAAGCTGAACATCCACCATCAATTTAGGCATTGGCGAACTCTCTCAATCCAGGAACTAGCTCCTATCTCGATGATTCCATTTCTCTTTTTGAGTTAGATTCTTTCCTATGGTCAAGAGTACTCTTGTTTCCTAGTCGAGGATAATCAAGTCATTTGAAGGGATTTCTCCGTTCCCCTAGCCATCGAGCAGCTGCGAAACACTTTTCGTGCCCCGTCTTCATGGGCGGTAGATGCGTGGCGTACCAATTTCTTATCTGGTGGATCTTATGCATTCTTTGAAAGTGTTTCTACAAACGAGTGAGTTAAACTCATCTCGGTCGAATAATTCGTATCTTTAGACCATTCAGAGACGTTTGCATTAAGTGTTGGGATTGAGTTTGTTGTCATTACCTTCAATTTCATTGCCATCCACCTCTTGCCGTGTTATTGGCTAGAGAAAGACAACTGATTGTACTACTACAGTGTTGAGTACCCCAGTTGCTCCGTGGGTGATTATGCCCTAAATTCTCAGGAGTGGTTCAACGGATTGCTCCTATCTAGGGTTTCCTAGCGAAAACCTAGATTTAGCTTTATCTATCTTTCCGATATGACCAACTGCTCTTTCTTGCCAATCTACTTTAGATTTCTTAATACTTTCATTGAGGTACCTATCCCCGAACAACCATTGCTTTTCTTCTGCGGTTTCTTTAGTTTCTTATTGATTTTATTGAAGTTTAGGGAATTGGATGGACTGGTGTCTTTGGATATTATTCGTCCTACTTATGATCTTCCAATTGAACACACTAGTATTTTATGGATTCTTTCCCGGTAGTGTAGTCATCTCCAAAAGGGATGATACATATTTCTCATCTAGGATGCACCATTCGTGATAAGCTTATCCGCTTCCTTTCCCATCGATTCTTCTTCTCTACGGATAGAATAGATAGAAATGAAATGGAAACAGATCTGGATTTCCTCGACATGGGTATTGGATAGAATATCTCTGGCAATCAGTGAAAGCGTCAACGAGAGTTATCACCTTTCAAGACCGTCGGTTGTATACACGATCGCTTCTGATGGGTCACTTGTGGGGTCCTGAATGGATGTTTGGACTGGTCGGGGTTGGAGTAAACTAGAGACGAGGAAGGTTTTGAAAGGGCCCGACAGGCAAGGAAATCTCCCTGCTTTTAGTGTTGGTGGTAAATCCACTTTCGAGCTATAGGGAGCAAGGGTTGGCTACCTTTCGCGGGTGAGACACGCATAACCAGTCAAGTCGATAGTGTTTCTTAAAAACAAGTACTCGAATGAGGTATTCCTATCAGTGAAAAGAGTTGTTGTGAATAGCCTTGTACTCCACTCGTATCGATGATATTATTGGTGAGGTTGCCCCTTCGCATAAGGAAAGGGGAGAGTAAGGCCAGCATCGACTAGAGCTACTGATATCTCGAGAGGAGCTAGATTGTCAAAAGATAAGGAAACCTTAAATGCTTCATTATTTTCTCTTTGGCTCGATTTCTTTATATTTGTCTTATTTTATGAAGGCCTAAGAATTGAAGAGAATGAGAGATATTCATGTTATCGCGAGCCGCAGGAGAATACTAGTGATGTACAACCATTTCGATCGCTCAACAAGAAACTCTTCCGGTTTTAGTGATTGACATGATCTCATGGTCTAAGGATTAGGATCACTTCGTAAGTTGCTTATAGCAATATAAACTCAATGACTTTGATCGTAATGCTATACTTCGGATCAATGTTCATCACATCATTACACTAATGTTGTGATCTCGTTATTAATAACATCTTTTGTCTATGATCAAGAAACTGTGATCATCTTGTTAATCAACGAGCTAGTTTATGAGAGAGGCATAACTAGAAACTTTCTGTTTGTTTATTAAACACACATGTATTAATGTTTCCGTATTAACACAATTATAGCATGCAAAATAAACATCTATCATATACTTGGAATACACATAATAAACACTTTATTAATGCCTCTTAGGGAATATTCCCTTCAGTTAAGGCTTGCAAGTATTCTTTGGCTCCCCTTGTGTCGAATCAATAAATTGGGTAATATTACCCGCGAAGACTGTTGCGATCCCCAATACTTGTTGGTCATCAAGACTATTTTCTGGCGTCGTTGTCGGGGAGCATAGCTTTATTTGTAAGTTCACTTGGATCTATTATTGTTCACTGCTACTTCTTTCATTATGGGGAAGTCTCGTGATGTAAAGTTTCCTATTTTACCATCCACTACAAGAAGAGGTACAGTCCTAAACACCTCTGCTACTCTTGATTCACCGTCTGTTATATGTAAGCTTATTACACCACCACCACATACTCATGCTACACACCTTGCTACTCGCTAAGTGCAAGCGCTTTTGATACTCATGATGTTACTTCTCGTGCTTGATGCGAGTGGTTCATTAGGTCCTTTCCTAGATGCTACTATGGCTAGTCTAGGAAATCTTGAAACTCCTAGTGAAGACACTATTACCTGTTAGCTCACACAGTCTAGAGAGATATGATATTAATGATGGTTACATTGAGTTCAGCGATGAATTTGTTGAAGAGTCTTGAAACACACATGGTACTAGTGCTATTAAGAGTCTCCTTGCGAGACACACCATTATTCCTAAGTTGTCTTCTGATCCTAAGTTTGCCACTTCTCATATAGATATTAAAGATAAATATTATGATTTCTCTCTTGATTTATCCTATTTGGACATTGTTGAGAAAGGACCTTTTTGTGGGACTGAAAATGAGAGTGTTGTGGCTCATATGAATGAGCTTTCTACTATGAGTGCTTTATTCTCTAATGATTTTAAGATGCGCAAGTACTTTGTTTCTAAGATCTTCCCTTTTTCACTAAAAGGAGAAGCTAGGGCTTGGTTTAATAGATTACCTCATGGTTCCATTGATAGCCCTGATTGTTTGATTGCTTCTTTCTTTTAGAAATATTTTCCTCCTAGTGCTAGACATCTTTGCTTAGAGACTTTTGATATTAAGCAGGAGAAGAGGAGAAATTTCCGGAGTCATGGACAAGGTTACGTGCCTTCATTCATGCACATCCTGGATGTTCATTGCCTAAAATGAGCTTCTTGATATTTATTATAATGGACTAACTGATAATTCTAGGACATACCTTTATAGCTTTGTTGATTGTGTTTTCGGAAAGAACTCCTTGGATGCCAAAGAATTAATGGCTAAAATAAGCAAAATTATGATGATTGGACTTCAATTGAGCTAAATACACTGAGCCTATTACTCTGAACCCGGTAGTGCGAACCGGTTCAATACCAACAACAAAGAAAAGGGGAGTTATTGCACTAAATGATAAAGTGATGAAGGAAGCTAAGAAGTGTCTAAAGGAGAAAGGTATTAGAGCTAAAGATGTTAAGAATCTACCTCCTATAGAAGAATTATGTAAGCCAATTCCCCACTCATCTACTATTGAGGTACACTCTCTCCAACACTTTGATGAAGAATTATGTAAGCCAATTCCTCCTGATCAATGTTTAGAGGAACTTGACATTTTTATTGTTAAGCAAGGTAATTTTAATAAACAAGTTCATAATCATTTATTGGAAAACTATAGAGATATTAAAGAGTTGAAAGATATTGTGGAAAGAACTTCTAATGATATTAAAATGCTTTGTAAACACTTTCAAATGGTTCAAACCCAACTTGATCAACTTGCTAAGGTACAAAAGATATGCTAGTTAATGCCTCAGGAGATAAACATGATTATGGAATTAGAACTAGGAGTGGTATAGCTACTCATGATCCTTTATATACTCAAGGAAACCCTAAAAGAATTGAGCATGATTCTCAACAAGGTGAAAGTAGTGGTAGTCCTCATAAGAGAAAGAAAAAGAAACATAAAATAGTTGAGGAACCCCTTGAAACTGTTGTAGATCCTAATAGTATATCTGTCTCTGATGCTGAAACTGAGAGTGGTAATGATAAAGATGATGCTCCTGATAAGGAGGAAGTTGAGGAAGAACCTGAGAAGCACACTAAGAACACTAGGTACACTAAGGAAGATTTTATTGCTAATAAACATGGTAAAGAGAGAGAACCTTGGGTGCAGAAATCTATGCCTTTTCTAGGTAAGAAACACAAGTCTAAGGAGGAAGAACACTACAACAAGTTTTGTGAGTGGATGAAACCTTTATTTTGCAAATTCCTTTGACTAATGCTATTAAGTTGCCTCCTTATTCAAAGTATATGAAGGATATTGTCTCTAATAAATGGAAGATTCCTAATGAGGAGATTTCTACTTTGCTTGCTAATTATTCCCTCAATGGTAAGGTTCCAAAGAAACATGGCGATCCAGGTATACCAACTATTCCTTTCTCTATTAAGAATAATTATGTTAGAACTGCTTTATGTGATTTGGGAGCTGGAGTTAGTGTTATGTATTTTTCTCTCTACAAGAGACTCCAGCTAGAGAAGCTGATACCAACTGATATATCTTTGTAAATGGCTAATAAGTCAACTACTATTCCTGTTGGTATATGTGAGAATGTTCTAGATCAAGTGGCTCATAATTGCTTGGTTTTAACCAATTTTGTTGTGCTTGAAATGCCTGGAGATGATAATATGTCCATTATTCTTGGGAGACCTTTTCTTAAAACTGCAGGTGTTGTAATCAATTGTAATCAAGGAAAAGTAACTTTTAATATTAATGACAAAGAGCATACTGTCTATTTCCCCAAGAAGGTACCTAAAAGCGATTGCACGAACTCCAATGAAAATATTGAGAGCATCAAGGTTGGAGAAATACATTGTCCCATTCCACTAGAAAATTTTGAAACTATTATGATTGGGACCATTTATATCAAGCTCGAGGTAACATAATCACTTGGTGGAATACAAAGTTTTGTCTCATTTAAGATTGTTTTGGTAACAAGACTTGATCAACCTTGTTAACAAAAGGGTTTAATGAACAAAACAATGTTTTCATTAATGGTTATTTTTGCTCACTTTTACTTTTCTCCTTCCTAGTATTTGCATTTTCTCTTGCTAGCTTTAGTTTTGCGAGTTGCTTACTTGTTAGAGTGTCTTAGACCTTCGTAGTTTGGTTTTGTTTGCTTTTGCTTCTTGAAAAAGTCATTTACGCTAGAAAATCAATTTTCATACCCTAAAAATTGGCCAAAAATAAAGTTTTCCGAAAAATCCCAGAAAATTCAAAATAAAATTTTCCTCGAAAAAAGGGGCAGATGGACACCTGGAGTCACCTAGGGGGCCACCCTAGGCCAGCACACCCCTGGTGGGCGCGGCCAGCCCCCAAGTGGCACCTGGCTGGTGTGTGGCCCACCTGGACCCCTCCAAGATGCCTCCTCCCAGCCATCTTCTTTCTCTCTCCTGAAAAACACCGGAAAACTTTCTCAAGCTCGAGTTCTTACTGTTCTTGCTCGCTAATTTCGATCTCCTTGCTCAGCCCATCTTCTTTGCTGATTTTTGGAGGATTGCTCCTTGGTATGTGCCTCCTCCACTTGTTCAATTAGATTTGTGATTGGTAGATTGTATCTTGAGTATTATGCTGCTATAGGTGTTAGGTTGTGTGAGCTTGCATGCTTGTTCTATGCTTAGAGATTTCATTTTGATGGATGTGTAGCCCTCTAGCAAGTACCTATAGTGGTTGCTCTTCATTTATCACATTGGAAATCACTTGGTTTGATGTTTGTCTAAAATTTTCAGAAAAAAGAGGTCATGGCGAACCACACATTTGGTGAAATATTTGAGAGTGATGCACCTAGAAGGGCAAGGCCTTCAAGATCATCCTCCCGAGATAGGCCCTCATACAATGAGGATCTCGATTACCATGATTTGGCGAGGGAGATGAGGGGGATGCGCACCCTTCCACCTTCCCTTGCCCAACCTTTTTGTGGGCTGCTGGGATTCTTGAGGATTTTCTAACCTTGGTTCAGAGGGTTGGATTAACAAGTTATATGCAGGATGAGTGCGTGCAGTATGCTACGCTCACTAAAACATCTATGGAGAGATTTTCTTTTGCTAACAGCATGTTCAAACCAGATGTGTCTTTCAAAATTTATGGAATGCCTTACACCATGACACAGAAGAATTTTTTTGAGGCTCTGGGCCTTGGTACAGCTGGGTCGGTGAAGAAGATTCCATCTCAACCCACTGATTTGTTGGAGATCTACCGCGGGATAACTAATGATGATGACCGTAGAGCCCAACGGGGAAAGATAAGAAATATTCAACTCCCAGCCATCAGGTACTTTGCTTATTATTTTGTCGCGAGAACACTAGTAATATTTCCAACTATCATTTGGCCTTCATAGCCGCTGCGCTCAACAATGAAACTAAGTACAATCTTGGTTCTCTCATTCCTCGTCGCTTAGCTGCTAAGGGACCCATTTATGGGGGAATTATTGATGCACGTGTTGTTGCTTCCTTGGACCTTGCTGTTGATCCAAATGATACAGTTTTGGCTCCTTAGTGGCTTGATCTTGCTGTGATGAAAGCACATCACTTTGTCACTGCTGGCTCTACCCTTGAGAGCTTGGTTTATAGAATGATGTTTACTAACGGGGAAGAGAGAGAGATCCCTCTCCCCCAAACCACTTTGTTCAGTATTTCCCAGGGACCTTTTCACGCTCCAAGGAGGAGATGGATGACAAGCTGTGCATTCTCGGTTTCCATGGACACTATCAGGGGGATGCGCCCTCGTCGACCCTCATGTACTACAGGGAGTCCACGAGCTCTTACCAGGACGAAGGGGCCTCCTCGACGTACTATGGAGGTGCACCCTTTGGGAAACATGGGATTGAGCCCCACTTAGTCCAAAAGACTAAGCTTGGGGGGAGGTACGCCGACATCACACTCACCCATATATCATGTTTCGTTGGTTCTTTGTATATCCATTGTTTCGCTTTCTTTTTGGTTCTTGTTGCTGCTTTCTCAAAACACAAAAATACCAAAAATATTCTCGTTGTTTTTATTGGTTTGTTTCTTTACTTTTTAGTTTTGGTTTGCCTTAAAAGAAAAAATCCAAAAAGATTTTGCTTTGTTTGCATGCTTTAAAAAATTGAAAACACCAAAAATATCTGTTGTTCTTCTTTGGTTTTGTGAGTTCTTTGCAGGATTCGAGTCCTTAGTGGATCTTGGTTTCATGTTATTATTCAAGTCACACAAGTGAAGGGAAATAATGAAGAATTAAGACAACTTGAGGTGTGGTAAGAGGCTGGTAACAAACTCTATTTGTTTTCATTTTTGTACATATACTCATCCTTGTGAGCATGCTTAGTCAGTTCTTGTAAGGTGTATGTTATTATGGTATCCTCCTCTGAAAGTTTCATGTGAATCGACTTGGCACATTCTCACGCATGCATATGACTAAACAATAGTCAATAAGCCTCGATGATTTATTTTGCCTCGGAGTTTTTGTATCACTTTTTTGCGATAACTAGTCCTGTTTTGGTGCAAGCATGAATATGATAGCTATTGCTCTCTCGTTTGTCTCTCCCTCTCTATTTCTAGCCTTCACTTTCTTGAGTATGATCTATACTTGTGAATCCAACTCCCAAAACCAATATTGCCAGCAGTGTCCACCATACCTACCTATTAGCATCATTTGCTATTTTAGTGCATATTCTATATGCCTTGCTTTCTTCAAATAAAATGTTTGTTGCTTTGAGAAAGTTAGTTAGTATAGCTCTCACAAACTTGATGGAACACTTTATTCCTTGCACTTAATAATCTTGAACCATTGTGACTTGTCCAAGAAAGTTATATGCTTGCAAATTATAGGGTGAGTTAGCAGAACCGTGATGTCACGGGGAACGCTTTCAACACTTATGGATACATATCCAGTTGATACCTTGCTCTTTTGTTTGTGGATGTCGTCGGTGTGGAATAAAAGGGGAGCTTGTGAGTTCATGGAGTATATATATGTCTTAGAGAAACGCCTGGGCCGCTAGCCTAAGCCATGCCTAATCATGGTGGAAACTTGCAGCATCACCATAATGAGCATTCTATGAAGCATCCTTAATAAAAAGCTATGCATATAGTAAATAAAAAGATCGCTGAGATGCTCATTGTCTGCTTCCCTTATCATTTTAATCACGGGATAGCTCCTGTATCATGTGCAAGGGGTACCCCATTTGCGGTTCTCTATGATATGCATGTATTTACAATGACAATAACTTTTACAGGTAACCAAAGTTGAGTAGCATGCATCGCGGCCCTCGTACTCAAGGGACATGGGATTTCCAGTTTATGGTATGTCAAGCTTATAACTCAGATTGGACCTCACTTTCACCTTAACCACATAAAGATTCCTATGGTAGGGGCAATGAGAGCTTAAAGCTAATGACTACCTTACTTTCCGCATTTGGAAGCCTTTCAAACTTTTCAAAACCTTTTCACTTCCTTGTTGAGACACCACTTATTCTATGAGCACCTTCTTGAGAGCATAGTTGTCATTCTTGTGTTTGTCTCAAAAATTGGTTAATTATGTCATGACTTTGATGTTTGTATCTCTGATATCTTTACTTCTAGTCTTGGTTTGAACTTGAGGTGCCTTGGCATTTATATTGTGCTCTATAAACAAAGGCAAGCGAGATACCACTCTATCATACCTTTTATGAGCATTGCAATGTTGCTTATGTTTATGTTTCATGCTACTTATTATTATTGAGGTGGTTTCTCTTCATAGCTTCTAATGACTATTGGGTAGACTTAGTTGCATACTCTTTACTATGAATAGTTTAAGCATCTACTCATATCTGAGAATATATACATCATATGAAGCAAATGTGTTCGTGAAAGTTCTTTTATCGCAATCAGTTTTCAACTAAATTGCTTGAGTACAAGCAATAAGCTAAGCTTGGGGGGAGTTCATACATCCAAAACGTATCTACTTTTCCAAACACTTTTTCTATTGTTTCTCCTCTAAACTTATGTGATTTGGATACAACTAACTGCAGATGACGTTGTTTTCAGAATTACCTTGGTGTCTAGTTTTGTGCAGAAAATCAACTATTAGGAAAATCCCGGAAAATATGCCAAAATCCTATTTCACGGAAGATCCACGGGCGAGTGCGGGACGGAGTGGATGCCTTGAGGCACACCCTGCCGTGGGCGCCCTCGTCATCACCAACGCCTGCATCAACCATCAATGTTTCCCTCATCCATGAGAGAGTAATCCCCTGTAGTAGGCTATGGGTATGGTAGGGATTGGATGAGTTATATCATGTAATCGAATAAGATTTTTAGGGCATAGTGCCTAGTATCTCTATTAGTTCTATTTGACTTTGTTGCTACATGTTGTGCTTAATGCTTATCACTAGGGCCCGAGTGCCATGATCCTAGATCTGAACTTATTATTGAATCATTATGATAGTATTGTTTGTGACCTTATCTTCAAGTTTTGTACACATATCATTGTCAAGAATCCAAAGGCCCCAAAGTGGCGAAGTGGGACAACCGGAGGATGGTTGTGATTTGAGGATCACATGTGTTCATGGAGTATTAATGATTTGCTCAGTGCTCTATAAAATGGAGAACCTTAATTTCCATTAGTTCCTTGAGGCCCATTGCAGCGGGTTGGGTGGACAAAAGATGTTGTGCAAGTTCTCATTGCGAGCATGCATAACTATATATGGAGCACATGCCTAGGATTGTTTAGTACTTGGATGCTTGTTCTTATTTATTGTCGTGGTGGTGGCACGGCGGATGCCATGGGTAGGCTAAAGTATGGGGCCAATGGATGCTAGTGGGATCTCGGGAGGAAGATGCAACGATTCTACACTCAAGTGGTTAAGGCTAAGACCTTTATTTCTCTTCTTTTGGGTTACAAGTGCTCCTCGAGTATACAAGGAGACGGATGAATCTCACCAGCCTAACCGTACCGAAAAGAGTCGATGCCCTCCTCAGGGTCCAAGCCTCCCCTTATAAAGGAGTGCCTTGGGTGCCCTTAGGGCTGACGAGGCAAGCATATTCGAGGAATATGCTTGTCCCGAAATGGTAGTTCGGCGGCCTCCTTTCCCTGTCGCCCTTCTAACGACGGCAAGGCTCCTGAGGACCCCTCCTGCATGCCTCGGGCTCCAGGACTGTCACCTCCGTGACCTCCTTCTGCCCCTCTGACGCTCTGCATCTTTGTCTCTTATGCTTGGCTCCGCTCTGATTCCTTCTAGCCTGCAGCTATAGTTTGACCTTGGGTTTCTCCTTCTCCTGCAAGCTTCGTATCACTCGGCCTTACCTTACCTTGCGTAACTCGGCTTGTCCTTTACGCATCGAGATCATTGGACTAACCCGACCCTCGCGATAACTTCGGCCGGAATCCGCTTGATACTCATACGGGCTTCTCGCCTCGTACCTCGGCCGACCTATTCATGATTCGCCAACCTAGACCGTAACTTCGAAACTAGGCGGGATTGTACCTCTGTCTTTCCCGTCTCGACCTACGAGTCAACCCCGACATTAGTCCCGAAGCTGGTGTGGCCCGTCGATAGCTTCGGGTCGTATCAGCTTCATTATATTCTTCAGTTTTGTTTCGAGTTATATCTTCTTCATCCGAGGTTTCCTCGTTTCTTCTCGTCGCCATGTCCTCGTGTCACCCCATCATCGTTCTTCTAGCTTTTGGTCCCTCTACAATACTTCTCGACAGGCTACGATTAACTTTGTACTGCTGCGCCTTCGCGACGCCTCGAGCGTTCCCTTGGGGATCGTAGCGCTCTTCCTTCTGTGTGGCCGTTGGTGTGGCTCCACTTATCGATGCGTTCGTTAGTGCGCACCCACGATCTACGGTCAACCGCTACACCCACGATCCCACTACCTTATTCGCGGCTCGATTATAAAGAGGGGGCGGCGTTTGAAATTTACTTTTCCCTTCTCGCTCGTCTCCGTCCTCCTCCTTCCTTCCATGGCGCGTCCTCTCGCTCCGCCGCTTGTATCTGCGAGCCGTCGGTGAAGACTCCGCGCCGTTCTTCTGCCTCGCTTGCTCATGCGGCTTTGGCTCCGTCGCGGTGAGTCCTCTCCGGTTGCATTGCCTGGATTTTCCCTAGACTCATCATTTCGATTCCGTGCTGTGCGGCGGTTCCTCAGTTCTTCGCCATTATACTGTGCAAAGTCCCGGCGGGCCTTGCAGCTCTAAACTCCCCTCCGCCCGGTCTTTCCTCCGGCGATCTTTACGGCGCAGATGTCTAGTTCGTTTAGGCGCTCTGGTTGAGGACGACGCTGGATCCGGGCCCGAGCGAGGCTCGTGGCAGGTCTCTTCTGTCACACGCCGTGAGATCGAGTGGCTCATCCGGACTCGAAGAATTCCCGCCGAGGTTTCTTGCCATTTACCCAGCAGCGAATCCTCTCCGGATGTTAGGGAGGGCGAGTATGTGGTTTTTATGTCTCACTTCGCGCGTGGCTTCGGTCTCCCTCTTAGCGATTTCGCTAGAGAATTCCTCGACTACTTCGGCCTTCAGCCGCATCATCTTCCTGCGAACGCTATCGCTTCTCTTTCTGCTTTCATCTCCGCATCGGAGGTATACTTCGGCCTGTGGCCGTCAGTGCATGTCTGGTCGAAGTTCTTCCAGATTCGCTCCAACGTAGTCCCTGACAAATCTCTGCACCCTTCCGAGAAGTTACATACTCAATGTGGGGCAGAGTCTATTACTCCTCGGAGGAAGTCCGTGTTTCCTCGTGTCACCGGGTTGGAGTCGTGCAAGAAGTGGCACAAATCATTCTTTTATGTCAAACGGAGGCGGAGGACAAGATTGGCTCCTGCATTCTCAATTGGCCCACCTTCTAAAGTGAACTGGCTCTACCGAGGAAAACTCATGCCTTGGCGAGGCCTTGATTCGGCTTAAAGAGTTGATCCGGGCTGGGTTGTCGGCGAAGACCGATGGCTACTTTCATTAGTAGCGGATCTGCCCATTCGAGCGGACTCACAAGTTGTGCTACATGAGTGGTCCCTTGATCCTAACCGGGTCTCGTGGTGGAGCTGGACAACTACCTTATCTATAAGCGCGTCGAGCTATCTTTAGAGACGAGATGCACGAGGATTGGGCTTGGGGATTAAAACCGTTCACCATGATCATCCACCTCCCGGTGAGCTTAATCAACAACGCTCTGCTATTCCATTGTTTTTAGCGGGTTTATCTAACTCTCTTTTCCTCGTCTTGCGAGGTTCGCAGAGCAGAAAGCGAGGGCCGAAGTTCTGCTGCTCCCTTGGCGCGGACAGAGTACCCGGATCTTGGTGAGCGGACTCGAGGAGTTCGTCCCTAAGTCGGATCCTGCCCGGCTCGAGCTCGTGGCAAGACTTGGCGCACGAGGAGGAAGGTGATTCGACGAGGTCCAAATTCTTGAGGTAGTTGCCGCCATGCCTATTTCTTATGCATTTCGCTTCTACTTTCCCAGCTAATCCGGCCGGTCAGGTTCACGAGCCTATTGCTTCTCGACCCCTATTACCTCGAAGCGGGCTCTCCTGCTAGTGCCTCGAGGCGGTTCCCAAGCGAATGAAGAAATCCGCTCGAACCTCCCAGGCGCAAGACTATGCACGGGAGTCGGTAAGTTCCTTTTGCTTATATTTCTTGTTTCTCTCTTTACTTTTTCATCTTGTGATTCTTCTTTCTTATTTTGCGGTGCTCCTCTTTCTGTTAAACCCGGCGGTCCTAGTATGACTAGCCGCCCGGTTCGGCCGCCGTCTCCTCCTCCCGTCGATGATACCAGGATTCCTAGTCCTATTCATCCTTCTTCTCCTCCAGACTCGAATCGCCTCTTTGTCGCGATGTTCCTGAGACCCCTTCCATTGACCCGGATTCGAACCGGCCCTCCGAAGTTTTCGTCGAACCCGCCGCCCCTTCTATGGGCCCCAGCGCTGCTACTGAGCCTCTATCTACTCCGGCAGTTTCTACAGCCATTCCAACCTCGGCCGAAGAGGTCGTTATCTCGGCGCCCTCTACGACCATAACCCCTGCTGCTCCTAAAGATGCCGTCCCCACTTCGGAGGCATCACTTCCTGCTGATGCCTCCTCTAAGGCGAGAAAAGTTGTTTCCGCCAAGACTTCCTCTTCTCGAAGGTCTTGTCGGCTCTTCTCGCCGAGTATTGCCGGCGTCTTGCGTAAGGGAGCTGCGCCTACTAAAGTCCCGTTGCCTCGGCGGCACAGCTTGCTCTTCATAAGATCCCTGCGACCGCGTGGTCGAGCGACTGTCCGGGGTAAGGTCTTAACTTTCGGACCCGGTGGGAAACGACCTCGGGCGGTGTGGAGTATGCCAATAATTGGAGCCTGGCGATCGGTTTGAGGGTAATCCTATGCACCAGCCCTTTGACTTTCGACATCGGTGCCGTTTTGACCATCTTGCCAAGTTCATCGTTGATACCAATAAGATGAATGAGGTAATTCTTGTTTCTCGAGTTTTAAATTATTCCTCGGATGTTACTATATGCTCTAGTCCCCGAAACTTGCAAGGAAATAACTCGTTATATACTTGGAAGTTTAATGATCTTTGACTTAATTTTATTTCTAGGGTTCGTTAATCCGGCCATCTAGATCCGAGTTAAGTTTTGCTTGACTCGGATGTGCTAACTTTGAATATCCAGCCACCTAGATCCGAACTAAGTTACATTCGATTCGGATCTGAGACTTTGAATATCCGACCACTTAGATCCGAGCTAAGTCACGCTTGACTCGGATCGACATAGCTTTGAATATCCGGTCACCTAGATCCGAACTAAGTTACGCTTGATTCGGATCTGATTTGCTGAATATCCAGCCATCTAGATCGAGCTAAGTCTGCGTGACTCGGATCGACTTAACTTTGAATATCCAGCCACCTAGATCCGAACTAAGTTACGCTTGATTCGGATCTGATTTAGCTTTGAATATCCACTCACCTAGATCGAGCTAAGTCTGCGTGACTCGGATCGACTTAGCTTTGAACATCCGACCACCTAGATCCGAACTAAGTTACGCTTGATTCGGACCTGATTTAGCTTTGAACATCCAGCCACCTAGATCCGAACTAAGTTACGCTTGATTGGATCTGATTGCTTTGAATATCCAGCCATCTAGATCGAGCTAAGTCCTCGTGACTCGGATCGACTTAGCTTTGAATATCCAGCCACCTAGATCCGAACTAAGTTACGCTTGATTCGGATCTGATTTGCTGAATATCCATTTACCGTTTTTCCCCATTTGCTCGGGTTGCACATGATTGGAGGACTGCCGAGTTCGAGAGGTTGCTTTTTTCACCGTAAGCTTGAAGAAAAGTATGAAAATCCTTCGGTAGTAAAAGCTGGTACGTCGATGATTCCTCCTTGTTACTTTCCATGTTCTCAATTACTTGCCCATGAGGCGTGACTTACTTTCTTGGTAAATAGGTAACATTAATAACCTCAACATTCGCCTTGAGAAGAAGGTCAAGAGCTTTGAAGGTTAGTTTCCCTTTTATCTTACATCTTTTCTCTTTTACCATGTGTGCTAAGCTTCCTTATCGCGTTTGGCTCTGGTAAAGCCGAGTTGCAAAACTTTGCAGCGTCGCACCAAGATTGCATGCCCATGCCTGACGTGATGCTGCATTTTTTAGAGCAAAATGCTATTCATTCGGCGCAATTACAAGAAAAAGATGATGAAATAGCTCGCCTACGAGCCGAATTGGATATCCTTAAGCTCTCTCAGAAGTCCGAACTAGAAAAGGTCGACCAAGAATTCTCCGAGGAGAAGAATCGGCTGACTTTGGAGCTGCAGAAGGGCAAAGAACTCCTCGAGGCTGCCGAACTGAGAACCCATGGTTTGAGCGAGGAAATTGCTCGTTTCGAGAAGAGCAAGGTCGATTGGGCCAAAGACCTTCAGATAATGATGAGATACATTCATCGTAAGCTATTTAGCGCGGCCGAATTATATTTTTCTTTTTCGTTTTCGTGACCATCTGACACGTTCATGCTTTGCGCAGATCATTTCCCCGAGGCCAAGCCCATGAGTTCTAAAGCGGTTCTCGCAGCTCGCATGCGCCGAGGTGAACCTGTTACCGTTGATTCGGAGTATTCACTAGAGGATTACTTGGTTGCCGTTGGTGCCGTAGTTGGTCCGATGAAAATTATGGGCCGGGACTTGGTGCAAGCCGCTATCCGAGCTTACCATGTACTCTGGCCGAATACCTCGGGGACTCCTGATATCAACGAAATCAAGTTATTGGTGGAAAGACTAATGGCATCCGAGGCGATTAAGTCTTTGGAGGAATCTATAGGCGTCTTGGTGCCGATATGGCCCTTCTTGTTATCATGTCATGGTATGAAGACATCTCTCTTGACATCACGAAATTTGCGCCTGGTTCCCTGGGTTGAGGATCCCACTTTGTTGCTCTTGACAAGCTCGGGCCTTCCAACTCGTCGAAACGCCCGGCGTGCACACTTGGAATGAAGGGCCGAGTTTTCTTCGAACCGGATGAGGAGGTTGTGGCGAGGCGCTCGGATGATAATCCGGTGGCAGGAGGTGAAAATGATTGACGCATCGATAGCTCCAGCTCAAGCTCGAGACAACGCGGCGGCGGTCCTCTTCCAAAGGTACGGGCATTCTACGCGGATGATGCTCTGAGCAACCTCGGACTTCCTGAAGTTGCACAGGTCGGCGGAGGGCGAAGCAACCTCGATCGAAGTTCCTCCTACCTCGGAGTGCCCTTTTTGAGCAAGCTCTCTTGCCTCCCCAACGAACAACGCCTCAGTTATTTCCGATCCCTGGCATGCCGGGCGTATGATGTAGGCGAAATATTTGTCAACTCTCTGTATGATCCAAATTTCTTTTGCTGTGTACTGTTGTGACATTCGGTTAAGTGGGTGTTCGCCCGAATTCTTGCTTCGTTGGCCCTCTACTTCCTGACCTTTTAGGATTTATCTTTGCCTCTATTTTTAATGGTTTTATCCAAGCGTGAGCTCTGAATATCATATAATATTGATTTGCTCTGAACAGAGATTGACTACTTCGTTGTGAAAATATATAGCAATCGCTGAATCATTGTTTATTGTGCTAAACTTCGATATGTAAATCAAATTTCAGAGGTAGTATAAGACTAATACGGGTGCGCTTAGCATAAGATTGAGGTAGCGTACGGTAGTCCCCGAGTCGCTGCTTCAGATGCCGAGGTTTAGATATTAATACGAAATTGATATATCATACGGTAGTCCCCGAGTTACTGCTCTGGGCGATGAGGTTCAGATACATAACATGAAGTTGATATAAGATACGACAGTCCCCGAGTCACTGCTCTGGGCACCAAGGTTCAAATACATAACACGAAATAGATATAGCATATGGTAGTCCCCGAGTTACTGCTCCGGGCGCCGAGGTTCCAACACATAACACGAAATAGATATAACATATGGCAGTCCCCGAGTCACTGCTCTGGGCGCCGAGGTTCAAATACATAACACGAACTAGATTTAACATATGGCAGTCCCGAGTCCTTTGCTGCAGGCCGAGGTTCAAATACATCATTGGATCTTGACTTTGAGATACAATGCTACGAGTAGAATGGTCGAAGTAAAGCCACATTCCAGGGACGCTTCGTTTCTTCGCCAGCTTTGTCTGCCTTGTTCCCTCCGGGGGACTGAGCGTCGATTAGATAATAGGCATCATTGTGCAACGCTTTGCTTACAATAAATGGTCCTTCCCATGGGGGTGACAACTTGTGCATGCCGGCCGTGCGTTGCACGAGTCGGAGGACCAAATCTCCTTCTTTGAACACTCTTGGATTCACTTTCTTGCTGTGATACCGCCGCAAGTTCTGTTGATAAATAGCCGATCGTGATAATGTCAACTCTCTGGCTTCTTCCAGAGGTCTCGGCATCTTGCCGAGCTATCTCATTTGTCTACGAGGTTGTGTCTTGAGCAACTCTTGGCGAGTCATATATTATGTCGGTGGAAGTCGGGCCTACGCCCGTACACCGAAAAGAATGGAGTATACTGTTGATCTATTCGGAGTAGTCCGGAGGCTCCATAATCGGCTGGGATTTCTTGATCCAACATCCTGCCGACCTTTGCAATGGTTCGACAAGTCGTGATTTTATTCCTGATAGTACCAGTCCATTAGACCTTTCCACTTGCCCATTGGATGCTGGGTGAGCCAAAGAGGCAATATCTAGTCTTATGTGCTTCTCTCGGCAAAATCTAGCGAACGCTCCTTCTGCAAAGTTTGTGCCGTTGTCCGTAATAATCTTTGCGGGTACCCATATCTTAGGATGATATCCTTGAGAAATTTCAACTCTTTGTGTGTCCATCACACTTTTTAATTGGTTTTACTTCAATCCATTTTGTGAACTTGTCCACCATAACCAATATGTGGGTCATTCCTCCTCGCTGGCTTGAATGGTCCCACCATATCTAAACCCCATCTGAAAATGGCCAAGTGATGGGTATTGTTCTTAACTTCGAAGCGGCATATGTGTTTTGGTTGCGTATCTCTGACATCCATTGCATTTCTTAACTAATTCTTTTGCTTCTTTCAATGCCGTTGGCCAATAAAATCCATGCCTGAATGCCTTGGATACTAAGGCGCGAGATAAGGCATGGTGCCCACATTCTCCTTGGTGTATGTCTAGAAGGATTTCGACCTTACTCGAACTTACGCACTTCTGCAATACGTTTGTGACGCTTCTTTTATACAGCTCATTGTTTATGATTGTATAAGCTTTTGCTCTTCTTACGGTTTGTCTAGCTAATACCTCATTACTCGGCAACATCGCGTCTTTTAGGTAAGAAAATATGGGTTGCGACCATAACGGCGTTACTTTTTCTGATGTGATCTCACTGTCTATCTCCATGTTCTCTGCCGACATATATATCTCGGCTCTCTCCATGATTGCGCTTACCTCGGCTGTTCCCCTCTTTAGGGGTTCCGATTCATTCTGCGGATCTACCTCCATTGGCGTGTGATCTTCTGGAGGATTTGCTGGGATAAAGATAGATTCGGATTCTGGTGATGGGATTATTGATGGTTTCCTGAGGTGCTCCAGGGCAATACCTGGAGGAATTGATTGCCGGGTTGATCCTAATTTTGACAATGTATCGGCGGCGTCATTTTCTGCCCGAGGTATGTGGTGGAATTCACATCCTTCAAAGTATCCACTGATTTTTTGCACATGGAATCTGTATAAAACCATATTAGCATCTAATGCGTCCCAAGCACGATACTTCTGTACTACTAGATCCGAGTCACCATAGCATAAGATTCGGCGTATACCAATTTCTTTTGCTACTTTCAATCCATGGACTAGCGCTTCATATTCGGCTACGTTGTTGGACGCAGCAAAATGTATTTACAATACATATTTCAATTGGTCTTTTTTAGGCGAGGTTAACACTATTCCTGCTCCCAAACCATTCCTTAGTTTGGAACCATCGAAATGCATTGTCCAGTAATTTGGATCAGGCAATGGTGGCTCATACTGTACCTCGGCCCAGTCCACGAGAAAGTCGGCGGCGACTGAGATTTGATTGCATCTCTTCTATCAAACTGTGGGCGTATGGTGATAACTCGATCGCCCATTTTGCTATTCGGCCACTTGCGTCTTTGTTGCTCAATATGTCGGCTATGGGTGCTTCACAGATTACTTTGATGGGATGCTCTTCGAAGTAATGTTTAAGCTTTTTCGCCGACATATATACTCCATAAGCCATCTTCTGATAATGCGGGTAATTCTGCTTTGAAGTGGATAACACCTCACTTAGATAATAGACCGGCCTCTGAATCGACTTACCATCTTCAAGTCGTTCCACTACGACTACAGTACTAACTACTCTATTGGTAGCCGCTACATAGAGTAACATAGGCTCTTTTGATAATGGAGAAGCCAAAATGGGTGCCGTAACTAACATCTTTTTCAATTCACGAAATGCAAGGTCCGCCTGTGGAGTACAAATGAATTTATCCGACTTCCTCATTATCTGATAGAGCGGTAGTGCCTTCTCTCCTAGCCGACATACAAATCGACTAAGCGAGGCGGGCAGCCGTGAATTTTGTACGTCATTCAAACATTTTGGCAATTCCATTCTTTCCCTTGCTCTTATTTTTGTTGGATTAGCCTCGATACCTCAATTTGGATACAAGGAAACCTAGTAATTTTCCTGCCGGCACGCCAAATGTGCACTTCTCTGGATTAAGCTTCATTCGGAACCTTCTCAAGTTCGCAAAAGTCTGCCGTATATCTTCTAGTAATGTTTTGCTCTCTTTAGTTTTGATGACCACGTCATCCACATACACTTGTACATTTTTTCCTATCTGATCATGCATGCATTTTTTCATGCATCTCTGATACGTCGCTCCTGCATTTCGCAGGCCAAATGGCATTGTGCGATAATAATAAGCCACGTACAGGGTAATAAATGCAGTCTTTATTTGATCGGCCGGATTTAACGGTATCTGGTGGAAACCAGAATACGCGTCTACAAACGATAATAGCTCACAACCAGCGGTCGAGTCAATGACTTGGTCTATTCTAGGCAATGGAAAAGGATCTTTCGGACATACCTTGTTCAGGTTGGTGTAATCGATACACATTCGCCATACAATGGCTACATTGGGGTCATCTTTCTTCTTTTCTACTAGCACCGGATTTGATAACCAATCCGGATATAGCACCTCCATGATGAACCCATTGCGAGGCGAGCTATTTCATCTCCTATTACTTTTCTCCTGTCTTCGGCGAAGCGTCGGAGAGGTTGCTTCACCGGCCGTGCTCCTGACCTAACGTTCAAAGAGTGCTCAGCCAACTCCCTCGGAACACCTTGCAGATCTTGAGTTGACCATGCAAATATGTCCCGATTCTCACGGAGGAAGTTGGTGAGCTCGCCTTCCTATTTAGCATCCAGGCCTGCACCAATAGTAACAGTACGCTCTGGGAATTGCTCATCAATCTAAAATTTCTTCGTCTCTTTAGTCGGTGAAAAGAACCGCCATGAGGTTGGCGGTGGCAAGCATGTTCAGTTGTGCCGACTGAGCGAGGGCTGCTACTTCTTGAATCCTTCTCTTTTCTCTTGCTATAACCAATGACTCGGCCAAATTAGACCCGGCTGAAGCACACTCCATTGACTTCTTGTAATCCCCTGCAACTGTTATCACCCCCTGTGGTCCGGGTAGCTTCATCTTCAGATAATTTATATGACAGCTGCTCATGAATTTGGCCAGTGCGGGCCGTCCGAGTAGAGCATGATAACAACTTTCCAGATCCACCACTTCAAATTCTAAATTTTCTGCTCTGCAGTTATCTCTTGTACCGAATAACACGTCCACTCGGACTTTACCGATGGGCTCACATGAAAGCCCTGGCACTATCCCATGGAAAGTGGTCCTCGTGGATTGCAGCATGTTCTGCGATATTCCGAGTTTATGCATGGTATCTTTGTACATGATGTTGATACTGCTTCCATTGTCAATGAGTACTTTTGAAAATTTCACATTGATGCTTGGTCCAACAAATGTCGGATCCAACACAAGTGCATATGATCCTGGACTTGGCATTATTCTGGGGTGGTCCTTCATGCTCCAGGTCACCTCCTGATCAGACCATGGCACGTATCTTGGTACCGCCGCATAGCGCATTCACTTCCATATGCCGGCGCTGCACACTCTGCTTGTCCTGTTCCGTTGTGAACACACAATAAGACTGGTGATGTTCTCTGTAATCATTACGTCCGGTATTTGCCGGATTCATCCTTCCATCCTGGACCTGGTTTATTACTTGATGCACTGCATCTCCGTCTGAGCTATCATACCTCGGGAGAGGCGGTAGCATCGATTGTATGTTGCTCCGATTAATTGCGGTGATCTGCTTTGCGCACTTGATGGGCGCTGAACTCCTGCGGGGCTCCCCATCGCATTTTTCATCCATGCACATTGGCGGGTCGTATGATTGGCTGGTCTGGATGGGTTTGATGTGTGAAATTTGCATGGCTGATCTAACATGGATTTGAATGTGTACTTCGGCCTCTCTTGCCATTGCTTCTTTTCTCTGGGGTCCATTGCCTTTTTCCCTCATTTCTTGATGTCCACTATTGAGGTCCATTCTTCTGCCGTTGAGTTGCTCCATGATTCGGCTGATCTTGTGCTACTGCCGCCACCTGGGCCGAATTATATCTATAATTCGGCCTTTCCTCTCTTCTTCTTCCTCTGAAATTTGCGCCTGGATTACCCGGCTAAATCTCTTGCATAATGATCCTGTTGCTCGCGATGATCTGCCGACATTAGTTCTGGTTGTGTTGGGTCCCCTAGTGCATAGGAGTCTGCTATTCTGATAGTTTCTGCCAGCGTGGTCGGCATATCTCTTTGCAGACGTTGCCACAGCACGCTGCCATAAAGGCAGCCTTGCGCGAACCAAGCTATTGCTTGCGATTCTATAACCCCTTCGCATGAGTTTCTCAGGTTGCACCACCGAGTTAAAAACTCTCTATCTGTTTCATTCGGCCTCTGTTTGCACATGGCTAGTTGTTGCGGCCTGTTTGGCCTCTTGTATGTGCTGGTAAAGTTGCTGACGAACATTTCTTCAAAATCTAACCAACAGTTGATGCTGCCCGCTGGTAGATTATTCAGCCATACCCTAGCTGGTCCTTCCAACATTTGTGGTACATACCGTACTGCCCATCGTAAGTTCCCACCCACTATTTTCACGCGGTGGCATAGTCAATCAACCAGTCTTGTGGCTTGGTGCTCCCATTATATGTTTTGTGCCTCTTGCTAGCTGAAAGTTGACCGGTGGTTCACCATTATCCGTGGTCCAAAGCAAGTCGGACCCGGTGGACCTTGTTCTTCCAACAACTCGGACGGTATAGTCGGTCCAGCTTCACTCTTCCATCATTTGATGGCAAATCTGTCTGAAATTCTGTCTTGCATTCCATGATGGTTATTTCCACCACGGATCGCATATTCCATCTCGGAATAACCATCATTGTACCTTTCATTTACTTGATTATGGCGGGCTGGCCTCGCTTCTCTTTCTGCCGGGTTCATGCCTTGGTTGTGGGTTGAGCGCTGCTCTCTCCTTACTTCAGGGGTATTGTTCTCTTGATTGCCTTGCGGGCTCTCTTGCCGAGATCTCCATTACCTCGGTTCCGCCGTCTTTCTCCACACGCGGTGGTTCCTCTCCCCTGTTACCTCGGCTTGCATTGCCTCCGTTCTCATTCGCCTTTCCACCATCGGATCATATGGAACAACTTGCTTGTTCCTCTTTCTGATTACTGCTTTGTCTCTTCGCATTGTTTAGGGGAAGAAGCTGCTGTGAAAAGGCAGGTCTTGCTCTGCCGAGTGAACCATCCATGAGGCTCTGGCCTTGCCGGGTTTGTTAAAGTATTTCCTCATTTTGCTGGTTTGCGATGCGCACCAGCTCATTCACTCTTTCTTGTTGTTTCTGCCGGGCTTCCCCGGTCAACCCCTCTAATTCCAATGCTGCAGCGTTTGCCGCTCTCAAGTTCTTTGTCGGGGTACTGTATCTCGGCAAACCTAAATCACCTGATACAGCCCTGTGAGCTTCATGCTCTCTGTTAATATCATCTATGAGGTTCTTTCCTCTTAATCTTAACTCGTCCACCCGCTCGGGTGCGACATCAAGCTTATTAGCTTTAGCATATTCTCTCAGGGTCCTGTTTAAGGACTCCCGCAAGGCCGATACTTTCTTTGCCTCTACCAGCACCTTTTGCCTGGTTTACTCTAACTCTGCTTGAGCATTCGCCGGATCGAGTATCGGCGCTACAGGTATAGTCAAGTTTTCTATTGTTGCTTGAAGAATGTTCTCTGGCCTTTCTAGAGGCGGCCCCCTTACTCTTGGTGCCTTTGGTGTGGTGTCCTGCAGCTCGGTCGGGTGAGTCACTGGTGGGATTACCTCGGTGAGTTGAGGTGCGGTCTGCTTGGGCGCGCCTTGCGCGCCTGCGGCGGGTTCTCTGCTTGGCCCGGCTACTGCTGCTTCAGCCTGCGCTCCTGTAGCGACCATCACCTCGACGCTGCCTGCAAGACACTCTCTGGACGGGCGGCTTGCTGCGTTAAGAGGTGGCTCCCCTGCAACAACAACTTGGTGAGGATAAACGTCGGTGATGTCGACGCCGAAGTAAACCTTGTGCTCGCCCAGGCTGATGAAAACACCATTGCGTGGGGGAACTTTCCCCTTGAAGCTCCCTGCATTGTCACTGACATAGTCGCAGAGATCAAATCTCTGGACCAAGCCAGAAACAACGCGCTCGCCCGTGCTGATGAAATTTCCCGTCCAGATCATAACTCCAGCTAGCACCGGCTTGGCCCCCATGGGCGCCAAGCGTGGTGGTGGCACGGCGATGCCATGGGTAGGCTAAAGTATGGGGCCAATGGATTCTAGTGGGATGCAGGGAGGAAGATGCAACTGATTCAACACTCAAGTGGTCAAGGCAAAGATCTTTATTTCTCTTCTTTTGGGTTACAAGTGCTCCTCGAGCTGTATACAAGGAGAAGAGATGAATCTCACCAGCCTAACGGTACTGAAAAGAGTCGATGCCCTCCTCAGGGTCCAAGCCTCCCCTTATAAAGGAGTGCCTTGGGTGCCCTTAGGGCTGACGGGGCAAGCATATTCGAGGAATATGCTTGTCCCAAAATAGTAGTTCGGCGGCCTCCTTTCCCTGTCGCCCTTCTAACGACGGCAAGGCTCCTGAGGACCCCTCCTGCGTGCCTCGGGCTCCAGGACTGTCACCTCCGTGACCTCCTTCTGCCCCTCTGACGCTCTGCATCTTTGTCTCTTATGCTTGGCTCCGCTCTGATTCCTTCTAGCCTGCAGCTATAGTTTGACCTTGGGTTTCTCCTTCTCCTGCAAGCTTCGTATCACTCGGCCTTACCTTACCTTGCGTAACTCGGCTTGTCCTTTACCTGCATCGAGATCATTCGGACTAACCCGGCCGACCTCGCAGTAACTCGGCCGGGTAACTGCTTGATACTCATACACGGGCTTCTCGCCTCCGTACCTCGGCCGACATATTCATGATTCGGCCAACCTAGACCATAACTCGGAAACTAGACGGGGATTGTACCTCTGTCTTTCCCCGTCTCTGACCTACCCGAGGTCAACCCCCCGACATTTATCTGCAATGCCCTAGATCTTAAAGTTACATGTTTAGACTCGTCCATGCAACGCCCGTCCATCCATCCCTATGCCTACCGCACTGGATCCTACTATTTTCTACTACTGTTACTATTGCTCTTATTCTACTGTTGTTGTTGCATAGCTTTATTTGTAAGTTCACTTGGATCTATTATTGTTCACTGCTACTTCTTTCATTATGGGGAAGTCTCGTGATGGAAAGTTTCCTATTTTACCATCCACTACAAGAAGAGGTACAGTCCTAAACACCTCTGCTACTCTTGATTCACCGTCTGTTATATGTAAGCTTATTACACCACCACCACATACTCATGCTACACACACTGCTACTCTTGCTAAGTGCAGCGCTTTTGATACTCATGATGTTACTTCTCATGCTTGATGCGAGTGGTTCATTAGGTCCTTTCCTAGATGCTACTATGGCTAGTCTAGGAAATCTGAAACTCTAGTGAAGACACTATTACACTTAGCTCACCGAGTCTAGAGAGATATGATATTAATGATGGTTACATTGAGTTCAGCGATGAATTTGTTGAAGAGTCTTTGAAACACACATGGTACTAGTGCTATTAAGAGTCTCATGAGACACACCATTATTCCTAAGTTGTCTTGATCCTAAGTTTGCCACTTCTCATATAGATATTAAAGATAAATATTATGATTTCTCTCTTGATTTATCCTATTTGGACATTGTTGAGAAAGGACCTTTTTGTGGGACTGAAAATGAGAGTGTTGTGGCTCATATGAATGAGCTTTCTACTATGAGTGCTTTATTCTCTAATGATTTTAAGATGCGCAAGTACTTTGTTTCTAAGATCTTCCCTTTTTCACTAAAAGGAGAAGCTAGGGCTTGGTTTAATAGATTACCTCATGGTTCCATTGATAGCCCTGATTGTTTGATTGCTTCTTTCTTTTAGAAATATTTTCCTCCTAGTGCTAGACATGCTGCTTTGCAGAGACTTTTTGATATTAAACAGGGAGAAGAGGAGAAATTTCCCGAGTCATGGACAAGGTTCTGTGCCTTCATTCATGCACATCCTGGATGTTCATTGCCTAAAAATGAGCTTCTTGATATTTATTATAATGGACTAACTGATAATTCTAGGACATACCTTTATAGCTTTGTTGATTGTGTTTTCAGGAAAAGAACTCCTTCAGATGCCAAAGAATTAATGGCTAAAATAAGCAAGAATTATGATGATTGGACTTCAATTGAGCTAAATACACCTGAGCCTATTACTCCTGAACCAGTAGTGCCTGAACCAGTTCCAATACCAACAACAAAGAAAAGGGGAGTTATTGCACTAAATGATAAAGTGATGAAGGAAGCTAAGAAGTGTCTAAAGGAGAAAGGTATTAGAGCTAAAGATGTTAAGAATCTACCTCCTATAGAAGAATTATGTAAGCCAATTCCCCACTCATCTACTATTGAGGTACACTCTCTCCAACACTTTGATGAAGAATTATGTAAGCCAATTCCTCCTGATCAATGTTTAGAGGAACTTGACATTTTTATTGTTAAGCAAGGTAATTTTAATAAACAAGTTCATAATCATTTATTGGAAAACTATAGAGATATTAAAGAGTTGAAAGATATTGTGGAAAGAACTTCTAATGATATTAAAATGCTTTGTAAACACTTTCAAATGGTTCAAACCCAACTTGATCAACTTGCTAAGGTACAAAAGATATGCTAGTTAATGCCTCAGGAGATAAACATGATTATGGAATTAGAACTAGGAGTGGTATAGCTACTCATGATCCTTTATATACTCAAGGAAACCCTAAAAGAATTGAGCATGATTCTCAACAAGGTGAAAGTAGTGGTAGTCCTCATAAGAGAAAGAAAAAGAAACATAAAATAGTTGAGGAACCCCTTGAAACTGTTGTAGATCCTAATAGTATATCTGTCTCTGATGCTGAAACTGAGAGTGGTAATGATAAAGATGATGCTCCTGATAAGGAGGAAGTTGAGGAAGAACCTGAGAAGCACACTAAGAACACTAGGTACACTAAGGAAGATTTTATTGCTAATAAACATGGTAAAGAGAGAGAACCTTGGGTGCAGAAATCTATGCCTTTTCTAGGTAAGAAACACAAGTCTAAGGAGGAAGAACACTACAACAAGTTTTGTGAGTGGATGAAACCTTTATTTTTGCAAATTCCTTTGACTAATGCTATTAAGTTGCCTCCTTATTCAAAGTATATGAAGGATATTGTCTCTAATAAATGGAAGATTCCTAATGAGGAGATTTCTACTTTGCTTGCTAATTATTCCCTCAATGGTAAGGTTCCAAAGAAACATGGCGATCCAGGTATACCAACTATTCCTTTCTCTATTAAGAATAATTATGTTAGAACTGCTTTATGTGATTTGGGAGCTGGAGTTAGTGTTATGTATTTTTCTCTCTACAAGAGACTCCTAGAAGTCGATACCAAGCGATATATCTTTGTAAATGGCTAATAAGTCAACTACTATTCCTGTTGGTATATGTGAGAATGTTCTAGATCAAGTGGCTCATAATTGCTTGGTTTTAACCAATTTTGTTGTGCTTGAAATGCCTGGAGATGATAATATGTCCATTATTCTTGGGAGACCTTTTCTTAAAACTGCAGGTGTTGTAATCAATTGTAATCAAGGAAAAGTAACTTTTAATATTAATGACAAAGAGCATACTGTCTATTTCCCCAAGAAGGTACCTAAAAGCGATTGCCTGAACTCCAATGAAAATATTGAGAGCATCAAGGTTGGAGAAATACATTGTCCCATTCCACTAGAAAATTTTGAAACTATTATGATTGGGACCATTTATATCAAGCTCGAGGTAACATAATCACTTGGTGGAATACAAAGTTTTGTCTCATTTAAGATTGTTTTGGTAACAAGACTTGATCAACCTTGTTAACAAAAGGGGTTTAATGAACAAAACAATGTTTTCATTGTGGTTATTTTTGCTCACTTTTACTTTTTTCCTTCCTAGTATTTGCATTTTCTCTTGCTAGCTTTAGTTTTGCGAGTTGCTTACTTGTTAGAGTGTCTTAGACCTTCTGTAGTTTGGTTTTTGTTTGCTTTTGCTTCTTCCGAAAAAAGTGCATTTTACGCTAGAAAATCAATTTTCATACCCTAAAAATTGGCCAAAAATAAAGTTTTCCGAAAAATCCCAGAAAATTCAAAATAAAATTTTCCTCGAAAAAAGGGGCAGATGGACACCTGGAGTCACCTAGGGGCCACCATAGGCCAGCACACCCCTGGTGGGCGCGGCCAGCCCCCAAGTGGCACCTGGCTGGTGTGTGGCCCACCTGGACCCCTCCAAGATGCCTCCTCCCAGCCATCTTCTTTCTCTCTCCTGAAAAACACCGGAAAACTTTCTCAAGCTCGAGTTCTTACTGTTCTTGCTCGCTAATTTCGATCTCCTTGCTCAGCCCATCTTTGCTGCTTCTTGATTTTTGGAGGGATTGCTCCTTGGTATGTGCCTCCTCCACTTGTTCAATTAGATTTGTGATTGGTAGATTGTATCTTGAGTATTATGCTGCTATAGGTGTTAGGTTGTGTGAGCTTGCATGCTTGTTCTATGCTTAGAGATTTCATTTTGATGGATGTGTAGCCCTCTAGCAAGTTCCTATAGTGGTTGCTCTTCATTTATCACATTGGAAATCACTTGGTTTGATGTTTGTCTAAAATTTTCAGAAAAAAGAGGTCATGGCGAACCACACATTTGGTGAAATATTTGAGAGTGATGCACCTAGAAGGGCAAGGCCTTCAAGATCATCCTCCCGAGATAGGCCCTCATACAATGAGGATCTCAGTACACCGCGATTTGGCGACGAGGGAGATGAGGGGGATGCGCACCCTTCCACCTTCCCTTGCCCAACCTTTTTGTGGGCTGCTGGGATTCTTGAGGATTTTCTAACCTTGGTTCAGAGGGTTGGATTAACAAGTTATATGCAGGATGAGTGCGTGCAGTATGCTACGCTCACTAAAACATCTATGGAGAGATTTTCTTTTGCTAACAGCATGTTCAAACCAGATGTGTCTTTCAAAATTTATGGAATGCCTTACACCATGACACAGAAGAATTTTTTTGAGGCTCTGGGCCTTGGTACAGCTGGGTCGGTGAAGAAGATTCCATCTCAACCCACTGATTTGTTGGAGATCTACCGCGGGATAACTAATGATGATGACCGTAGAGCCCAACGGGGAAAGATAAGAAATATTCAACTCCCAGCCATCAGGTACTTTGCTTATTATTTTGTCGCGAGAACACTAGTAATATTTCCAACTATCATTTGGCCTTCATAGCCGCTGCGCTCAACAATGAAACTAAGTACAATCTTGGTTCTCTCATTCCTCGTCGCTTAGCTGCTAAGGGACCCATTTATGGGGGAATTATTGATGCACGTGTTGTTGCTTCCTTGGACCTTGCTGTTGATCCAAATGATACAGTTTTGGCTCCTTAGTGGCTTGATCTTGCTGTGATGAAAGCACATCACTTTGTCACTGCTGGCTCTACCCTTGAGAGCTTGGTTTATAGAATGATGTTTACTAACGGGGAAGAGAGAGAGATCCCTCTCCCCCAAACCACTTTGTTCAGTATTTCCCAGGGACCTTTTCACGCTCCAAGGAGGAGATGGATGACAAGCTGTGCATTCTCGGTTTCCATGGACACTATCAGGGGGATGCGCCCTCGTACGACCCCTCTGTGTACTACACAGGGGAGTCCACGAGCTCTTACCAGGACGAAGGGGCCTCCTCGACGTACTATGGAGGTGCACCCTTTGGGAAACATGGGATTGAGCCCCACTTAGTCCAAAAGACTAAGCTTGGGGGGAGGTACGCCGACATCACACTCACCCATATATCATGTTTCGTTGGTTCTTTGTATATCCATTGTTTCTTTCTTTTTGGTTCTTGTTCTTTCTCAAAACACAAAAATACCAAAAAATATTCTCGTTGTTTTATTGGTTTGTTTCTTTACTTTTTAGTTTTGGTTTGCCTTAAAAGAAAAAATCCAAAAAGATTTTGCTTTGTTTGCATGCTTTAAAAAATTGAAAACACCAAAAATATCTGTTGTTCTTCTTTGGTTTTGTGAGTTCTTTGCAGGATTCAGCCGTCCTTAGTGGATCTTGGTTTCATGTTATTATTCAAGTCACACAAGTGAAGGGAAATAATGAAGAATTAAGACAACTTGAGGTGTGGTAAGAGGCTGGTAACAAACTCTATTTGTTTTCATTTTTGTACATATACTCATCCTTGTGAGCATGCTTAGTCAGTTCTTGTAAGGTGTATGTTATTATGGTATCCTCCTCTGAAAGTTTCATGTGAATCGACTTGGCACATTCTCACGCATGCATATGACTAAACAATAGTCAATAAGCCTCGATGATTTATTTTGCCTCGGAGTTTTTGTATCACTTTTTTGCGATAACTAGTCCTGTTTTGGTGCAAGCATGAATATGATAGCTATTGCTCTCTCGTTTGTCTCTCCCTCTCTATTTCTAGCCTTCACTTTCACTGAGTATGATCTATACTTGTGAATCCAACTCCCAAAAACCAATATTGCCAACAGTGTCCACCATACCTACCTATTAGCATCATTTGCTATTTTAGTGCATATTCTATATGCCTTGCTTTCTTCCAAATAAAATGTTTGACTGCTTTGAGAAAGTTAGTTAGTATAGCTCTCACAAACTTGATGGAACACTTTATTCCTTGCACTTAATAATCTTGAACCATTGTGACTTGTCCAAGAAAGTTATATGCTTGCAAATTATAGGCTGGGAGTTAGCAGAACCGTGATGTCACGGGGAACGCTTTCAACACTTATGGATACATATCCAGTTGATACCTTGCTCTTTTGTTTGTGGATGTCGATTGTGGAATAAAAGGGGAGCTTGTGAGTTCATGGAGTATATATATGTCTTAGAGAAACGCCTGGGCCGCTAGCCTAAGCCATGCCTAATCATGGTGGAAACTTGCAGCATCACCATAATGAGCATTCTATGAAGCATCCTTAATAAAAAGCTATGCATATAGTAAATAAAAGATCATTGAGATGCTCATTGTCGCCTTCCCTATCATTTTAATCAGGATAGCTCACGTATCATGTGCAAGGGTACCCCATTTGCGGTTCTCTATGATATGCATGTATTTACAATGACAATAACTTTACGGTAACCAAAGTTGAGTAGCATGCATCATGCCCTCGTACTCAAGGGACATGGGATTTCCAGTTTATGGTATGTCAAGCTTATAACTCAGATTGGACCTCACTTTCACCTTAACCACATAAAGATTCCTATGGTAGGGGCAATGAGAGCTTAAAGCTAATGACTACCTTACTTTCCGCATTTGGAAGCCTTTCAAACTTTTCAAAACCTTTTCACTTCCTTGTTGAGACACCACTTATTCTATGAGCACCTTCTTGAGAGCATAGTTGTCATTCTTGTGTTTGTCTCAAAAATTGGTTAATTATGTCATGACTTTGATGTTTGTATCTCTGATATCTTTACTTCTAGTCTTGGTTTGAACTTCAGAGGTGCCTTGGCATTTATATTGTGCTCTATAAACAAAGGCAAGCGAGATACCACTCTATCATACCTTTTTATGAGCATTGCAATGTTGCTTATGTTTATGTTTCATGCTACTTATTATTATTGAGGTGGTTTCTCTTCATAGCTTCTAATGACTATTGGGTAGACTTAGTTGCATACTCTTTACTATGAATAGTTTAAGCATCTACTCATATGCTGAGAATATATACATCATATGAAGCAAATGTGTTCGTGAAAGTTCTTTTATCGCAATCAGTTTTCAACTAAATTGCTTGAGGACAAGCAATAAGCTAAGCTTGGGGGGAGTTCATACATCCAAAACGTATCTACTTTTCCAAACACTTTTTCTATTGTTTCTCCTCTAAACTTATGTGATTTGGATACAACTAACACGGACTGACGTTGTTTTCAGCAGAATTACCTTGGTGTCTAGTTTTTGTGCAGAAAATCAACTATTAGGAAAAATCCCGGAAAATATGCCAAAAATCCTATTTCACCAGAAGATCCACGGGGCCAGAGTACGGGACGGAGTGGATGCCTTGGGGCACACCCACCTGAGTGGGCCAGCCCTCGTCATCACCAACGCCTCTGCATCAACCATCAATGTTTCCCTCATCCATGAGAGAGTAATCCCCTGTAGTAGGCTATGGGTATAGTAGGGATTGGATGAGTTATATCATGTAATCGAATAAGATTTTTAGGGCATAGTGCCTAGTATCTCTATTAGTTCTATTTGACTTTGTTGCTACATGTTGTGCTTAATGCTTATCACTAGGGCCCGAGTGCCATGATCCCAGATCTGAACTTATTATTGAATAATTATGATAGTATTGTTTGTGACCTTATCTTCAAGTTTTGTACACATATCATTGTCCGAATCCAAAGGCCCCAAAGTGACAGAAATTGGGACAACCGGAGGGGATGGTTGTGATTTGAGGATCACATGTGTTCATGGAGTATTAATGATTTGCTCGGTGCTCTATAAAATGGAGAACCTTAATTTCCATTAGTTCCCTTGAGGCCCATTGCAACGGTTGGGTGGACAAAAGATGTTGTGCAAGTTCTCATTGCGAGCATGCATAACTATATATGGAGCACATGCCTAGGATTGTTTAGTACTTGGATGCTTGTTCTTATTTATTGTCGTGGTGGTGGCACGGCAGATGCCATGGGTAGGCTAAAGTATGGGGCCAATGGATGCTAGTGGGATCTCGGGAGGGAAGATGCAACTGATTCTACACTCAAGTGGTTAAGGCTAAGACCTTTATTTCTCTTCTTTTGGGTTACAAGTGCTCCTCGAGCTGTATACAAGGAGACCAGATGAATCTCACCAGCCTAACCGTACCGAAAAGAGTCGATGCCCTCCTCAGGGTCCAAGCCTCCCCTTATAAAGGAGTGCCTTGGGTGCCCTTAGGGCTGACGAGGCAAGCATATTCGAGGAATATGCTTGTCCCGAAATGGTAGTTCGGCGGCCTCCTTTCCCTGTCGCCCTTCTAACGACGGCAAGGCTCACGAGGACCCCTCACCGCATGCCTCGGGCTCCGGACTGTCACCTCCGTGACCTCCTTACGCCCCTCGGCCTGCATCTTTGTCTCTTATGCTTGGCTCCGCTCTGATTCCTTCTAGCCTGCAGCTATAGTTTGACCTTGGGTTTCTCCTTCTCCTGCAAGCTTCGTATCACTCGGCCTTACCTTACCTTGCGTAACTCGGCTTGTCCTTTACCTGCATCGAGATCATTCGGACTAACCCGGCCGACCCTCGCAGTAACTCGGCCGGGTAACTGCTTGATACTCATACACGGGCTTCTCGCCTCCGTACCTCGGCCGACCTATTCATGATTCGGCCAACCTAGACCGTAACTCGGAAACTAGACGGGGATTGTACCTCTGTCTTTCCCCGTCTCTGACCTACCCGAGGTCAACCCCCCGACATTAGTCCCCGAAGCTGGTGTGGCCCCGTCGATAGCTTCGGCCGGGTCGTATCAGCTTCATTATATTCTTCAGTTTTGTTTCCGAGTTATATCTTCTTCATCCGAGGTTTCCTCGTTTCTTCTCTCGTACGCCATGTCCTACGTGTCACCCCCATCATCGTTCTTCTAGCTTTTTGGTCCCTCTACAATACTTACTGACAGGCTACAGTTAACTTTGTACCTGCTGCGCCGCCGCTGCGACGCCTCGGGTGCCGTTCCCCTTGGGGATCGTAACGCTCTTCCTTCCTGTGTGGCCGTTGGTGTGGCTCCACTTATCGATGCGTATGCTGCGCACCCGCGATCTACACGGTCAACCGCTACACCCACGATCCCACTACCTTATTCGGCTCGATTATAAAGAGGGGGACGGCGTTTGGGGAATTTACTTTTCCCCTTCTCGCTCGTCTCCGTCCTCCTCCTTCCTTCCGCCGGCGCGTCCTCTCGCTGCTCCGCCAAGGCCTTGTGAGCTTCGCCGGTGAAGACTCCGCCGTTCTTCCTGCCTACCAGGCATGGGCTTTGGCTCCGTCGCCGGTGAGTCCTCTCCGGTTGCATTGCCTGGATTTTTCCCTACACTCATCTGTTTCGATTCCGTGCTCGTGCGACGGTTCCTCTGGTTCTTCGCCATTATACTCGTGCAAAGTCCCGACGGGGCCTTGCAGCTCTAAACTCCCCTCCGCCGCCAGTCTTTCCTCCGGCGATCTTTCTGGCGCACAGATGTCTAGTTCGTTTAGAGGCACTCTGGTTGAGGACGACGACGCTGGATCCGGGCCCGAGCGAGGCTCGTGGCAGGTCTCTTCTGTCACACGCCGTGAGATCGAGTGGCTCATCCGGACTCGAAGAATTCCCGCCGAGGTTTCTTGCCATTTACCCGGCAGCGAATCCTCTCCGGATGTTAGGGAGGGCGAGTATGTGGTTTTTATGTCTCACTTCGCGCGTGGCTTCGGTCTCCCTCTTAGCGATTTCGCTAGAGAATTCCTCGACTACTTCGGCCTTCAGCCGCATCATCTTCCTGCGAACGCTATCGCTTCTCTTTCTTCTTTCATCTCCGTGATCGGAGGTATACTTGACTGTGGGTCACAAGTGCATGTCTGGTCGAAGTTCTTCCAGATTCGCTCCAACGTAGTCCCTGACAAATCTCTGCACCCTTCCGAGAAGTTACATACTCAATGTGGGGCAGAGTCTATTACTCCTCGGAGGAAGTCCGTGTTTCCTCGTGTCACCGGGTTGGAGTCGTGCAAGAAGTGGCACAAATCATTCTTTTATGTCAAGAACAGAGGGGCAGAGGACAAGATTCGGCTCCCTGCATTCTCAATTGGCCCGCCTTCTAAAGTGAACTGGCTCTACAATCCGAGGAAAACTCATGCCTTGGCCGAGGCCTTCGAGATTCGGCTTAAAGAGTTGATCCGGGCCGGGTTATGCGGCGAAGACCTGATGGCTACTTTCATTAGTAGCCGGATCTGCCCATTCCAGAAGCGGACTCACAAGCTGTGCTACATGAGTGGTCCCCTTGATCCTAACCGGGTCTCGACCGTGGAGCTGGACAACTACCTTATCTATAAGCGCGTCCGAGCTATCTTTAGGACAGAGATGCCTGAGGATTGGGCTTGGGGATTAAAACCGTTCACCCGCGATCATCCACCTCCCGAGGTGAGCTTAATCAACAACGCTCTGCTATTCCATTGTTTTTGTAACGGGTTTATCTAACTCTCTTTTTCCTCGTCTTGCAGAGGTTCGCAGAGCAGAAAAACGAGGACGCCGAAGTTCTGCTGCTCCCTTGGCCCGCGGACAGGAGTACCCCGGATACTGGTGAGCCGGACTCCGAGGAGTTCGTCCCTAAGTCGGATCCTGCCCCGGCTCGAGCTCGTGGCAAGACTTCAAGACGAGGAGGAAGGTGATTGACGAGGTCCAAATTTGAGGTAGTTGCCGCCATGCCTATTTCTTATGCATTTCTTCTACTTTCCCAGCTAATCCGCCGGTCAGGTTCACGACGAGCCTATTGCTTCTCGACCCCTATTACCTCGGGAAGCGGGCTCCTGCTAGTGCCTCGAGGCGGTTCCCAAGAAACGAATGAAGAATCCGCTCGAACCTCCCAGGCGCAAGACTATGCCTGGGGTCGCCGGGTAAGTTCCTTTTGCTTATATTTCTTGTTTCTCTCTTTCTGTTTTTCATACTGACGATTCTTCTTTCTTATTTTTGCAGTGCTCCTCTTTCTGTTAAACCCGGCGTTCCTAGTATGACTAGCCCGGCCGCACCGCCTCCTCCTCCCGCCGATGATACCAGATTCCTAGTCCTATTCATCCTTCTTCCTCCACTCAACACGCCGCCTCTGTCGCGATGTTCTGAGACCCTTCCATTGACCCGATTCAACTGCCCTCAAGTTTTCGTCGAACCCGCCGCCCCTTCTATGGGCCCCAGCGCTGCTACTGAGCCTCTATCTACTCCGGCAGTTTCTACAGCCATTCCAACCTCGGCCGAAGAGGTCGTTATCTCGGCGCCCTCTACGACCATAACCCCTGCTGCTCCTAAAGATGCCGTCCCCACTTCGGAGGCATCACTTCCTGCTGATGCCTCCTCTAAGGCGAGAAAAGTTGTTTCCGCCAAGACTTCCTCTTCTCAGAAAGGTCTTGTCGGCTCTTCTCAGCCGAGTATTGCCGACGTGCTGCGTAAGGGAGCTGCGCCTACTAAAGTCCCCGTTGCCTCGGCGGCCGGCACCCAGCTTGCTCTTCATAAGATCCTGCGCATTGTGGTCGAACAACTGTCCGGGTAAGGTCTTAACTCGGACAGCTGGTGAACAGCCGGAGCCGGTGGAGTATGCCAATAATTGGAACGCTGCTGATCAGTTTGAGGGTAATCCTATGCACCAGCCCTTTCAGCTTTCTGACATCAGCGGCCGTTTTGACCATGCTGCCAAGTTCATCGTTGATACCAATAAGATGAATGAGGTAATTACTGTTTCTCTGAGTTTTAAATTATTCCTCAGATGTTACTATATGCTCTAGTCCCCGAAACTTGCAAGGAAATAACTCGTTATATACTTGGAAGTTTAATGATCTTTGACTTAATTTTATTTCTAGGGTTCGTTAATCCGGCCATCTAGATCCGAGTTAAGTTTTGCTTGACTCGGATGTGCTTTAGCTTTGAATATCCAGCCACCTAGATCCGAACTAAGTTCTGTTCGATTCGGATCTGAGTCAGCTTTGAATATCCAGCCACTTAGATCTGAGCTAAGTCCTGCTTGACTCGGATCTGACATAGCTTTGAATATCCAGTCACCTAGATCCGAACTAAGTTCTGCTTGATTCGGATCTGATTTAGCTTTGAATATCCAGCCATCTAGATCTGAGCTAAGTCCTGCGTGACTCGGATCTGACTTAGCTTTGAATATCCAGCCACCTAGATCCGAACTAAGTTCTGCTTGATTCGGATCTGATTTAGCTTTGAATATCCAGCCACCTAGATCTGAGCTAAGTCCTGCGTGACTCGGATCTGACTTAGCTTTGAACATCCAGCCACCTAGATCCGAACTAAGTTCTGCTTGATTCGGATCTGATTTAGCTTTGAACATCCAGCCACCTAGATCCGAACTAAGTTCTGCTTGATTCGGATCTGATTTAGCTTTGAATATCCAGCCATCTAGATCTGAGCTAAGTCCTACGTGACTCGGATCTGACTTAGCTTTGAATATCCAGCCACCTAGATCCGAACTAAGTTCTGCTTGATTCGGATCTGATTTAGCTTTGAATATCCATTTACCGTTTTTCCCCATTTGCTCAGGTTGCACATGATTGGAGGACTGCCGAGTTCCAGAGGTTGCTTTTTTCGCACCGTAAGCTTGAAGAAAAGTATGAGAAAATCCTTCCGGTAGTAAAGAAAGCTGGTACGTCGATGATTCCTCCTTGTTACTTTCCATGTTCTCAATTACTTGCCCGCGAGACGTCGGCTTACTTTCTTGGTAAATAGGTAACATTAATAACCTCAACATTCGCCTTGAGAAGAAGGTCAAGAGCTTTGAAGGTTAGTTTCCCTTTTATCTTACATCTTTTCTCTTTTACCATGTGTGCTAAGCTTCCTTATCGCGTTTGGCTCTGGTAAAGCCGAGTTGCAAAACTTTGCAGCGTCGCACCAAGATTGCATGCCCATGCCTGACGTGATGCTGCATTTTTTAGAGCAAAATGCTATTCATTCGGCGCAATTACAAGAAAAAGATGATGAAATAGCTCGCCTACGAGCCGAATTGGATATCCTTAAGCTCTCTCAGAAGTCCGAACTAGAAAAGGTCGACCAAGAATTCTCCGAGGAGAAGAATCGGCTGACTTTGGAGCTGCAGAAGGGCAAAGAACTCCTCGAGGCTGCCGAACTGAGAACCCATGGTTTGAGCGAGGAAATTGCTCGTTTCGAGAAGAGCAAGGTCGATTGGGCCAAAGACCTTCAGATAATGATGAGATACATTCATCGTAAGCTATTTAGCGCGGCCGAATTATATTTTTCTTTTTCGTTTTCGTGACCATCTGACACGTTCATGCTTTGCGCAGATCATTTCCCCGAGGCCAAGCCCATGAGTTCTAAAGCGGTTCTCGCAGCTCGCATGCGCCGAGGTGAACCTGTTACCGTTGATTCGGAGTATTCACTAGAGGATTACTTGGTTGCCGTTGGTGCCGTAGTTGGTCCGATGAAAATTATGGGCCGGGACTTGGTGCAAGCCGCTATCCGAGCTTACCATGTACTCTGGCCGAATACCTCGGGGACTCCTGATATCAACGAAATCAAGTTATTGGTGGAAAGACTAATGGCATCTGAGAGGCAGTTAAGTCTTTGGAGGGAATCTGCTGGGCGTGCTGGTGCCGATATGGCCCTTACTGTTATCATGTCATGGTATGAAGACATCTCTCTTGACATCCTGAGAAATTTATGACCGGTTCCCGGGTTGAGGATCCCACTTTGTTGCTCTTCGCAAGCTCGGGCCTTCCAACTCGTCGAGTACCGACGCACACTTGGAATGAAGGGCCGAGTTTTCCGCACCGGATGAGGAGGTTGTAGCTGAGACGCGCTCGGATGATAATCCTGAGGTGGGGAGGGTGAAAATGATTCGCCGCATCCGATAGCTCCAGCTCAAGCTCGAGAACGGGCGACGCGCGGTCCTCTTCCAAAGGTACCGGGCATTCTACCGCACGGACTGATGCTCCTGAGCAACCTCGGACTTCCGCTGAAGTTGCACCTGGGTCGGCGGAGGGCGAGGCAACCTCAGTCGAAGTTCCTCCTACCTCGGAGTGCCCCGCACCTGAGCAAGCTGCTGCCTCCCCAACGAACAACGCCTAAGTTATTTCCGATCCCTGGCATGCCGGGCGTATGATGTAGGCGAAATATTTGTCAACTCTCTGTATGATCCAAATTTCTTTTGCTGTGTACTGTTGTGACATTCGGTTAAGTGGGTGTTCGCCCGAATTCTTGCTTCGTTGGCCCTCTACTTCCTGACCTTTTAGGATTTATCTTTGCCTCTATTTTTAATGGTTTTATCCAAGCGTGAGCTCTGAATATCATATAATATTGATTTGCTCTGAACAGAGATTGACTACTTCGTTGTGAAAATATATAGCAATCGCTGAATCATTGTTTATTGTGCTAAACTTCGATATGTAAATCAAATTTCAGAGGTAGTATAAGACTAATACGGGTGCGCTTAGCATAAGATTGAGGTAGCGTACGGTAGTCCCCGAGTCGCTGCTTCAGATGCCGAGGTTTAGATATTAATACGAAATTGATATATCATACGGTAGTCCCCGAGTTACTGCTCTGGGCGATGAGGTTCAGATACATAACATGAAGTTGATATAAGATACGACAGTCCCCGAGTCACTGCTCTGGGCACCAAGGTTCAAATACATAACACGAAATAGATATAGCATATGGTAGTCCCCGAGTTACTGCTCCGGGCGCCGAGGTTCCAACACATAACACGAAATAGATATAACATATGGCAGTCCCCGAGTCACTGCTCTGGGCGCCGAGGTTCAAATACATAACACGAAATAGATATAACATATGGCAGT
This sequence comes from Avena longiglumis, assembly GCA_030063025.1. Classification (NCBI taxonomy): domain Eukaryota; kingdom Viridiplantae; phylum Streptophyta; class Magnoliopsida; order Poales; family Poaceae; genus Avena; species Avena longiglumis. Next base: position 593,767,118 of record CP125973.1, read on the forward strand.
CCCCGAGTCACTGCTCTGGGCGCCGAGGTTCAAATACATCATTGGATCTTGACTTTGAGATACAATGCTACGAGTAGAATGGTCGAAGTAAAGCCACATTCCGTGGACGCTTGCTTTTCGCCATGCTTTATGCCCTGTTGTTCCGGGGACGAGCGCCGATTAGATAATAGGCATCATTGTGCAACGCTTTGCTTACAATAAATGGTCCTTCCCATGGGGGTGACAACTTGTGCATGCCGGCCGTATGCTGTACCAGTCGGAGGACCAAATCTCCTTCTTTGAACACTCTTGGATTCACTTTCTTGTGGATACCGCCAAGTTCTGTTGATAAATAGCCGATCGTGATAATGTCAACTCTCTGGCTTCTTCCAGCAGGTCTACGGCATCTTGCCGAGCTATCTCATTTGTCTCTGAGGTTGTGTACTGAGCAACTCTTGGCGAGTCATATATTATGTCGGCTGGAAGTACGGCCTCTGCCCCGTACACCAGAAAGAATGGAGTATAGCCTGTTGATCTATTCGGAGTAGTCCGGAGGCTCCATAGTACGGCTGGGATTTCTTCGATCCAACATCCTGCCGACCTTTGCAATGGTTCGACAAGTCGTGATTTTATTCCTGATAGTACCAGTCCATTAGACCTTTCCACTTGCCCATTGGATGCTGGGTGAGCCAAAGAGGCAATATCTAGTCTTATGTGCTTCTCTCGGCAAAATCTAGCGAACGCTCCTTCTGCAAAGTTTGTGCCGTTGTCCGTAATAATACTGTGCGGGTACCCATATCTTAGGATGATATCCTTGAGAAATTTCACTGCTGTGTGTCCATCACACTTTTTAATTGGTTTTACTTCAATCCATTTTGTGAACTTGTCCACCATAACCAATATGTGGGTCATTCCTCCTCGCGCTGGCTTGAATGGTCCCACCATATCTAAACCCCATACAGAAAATGGCCAAGTGATGGGTATTGTTCTTAACTCGGCCGACGGCATATGTGTTTTGGTTGCGTATCTCTGACATCCATTGCATTTCTTAACTAATTCTTTTGCTTCTTTCAATGCCGTTAATAAAATCCATGCCGAATGCCTTGGCTACTAAGGCGAGATAAGGCATGGTGCCCACATTCTCCTTGGTGTATGTCTAGAAGGATTTCGACCTTCCGAACTTACGCACTGCAATACGCTTTGTGACGCTTCTTTTATACAGCTCATTGTTTATGATTGTATAAGCTTTTGCTCTTCTTACGGTTTGTCTAGCTAATACCTCATTACTCGGCAACATCGCGTCTTTTAGGTAAGAAAATATGGGTTGCACCATAACGGCATTTTTTCGATGTGATCTCACCGCTCATCTCCATGTTCTCTGCCGACATATATATCTCGGCTCTCTCCATGATTGCGCTTACCTCGGCTGTTCCCCTCTTTAGGGGTTCCGATTCATTCTGCGGATCTACCTCCATTGGCGTGTGATCTTCTGGAGGATTTGCTGGGATAAAGATAGATTCGGATTCTGGTGATGGGATTATTGATGGTTTCCTGAGGTGCTCCAGGGCAATACCTGGAGGAATTGATTGCCGGGTTGATCCTAATTTTGACAATGTATCGGCGGCGTCATTTTCTGCCCGAGGTATGTGGTGGAATTCACATCCTTCAAAGTATCCACTGATTTTTTGCACATGGAATCTGTATAAAACCATATTAGCATCTAATGCGTCCCAACTGCCTGATACTTGCTGTACTACTAGATCCGAGTCACCATAGCATAAGATTCGGCGTATACCAATTTCTTTTGCTACTTTCAATCCATGGACTAGCGCTTCATATTCGGCTACGTTGTTGGACGCAGCAAAATGTATTTGCAATACATATTTCAATTGGTCTTTTTTAGGCGAGGTTAACACTATTCCTGCTCCCAAACCATTCCTTAGTTTGGAACCATCGAAATGCATTGTCCAGTAATTTGGATCAGCAATGGTGGCTCATCTTGTACCTCGCCCAGTCCATTTAGAAAGTCGGCGACACCGAGATTTGATTGCATCTCTTCTATCAAACTGTGGAGCGATGGTGATAACTCGATCGCCCATTTTGCTATTCGCCACTTGCCTTTTGTTGCTCAATATGTCGGCTATGGGTGCTTCACAGACTTTGATGGGATGCTCTTCAAGTAATGTTTAAGCTTTTCACGACATATATACTCCATAAGCCATCTTCCGATAATGCGGTAATTCGCTTTGAAGTGGATAACACCTCACTTAGATAATAGACCGCCTCGAATCGACTTACCATCTTCAAGTCGTTCCACCATTTACGACAAGATTAACTACTCTATTGGTAGCCGCTACATAGAGTAACATAGGCTCTTTTGATAATGGAGAAGCCAAAATGGGTGCCGTAACTAACATCTTTTTCAATTCACGAAATGCAAGGTCCGCCTGTGGAGTACAAATGAATTTATCCGACTTCCTCATTATCTGATAGAGCGGTAGTGCCTTCTCTCCTAGCCGACATACAAATCGACTAAGCGAGGCCAGGCAGCCCGTGAATTTTTGTACGTCATTCAAACATTTTGGCAATTCCATTCTTTCCACTGCTCTTATTTTTGTTGGATTAGCCTCGATACCTCGGCTGGATACAAGGAAACCTAGTAATTTTCCTGCCGGCACGCCAAATGTGCACTTCTCTGGATTAAGCTTCATTCGGAACCTTCTCAAGTTCGCAAAAGTCTGCCGTATATCTTCTAGTAATAATGTTTTGCTCTCTTTAGTTTTGATGACCACGTCATCCACATACACTTGTACATTTTTTCCTATCTGATCATGCATGCATTTTTTCATGCATCTCTGATACGTCGCTCCTGCATTTCGCAGGCCAAATGGCATTGTGCGATAATAATAAGCCACGTACAGGGTAATAAATGCAGTCTTTATTTGATCGGCCGGATTTAACGGTATCTGGTGGAAACCAGAATACGCGTCTACAAACGATAATAGCTCACAACCAGCGGTCGAGTCAATGACTTGGTCTATTCTAGGCAATGGAAAAGGATCTTTCGGACATACCTTGTTCAGGTTGGTGTAATCGATACACATTCGCCATACAATGGCTACATTGGGGTCATCTTTCTTCTTTTCTACTAGCACCGGATTTGATAACCAATCCGGATATAGCACCTCCATGATGAACCCAGCTGCGAGGAGCCGAGCTATTTCATCTCCTATTACTTTTCTCCTGTCTTCGGCGAAGCGTCGGAGAGGTTGCTTCACCGGCCGTGCTCCTGACCTAACGTTCAAAGAGTGCTCAGCCAACTCCCTCGGAACACCTTGCAGATCTTGAGTTGACCATGCAAATATGTCCCGATTCTCACGGAGGAAGTTGGTGAGCTCGCCTTCCTATTTAGCATCCAGGCCTGCACCAATAGTAACAGTACGCTCTGGGAATTGCTCATCAATCTGAAATTTCTTCGTCTCTTTAGTCGGCTGAAAAGAGACACTGCCATGAGGGTTGGCCAGCGCCGGCATGTTCGGGCCAGCCGATCGAGCGAGGGCTGCTACTTGAATCCTTCTCTTTCTCTTGCTATAACCAATGACTCGCCAAATTAGACCCGCTGAAGCACACCCATTGACTTCTTGTAATCCCCTGAATCATTATCACCCTCGTGGTCCGGTAGCTTCATCTTCAGATAATTTATATGACAATGCTCATGAATTTCGCCAAGGGTCCGTCCGAGTAGAGCATGATAACAACTTTCCAGATCCACCACTTCAAATTCTAAATTTTCTGCTGCAGTTATCTCTTGTACCGAATAACACGCCCACTGGACTTTACCGATGGGCTCACATGAAAGCCCGGCACTATCCCATGGAAAGTGGTCCTCGTGGATTGCAGCATGTTCTGTGATATTCCGAGTTTATGCATGGTATCTTTGTACATGATGTTGATACTGCTTCCATTGTCAATGAGTACTTTTGAAAATTTCACATTGATGCTTGGTCCAACAAATGTCGGATCCAACACAAGTGCATATGATCCTGGACTTGGCATTATTCTGGGGTGGTCCTTCATGCTCCAGGTCACCTCCTGATCAGACCATGGCACGTATCTTGGTACTGCCGGCATAACTGCATTTACTTCCATATGCCGGGCCAGACACTCGCTTGTCCTGCTGTTCCGTTGTGAACACACAATAAGATTGGTGATGTTCTCCATAATCATTACATCCGGTATTTGCCGGATTCATCCTTCCATCCTGGACCTGGTTTATTACTTGATGCACTCCATCTCTCCGATCCGAGCTATCATACCTCGGGGGAGGGGGCGGTAGCATCAGTTGCTGTGTATTTGCTCCAGTTAATTGCGGCTGATGCTGCTGCTGCACTTGATGGGCGCTGAACTCTCATGGGCTCCCCATCGCATTTTTCATCCATGCACATTGGCGGGTCGTATGATTGGCTGGTCTGGATGGGTTTGATGTGTGAAATTTGCATGGCTGATCTAACATGGATTTGAATGTGTACTTCGGCCTCTCTTGCCATTGCTTCTTTTTCTCTGGGGTCCATTGCCTTTTTCCCTCATTTCTTGATGTCCACTGTTGAGGTCCATTCTTCTGCCGTTGAGTTGCTCCATGATTCGGCTGATCTTGTGCTACTGCCGCCACCTGGGCCGAATTATATCTATAATTCGGCCTTTCCTCTCTTCTTCTTCCTCTGAAATTTGCGCCTGGATTACCCGGCTAAATCTCTTGCATAATGATCCTGTTGCTCGCGATGATCTGCCGACATTAGTTCTGGTTGTGTTGGGTCCCCTAGTGCATAGGAGTCTGCTATTCTGATAGTTTCTGCCAGCGTGGTCGGCATATCTCTTTGCAGACGTTGCCACAGCACGCTGCCATAACGGCAGCCTTGCGCGAACCAAGCTATTGCTTGCGATTCTATAACCCCTTCGCATGAGTTTCTCAGGTTGCACCACCGAGTTAAAAACTCTCTATCTGTTTCATTCGGCCTCTGTTTGCACATGGCTAGTTGTTGCGGCCTGTTTGGCCTCTTGTATGTGCTGGTAAAGTTGCTGACGAACATTTCTTCAAAATCTAACCAACAGTTGATGCTGCCCGCTGGTAGATTATTCAGCCATACCCTAGCTGGTCCTTCCAACATTTGTGGTACATACCGTACTGCCCATCGTAAGTTCCCACCCACTATTTTCACAGCGGTGGCATAGTCAATCAACCAGTCTTGTGGCTTGGTGCTCCCATTATATGTTTTTGTGCCTCTTGCTAGCTGAAAGTTCGGCACGGGTGGTTCACCCATTATCCGTGGTCCAAAGCAAGTCGGACCCGGTGGACCTTGTTCTTCCAACAACTCGGACCGGTATAGTCGGTCCAGCTTCACTCTTCCATCATTTGATGGCAAATCTCTGTACAGAATTCTGTCTTGCATTCCATGATGGTTATTTCCACCACGGATCGCATATTCCATCTTGGAATAACCATCATTGTACCTTTCATTTACTTGATTATGGCGGGCTGGCCTCGCTTCTCTTTCCTGCCGGGGTTCATGCCTTGGTTGTGGGTTGAACGGCTGCTCTCTCCTTACTTCAGCCGGGGTATTGTTCTCTT